>JAECWQ010000228.1:0-1200000 GCA_018150835.1 Drosophila repletoides
TGACATCAGTGGCTAATTGAGTTACTTTTATGCGGAATCCCAAAAAGAACCAAGCACAGTTAAAATGAGCTTCAAGCTAAGAAAGAGCAGTTATTTGGGGAAGAAGCGAGTAATTTGTTTTCAAAAAAAAAGAACATTTGACATTTGGAGCGCATTAAAACCACTAAACGCAGTCGTGATTCGTCCAAGAGAACACAAAAAAGTCAAAGAAAACTCAAAACCAGCCATCACGCTTTGTTAATCAACACGATAATGTCTTTGGAGACAGCTTTGAACTTCAACCACTGCGTTTATTAATAAGCCAATTGATGTTTTTTAATCCACCAAAAGAACAATCATATTGGGACGCACCCCTGGGTGCCCACATGCAGTCCTGGTCCTGCTCATTTCTGGAGCATACCGGCGTGTGCTGAAACGGCATTTATCCCGGCAGGCATTGAGGGTAATTGCAATTTATGTAAGCAATAAATTATTTTTCAAATTAAACTGGCCCGTTCCGTCAAGGACAGTTCTGTGGCTATATTAATAACGCGCCATCGCGGGAGATTGAGGACCCCTTCGAAGGCTCCAATGAACTGAGTTCAATGCGAGCTGTGCAAATAATCACAAAAATTGCTGTTCATTTTGTTTGACTGCTATTCTGGACGATGATTAAGTTAACTGAAATTTCATTTGTATGTGTGTGTGTATGTGTATTCAATCAGAACATTTTTACAGCATTAAATCGAAATATCGCATGAGAAAGACATGAAGGTACTGCAAAATTGAACTGAGGCAGTCGTCACGCTTGAAGCATTGAAAGTAGTCTGATCATTACCAATTTATAAATTATTCAACCAGCCATTGAACAGGTATGTCAAATCAGCAGTAAGTTTTTTTTTTTGCTGGCACAATAAAACCGAATTACACACACTCATACGCTATAACCATAAATATTTAGCCAGAGCATGGCCGCTGCCTGAGTTGAGACGTCATTTACCAGAGTCTCCGGCCCTGGCATAGCTCACTCTTCACTATGACCACGCTTATGCTCATTTTTTTCGCATTATTTTTACGGTTTACGTTATTTAGTACAGTCATATATTAAGGCATAGCGTATACGCAGCTTTGCACTATTCGCTGCCGCCACCATATTTACTGTTTCTTTGCGTGATTTATCGGCGTGGTTTTATCGGTACACTTTGTAAGAGGAACGGGAAGGCCGAACAGAAATCTATTATAAGTATTGAAGTACAGCCCTGTTTTGATTTATTGGCAACATAATTGTGCAGCAGGCAAGTCCAACAGGCTTGAAAACCTTTTAAATATGGCTAGAAATCTGATTTAGATTACTTATCAACAAAGTCAAACAGATTTGCACTGAATTAATTGAATTAGTCGATAGCTGTGGCTTTAGAGTATCCGGTCATCCCGGGATGTCGGGATGATGGGGTGGCCAGACGATGTTAGAGGGCGCCCGTGGGCCAAAGAATGGAGCTAAACTGGCACCAATTGAAAAGGCGCATCCTGCTAGAGACCTTGCTCCTGTGGTCTTAGCGGTGCTGAACCACCCTGGTACTGCTCACACCTTTACGAGAAAGAGCGGATTGGGTCCACCGTCGATCTTACCTTAGTAAGCTCTTCATTCTTTTTAGTACCGCCCAATGGCTGATTAGCACACGAACACCGCAAGTGATCATGCTTGAGCACTTCGAGCCCCTAGAAGCCACCAGTATCAAGGAATGAGCGAAATGCGTATCGGCCAGAAACTTTTAGATGGCCTACAGTTCTCCAGCAGCTAATGGACAGTACACCTTAGCCTTCAACTTCAATCGAAGCATGGCCAAAAACATAAAAGGCATTCAAAATAGTAATAAAAAAGTTTACAGCGGCCACCAAGCATCGCCAAGGAACGCTGATGAACTTGAAGCCATTAGTTGAAGAGGGAATAAAAATGCTGATAAAATATCTCCATTTATTTGATCTCTGCTGGTTGAATAAATAATCAGATTAGATCAAAACCCGAATAGTATTTTTTTTGTTTTTAATATTCAATATATTTCACAGACCATGTCTATAGCTCATATCAGAAAAACATCGAAAAGGGTGTCCTGGTGACGACCTACCCCCGTGGGTGAAGGAAGGCCAAGCAAAAGTCGTTCTTTCTTTTTTCAGTTACTTGGAGCTATTCCCGCGCCAAGAATTAAACACCTGTGCCCACCTTCCGCTCCAATCCCAATATCACCACCTTTATGACTTATGTGGCGAATAGAGCTGGGTGTCGATGAATGGCTGCTGATAAACGAGGCACCCTTTATGATCTCGTACTCCAAACTGTGGTCATACGCATGGACCGTTTGGATGGAAAAAGTTTAGTAGAAAAGGAAGAGTCTACCTCCATGTCGGCTAAACTGTGAAAGTCTTTCCCCTTCGCTGATATTATACTACCAATTGACACCGGAAACCGTGCCAGACTCTTTCGCCAAAAGGCCCCTATACACGCGCTTCCTTTTTAATCTCTTGTGAGGCGATCTGCAATTGTGTGAAGCTCAATAAGACTCGCATCCCCCCCCAAATTGGAGGGTCTGCCAATTCAGGAATGTTACATTAATGCATTGCTCAGGTCAAACCATAGTTCCACAAATAAGACTTGCATTTCAATAACTTCGGGCCTTGCAGGCCCTTGCTTCTGCTCTTTGAAGGGTTGAGCTTCATGAAGTCCTACATAGGCAGCAAGGGGTCCGAGGCGGTCTAACCGTCTAATTGACTGAACGTCGTGATCTTCAGATGACTTCAACGTCGTCGAGTGATGTGCCGAAGGGGGCTGATCATCGCTGTTACACATCAAGGTTTTAGATTTTGTTACTATTTTTTTTGAGATGCAAATAGACTAATAATTCTTTTTTTGAGTGGGAGAACGTAATTTTGTTCGTAGCGTGGTCATCAATTCCATTTCGGGGCTCACGCAACATTAACCTGGCCAATAATCCCAATCTTGGCGATGATGGAGTTCGTTATATTGGCGAAGTATTTAAGGAGGATACATGAGTTCAGAGTATGACCTCGACATAAATGAATTCCTAATCTATTAATTTCACTCGTTAGCCATCGACATGGAGGGATGTGGGCCCTCCAGCAATATTTCCCCAACAACCAAAGGCATACAACAATGTGTAATAGTAACTACAAGCGATATAGATTAAGCGAAACAGGTATTAGATCGATCCTCTAAGGCTCCCGGACCCGATGGCATACCGGAATGCTCACTAAGCTGGCGCTGTCTTTGCATCCGGACTCCTTTTCTGAAGTTTTTAATGCTTGCTTGCAGGATATTCCCCAAAATATGGAAAACCCAGAGCCTGGTACTTTTACCAAAGCCGGGAAAACCACTTAAAGATGCCTCTTTCTATAGGCCAATCGGCTTGTTGGACACTGCAGGGAAAGTGCTGGAGAACGTAATAAGTACCAGGCTGGAGGCCGCTATCGATAGAGCAGGAGGGCTATCCTCCAATCAATACGGGTTCAGTAAAGAAAGGTCTACAATCGACGTCTTGAGTAAAGTCACCGGCATAGCATCAGAAGCTAGTTACTGATCAGCTCGTGGAAACAATCCGCAGCTACTTCAACGGTAGAACGCTGCAATATGCTACCGAAGGTTTATCGAGTGTCCGCTGGGGTGCCGCAAGGATAAGTACTGGGCCCGTTCCTTTGAAACATTATGTACTCTGGAGTGCTGCTGCTTACAGTACCGGAGGGATCTCACATAGTAGCCTTCGCCGATGATGTAGCCATCGTTATCGTCACGAAAGAACTGCGATCGGCTGAGGTGGCATGAAACAGCTTCATCGCGCAGGTAAACCAGTGGCTAGCTTCAGCTGGTAGCAGCGCACAAGACTGAGGCAGTACTGTGCCACACATTCAGCAAAAGGATCAGGAATGATCCCGATCGCCGAGCTGGTATCTGAGGCTGATCTCCTGAAGCGAGTTTCAATGGGCAATATGGGAGCTTTACAAATATCGCGGTCCGATGCATGGCGGCGCAGCTTCGAACAGTGGCAGATGCACTGAAGTCGCTCAACAAAGGTGCGTTGGACGCACCAGCTGATTCTCAACTTGGTGGCTCGGAAGGAAGCATGGGCAGATAAATTTGTTTCTGGCCCAGTTGCTGTCAGGTCACGGATGCTACCGAAGCTACCTCAAACGCTTCGGACATGACCAACTCCGATGAATGCGATGTGGTAGACGATGCGTACCACGTAATATTCCGCTGCAGACACTTCGACCTACACAGACTGACACTGGAGCGGATGCTGTCAGCAGAAAAGTGGGAAGAGGTCAGCAACTTCGCAGCAGTCACGATGACAAAGTTGGAAAAGGGGTGCGCAGCCGGAGAAGAATGACAGACAAGGATAAGTAAAGCAATATGTCAGCGAAGCTTTACCCATCCTGTCTTAGAATTACAATTAGGTTTACTAAATTTGTAAATTTGTATATTTTAATTTTAAGAGAAATAAAGAATATAAAAAAATACAGATACACATGCACGCACACATACACACATAGACTGTCAATTAATCAAATTGGTATTTGGCAGGCAACATTTGTTGTAGTAAATACGAGTAAAACTAAATAACTTATATAAATTAAATAATAATAATATAGAATATAATATTTTAATTAATTTATAGTCATTTCAGAAAGTTGCGATTCAAGAGAAAATAAACGGCTTTGTAAATATTTAAAAAATATTTTAACTCTTGAAAACAAAGAAACTAGCCAGCATTTTATGCCAATTTCTTCAGGGTTTTTCTTTTTTCTGAGTGTCTTAATTCTTATTCAAGTCAATAGTTGACATCAGTGGCTAATTGAGTTATTTTTGTGCGGAATCCCAAAAAGAACCAAGCACAGTTAAAATGAGCTTCAAGCCAAGAAAGAGCAGTTATTTGGGGAAGAAGCGAGTAATTTGTTTTCATATATTAAAAAAAGAACATTTGACATTTGGAGCGCATTAAAACCAGTAAACGCAGGCGTGACTCGTCCAAGAAGAGCACAAAAAATAAAGCGTTGTTAATCGAGACGATGTTGTCTTTGGAGCAGCTTTGGACCAACCACTGCAAATATTAATAAGCCAATTGATGTTTTTTAATCTACCAAAAGAACAGTCATATTGGGACGCACCCCTGGGTGCCCACACATGCGTGTCCTGGTCCTGAACATTTCTGGAGCATCCGGGCGTGTGCTGGAACGCATTTATCCCGGCAGGCATTGAAGCTAATTGCAATTTATGTAAGCAATAAATTATTTTTCAAATTGAACTGGCCCGTTCCGTCAAGGACAGTCCTGTGGCTATATTAATAAAACGACATCGCTGGAGATTGGTGACCCCCTTCGAAGGCTCCAGTGAATTGAGTTAACTGAAATTTCATTTGTATGTGTGTGTGTATGTGTATTCAATCAGAACATTTTTACAGCATTAAATCCAAATATCGCATGAGAAATACATGAAGGTAATGCAAAATTGAACTGCCGCAGTCGTCACGCTTAAAGCACTGAAAGTAGTCTGATCGAGTTACCAATTTCGAAATTATTCAGCAGTGGGTTTTTTTTTTTTATTGCTGGCACAAAACCGAATTACACACACTCATACGCTATAACCATAAACATTTGGCCAGAGCATTGCCAGTGCCAAGAGTTGAGATGGCGTTTACCAGAGTGTCCGCCCCTGGCCTAGCTCACTCTTCACTATGGCCATGCTTATGCTCATTATTTTAGCATGATTTTGGTTGAATTTTTTATTACATTATTTATTAAGTCGGTCGCATAGCGTATACGCAGCTTTGCACTATTCGCTGCTGCCACCATATTTATTATTATTTCTATATGGCGTGGTGCATTACTTGGCGTGGATTTATCGGTAGACTTTGTGAGGGGAACAGGAAGGCCGAGCAGAGATCTATTATAAATATTAGCACAGCGCTGTTTTGATTTATTGGCAACATAATTGTGCAGCAGGCCACTCCAACAGGCCTGAAAACCTGTTTAAATATGGCTAGAAATCTGGATTTAGATTGCTTATCAATAAAGTGAAACAGATTTGCGATGAATTAATTGAACTAAACGAGTAGCTGCGGCTTTAGAGTATCTTTAAGTGCATATGCCGAGCATATACTACCCAAAATAGTCGTATTTGGTATGCTAAAATGGGCTTTAAAAATGCGTATCTAAATGGTTAACGTAGTTAAGCTGGCAAATTATTTACAATTTTATTTGATTGGACACTTAAATTTTTGGTTTCTCTTTTATTGGAACGACTCGAGTAGGTTCACCAGAAGGTCAGCAGCATTGGAATAAGCAATTTTCAACTAAGAGCCACAAAAAGGAGACCAGAGAATTACAGGGAACAGTTCCTAAACTGAGCTGAAAAGAAAGTGAATTATTTTTCAAATTCATCTTCTAGATGCACCCACAGATAAAACCTTTGCGAATGAGCATATTATTTTACCGGTTCAACATTTATGGCGCTTAGATGATTCCTGGACTCCTTTTTTCATTTTTTTGCGCCTCGAAGAATAGTTTGGCGCTGTTAACAACAGCCTTTGAAATATGTATAGAATGATTGGGAGCCGAATCAGGATGAGCAAGCTTGTACCGTGATTTACCATTCTTTAAAATGGCAGCGTAGACCAGTATAAATTGGGAGAAGTTCACATGAGTGGCGTTTTTTACCAACGATTTCGGATATAAGTTGCTTGGCGGCCAGATGGGTCTGCGGCACCAATAGCTTCTCTAGAGCGAGCTTTAATTCGGGCAGCTCAAGGATATTATCATTATTTTCATCGAAGAGTTTGAATACGTCGAATGCATCGCGTATCTCGTCGGGTTCAAAAAAACGCTGCGGCTGCTTCTTGGCCTCATTGGGAATACAATCTTCGCTGCTCTCTGTGAGCCGCAATGTGCGGTTCTCCAGCACGACGCATAATGAAAGACTTCTGGCCAAGTCTTTGGCTTCATGTTCGATTTTCACATTTTCACCCACATTCAGGTTGCCACTTATATCCTCTACCTTTGTCTCCAAATCATCTCGGCACCGGTTGAGGCTTGTATTAGATGCATTTAGCTTACGCTTTTTCCAAGCCTTACAAATCGCCTTACATGAGGCGCATGAGGCGAAAGAGCATGATAGTGATTGGCAACGGCTCAACGGCTTCTCAATACAACTATCTCCAATTCCGTGAGTATCTGTGCTTATTTGCTTGTCGCCGGCGATGGCTACTCCATCATCAACAGCTTCTGCCTTGTCATCGAGTTCCGCCGACATTGTCTGCGAGAGAAGGGTCTAAACGAAAATTTAGTTATATTGTTATATTAATAAAATAAACTTTGGTCCAAAATACTAAAAATTACTGATGTGTTTGGTAAAAAATAAAGTGTAATGGAGAGGGTAGAAAAATATGTTGACACTAAATGAAAATGATTGCAATTGAATGAGTAGGAATAAAACAAAAATAAAGTAAATAAAAATTGCCACTGCGACTTGGATGGATTTTGATAAAAAAAATAATGTATCCTTTTGACGAATGAGTTGAGAGTACAAAAGGAGTGTATTTTCCAGTCAGCTTAAGTGTATGTTAACTTGTTTTTAGTTGGAGTAAGGGTGTTGATTTAATTTAGTTATTTACAAAGTGTTTTTTGTTCATATTCGCTTTACCATTCGGTGCTCTGCTCTGCTCTGCTCAACCTGTGAAACCTGTGAAACATAGACACGTTTTCCAATCAATCTGGGCAGACAATTCCTATGTTCCAGTTCCCCAGCTCCCGATCCGAACGCTTTGCTGTTCAACAGCAAGTTAATAACTGTGGAGAGCAGCGGAGAGGGTGGCTAGGTGTGTGGGGAGAGTACTTGTTTTTTTCGGGCTCTGTTACCATGACATGGTTAATGAAGCTTTTATTGGTTACTCTTGCGCCCTGACATTTCACGTTTTCACGTTTTATTTGTCAAACAGGAATCCATAACGGATATAGTTATGCAGACATCCTGGGAGTGGTCAAGAGTGACCCTTCGCTTAGGCACCTAAGTGGAGACGTGCAAGGTATGAGGAAGACTGCCAAGGTTGATCTCCTGCTAAGCCTTAATTCTTCTGCGGCGGTTACAACGCTGTAGGAGATGTCCCAGGTTGAAATCCGGGGTCTGGATGATCTGTCGACCAAGGAGGAGATCATACTGGCAGTTGGGGCTCCCATTGCAGACAATTTCTATTCCACTGCTCGCAAATAGCCACCATACGCCTGGCAGCAGCAAGCGCAACGAAATTGCTGGAGAACACCAAGCTACTCATTGGCTGGGTGATGTGGCGTGTCCGACAAGTTTTCCAACCAAAATGCTGCTTTAAGTGCTTGGAATATGGAAAAATTGTCCTAAGATGCCACAGCCAGAAAGATCTAAGAGGGGCATTCTTCAAGTGCGGAGTAAAAGGCCACGAGGCAAAAGGTTGTACCGAAATGCTTACTATGCGAATGCAGACGAAGAACTCGGACCAAGCTACAGGTAGCTTTAGGTGTCCGGCGTATCGCGAGGCCATCGACAAAATCAAATGTTAAGGTTACTGTAAATTAACCTCAATCATTGCATAGCAGCCCAAGCGCTCGTCGAACAATCCTGCAGAGAACAATATATTGATGTGACAATCATCAGCGAGCCACACCATTGCAAAGCTGGTTGTGCCAGGACTTGAGTTCCGGACATTATTAAAAGACGCCAAACCTTTTAACGGATTCGTGAGAGCAAAATTGGGAGATATGCGGCTGTACAGTTGCAATCTGGCGCCAAGTCTTCCTGTAAACGAGTATTCCGGCATCGTCGATGAACTGGCAGACGATGTTAGAGGGCGCTCCGTGGGCCGAAGAATGGGGCAATATGGTGACCAATAGTAAAGGCCGCTTCCTGCTAGTGACCTTTGCTCCTCTGGATTTAGCGCTGCTGAACACTGGTACTGCTCACACCTTCAATAGAGCAGGATTGTCGCCCAATGGCAGATCAGCGACACTTACACCGCAAGTGATCATGTCGCTATTCTGAGCACCCTAGGAAGCCACCTAGTATCAAGGAATGAGCGAAATGCGTATCGGCCAGAAACTTTTAATAGCCTAGAGTTCTCCAGCAGCTAATGGCACAACTTACTTCGGCCTGCAATCGAAGCATGGCCGAACGTAAAAGGCATTCAAAATAGTAATAAAAAGGCTCTACAGCGGCAAGCAAGCATCGCCAAGGAACGCCGGTGAACTGAAGCTAATATTTGACACACTATTTCCCCAACAACCAAAGGCACACAACAGTATAGTATCAGTAGTATAGTATCAGTCGCTATGGCGGAGACTCCTATAAGCGACTTAGTAACTACGAGCGAAGTGCTTGCGATAGCCAGAAGCCTGAATGTCTCTAAGGCTCCCGGACCCGATGGCATACCGGAATGCTCACTAAGCTGGCGCTGTCTTTGCATCCGGACTCCTTTTCTGAAGTTTTTAATGCTTGCTTGCAGGATATTCCCCAAAATATGGAAAACTCAGAGCCTGGTACTTTTACCAAAGCCGGGAAAACCACTTAAAGATGCCTCTTTCTATAGGACAATCGGCTTGTTGGACACTGCAGGGAAAGTGCTGGAGAACGTAATAAGTACCAGGCTGGAGGCCGCTATCGATAGAGCAGGAGGGCTATCCCCCAATCAATACGGGTTCAGGAAAGAAAGGTCTACAATCGACGTCTTGAGTAAAGTCACCGGCATAGCATCAGAAGCTAGTTACTGATCAGCTCGTGGAAACAATCCGCAGCTACTTCAACGGTAGAACGCTGCAATATGCTACCGAAGGTTTATCGAGTGTCCGCTGGGGTGCCGCAAGGATAAGTACTGGGCCCGCTCCTTTGAAACATTATGTACTCTGGAGTGCTGCGGCTTACAGTACCGGAGGGATCTCACATAGTAGCCTTCGCCGATGATGTAGCCATCGTTATCGTCACGAAAGAACTGCGATCGGCTGAGGTGGCATGAAACAGCTTCATCGCGCAGGTAAACCAGTGGCTAGCTTCAGCTGGTAGCAGCGCACAAGACTGAGGCAGTACTGTGCCACACATTCAGCAAAAGGATCAGGAATGATCCCGATCGCCGAGCTGGTATCTGAGGCTGATCTCCTGAAGCGAGTTTCAATGGGCAATATGGGAGCTTTACAAATATCGCGGTCCGATGCATGGCGGCGCAGCTTCGAACAGTGGCAGATGCACTGAAGTCGCTCAACAAAGGTGCGTTGGACGCACCAGCTGATTCTCAACTTGGTGGCTCGGAAGGAAGCATGGGCAGATAAATTTGTTTCTGGCCCAGTTGCTGTCAGGTCACGGATGCTACCGAAGCTACCTCAAACGCTTCGGACATGACAACTCCGATGAATGCGATGTGGTAGACGATGCGTACCACGTAATATTCCGCTGCAAACACTTCGACCTACACAGACTGACACTGGAGCGGATGCTGTCAGCAGAAAAGTGGGAAGAGGTCAGCAACTTCGCAGCAGTCACGATGACAAAGTTGGAAAAGGGGTGCGCAGCCGGAGAAGAATGACAGACAAGGATAAGTAAAGCAATATGTCAGCGAAGCTTTACCCATCCTGTCTTAGAATTACAATTAGGTTTACTAAATTTGTAAATTTGTATATTTTAATTTTAAGAGAAATAAAGAATATAAAAAAATACAGATACACATGCACGCACACATACACACATAGACTGTCAATTAATCAAATTGGTATTTGGCAGGCAACATTTGTTGTAGTAAATACGAGTAAAACTAAATAACTTATATAAATTAAATAATAATAATATAGAATATAATATTTTAATTAATTTATAGTCATTTTAGAAAGTTGCGATTCAAGAGAAAATAAACGGCTTTGTAAATATTTAAAAAATATTTTAACTCTTGAAAACAAAGAAACTAGCCAGCATTTTATGCCAATTTCTTCAGGGTTTTTCTTTTTTCTGAGTGTCTTAATTCTTATTCAAGTCAATAGTTGACATCAGTGGCTAATTGAGTTATTTTTGTGCGGAATCCCAAAAAGAACCAAGCACAGTTAAAATGAGCTTCAAGCCAAGAAAGAGCAGTTATTTGGGGAAGAAGCGAGTAATTTGTTTTCATATATTAAAAAAGAACATTTGACATTTGGAGCGCATTAAAACCAGTAAACGCAGGCGTGACTCGTCCAAGAAGAGCACAAAAAAATAAAGCGTTGTTAATCGAGACGATGTTGTCTTTGGAGCAGCTTTGGACCAACCACTGCAAATATTAATAAGCCAATTGATGTTTTTTAATCTACCAAAAGAACAGTCATATTGGGACGCACCCCTGGGTGCCCACACATGCGTGTCCTGGTCCTGAACATTTCTGGAGCATCCGGGCGTGTGCTGGAACGCATTTATCCCGGCAGGCATTGAGGCTAATTGCAATTTATGTAAGCAATAAATTATTTTTCAAATTGAACTGGCCCGTTCCGTCAAGGACAGTCCTGTGGCTATATTAATAAAACGACATCGCTGGAGATTGGTGACCCCCTTTCGAAGGCTCCAGTGAATTGAGTTTAACTGCAGTTTTCATTTGTGTTACTGAATTTTGTGTGTGTATGTGTATTCAATCAGAACATTTTTACAGCATTAAATCCAAATATCGCATGAGAAATACATGAAGGTAATGCAAAATTGAACTGCCGCAGTCGTCACGCTTAAAGCACTGAAAGTAGTCTGATCGAGTTACCAATTTCGAAATTATTCCCAGCCAGTGGGTGGTTGGTTTTTTTTTTTATTGCTGGCACAAAACCGAATTACACACACTCATACGCTATAACCATAAACATTTAGCCAGAGCATTGCCAGTGCCAAGAGTTTAGATGGCGTTTACCAGAGTGTCCGCCCCTGGCCTAGCTCACTCTTCACTATGGCCACGCTTATGCTCATTATTTTAGCATGATTTTGGTTGAATTTTTTTATTACATTATTTATTAAGTCGGTCGCATAGCGTATACGCAGCTTTGCACTATTCGCTGCTGCCACCATATTTATTATTATTTCTATATGGCGTGGTGCATTACTTGGCGTGGATTTATCGGTAGACTTTGTGAGGGGAACAGAAAGGCCGAGCAGAAATCTATTATAAATATTAGCACAGCGCTGTTTTGATTTATTGGCAACATAATTGTGCAGCAGGCCACTCCAACAGGCCTGAAAACCTGTTTAAATATGGCTAGAAATCTGGATTTAGATTGCTTATCAATAAAGTAAAACAGATTTGCGATGAATTAATTGAACTAAACGAGTAGCTGCGGCTTTAGAGTATCTTTAAGTGCATATGCCGAGCATATACTACCCAAAATAGTCGTATTTGGTATGCTAAAATGGGCTTTAAAAATGCGTATCTAAATGGTTAACGTAGTTAAGCTGGCAAATTATTTACAATTTTATTTGATTGGACACTTAAATTTTTGGTTTCTCTTTTATTGGAACGACTCGAGTAGGTTCACCAGAAGGTCAGCAGCATTGGAATAAGCAATTTTCAACTAAAAGCCACAAAAAGGAGACCAGAGAATTACAGGGAACAGTTCCTGAACTGAGCTGAAAAGAAAGTGAATTATTTTTCAAATTCATCTTCTAGATACACCCACAGATAAAACCTTTGCGAATGAGCATATTATTTTACCGGTTCAACATTTATGGCGCTTAGATGATTCCTGGACTCCTTTTTTCATTTTTTTGCGCCTCGAAGAATAGTTTGGCGCTGTTAACAACAGCCTTTGAAATATGTATAGAATGATTGGGAGCCGAATCAGGATGAGCGAGCTTGTACCGTGATTTACCATTCTTTAAAATGGCAGCGTAGACCAGTATAAATTGGGAGAAGTTCACATGAGTGGCGTTTTTACCAACGATTTCGGATATAAGTTGCTTGGCGGCCAGATGGGTCTGCGGCACCAATAGCTTCTCTAGAGCGAGCTTTAATTCGGGCAGCTCAAGGATATTATCATTATTTTCATCGAAGAGTTTGAATACGTCGAATGCATCGCGTATCTCTTCGGGTTCAAAAAAACGCTGCGGCTGCTTCTTGGCCTCATTGGGAATACAATCTTCGCTGCTCTCTGTGAGCCGCAATGTGCGGTTCTCCAGCACGACGCATAATGAAAGACTTCTGGCCAAGTCTTTGGCTTCATGTTCGATTTCCACATTTTCACCCACATTCAGGTTGCCACTTATATCCTCTACCTTTGTCTCCAAATCATCTCGGCACCGGTTGAGGCTTGTATTAGACGCATTTAGCTTACTCTTTTTCCAAGCCTTACAAATCGCCTTATATGAGGCGCATGAGGCGAAAGAGCATCCTTCGGATACATCTGATAGTGATTGGGAAGGGCTCAACGGCTTCTCAATACAACTATCTCCAATTCCGTGAGTATCTGTGCTTATTTGCTTGTCGCCGGCGATGGCTACTCCATCATCAACAGCTTCTGCCTTGTCATCGAGTTCCGCCGACATTGTCTGCGAGAGAAGGGTCTAAACGAAAATTTAGTTATATTGTTATATTAATAAAATAAACTTTGGTCCAAAATACTAAAAATTACTGATGTGTTTGGTAAAAAATAAAGTGTAATGGAGAGGGTAGAAAAATATGTTGACACTAAATGAAAATGATTGCAATTGAATGAGTAGGAATAAAATAAAAATAAAGTAAATAAAAATTGCCACTGCGACTTGGATGGATTTTGATAAAAAAAATAAAGTATCCTTTTGACGAATGAGTTGAGAGTACAAAAGGAGTGTATTTTCCAGTCAGCTTAAGTGTATGTTAACTTGTTTTTAGTTGGAGTAAGGGTGTTGATTTAATTTAGTTATTTAAGAGTGAAACCAGTCCATAGACACGTTTTCCAATCAATCTGGGCAGACCATTCCTATGTTCCAGTTCCCCAGCTCCCGATCCGAACGCTTTGCTGTTCAACAGCAAGTTAATAACTGTGGAGAGCAGCGGAGAGAGGTGGCTAGGTGTGTGGGGAGAGTACTTGTTTTTTCGGGCTCTGTTACCATGACATGGTTAATTAAGCTTTTATTGGTTACTCTCTTTGTTGCGCCCTGACATTTCACGTTTTATTTGTCAAACAGGAATCCATAACGGATATAGTTATGCAGACATCCTGGGAGTGGTCAAGAGTGACCCTTCGCTTAGGCACCTAAGTGGAGACGTGCAAGGTATGAGGAAGACTGCCAAGGTTGCTCTCCTGCTAAGCCTTAGCAGAAAACCAGTCCACCAGGCCTTGGGCGGTCATGCGGCGGTTACAACGCTGCAGGAGATGTCCCAGGTTGAAATCCGGGGTCTGGATGATCTGTCGACCAAGGAGGAGATCATACTGGCAGTTGGGGCTCCCATTGCAGACCCTTCCCATTCCACAGACGCGATCAAATCGATACGTGCGATGAAGGACTGCTCGCAAATAGCCACCATAAGCCTGGCAGCAGCAAGCGCAACGAAATTGCTAGAGAACACCAAGCTACGCATTGGCTGGGTGATGTGCCGTGTCCGGCAAGTTTTCCAACCAAAACGCTGCTTTAAGTGCTTGGAATATGGAAAAATTGTCCTAAGATGCCACAGCCAGAAAGATCTAAGAGGGGCATGCTTCAAGTGCGGAGTAAAAGGCCACGAGGCAAAAGGTTGTACCGAAATGCCTACTATGCGAATGCAGAGGAAGAAGTCGGACCAAGCTACAGGTAGCTTTAGGTGTCCGGCGTATCGCGAGGCCATCGACAAAATCAAATGTTAAGGTTACTGTAAATTAACCTCAATCATTGCATAGCCAGCCCAAGCGCTTGGCGAACAAACCTGCAGAGAACAATATATTGATGTGGCAATCATCAGCGAGCCACACCATTGCAAAGCTGGTTGTGCCAGGACTTGAGTTCCGGACATTATTAAAAGACGCCAAACCTTTTAACGGATTCGTGAGAGCAAAATTGGGAGATATGCGGCTGTACAGTTGCAATCTGGCGCCAAGTCTTCCTGTAAACGAGTATTCCGGCATCGTCGATGAACTGGCAGACGATGTTAGAGGGCGCTCCGTGGGCCGAAGAATGGGGCAATATGGTGACCAATAGTAAAGGCCGCTTCCTGCTAGAGACCTTTGCTCCTCTGGTTTTAGCGCTGCTGAACACTGGTACTGCTCACACCTTCAATAGAGCAGGATTGTCGCCCAATCGGCAGATCAGCGACACTTACACCGCAAGTGATCATGTCGCTATTCTGAGCACCCTAGGAAGCCACCTAGTATCAAGGATGTTGATGTTTAGCGAAATGCGTATCGGCCAGAAACTTTTAATAGCCTAGAGTTCTCCAGCAGCTAATGGCACAACTTACTTCAGCCTGCAATCGAAGCATGGCCGAACGTAAAAGGCATTCAAAATAGTAATAAAAAGGCAAGCAAGCATCGCCAAGGAACGCCGGTGAACTGAAGCTAATATTTGACACACTATTTCCCCAACAACCAAAGGCACACAACAATGCGATAGTATCAGTCGCTATGGCGGAGACTCCTATAAGCGACTTAGTAACTACGAGCGAAGTGCTTGCGATAGCCAGAAGCCTGAATGTCTCTAAGGCTCCCGGACCCGATGGCATACCGGAATGCTCACTAAGCTGGCGCTGTCTTTGCATCCGGACTCCTTTTCTGAAGTTTTTAATGCTTGCTTGCAGGATATTCCCCAAAATATGGAAAACCCAGAGCCTGGTAGTTTTACCAAAGCCGGGAAAACCACTTAAAGATGCCTCTTTCTATAGGCCAATCGGCTTGTTGGACACTGCAGGGAAAGTGCTGGAGAACGTAATAAGTACCAGGCTGGAGGCCGCTATCGATAGAGCAGGAGGGCTATCCCCCAACCAAATCGGGTTCAGGAAAGAAAGGTCTACAATCGACGTCTTGAGCAAAGTCACCGGCATAGCATCAGAAGCTATACAAGGCCCACGCTGGGGGGGGAGAATTCTCTTTTTAAAAAAAAAAAAATAAATATAAAAGGGGGAAAGTTACTGATCAGCTCGTGGAAACAATCCGCAGCTACTTCAACGGTAGAACGCTGCAATATGCTACCAAGAAGGCCAAAAGGTTTATCGAGTGTCCGCTGGGGTGCCGCAAGGATAAGTACTGGGCCCGCTCCTTTGGAAACATTATGTACGCTGGAGTGCTGCGGCTTACAGTACCGGAGGGATCTCACATAGTAGCCTTCGCCGATGATGTAGCCATCGTTATCGTCACGAAAGAACTGCGATCGGCTGAGGTGGCATGCACAGCTTCATCGCGCAGGTAAACCAGTGGCTAGGTTCAGCTGGCCTCGTGCTACCAGCGCACAAGACTGAGGCAGTACTGTGCCACACATTCAGCAAAATGGATCAGCGACCTTAGTGCTACAGGAACGACCCCGATCGCCGAGCTGGTATTTGAGGCTGATCTCCTGAAGCGAGCTTCAATGGGCAATATGGGAGCTTTACAAATATCGCGGTCCGATGCAAGACGGCGCAGCATCGAACAGTGGCAGATGCACTGGGGTCGCTCAACAAAGATGCGTTGGACGCACCAGCTGATTCTAAACATGATGGCTCGGAAGAAAGCATGGGCAGATAAATTTTTTTCTGGCCCAGTTGCAGTCAGGTCACGGATGCTACCGAAGCTACCTCAAACGCTTCGGACATGACAACTCCGATGAATGCGATGTGGTAGAGGATGCGTACCACGTAATATTCCGATGCAGACGCTTCGACCTACACAGACTGACACTGGAGCGGATGCTGTCAGCAGAAAAGTGGGAAGAGGTCGCAACTTCGTTTATTTGTCAAACAGGAGTCCAAAGAAACTGACGACCGACGACTGACGACTGATGCCTGACAGCCATAAACGGTCAGCTGCCCTAGCAAACAGAGCAAAGCAACTAACCAGACGACTGGAGTGGACGGATATAGTTATGCACATATCCTGGAAGTGGTCAAGAGTGACCCTTCGCTTAGGCACCTAAGTGGGGAGATGGAAAAGAGGAAGGAGGGTGGCAAGGGCTAGGCCTTACCAGAAAGACCAGTCCACAGCCGGGAAGAGCTTCAGATGGCAGTTGGAAAGGCCCTGGGCGGTCATGCGATGGTTACAACGCTGCAGGAGATGTCCCAGGTTGAATTCCGGAGTCTGGATGAGCTGGCGACCAAGGTAGAGATCATACTGGCAGTTGGCGCTCCCATTGCAGACCCATACCATTGCGAAGCTGATTGTGCCATTAATTTTGTTCCAGACATTATTAAAAGACGCCAAACCTTTTAACGGATTCGTGAGATGAAAATTGGGAGATATGCGGCTGTACAGATTCTATCTGGCGCCAAGTCTTTCTATAAGCGAGTATTCCGGCAACGTCGATGAACTTTCAGACGATGTTAGAGGGCGCTCTAAGGGCCGAATGGAGCAGTCTGGTGACCAATAGTAAAGGCCGCATCCTGCTTGAGACCTTTGATCCTCTGTCCTTAGCGCTACTGAACACTGGTGCTGCTCACACCTTCAATAGAGCAGGATTGGGGTCCATCGTCGATCTTACCTTTGTAAGCTCTTCGGTCTTCAGTATCGTCCAATGGCAGATCAGCTACACTTACACCGCAAGTGATCATGTCGCTATTCTGAGCACCCTAGGAAGCCAACAACACTATTTCCCAACAACGATAGTATCCCTCGCTATGGCAGAGTCTCCTATAAGCGACATAGTCTCCTATAAACGACATAGCAACTATGAGCGAAGTGCTTGCGATAGACAGAAGCCTGAATTAGTTGCACGATATTCCCCAAAATATTAAAAGCCCAGACCCTGGTACTTTTACAAAAACCTCTTTCTACAGGCCAATGTGCTTGTTGGACACTGCAGGGAAAGTGCTGGAGAAGGTAATAAGTACCAGGCTGGATGCCGCTATCGATAGAGCAGGAGGGCTATCCCCCAACCAATTTGGGTTCAGGAAAGAAAGGTCTACAAACGACGTCTTGAGCAAAGTCACCGGCATAGCATCAGAAGCTATACAAGGCACACGCTGGAACGGCGGCTCCAAGCAGTATTGCCTCATTGCAACTTTAGACATAAGGAATGTATTCATCAATACTGCAAGGGGGATGCTATAATATGCGCCCTAGCAGAACTCGGAGTTACTGAACAGCTCGTGGGAACAATCCGCAGCTAATTCAACGATAGAACGCTGCAATAAGCTGCCGATGAAGGCCAAAAGGTTTATCGAGTGTCCGCTAGGGTGTCGCAAGGATCAGTACTGGGCC
This sequence comes from Drosophila repletoides, assembly GCA_018150835.1. Taxonomy (NCBI): domain Eukaryota; kingdom Metazoa; phylum Arthropoda; class Insecta; order Diptera; family Drosophilidae; genus Drosophila; species Drosophila repletoides. The sequence goes on from JAECWQ010000228.1 coordinate 18,334, forward strand.
CGCTCTTCAGGATATTGCTGAATACTCGTGGCCCCAAGCAGATACGCAGACAGGTTCTAACGAACGTCACCAAGGCAATCATGATGTATACAGCGCCAATATGGAGCAGAGCGATGGCAGTTCCCAGATACCGCCGTGGGATCTGTGCCACACATTCAGAACAATCTCGGATGATGCGGCATTAGTGCTTGCAGGAATGATCCCGATCGCCGAGCTGGTATTTGAGGCTGATCTCCTAAGGCGAGCTTCAATGGGCAATATGGGGGCTTTACAAATATCGCGGTCCGATGCAAGACGGCGCAGCATCGAACAGTGGCAGATGCACTGGGGTCGCTCAACAAAGGTGAGTTGGACGCACCAGCAGATTCCCAACTTGGAGAAGTGGCTCGGAAGGAAACATGGGCAGATAAATTTCTTGCTGGCCCAGTTGCTGTCAGGTCACGGATGCTTCCGAAGCTACCTCAAACGCTTCGGACATGACAACTCCGATAAATGCCCAACTCCGATGAATGCGATGTGGACACCAAGTGGTAGAGGATGCGTACCACGTAATATTCCGCTGCAGACGCTTCGACCTACACAGACTGACACTGGAGCGGATGTTGTCAGCAGAAAAGTGGGAAGAGGTCAGCAACTTCGCAGCAGTCCCGATGACAGAGTTAGAAAATAGGAGCGCAGCCGAAGAAGAATGACAGAATGTCGAGTAAAAATAAATAACTTATATGGATTAAATAATAATAATATAATATTTTAATTAATTTGTTGCGGTTTTACTCAAGAGAAAATAAATGACTTTATAAATATTTAAAAAATATCTTAAGCCTTGAAAACATAGAAACTAACCAGCATTTTATGCCAATTTCTTCAGGGTTTTTCTTTTTTCTGAGTGTATCCAGCATTCTAAGTCAACACGGAATAAAACGTCTTGATTCTTATTCAAGTCAATAGTTGACATCAGTGGCTAATTGAGTTATTTTTGTGCGGAATCCCAAAAAGAACCAAGCACAGTTAAAATGAGCTTCATGCCAAGAAAGAACAGTTATTTGGGAAAGAAGCGAGTAATTTGTTTTCATATATTAGAAAAGAACATTTGACATTTGGCAGCGCATTAAAGCCATTAAACGCAGGGGTGACTCGTCCAAGAAGAGCACAAAAAATAAAGAAAAACCCAAAACCAGCCATCACGCGTTGTTAATCGAGACGATGTTGTCTCTGGATCAGCTTTGGACCAACCACTGCAAATATTAATAAGCCAATTGATGTTTTTTAATCCACCAAAAGAACAGTCATATTGGGACGCACCCCTGGGTGCCCACATGCGTGTCCTGGTCCTGCTCATTTCTGGAGCATACCGGGGTGTGCTGGAACGCATTTATCCCGGAAGGCATTGAGCATAATTGCAATTTACGTAAGCAATAAAATATTTTTCAAATTGAACTGACCTGTTCCGTCAAGGACAGTCTTGTAGCTACACTAATTTTTTATTTATTTATTTATTATTAAATCGACTAATTGCAGTCGATTAAAGAATTACAAAAGATAATAATAATTATTATATAAATTAAATTAAAATTAAGAAAATTAATTATATTAAAATTTATAAGTAAGATTAAAATTGAATTACATTTAAGCCTCCTGGGATATTAAATACAAATTAATTTTTATGGTCCAACTTTTGTTGCACAGGATTGAGTAAAACCCAGGCAAAAAAACCCAATCAGACCAGGAAAAAATGCGAAAAACAAATATTAAGATTGTTGAAAATAAAATGAAAATAGACTAGAATAGAAAAAAGGATGGAAAGAAATATAATAGATAATAATAGAGTAATAAAGTAAGACAAGGACAATTCAGGAAAACACCAACCAAAACAGAAGCAGTGTTGCCTAGGCAGCAACCAAGTCAACCATCAATGATTAGGGTTTTTGGAAGATAGAACTGAAGAGCAGATTTTAGGTGTAAGAGCGACAGAACTAAAGAGATAACGTGATAAAATTCGTTGTAATTGGAGCACAGTACACGGAATCGATTGTGCGACGCATAGTCAGTTGTGCAATTAGATAAAAATAAGGGATAATAATTTTTGTTAGTCTACGAGGAAAGTTAAGACGAGATAATAGAAAAGGAGAGCTAGTGTCACCGATAATTAATTTATGAAGAAAAATAATACCAAGGATAGTTCTACGGTTAGTTAATGAAGAGAGATTAATGAGTAGGAGCCTATCAGTCTAAACCACGAAGGGCAAAGAGGAGGAATTGCTCCTGAATGGATTCAATACGAACTTAACGGATTCCATATTGAGGACTCCAAACACATGAACAATATTCTAGTATGGGGCGAACTAAAGAAGTATAAAGGATTTTGGTAACAAAGGGATCATTAAACTCCTTAGACCAACGTTTAATGAATCCAAGAACACCCTTGGTTTTGTTAGTTATCGAGGAGATTTGCAGAATAAAACTAAGTTTGGCATCAAAAAGTACACCAAGGTCTTCCACAGTCGTTATACGTTGCAAGGGTACATTGTCAAGCGTGGTGCAATTCGACTAAAAGTCATAAAAAAGCATTTAGAAATATTTAAATGCAACTTATTAGAGTTACAGTCCTATTGCAGACAATTATAGTTAGAAGGATTGTTGTAAGAAAGAATAAATTTCACATCATCAGCATACATAAGGATGCGTGAGTGGGACAAAATAGATGGTTATTAATAAATAATGTGAAAAATAATGGACAAAGATAACTACCTTGCGGCACACCCGAAGTAACAAATACGGGTTTAGAAATTTCGTATCTCAACAGAACACTTTGGGTCCTGTTTTTTAAATAATAGGAAATCCAAGTCAGAAGTGTGGGGGGAATACAATTCGATCTAGCTTGAAGATTAAAAGATCATGAATTACAGAGTCAAATGGTTTACTGAAATCAGTATAAATGACATCCGTTTGATCTCCAGCATTTTCTGAGTAAGCAACTTGGGATATTGTCGGGCCCAGGAGAATATGAAGATTTTAAAGTTTTCATTGCTGTAACTAGATCGTTATCAGTAATGATAGGAGCAGATAAAGAGTTAGAGGAAGAAATAGGGTAAGGATAAGGGTAAGAAATATTGTTAATGGAAGAAGTGTAAGTAGATTGAAAGAAATTTGCAAAAAGGTTAGCACTAGTAAAGTCGTCAATGGATCCCTCATTCTCCAGAAAAAATGTAGGAGGCATAGACGAACAGTTACGCTTAGAATTTACAAATTTATAAAACAGTTTAGGATCCCGCTCAAACTGATTCCTGCAGCGCATAAGATACTCATTATAGCATTGAGAATTAAGGAGAAGGAAGTTAGATTTAGCAATAGAATATTTAGAAAAATCAATATTAGATCCAGAGAGTTTAAATTTTTTAAATAGCTTAGTTTTAATATTTTTTTAAATTTTAAAGTCGACGTGTAAACCAGGGAGGCTTGGATGAAACAGGCAATATAACACTACTTGGAATGCAGATATCAAGAAGTGAGTTAATAGTGTCATAGAAGTGGGTTAGAGCAAAATTTATATCAACCGAATTGTATAGAGTAGACCAATCAGCTGAGGAAAGAAGTTGATTAAGCAAGGAAAAATTTCATTTGCGAAAACAACTAATAGGTTTAGATATTGGTTTAGTCGACGTGGCAATTGATAGAGAAACTTCTACGGTAGGATGAAACGAGTCTTCAGGAAATACTAATGGACAAGATCTTGACACACTGGTAGAAGTGCAATCGTTGACAAAAATAAGATCAAGCATTCTGTCAAGATTATTAGGAATCGAGTTTATTTGAAAAAACGAAAGGTCATACAAGGAATCTAAAAACTCATGTTGTGCAGAAGGACCAAGATAATTAGATTTCCTAAAGAGAGGCCACTGGATATTAGGCATATTGAAATCGCTTAAAACGACAAACATATCTTTATCACGTACGAGTGTTGATACATATTTAATACGGCTTAAATGCTGCATACACGGAGGGATATAAGAGCACGTTGTGAAAATGGAACATGATCGAAACGATACCTTATCGGCAACTATTTCCACATCAGGAGGTGAAACGGATAAAGTAATTCACTCGGACCGAAGGGAAGAATTAACTGCAGTGAATTCACCACCACCACCACGACGAGTTATTCTGTATTTTCTGTAGGATGTAAAGGTTGCAAGAAAAATTTCAGAATTTAAAATTGAGGAATTAAGCCATGTCTCCGAAAAAGCAATAATTTGAGCTCGTAGGAAGAGCTTTGTAGAAATACATTTTTAAGTTTAGGCACTAGACCTCTAACATTCTGATAACTGATATTTAGTAAATCTGAAGATCGATCTAGTTTTTTGGAGGATTATTACTAATGGTTGCTTGCGAAAGAGAGCCATTAGCTTGAAGACTGACAGGCACCGGACGAGTACGTTTTTATAATAAACTCATGAACAATTATTTGTGGAGGCCAGAAATTTGGATCACAAATAAGTGAGAATGTGTCTGATGGAACGTTAATTTTGAATGAGGCTATTTCCCTAGGTTCAGAGAAATTAAATTTAGATACTGATACATTGCTTGAAGATTTGTTGGCAATATAGGCAGCAATAGTTTCATATGTAGTATCTGCGGAAAGTCTAGATAGGAAAATTTGCTTACGCGGTGCAACAACAGTAAGCAAAGGAGTCGGGGCAGGGTCAGAACCCTGAACAGGTACTGAAGCTGGAAGCACAGGTATGGGTGCAGTACCAGGATAGGCTGTAATTGATGCAGTTGCCGGAGATGAAGTCGCAGACACCAACTGAAGTGGAGCTGCAGCGGCAGCCGGAGCTGGAGGGACAGCTGGACTTATAACTTGTGCTGCAGTTGGAGCTCAAGCCTGAGCTTGATTAAGAGAAGTTGGTTGGACATGAACAGCAAATAGATTGGTATTTGAAGAATTATCGGGGTGTTCAAAGGAAGAGTGGCCGACTGACGGTGAAGGCGAGGGCGAGAAAAATCGAACCGAAGATAATTCCAAACGGCGAGGAGTTGATAAATTTTCTAAAGGGGGAATAGCCATTGCAGAGGAAGATGGAAGAGGAACATTTAAAATTGATCCTCTAACCGACGGATAGGTGGGGATTCGAAATTAAACTCACTAAGCATATCAATGCTCGAGTCAAAATCACTCGACAAAAGCTTGGACATTTTATGCAACTTACGAAATTTACCTATCACAGAATTATACATTTTAGAGAAATTCAATTGCAAGCCATTGCACCTCGGACAAGACCATTTCAGGCCTCCACAGCGTTTTTTAGAATTGTCTTTTTCCAACTTGTCAATATCTCGTCCAGTTAGAACTGCACATTTGCCATGCATCATGTTGTCACACAACCAGCAGTTAACAAACCTTGGTTGGTCACCATCACGCGCTGGGCCTTACGTGCAGCAAGACATTTTATTAATAAGAACAAATATTCAAAAAGTTTCCTACTGGGTGTTGTTATGTTTAGTATGAAGAGCGCGCAAATTGAGAGCGCAAAGAAATAGCTGTTAGCTGCAAAAAATTACACAAACAATGCTTGAGCAATGCGAAAAGCAACAACAAAAATTTGAGCAGGCGAGCGACGCACAAGTGAACAACCGCACAAAAGGAAGATAGGTAAAGGTATTATTAATAGAATAATTAAAGCTTTTGATAAAAATTGCATAGCTGATGACTATGTGTGCAACAATGTGATACTGGTTTACCAATAAGGTTTATTTCCAAGTTAAATTTAAAAGGAAATCACTCAATATAACACAAAACGAAATTTTTTACGGAGCACTAAAAAACTCGACTGTTCACTTTGATAGAAATCTCTCTCTGATAATAATAATGATAAAAATTAGTAAAGCGCCATCGCTGGAGATTGGAGACCCCCTTCGAAAGCTCAAGTGAATTGAGTTCAATGCGAGCTGTGCAAATAATCACAAAAATTGCTGTTCATTTTGTTTGACTGCCTTTCTTCATGTTGATTAAGTTAATTGAAATTTCATTTGTATAGGTGTGTGTGTATGTGTATTCAATCAGGACATTTTTACAGCATTGAGCAATGAGAAATACATTAAAGTAATGCAAAATTGAATTACACGCAGTCGTCACGCTTAAAACACTGAAAGTAGTCTGATCGAGTTACCAATTCCGAAATTATTCAACCAGCCATTGAACAGGTGGGTCAAAACAGCAGTGGGTTGCTTTTTTGTTATGGCACAATACCGAATTACAGACACTCATACGCTATAACCATAAACATTTACCCATTGCCAGTGACAAGAGTTGAGATGGCGTTTACCAGAGTGTCCGCCCCTGGCCTAGCTCACTCTTCACTATGGCCACGCTTATGCTCATTATTTTAACATGATTTTGGTTGAATTTTTTTATTACGTTATTTATTTAGTCGGTCGCATAGCTTATAAGCAGCTTTGCACTATTCGCTGCTGCCACCATATTTATTATTATTTCTATATGGCGTGGTGCATTACTTGGCGTGGATTTATCGGTAGACTTTGTGAGGGGAACAGGAAGGCCGAGCAGAGATCTATTATAAATATTAGCACAGCGCTGTTTTGATTTATTGTCAACATAATTGTGCAGCAGGCCACTCCAACAGGCCTGAAAACCTGTTTAAATATGGCTAGAAATCTGGATTTAGATTGCTTATCAATAAAGTAAAACAGATTTGCGATGAATTAATTGAACTAAACGAGTAGCTGCGGCTTTAGAGTATCTTTAAGTGCATATGCCGAGCATATACTACCCAAAATAGTCGTATTTGGTATGCTAAAATGTGCTTTAAAAATGCGTATCTAAATGGTTAACGTAGTTAAGCTGGCAAATTATTTGCAATTATATTTGATTGGACACTTAAACTTTAGGTTTCTCTTTTATTGGAACGACTCGACTAGGTTCACCACAAGGTCAGCAGCATTGGAATAAGCAATTTTTAACTAAAAGCCACAAAAAGGAGATCAGAGAATTACAGGGAACAGTTCCTGAACTGAGCTGAAAAGAAAGTGAATTATTTTTCAAATTCATTTTCTAGATACACCCACAGATACAACCTTTGAGAATGAGCATATTATTTTACCGGTTCAACATTTATGGCGCGTAGATGATTCGTGGACTTCTTTTATCACTTTCTTTGAGCCATTTTCGACTCGAAGAATAGTTTGGCACTGTTGACAACAGCTTTGGAAATATGTATAGAATGATTGGGAGCCGCAGTAGGATGAGCAAACTTGTACCCTGATTTACCATTCTTTAAAATGGCAGCGTACACCTGAACGAATTGGGAAAAGTTCACATGAGTGGCGTTTTTACCAACGATTTCGGACATAAGTTGCTTGGCGGCCAGATGGGTCTGCGGCACCAATAGCTTCTCCAGAGCGAGCTTTAATTCAGGCAGCTCAAGGATATTATCATTATTTTCATCGAAGACCTTGAATATGTGGAATGCAACGCGTATGTCTGGTTCAAAAAACGCTGCGGCTGCTTCTTGGCCTTATTGGGAATACAATCTTCGCTGCTCTCTTTAACCCACAATGTTCCTTTCTCCAGCAGGACTCATAATGAAAGACTTCTGGCCAAGTCTTTGGCTTCATCGAACTCCACATTTTCACCCACATTCAGTCTCCAAATCATCTCGGCACCGGTTGAGGCTCGTATTAGAAGCATTTAGCTTAGCATTTGCAAAGCCTGACAAATCGCCTTACATGAGGCGCATGAGGCGAAAGAGCATCCTTCGGATATATCTGATAGTGATTGGCAAGGGCTCAACGGCTTCTCAATACAACTATCTGCAACTCCGTGAGTATCTGTGCCTATTTGCTTGTCGCCGGCGATGGCTACTCCATCGTCAACAGCTTCTGCCTTGGCATTGAGTTCCGCCGACATTGACTGCGAGAGAAGGGACTAAACGAAAATTTAGTTATATTGTTATATTAATAAAATAAACTTTGGTCAAAAATACTAAAAATTACTGATCTTTTTGGTAAAAAGTTAAAAGATAAAGTGTAATGGAGAGTGTAGAAAAATATATTGACACTAAATGAAAATGATTGCAAATGAATGTGTAGGAATTCCATAGTCAAAAGTAAATAAAAATTGCCACTGCGACTTGGATGGATTTTGATGAAAAAAAATAGAGTATCCTTTTTGTCGAATAATTAACCAAGTTGAAGAGTACAAAGAGGAGTGTATTTTCCAATCAGATTAAGTGTCTGTTAACTTGTGTTTAGTTGGAGTAAGGGTATTGATTTAATTTAGTTATTTGCAAAGTGTTTTTTGTTCATATTTGCTTTGTCATTCGGTGCTCTGCTCAACTTGTGAAACCAGTCCATAGACACGTTTTCCAAACAATCTGGGCAGACCATTCCCTATGTTCCAGTTCCCCAGCTCCCGATCCAAACGCTTTGCTGTTCAAAAGCAAGTTAATAACTGTGGAGAGCAGCGGAGAGAGTGGCTAGGTGTGTGGGGAGAGTACTTGTATTTTTCGGGCTCTGTTACCATGCCTTGGCCATAAACAGTTAATTAAAATTTTTGTTGGTTACTCTCTTTGTTGCGAATCCAAACAAACTGACGACCGACGACTGATGCCTGACGGCCATAAGCGGTCAGCTGCCCTAGCAACTAACCAGACGACAAAATGACAAATTAACTGTATCGGGAGTGGACGGATATAATTATGCAGACATCCTGGGAGTGGTCAAGAGTAACCCTTCGCTCAGGCACCTAAGTGGAGACGTGCAAGGTATGAGGAAGACTGCCAAGGTTGATCTCCTGTAAAGCCTTAGCAGAAAACCGGTGTCTGGATGAGCTGGCGACCAAGGAGGAGATCAAATCGATACGTGCGATGAAGGAGTGCTCGCAAATAGCCACCATAAGCCTGGCAGCAGCAGGCGAAAACGAAATTGCTAGAGAACACCAAGCTACGCATTGGCTGGGTGATGTGCCGTGTCCGGCAAGTTTTCCAACCAAACCGCTGCTTTAAGTGCTTGGAATATGGGAAAAGCCAAGAAGATCTAAGAGGGGCATGCTTCAAGTGCGGAGTAAAAGGCCACGAGGCAAAAGGTTGTACCAAGCTGAAATGCCTACTGTGCGAATGCAGAGGAAGAACTCGGACCAAGCTACAGGTAGTATTTAGGTGTCCGGCGTATCGCGAGACCCTCGACAAAATCAAATGTTAAGATTACTGTAAATTAACCTCAATCATCAGCGAGCCGAAGGATGGAGCAGTCTGGTGACCAATTGGAAAGGCCGCATCCTGCTAGAGACCTTTGATCCTCTGGCCTTAGCGCTACTGAACACTGGTGCTGCTCACACCTTCAATAGAGCAGGATTGGGGTCCATCGTCGATCTTACCTCTGTAGGCTCTTCGCTCTTCATTATCGCCTAATGGCAGATCAGCGACACTTATACCGCAAGTGATCATGTCGCTATTCTGAGCACCCTAGGAAGCCACCTAGGACTGCTTGGATGCTTGAGCGAAATGCGTATCGGTCAGAAACTTTTAATGAAGCTAATAGTTGAGACACTATTTCCCAAACAACCAATGGCACACAACAATGTGATAGTATACAGTATAGTAACTACAAGCGAAGTGCTCAGGGAGCACCTGGAATTCGACAGCATAAAAGCGGCTGTTTCAAACACGACGCTCTTCTGGATATTGCTGAATACTCGTGTCCCAAAACAAATACGCAGACAGCTGCTATCGAACGTCACCAAGGCAATCATGATGTATACAGCGCCAATATGGAGCAGAGTGATGGCAGTTCCCAGCTACCGCCGCGGGATCTGTGCCACTCATTCAGAACAATCTCGGATGATGCAGCCTTAGTACTAGCAATGGGCAATATGGGGGCTTTACAAATATCGCGGTCCGATGCAAGGCGGCGCAGCATCGAACAGTGGCAGATATAGTGGGATCGCTCAACAAAGGTGCGTTGGACGTACCAGCTGATTACTAACTTGGTGGCTCGGAAGGAAGCATTGGCAGATAAAGTTCTATCTGGCCCAGTTGCTGACAGGTCACGGATGCTTCCGAAGATACTTCAAACGCTTCGGACATGACAACTCCGATTACTGCCTAACTCCGATGAATGCGATGTGGGCACCAAGTGGTAGAGGATGAGTACCACGTAATATTCCGCTGCACTCGCTTCGACCTACATGCTGTTCATTTTGTTTGACTGCCGTACTTCACGTAGATTAAGTTAACTGAATTTGCATTTATATATGTGTGTGTATGTGTATTCAGTCAGGAAATTTTTACAACATTAAATCAAAATATCAGATGAGAAATACATTAAAGTAATGCAAAATTGAACTAACGCAGTCGTCACGCTTAAAGCACTTAAAGTAGTCTGATCCAGTTACCAATTCCGAAATTATTGAACAGGGTGGTCAAATCAGCAGTGGGTTGCTTTTTTTTTCTGGCACAAAATCGAATTACACACATACGCTATAACCTTAAATATTTAGCCAGAGCATTACCAGCGCCACGAGTTGAGATGGCGTTTACCAGAGTCTCCGCCCCTTGCCTAGCTCACTCTTCACTATGGCCACATATATGCTCATTATTTTAGCATGATTTTGGTGGAATATTTTCTTTATTACGTTATCTATTAAGTCGGTTGCATTGCGAACAGGCAGCTTTATACTATTCGCTGCTGCCACCATTTTCATTATTATTTCTATATGGCGTGCTGCATTCTGGGTTTATCGGCAGACTTTGTGAAGGAAACGTGAAGGCTGAGGAGAAATCTGTTATAAATATTAGCACAGCGCTGTTTTGACTTATTGACAACATAATTGTACAGCACGCTACTCCAACAGAAAAGGCCAAACAAAAAATACAAAAAAATTGTGAATTTTAATGATACCCTGCATAAAAAGCTTTTCGCTGAAGACGGCTTACTACAGACTAGAAAAATAAATGAATACTTTCAAGTCAAATAAATTAATAATAACCAACAACTATTTCTACTTCATTCATTGGGCAAGGCCTAGATCAATGTCGAATATATAGACCTGAAAACCTGTTTAAATATGGCTAAAAATCTAGATGTAGATTGCTTATCAATAAAGTAAAACAGATTTGCGATGAATTAATTGAACTAAACTTTAGAGTATCTTTAAGTGCATATGCCGAGCATATTCTACCCAAAATAGTCGTATTTGGTATGCATAAATGGGTTTTTAAAAATTCGTATCTAAATGGTTAACGAGTTAAGCTGGGAAATTATTTGCACGAAATTATATTTGATTGGACACTTAAATTTTTGGATTCTTTTTATTGGAACGACTCGACTAGGTTCAGCACAAGGTCAGCAGCAATGGAATAAGCAATTTTCAACTAAAAGCCACAAAAAGTAGAAATTGGATGAGATTCATATGAGTGGCGTTTTTACCAACGACTTCGGACATAAATTGCTTGGCGGCCAGATGGGTCTCTGACACCGGATTGAATGATGTATCCCACAACAACAGGATACCCCCCAAAGAAGTAAAAGAAATTAAAGTAACGATTCCGCAATCACCTGAACCTTGTACCGTAACGATTTTAAGACCAACAGGAAATTAGAAATTATTTAGATATTAGAAATAGAATTTTTAGGGAAATTAGTCCACTATGAATAAAACAATGGAGTAAGGCATTAATTTCAACAATATTTAAATGTAACAATGATCTTCGTTGTTATGCAGAAGTGTCCTTTTTGAACTTTTTCTAAACATGGTCTATTACAGCGGTGCAAGCGTCAGTTGCATTGGGTCTACATTCGCATTAGAGAACTTTTCAAATATGGCAGAATTTAAATCAATTAAATATCATGTGAGCACTGCGGATGAAAAAGCTCATGAGGTTATAGGTGTACTTACAGTTAGTATGATTTACAAAGAAATGGAAAAATCCATTCATCTGTATATTATCCCATAGACAGAGACTGATTTTAGGTGTAGTTTTCTGGAGAATTTTCGCTTTAGCTCCTAATGTGATAAGTTCGATAGAATCGCCTACGAGAGAAATAGGAAACCGTCCTGCAATTGAAGAAACCAATTTGTACCCTATAACTCCTGTTCAACAACAACAACTAGAAGTAGTCAAAAACTTATTCCCTAACTGTCTTGACGAATTAGGTAGAACACCCATGATTCAACATCACATTGATATCGGAGTCGCTCCCAGGTAATGCAATTCTTTTACCCCATCAGTCTAGCAGTTAAGAAACTGTTGTACGCCGAGATAGATCGTTTGTTAGAATTAGATATTATTGAGCATTCATCCAGTGCCTGGAGTTCGCCAATGCATCTGGTTATGAAACCCAAGAGGATGCACGCAAGTTAAATGAGGCAACAAAGAAAGATGCTTACCCTTTGCCCAGGATAGACGGTATTTTCTCACGAATGCCAAATGTTAACATTATATCAAAATTGCATCTGAAGGATGCATATTGTAAAATGAACTATCGAAAAAGTCAAGGCCATTTGTAATGGTTGTAGAATCATTCATAAGAAATACATAGGTATTTACAGCTGAAGCTGTTTGCGACAAATTCATCGCCTGCGCTGTAATTGTTGAAAGCTTTATTATGAGCTTAATGCAGAAAACAATTGGACAACGCAATGCAATAATTGTTGAAAGCTTTATTCTAAAGCTTAAAGCAGAAAAGAGATCGACAACGCAATGCAATAAAGCTGTGCTCACGCATAAAGCTTATGAGCGAGCTTACGCAAGCTGCAGCTTAGCTGAATAATGCGAGCAAAGCGATGCATACGCATACGACAAATCGTCGCTATAATTGAGTATGTGTTAGAAAAAAGCTTTTTGTGGTATATAAGCTTGCTAAGCTACTGAAAAGTTCTTTTCCATTACACATTGCAAAAGACGACAGAGCTGCTGCACCGTGGGCTGACGGACTATCACGACCTTAAATAATAATATTACTTAAAACTTGTAAAAAGTGTGTTAAAATATTAATAATATTATTAATATTAGTGCTAAAATATAAAAAAAACATACAATTCAAATTATTTTAATTATTTTAAAATAATATAAAAATAAATATTATTTTGCGCCCACGTGCAACGTGGATAACTTAGTACGTTAAAAATTAAATTAGAAAAATTAACAAATTAACAAATTAATTAAAATTAATCAAACTTGTTTATGGAAAGAAAAAAAAAGGTTATTGAATTTGATGAATTAAAATTAATTATAAGGAAATATGGATAAATACTTTTTGATACTTAGATTTCGATATATTGTAAATAATGGTGGTAGATTAAAAGAGAAAAAAATACAAATAATTAAAATGCTAATTATAAAGTAAAAATTTTATGTAACTAGAAAAAAACAACACAAAAACAAAAAACCATTAAATTTAAAGCTAGGAAGCTCACATTAAATAACTCAATGGAGTATACATTACGGTCATTTATTATTAAATAAATATTGTTATTAGTTTGAGATGATGAAGTAAAAGTTTTCTTTTCGGTTGACATGGGTACATAATAATATAAAGGCTTAGGGCTCTATAAAAATAATCGCATATGAGATTCATGGTTGGGTCGGTAAAGACCGCGAGGATCGAATACTAGGTAAGATCCTCCAAATTCATTTTTGACAGTCTTGGTATATAAAGCAGCCCTCAATTAGTTTATCGAATTTTTAATAATTTTGCGTTTGTTCCAATTTTTGGATAGTTTGAGATTTTCGTTGTTAGGAAGTTTAGCTTCCATTTTAGTTTCAGTATGGACTCTATAAAAATAAAACTTTATGTGCTAAGAGTTCTACAGGACACAGCAAACCCACCCCACCCCGAAAGAGCTAGGGAATTAAAGCGTCCCGACGCCCGCTGTGACACCGTCGACTCCCGGTATTCACACTCAAAGATGGATAATGCTTGAACAATAATCTTATTTACGTGAATGTTATCTAAGTGTCTGAATCTCAAACGTGGGGCCCGATTACATCAGTGTCTGACTCCTAAGCGAGGTCATCTACATTTAATTACATTTTGCTGCATCAATTTTTGTTAATACTATCGCTGGTTTGCTAAATAAGTGTTTTGGGGGCAAACGTGAGGCATGGTTACAGTTTTTCTTTTTTCTGAGTGTATTCAGCACTCTAAGGAAACAGGGAAGAAATCGTCTTAATTCTTATTCAAGGCAATAGTTCATATCAGTGGAAAATTGAGTTATTTTTGTGCGGAATCCCAAAAAGAACCAAGCACAGTTAAAATGAGCTTCATGCCAAGATTGAGGCATTTATTTGGGGAAGAAGCGAGATTAATTGTTTTCATATATTAAAAAAATTACTTAGACAGTTGTGCAATCAGATAAAAATAAGGGATAATAATTTCTTGTTAGTCTACGAGGAACATGAAAGTTAAGACGAGATAATAGAAAAGGAGAGCTAATGTCACCGATGATTAATTTATGAAGAAAAATAATACCAAGGATAGTTCTACGCTTAGTTAATGAAGGGAGATCAATGAGTAACAGTCTATCAGACTACGGTGGAAGACGGCGATCAGGATCCTAGTTTAAACCAAGAAGGGCAAAGAGGAGGAATGGCTTCTGAATGGATTCAATACGAACTTGATGGATTCCATATTGAGGAATCCAAACACATGAACAATTTTATAGTATGGGGCGAACAAAGAAGTATAAAGGAGTTTTGTAACATAAAATAAATAAATGATGTGAAAAATAATGGACCAAGATAACTACCTTGCGGCACACCCGAAGTAACAAATACGGGTTTAGAAATTTCGGATCTCAGCAGTACTCTTTGGGTCCTGTTTTTTAAATAAGAGGAAATCCAAGTCAGAAGTGTGGGGGGAATCCAATTCGATCTAGCTTGAAGATTAAAAGATCATGAATTACAGAATCAAATGGTTTACTGAAATCAGTATAAATAACATCCGTTTGCATTCTACTTAAGAATGCATCATTCACCAATGATATGAAGTCAAGCAGACTAGTCCCGGTAGACCGACTCTTAATAAAGCCATGTTGAAAAGTGGAAATTATCGACTTACAGAGGTGCTGCAAAGTTGATGTTACAATTTTTCGAATAATTTTGGGATTGCAGACAACTTTGCAATTCCTCAGTAATTCGATATATCGGATTTAGATCCATTTTGTGAATTGGGATAATATATGATTTCTTCCATAAACATGGAAAAAAGCGGAATCAAGAGATAAGTTAAAAAGTTTGAGTAGGGGGAGATGTATAGCATTCCCTGAGTAAGCAACTTGGGATATTGTCGGGCCCAGGAGAATATGAAGATTTTAAAATTTTCATTGATAAAACTAAATGGTTATCAGTAATGATAATGATAACAAATAAATAATTAGAAGAAGAAATAGGCTAAGGTTAAGCGACATTGTTAATGGAAGAAGTGTAAGTAGATTGAAAGAAATTTGCAAAAAGGTTAGCACTACTTAAGTCGTCAATGGATCCCTCATTCTTCACGAAAAATGTAGAAGGCATAGACCAGCAGTTATTCTTAGAATTTACAAATTTATAAAACAGTTTAGGATCCTGCACATACTGTTTCCAGTAGCGCATATGATACTCATTATAGCATTGAGAGTAAAGGAGAAGGAAGTTAGATTTAGCAATAGAATATTTAGAAAAATCAATATCATATCCAGAGAGTTTAAATTTTTAAGTAGTTTATTTGTACTATTTTTTAAATTGAAAGTCGACGTGTAAACCAGGGAGACTTGGATGAAAGAGGCAAAAGAATACTACTTGGAATGCAGATATCAAGAAGTGAGTTAATAGTGTCATAGAAGTGGGTTAGAGCAAAATTTATATCAACCAAATTGTATAGAGTAGACCAATCAGCTGAGGAAGAAGTTGATTAAGCAAGGAAAAATTTCCCTTGCGAAAACAACGGCGGGTTTTACTAATAGGTTTAGATATTGGTTTAGTCGACGTGGCAATTGATAGAGAAACTTCTACGGTAGGATGAAAGGAGTCCTCAGGAAATACTAATGGACAAGATCTTGACACACTGGTAGAAGTGCAATCGTTGACAAAAATAAGATCGAGCATTCTGTCAAGATTATCAGGAATCGAGTTTATTTGAAAAAACGAAAGGTCATACAAGGAATCTAAAAAGTCATGTTGTGCAGAAGGCACAAGATAATTAGATTTCCTAAAGAGAGACCACTGGATATTAGGCAAATTGAAATCGCCTAAAATGACAAACATGTATTTATTACGTACGAGTGTTGATATATATTCAATACGGCTTAAATGCTGCATATAAATAGAAATATCAGAACAGGGAGGGATATAAGAGCGCGTTATGAAAATGGAACATGTTGGAAACGATACCTTAACGGCAACTATTTCCACATCAGGAGGTGAAACGGATAAAGTAATTCACTCGGACCGAAGGGAAGAATTAACTGCAGTGAGTTCACCACCACCACCACGACGAGTTATTCTGTATTTTCTGTAGGATGTAAAGGTTGCAAGAAAAATTTCAGAATTTAAAATTGAGGAATTAAGCCATGTCTCCGAAAAAGCAATAATTTGAGCTCGTAGGAAGAGCTTTGTAGAAATACATTTTTAAGTTTAGGCACTAGACCTCTAACATTCTGATAACTGATATTTAGTAAATCTGAAGATCGATCTAGTTTTTTGGAGGATTATTACTAATGGTTGGTTGCGAAACAGAGCTACTAGCTTGAAGACTGACAGGCACCGGACGAGTGCGTTTTTTTATAATGAAATCATGAAGAATTATTTGTGGAGGCCAGAAATTTGGATCACAATTAAGTGAGAATGTGTCTGATGGAACGTTAATTTTGAATGAGGCTATTTCCCTAGGTTCAGAGAAATTAAATTTAGATACTGATACATTGCTTGAAGATTTGTTGGCAGCAATAGCTTCCCATGTAGTATCAGCTGAAAGTCTAGATAGGAAAACGTGGTGCAACAACAGTAACCCAAGGAGTCGGGGCAGGGTTAGAACCCTGAACAGTTACCGAAGCTGGAAGCAAAGTTATGGGTGCAGTACCAGTACACCAACTGAAGTGGAGCTGCAACGGCAGCCGGAGCTGGAGGTACATCTGGACTTGTAACTTATGCTGTAGTTGGAACACAAGCCTGAGCTTGATTAGGAGAAGCAAATAGATTGGTATTTGAAGAATTATCGGTGTGTTCAAAGGAAGATTGGCTGACTGACGGTGAAGGCGAGGGCGAGAAAAATCGAATCGGAGATAATTCTAAACGGCGAGGAGTTGATAAATTTTCTGAAGGGGGAATAGCTATTGCAGAGGAAGATGGAAGAGGAACATTGAAAAATTGATCCTCCAACCGACGGATAGTTGGGGATTCGAAATTAAACTCACTGAGCATCTCAATGCTCGAGCCAAAATCGCTTGACAAAGGCTTGGACATTATATGCAACTAAGAAATTGACCTCTCACAGAATTATACATTTTGGAGAAATTCAATTGCAAGTCATTGCACCTCGGACAAGACCATTTCAGGCCTCCACAGCGTTTTTTAGAATTGTCTTTTTCCAACATGTCAATATCTCGCCCAGTTAGAACTGCACATTTGCCATGCATCGTATTGTCACACAACCAGCAGTTAACAAACCTTGGTTGGTCGCCATCACGCGCTGGGCCAAACGTGCAATTACTTGCAGCAAGACATTTTATTAGTATACAATATTAGTAAGAAAAAAAGATGCTAAAAGTTTCCTACTGGGTATTATAATGATTAGTATGAAGAGCACGCAAATTGAGAGCGCAAAGAAATAGGTGTTAGCTGCAAGAAATAACACAAACAATGCTTGAGCAATGCGAAAAGCAACAACAAAAATTTGAGCAGGCGAGCGACGCACAAGTGAACAACCGCACAAAAGGAAGATAGGTAAAGGTATTATTAATAGAATAATTAAAGCTTTTGATAAAAATTGCACAGCTGATGACTATGTGTGCAACAATGTGATACTGGCTTACCAATAAGGTTTATTTCCAAGTTAAATTTAAAAGAAAAATCTCTCAATATAATACAAAACGAATTTTATTACGGAGCACTAAAAAAACTCGACTGTTCACTTTAATAGACGTCTCTATATGTTGGCGCTGTTAACAACAGCCCCGTAAATATGTATAGAATGAGCGAGATTGTAACGTGATTTACCATTCTTTAAAATGGCAGCATGCTGTCTGTAAGCCGCAATGTGCGGTTCTCGTGCACGACGCATAATGAAAGACATCAACCATCGACATATGGGTCTACACGAAAAATATATTAATAAAATAAACTTTGGTCTAAAATACTAAACATTACTGATCTGTTTGGTAAAAAGTTAGAAAGTAAAGTGTATTGGAGAGTTTAGTAAAATACGTTAACACTAAATGAAAATGATTGCAAATGAATGAGTAGGAAGTCCATATTCAAAAGTAAATAAAAATTACCACTGAGACTTGGATGGATTTAGATAAAAAAAATAGAGTATCCTTTTGATTGAGTGTATTTTTTCTCCGTCGAATAACAAACAAAGTTGAAGAGTACAAAGAGGAGTGTATTTTCCAGTCAGCTTAAGTGTATGTTAACTTGTTTTTAGTTGGAGTAAGGGTGTTGATTTAATTTAGTTATTTGCAAAGGGTTTATTGTTCATATTTGCTTTGCCATTCGGTGCTCTGCTCTGCTATGGTCAACCTGTGAAACCAGTGCATAGATACGTCATTTCTGAAAGTTCCTGCGATTTTACTTAAGAGAAAAGAAACGGCTTAATTAATATTTAAAAAATATCTTAAGTCTTGAAAACAAGGAAACTAACCAGCATTTTATGCCAATTTCTTCAGGGTTTTTTCTTTTTTCTGAGTGTATTCAGCATTCTAAGGCAACAAGGAAAAAAACGTCTTCATTCTTATTCAAGTCAATAGTTGACATCAGTTTCTAATTGAGTTATTTTTATGCGGAATCCCAAAAAGAACCAAGTACAGTTAAAATGCACTTCATGCCAAGATGAATATTTATTTGGGGAAGAGGCGAGTAATTTGTTTTCATATATTAAAAAAATGTCATTTGACATCTGGCAGCGCATTAAAGCCATTAAACGCAGTCATGACTCGTCTAAGAAGAGCAAAAAAAATTAAGAAAAACCAAAACCAGCCATCGCGTTGTTAATCGAGACGATGTTGTCTTTGGAGCAGCTTTGGACCAACCACTGCAAATATTAATAAGCCAATTGATGTTTTTTAATCCACCAAAAGAACAGTCATATAACAGTCAGGACACACCCCTGGGTGCCGACACATGCGTGTCCTGGTCCTGCTCATTTCTGGAGCATACCGGGGTGTGCTGGAACGCATTTATCCCGGAAGGCATTGAGGCTAATTACAATTTATGTAAGCAATAAAATATTTTCCAAATTGAACTGGCCCGTTCCGTCAAGGACAGTCCTGTGGCTATATTAATAAAGAGCAATCGCAGGAGATTGGAGACCCCCTTCGAAGGCTTCGAATTGAGTTCAATGCGAGCTGTGCAAATAATCACAAAAATTGCTGTTCATTTTGTTTGACTGCAGTTCTTCACAATGATTAAGATAACTGAAATTTCATTTGTATGTATGTATATGTGTATTCAATCAGGACATTTTTACAGCATTAAATCCAAATATCGCATGAGAAATACATGAAGGTAATGCAAAATTGAACTACCGCAGTCGTCACACTTAAAGCACTCAAAGTAGTCTGATTGAGTTACCAATTCCGAAATTATTCAACCAGCCATTGAACAGGTGGGTCAAAACAGCAGTAAGTTCTTTTTTTTTTGCTGGCACAAAATCGAACTACACAATCATACGCTATAACCATAAACATTTACCCATTGCCAGTGACAAGAGTTGAGATGGCGTTTACCAGAGTGTCCGCCCCTGGCCTAGCTCACTCTTCACTATGGCCATGCTTATGCTCATTATTTTAGCATGATTTTTGTTGAATTTTTTTATTACTTTTTTATTTAGTCGGTCGCATAGCGTATACGCAGCTTTGCACTATTCGCTCCTGCCACCATATTTATTATTATTTCTATATGGCGTGGTGCATTACTTGGCATGGATTTATCGGTAGACTTTGTGAGGGGAACGGGAAGGCCGAGCAGAAATCTATTATAAATATTAGCACAGCGCTGTTTTGATTTATTGGCAACATAATTGTGCAGAAGGCCACTCCAACAGGCCTGAAAACCTGTGGCTAGAAATCTGGATTTAGATTACTTATCAATAAAGTAAAACGGATTTGCGATGAATTAATTGAACTAAACGAGTAGCTGCGGCTTTAGAGTATCTTTAAGTGTATATGCCGAGCATATACTACCCAAAAATAGTCGTATTTGGTATGCTAAAATGGGCTTTAAAAATGCATATCTAAATGGTTAACATAGTTAAGTTGGCAAATTATTTGCAATTATATTTGATTGACACTTAAATTTTTGGTTTCTCTTTTATTGGAACGACTCGACTAGGTTCACCACAAGGTCAGCAGCATTGGAATAAGCAATTTTCAACTAAAAGCCACAAAAAGGAGACCAGAGAATTACAGGGAACAGTTCTGAACTGAGCTGAAAAGAAAGTGAATTATTTTTCAAATTCATCTTCTAGATACACCCACAGATAAAACCTTTGAGAATGAGCATATTATTTTACCGGTTCAACATTTATGGCACTTCGATGATTCCTGGACTCTTTTTTCATTTTTTTGCGCCTCGAAGAATAGTTTGGCGCTGTTAACAACAGCTTTGGAAATATGTATAGAATGATTGGGAGCCGCAGTAGGATGAGCAAACTTGTACCCTGATTCACCATTCTTTAAAATGACTGCGTAGACCAGTAGAAATTGGGAGAATTTCACAAGAGTGGCGTTTTTACCAACGATTTCGGACATAAGATGCTTGGCGGCCAGATGGGTCTGCGGAACCAATAGCTTCTCTAGAACGAGCTTTAATTCGGGCAGCTCAAGGATATTATCATTATTTTCATCGAAGAGCTTGAATATGTGGAATGCAACGCGTATGTCTTCGGGTTCAAAAAATGCTGCGGCTGCTTCTTGGCCTTATTGGGAATACAATCTTCGCTGCTCTCTATAAGCTTCAATGTTCCTTTCTTCAGCACGACGCATAATGAAAGACTTCTGGCCAAGTCTTTGGCTTCATCGAACTCCACATTTTCACCCACATTCAGTCTCCAAATCATCTCGGCACCGGTTGAGGCTCGTATTAGAAGCATTTAGCTTAGCATTTGCCAAGCCTGGCAAATCACCTTACATGAGGCGCATGAGGGGAAACAGCATCCTTCGGATATATATATGAGTATCTGTGCTTATTTGCTTGTCGCTGGCGATGGCTTCTCCATCGTCAACAGCTTCTGCCTTGGCATTGAGTTCCGCCGACATTTACTGCGAGAGAAGGGACTAAACGAAGATTTAGTTAAATTGTTATATTAATAAAATAAACTTTGTTCAAAAATACTAAAAATTACTGATTTTTTTGGTAAAAAGTTGAAAGATAAAGTGTAATGGAGAGTGTAGAAAAATATGTTGACATTAAATGAAAATGATTGCAAATGAATGTGTAGGAATTCCATAGTCAAAAGTAAATAAAAATTGCCACTGCGACTTGGATGGATTTTGATGAAAAAAATAGAGTATCCTTTTGTCGAATAATTAACCAAGTTGAAGAGTACAAAGAGGAGTGTATTTTCCAATCAGATTAAGTGTCTGTTAACTTGTGTTTAGTTGGAGTAAGGGTATTGATTTAATTTAGTTATTTGCAAAGTGTTTTTTGTTCATATTTGCTTTGTCATTCGGTGCTCTGCTCAACTTGTGAAACCAGTCCATAGACACGTTTTCCAAACAATCTGGGCAGACCATTCCTATGTTCCAGTTCCCCAGCTCCCGATCCAAACGCTTTGCTGTTCAAAAGCAAGTTAATAACTGTGGAGAGCAGCGGAGAGAGTGGCTAGGTGTGTGGGGAGAGTACTTGTATTTTTCGGGCTCTGTTACCATGCCTTGGCCATAACTAATTAATTAAAATTTTTATTGGTTACTCTCTTTGTTGCGAATCCAAACAAACTGACGACCGACGACTGATGCCTGACGGCCATAAACGGTCAGCTGCCCTAGCAACCAGAGCAAAGCAACTAACCAGACGACAAAATGACAAAATAACTGTGTCGGGAGTGGACGGATATAGTTATGCAGACATCCTGGGAGTGGTCAAGAGTAATCCTTCGCTCAGGCACCTAAGTGGAGACGTGCAAGGTATGAGGAAGACTGCCAAGGTTGATCTCCTGTAAAGCCTTAGCAGAAAAAGGGTGTCTGGATGAGCTAGCGACCAAGGAGGAGATCATACTGGCAGTATGGGCTCCCATTGCAGACCTTTCCCTGTCCACAGACGCGATCAAATCGATACGTGCGATGAAGGACTGCTCGCAAATAGCCACCATAAGGCTGGCAGCAGCAGGCGAAAACGAAATTGCTAGAGAACACCAAGCTACGCATTGGCTGGGTGATGTGCCGTGTCCGGCAAGTTTTCCAACCAAACCGCTGCTTTAAGTGCTTGGAATATGGGAAAAGCGAAGAAAGCGGAGTAAAAGGCCACGACGCAAAAGGTTGTAACAAGCCGAAATGCCTACTATGCGAACGCAGAGAAAGAACGCGGACCAAGCTACAGGTAGCTTTAAGTGTCCGGCGTATCGCGAGACCATCGACAAATCAAATGTTAAGGTTATTGCAAGTTAACCCCAATCGTTGCATAGCCGCCTTCTTAGCGATCGTAGAACAAACCTGCAGAGAACAATATATTGATGTGGCAATCATCAGCGAGCCATACCATTGCGAAGCTGATTGTGGCATTAATTGGGCTCCAGACATTATTAAAAGACGCCAAACCTTTTAACGGATTCGAGAGAGCAAAATTGTTAGATATGCGGCTGTACAGTTGCTATCTGGCGTCAATTCTTCCTGTGAACGAGTATTCCGGCATCGTCGCTGAACTTGCAGACGATGTTAGAGGGGGCTCCTTGGACCGAAGAATGGGGCAGTCTGGTGACCATTATTATCCTGCTAGAGACCTTTGCTCCTCTGGACGTAGCGCTTCTGAGCACTTGTACTGCTCATACCTTCAGTAGAGCAGGATTGGAGTTCATCGTCGATCTTACCCTTGTAAGCTCTTCGCTCTTCAGTATCGCTCAATGGCAGATCAGCGACACTTACACCGCAAGTGATCATGTCGCTATTCTAAGCACCTAAGCCACCTAGGATCAAGGAATGCTTGGATTCTTGAGCAAAATGCGTATCGGCCAGAAACCTTTAATGGCCTACAGTTCTCCAATCGAAGTGTTTGCGATAGCCAGAAGCCTGAATGCCCCTAAGGCTCCCGGACCCCACGGCACACCAGATTGCTCACTAAGCTGGCGCTGTCTTTGCATCCGGGCTCCTTTTTCTAAAGTTTTTAATGCTTGCTTGCAGGATATTCCCCAAAATAATGAAAATCCAGACCCTAGTACTTTTACCAAAGCCGGGAAAACCACTTAAAGATGCGTCTTTCTTTAGGCCAATCGGCTTGTTGGACACTGCAGGGAAAGTGTTGGAGAAGGTAATAAGTACCAGGCTGGAGGCCGCTATCGATAGTGCAAGAGAGCTATCCTCCAACCAATTCGGGTTCAGGAAAGAAAGGTCTACAATCGTTGACATGAGCAAAGTCACCGGCATAGCATCAGAATATATACAAGGCGGGTCGGCGGCTCCAAGCAGTATTGCCTCATTGCCACTTTAGACATAAAGCATGCATTCAATAGTGCAAGGGGGATGTCATATTAAGCGACCTAGCAGAATTCGGACGGTAGAACGCTGCAATATGCAACCGATGAAGGCGGAAAGGTTTATCAAGTGTCCGCTGGAGTGCCGCAAGGATCAGTACTTTGCCAGCTCCTTTGGAACTTTATGTACGCTGGAGTGCTGCGGCTTACAGTACTGGAGGGAACTCACATAGTTACGAAAAAAGTGGAGACGGCGACCATATAGCGAGTCCGTAGTTGCCTCTAAAACGGCAATTAAATACCTTGAGGTCATGCTGGACACTAGGCTGACGTTCAGGGAGCACCTTGAATTTGCCAACACAAAAGTGGCTGTTTCAAGCAGGACGCTCTCCAGGAAATTGCTGAATACTCGTTGCCCAAAGCAGATACGTAGAAAGCTGCTAATGAATGTCACCAAGGCACTCGTGATGTATAAAGCGCCAATATGGAGTAGAGCGATGGCAGTTCCCAGCTACCGCCGCGGGATCTGTGCCACACATTCAGAACAATCTCGGATGATGCGGCCTTAGTGCTAGCAGGAATGATCACAATCGCCGAGCTGGTATTTGAGGCTGATCTCCTGAAGCGAGCTTCAATGGGCAATATGGGAGCTTTACAAATATCGCGGTCCGGTGCAAGGCGAGCTATTTAAAAAATTTAAACTCTCTGTATCTAATATTGATTTTTCTAAATATTCTATTGCTAAATATAACTTCCTTCTCCTTAACTCTCAATGCTATAATGAGTATCTTATGCTGCAGAAAACAGTTTGAGCAGGATTCTAAACTGTTTTATAAATTTGTATTTGCTAAGCCCAACAGCTTCCTAAATTTTTCCTGAAGAATGAGGGATTCATTAACGATTTAACTAGTGCTAACCTTTCTGCAAATTTCTTTCAATATACTTACACTTCTTCCATTAACAATATCGCTTACCCTTATCCTTATCCTATTTCTTCCTCTAACTCTTTATTTGCTCCTATCATTACTGATAACGATGTAGTTACAGCAATGAAAACTTTAAAATCTTCATATTCTCCTGGGCCCGACAATATCCCAAGTTGCTTACTCAGAGAATGCTGGAGCTCTTTACATCTTCCCCTATTCAAACTTTTAACTTATCTCTTGATTCCGCTGTTTTTCCATGTCTTTGGAAGGAACCATATAGTATCCCAATTCACAAAAAGGGTACTAAATCCAATATATATCGAATTACAGAGGAATTGCAAAGTTGTCTGCAATCCCAAAATTATTCGAAAAATTGTAACATCAACTTTGCAGGACCTCTGTAAGTCGATAATTTCCCCTTTTCAACATGGCTTCATTAAGAGTCGGTCTACCACGACTAATCTGCTTGACTTCACATCATTGGTGAATGATGCGTTCCTAAGTAGAATGCAAACGGATGTCATTTATACTGATTTCAGTAAAGCATTTGACTCTGTAAATCATGATCTTTTAATCTTCAAGCTAGATCGAATTGTATTCCCCCCACACTTCTTGGATTTTCTCTTATTTAAAAAACAGGACTCAAAGGGTTCTGTTGAGATCCGAAATTTCTAAACCCGTATTTGTTACTTCGGGTGTGCCGCAAGGTAGTTATCTTGGTCCATTATTTTTCACATTATTTATTAATAACCATCTATTTTTACCCACTCACGCATCCTTATTTATGCTGATGATGTGAAACTTATTCTTTCTTACAACAATCCTTTTAACTATAATTGTCTGCAAGATGACTGTAACTCCATGTACCTTTGGTGTCAGGCTAATAAGTTGCATTTAAATATTTCTAAATGCTTGTTTATGACTTTTAGTCGAATTACTCCACACTTAGTCACGTATACGCTTGACAATGTACCCTTGCAACGTATAACGACTGTGGAAGACCTTGGTGTACTTTTTGATGCCAAACTTAGTTTCATTCTGCATATCTCCTCTATAACTATAAAGCCAAGTGTGTTATTGGATTCATTAAACGTTGGTTCTAGGTGTTTAATGACCCCTTTGTTACCAAAATCCTTTATACTTCTCTAGTTCGCCCCATACTAGAATATTGTTCATGTGTTTGGAGTCCTCAATATGGAATCCATCAAGTTCGTATTGAATCCATTCAGAAGCAATTCCTCCTCTTTGCCCTTCGTGGCTTAAACTGGTATCCCGATCGCTGTCTTCCAGCGTACTCTGATAGGCTCTTACTAATTGATCTCCCTTCATTAAATAAACGTATAACTATCCTTGTTATTATTTGTCTTCATAAATTAATTATCGGTGACATTAGCTCTCCTTTTCTATTATCTCGTCTTAACTTTCATGTTCCTGGTAGACTAACAAGAAATTATTATCCCTTATTTTTATCTAATTGCACAACTGACTATGCGTTGCACAATCGCAAAAAATTAATAAAAACCCAAAACAGCCATTACGCTTTGTTAATCGAGACGATGTTGTCTTTGAAGCAGCTTTGGACCAATCACTGCAAATATTAATAAGCCAATTGATGTTTTTTTATCTCACCAAAAGAACAGTCATATTGGGATGCACCGGCGTGTGCTGGAACGCATTTATCCTGGAACGCATTGAGGCTAATTGCAATTTATGTAAGCAATAAAATATTTTCCAAATTGAACTGGCCCGTTCCGTCAAGGACAGTCCTGTGGCTATATTAATAAAGCGCCATCGCTGGAGATTGGAGACCCCCTTCGAAGGGTCAAGTGAATTGAGTTCAATGCGAGCTGTGCAAGTAATCACAAAAATTGTGTTTGACTGCCGTTTTTCACGTTGATTAATTTATCTGAAATTGCATTTGTATGTGTGTGTCTGTGTATGTGTTTTAATCAGGACATTTTTACAGCATTAAATCCAAATATCGCATGAGAAATACATGAAAGTAATGCAAAATTGAACTACCGCAGTCGTCACGCTTAAAGCACTGAAAGTAGTCTGATCGAGTTACCAATTCCGAAATTATTCAACCAGCCATTGAACAGGTGGGTCAAATCAGCAGTGCGTTGCTTCTTTTTTTGCTGGCATAAAATCGAACTACACACACACATACGCTATAACCATAAACATTTAGCCCGAGCATTGCCAGTGCCAAGGGTTGAGATGGCACTTACCACTTACTCCGCCCCTGATGGTGATAATTTTGGTTGAATCTTTTTTATTACGTTATTTATTAAGTCGGCCGCATAGCATAAACGCAGCTTTGTACTATTCGCTGCTGCCACCATTTTCATTATTATTTCTACATGGCTGCATTACTTGGCGTGGATTTATCGGTAGATTAGCACAGCTTTATTTTGACTTATTGGCAACATAATTGTACAGCAAGCTACTCCAACAGAGAAGCCCAATAAAAAAAAAAAACAAATACTACAGACTAGAAAAATAAATGAATACTTTAAAGTCAAATAAATTAATAATAAATAACAACTATTTCTACATCTTTTCTTGGTCAAGGCCTAAATCAATGTCCAATATAGGCCTGAAAACCTGTTTAGGTATGGCTACAAATCTGGATTTAGGTTGTTTATCAATAAAGTAAAACTGATTTGAGTTGATTTAGTTGAACTAAACGAGTAGCTGCGACTTTAGAGTATCTTTAAGTGCATATGCCGAGCATATACTACCCAAAATAGTCGTATTTGGTATGCTAAAAAATGCGTATCTAAATGGCTAACGTAGTTATGCTGGCAAATTATTTACACAAAATTATATTTGATTGAACACTTTTTTTACTTTATTGGAACGACTCGACTAGGTTCACTACAAGGTCAGCAGCAATTGAATAATCAATTTTCAACTAAAATCCACGAAAAGGAGACCAGAGAATTACAGGGAACAGTTCCTGAACTGAGCTGAAAAGAAAGTGAAAATTCACCTTCTAGATGCAACCACAGATACAACCTTTGGGAATGAGCATATTATTTTACCGGTTCAGCATTTATGGTGCTTAGATGATTCCTGAATAAACAGAACAGTAAACAGAATCGCTTAAATATATGCGCCTGTACAGAACAGAGAACGCCCCAAGATAAACACACAAGTTGGCCACAGAGTTGGCGGAAAATAATGTGTGTATGGCCAGATTGAAAGTGAAATTATGGAGAATGGCCCTGTGCGACTGGGTCTTGGCCAACACACATATCCTCAGAGCAAATGGCACACACATTGTGAAGGGGACGGACACCTAGGAGTCTCCAAAGTAGCCGGACTGACTATATAAGTACCTACTGTATATATTGTTTCGTCTGTATATGCCAAAATCTCCGATTTCTAATCAAACGTTTAGGAATAATTAAGGTTACATTTTCTTGTTGTTTCTTGTTTCCCATGTTACTAATTAAAATTTAATAGAATTTCGAATTGGAAATTGGAAATATGCTGTTGTTATTCAGCAAATGGCATCTTTGCAATTATATTCATGTTGTACTAAGTAAAGTTTCAAATGAAATTGGCTTTCGAGTACTTGATACATGGTCTGAATACTAGTAAAAAAACGAATGCTGCAAAAAATGAAATTCGAATTTGAATCAGAATCGAAATCGGTATCAGAAAATAAAATGGAATGGAATATAGAAAGGACAAAGCACAACAATAACAGCAGAAATGTTCGATTATCCAATGGGGCTCTGTCAACCCTACGGTCAGTTTGTCAGTTCGTCAGTTCGCCCATTACTTGATTCATGTAAATTGAAATCCATTGGATAAAAGCACAGCACTAGCTGCTGTTGCCCAACTCGGCCAAATTGTCAGAACAAGTGGTAAATATAAAAACTACCGTTCAGCTGCTTACTGATGCAGTAACTGCTGCTCCCTAACTGAACCGAACTGCCTTCATTTCTGTTTTGTGGACGCACTTAACCCCTTTATTTTTTATATTTGGGAAAAACAGAAACTTTCGCAAAAAAAAACAAAATATAAATAGCAGCAGTATTCCCAGCGATTGCTGTTGAATTTGAGACGACACTGGAACACTGTTTAGGCCCTGTTGTTGTTATTGCTGTTAATAATTAAATGCAGTTTACGCCACGTTCAACTAGCTCGAAATTTCTGTAAATTCCATTTGAAAGTATAATCAAAATGCTAACAACCGAGCGGGCGCCCAGCGAAAATCATTAAAATTATTTTCCAGCACTCGACAAGCAGACGTTGCCTTGTCTTGCTTTGCCTTCCCTTGCCTTTGCTTTGCTTTCATTTTCAAGCACAAAAAACAACTTTTTGGAAATAGAAATATGCTTCTATTCCTCTTTCTATTGCCTCTTCCCATCCGTCTGTCTGTCTGTCTGTACGTCTATCCGTCTGGCTGAATCGTTTCGATGCTAATGTCTGTGGAAGTAGTTGTACTCGTAGTACTTGTAGTAGTAGAATAGGACCTGGTCCATTTTGTTTGTCCTGCCTTCAGCTTCCTGCTTCTCCTGCTCCTGGCACTTGAAGACTTTGCACTCTGCACATGGCCTGCATAATGAATGGATCATCTCGAGCTCACAGCGCTCGTTGCCAGTTGGTTTTCAGCTTAATTTTCTTTAGTTTTTAAGAGTTTCCATTTCTG
This sequence comes from Drosophila repletoides, assembly GCA_018150835.1. Lineage (NCBI taxonomy): Eukaryota > Metazoa > Arthropoda > Insecta > Diptera > Drosophilidae > Drosophila > Drosophila repletoides. The sequence continues at coordinate 47,755 of JAECWQ010000228.1, forward strand.
ATTACAGCGCACAATAAAAGCGCAATTTGCGGTCACTTTGGGTTCTGGCATTTCTGGAATGTTAATGGCCAATGAATGTCAATGTCCAATGTCTTTTAGAGCCAAGCAAAGAGCAAAAAGAAAAAATGTACAAAATAAAAAAATATTCCAATATTTACGGGACCATTTTAAACATTTTTTTAAAGCTCTTATAAAATGCTTCTATTGGGGATTTGGTTTTAAAGAGAAGCTTTGAAGGGGCATATTTGGTAAAATAAAACCTCAGTCTATTTGCAGCATTTCTATTTCGTATACAATCTGTTTGGGTCATCCAAGGATATTGGTGCTAGCCAAGGGTATAACTTGTTCTCAGAAAGTAAAAGAAGTAAAATTGTTTTAATTTCAATCTTTGTTTATATTTTATTCATAGTAATTTATTTTGATTCTGACATATTTCAATCTCGCATCGATGTTAGATTACATTGATTAAGTGGACAGTAAGGCTTCGAACCACGGTATGTACTTCTATCATAGCTCCTAAGAGGCCATTTATTTAATGTAACTTTTGGAAAGAATAATCGATATTATTATATTCGTGAATATGCATTTGTTATTGAACCCCAAATAAATTATTAACTGCACAACATTTGTGACTAAAATATAATGTAAAGGATCGATATTGTTGATGTCTCCATTTGAATTATATTCACTTGTGTATTCTTTGTCTTTTCTTTATTTAATGAATCTCTTGATACAATTTATATTATCATTAAGCTACGCCAGCGTAGCTGCGCTGTCGGTGACGCCGGCAGCGGATCGGCCATAATGTGTTTGTTATTGTATACCTATATATATGCTTATATATATGTGAGAGAGTTGCTGTATGCACATAAGCTGCGCGTCGGCTCGTGTTCAATATGCTGACGCTGCACGTGTGCAATTAGTTGCGCAAAGGCGCGATCATATTACGCTTGGACTTAAAGAATGTTTATGTCCAGCGTTTTGTATACACTGCAACAAAGTGTTACAGTGTGTATTCATTAAGTAGATACTATACTATATGTACTCACTATATGTGTATGCTACAATAATTGATTTTTTTATTGAACGGGCGGGGCAGACGAAAAGTCGAGTGGGAGTTTCGATTTCATACTTTTTCAGGATTTTGGAAATCAACTTTAATGGCCAGATTTTAATATAACTACCCGCGTTGTACTCGTAAGGACAATTTCTATCTAAGAATCATCGACCTAAAAAATGTAAAGCTGCAAAGTTATTGCAAAAGTCCTTTAGCTAGCCGATAGCCCTGATGAATAATAATTTAGTAATAATTTAAGTTATATATTTAAAACATGTGGGAAATAAAATTAATAAGCCTGTGGGTATGCAAACTTCTATTATTTATGTTTACTTGATTTAAATTGAATCTCAACTTTGTTGAATTAAAAATTGCTGAACTTAAATTTGATGTAGGCATCAACAACGTCGGAAAGTATATATACTTTTGTATCTCAGACACCCTTATAAGTTTACTTTAAAATTTTACTAATAAAACCATCTTTTACTTATAGAACTATGTCAATTTGCATGAATGTACATCACAATGGGGTGCGATTACCGGACATCGGATTATCAATGATCCAACAATCAACAGAAGTCTTATCATCGTCTGGCTGGTGTAAGTTAAAGTAAGTGTAGAAAATTAGTTTTCTTATTAATCGATTTATTTTGGAGAATCGCTGGAGCTGGGGCACCAACGTTCGGCACCCGAAACTCTTTCCAATCCGATTTTTTTGAGGAATCGCTTCAACTTATAGAGTTAGTGGGATACATTGGCATTTAAATGCCGTACTCTGATGTCAAATCCGTCTACAGTATTCGGAACAGTCGGGGTCAGATTGTTAGAAAAATTCTGAAAACCTTCCGAAGGTACGGGCTGGGGCGCCAACGTTCAGCACCCGATAATCTTGACCATTCTATTTTTTGGTGAATCGTTTAAACTAATTAAGTTAGTAAAAGATCCTGGAATTTTAATGCCGTACTCGGATCTCAAATCCTTAAACAGGATTCGGAACAATCAGGGTCAGAATGTTAGAAAAATTATGAAAACCTGGTGCTGGATCACCAATGTTCGGCCCGATAATCTTGCCAATCCGATTTATTTGGGGAATTGCATCAACTTAACGATTTTGTTGGAGATCTCAAATTTTAACTCCGTATTCGAACCCCAAATCCGTAAACAGTATTCGGAACAATCGGGGCCAGAATGTTCGAAAAACTTTGAAAAGCTGTCTGCAGGCGGGGCATTAACGTTCGGCACCAGAAACTCTTGCCAATCGGATTTTTTGGGGAATCGCTTCAACTTATCGAGTCATTTAAATTCCATATTCTGTTTCCAAATCCGACCTCAGGATTCAGGGAGAGTTAAGGAGAAGAAAGTTAGATTTAGCAATAGAATATTTAGAAAAATTAATATTAGATTCAGAGAGTTTAAATTTTTTAAATAGCTTAGTTCTAATATTTTTTAAATTTGAAAGTCGACGTGTAAACCAGGGAGGCTTGGATGAAACAGGCAATACAACACTACTTGGAATACAGATATCAAGAAGTGAGTTATTAGTGTCATAGAAGTGGGTTAGAGCAAAATTTATATCAACCGAATTGTACAGAGTAGACCAATCAGCTGAGGAAAGAAGTTGATTAAGCAAGGAAAAATTTCCTTGCGAAAACAACGGCGGGTTTTACTAATAGGTTTAGATATTGGTTTAGTCGACGTGGCAATTGATAGAGAAACTTCTACGGTAGGATGAAAGGAGTCCTCAGGAAATACTAATGGACAAGATCTTGACACACTGGTAGAAGTGCAATCGTTGACAAAAATAAGATCGAGCATTCTGTCAAGATTATCAGGAATCGAGTTTATTTGAAAAAACGAAAGGTCATACAAGGAATCTAAAAAGTCATGTTGTGCAGAAGGCACAAGATAATTAGATTTCCTAAAGAGAGACCACTGGATATTAGGCAAATTGAAATCGCCTAAAATGACAAACATGTATTTATCACGTAAGAGTGTTGATATATATTCAATACGGCTTAAATGCTGCATATAAATAGAAATATCAGAACAGGGAAGGATATAACAGCGCGTTATGAAAATGGAACATGATGGAAACGATACCTTAACGGCAACTATTTCCACATCAGGAGGTGAAACGGATAAAGAAATTGATTTGGACCGAAGGGAAGAATTAACTGCAATGAGTACCCAACCACCACGACGAGTTATTCTATCTTTTCTGTAGGATGTAAAGGCTGTAGAAAAAATTTCAGAATTTGAAATTGAGGAATGAAGCCATGTCTCAGAAAAAGCAATAATTTGAGACTCGTAGGAAGAATTTTGTAAAAATAGATTTTTAAGCTTAGACACTAGACCTCTAACATTCTGATAACTAATATGTAGTAAATCGATCGATCTAGTTTTTTGGAGGATTATTACTAATGGTTGGTTGCGAAAGAGAGCCACTAGCTTGAAGACTGACAGGCACCGGACGAGTGCGTTTTTTTATAATGAACTCATGAAGAATTATTTGTGGAGGCCAAAAATTTGGATCACAAATAAGTGAGAATGTGTCTGATGGAACGTTAATTTTGAAGAAGGCTATTTCACTAGGTTCAGAGAAATTAAATTTAGATACTGATACATTGCTTGAAGATTTGCTGGCAATATAGGCAGCAATAGCTTCACATGTAGTATCAGCTGAAAGTCTAGATAGGAAAATTTGCTTACGCGGTGCAACCAAGGTAAGCAAAGGAGTCGGGGCAGGGTCAGAACCCTGAACAGTTACCGAAGCTGGAAGCACAGTTATGGGTGCAGTACCAGGATGGGCTGTAATTGAGCCAGTTGCCGGAGATGAAATTGCAGACACCAACTGAAGTGGAGCTGCAAGGGCAGCCGGAGCTGGAGGGACAGCTGGACTTGTAGCTCGTGTTGTAGTTGGAGCACAAGCCTGAGCTTGATTTGGAGAAGTTGGTTGGACATGAACAGCACATACATTGGTATTTGAAGAATTATCGGGGTATTCAAAGGAAGAGTGGCCGACTGACGGTGAAGGCGAGGGCGAGAAAAATCGAACCGGAGATAATTCTAAACGGCGAGGAGTTGATAAATTTTCTGAAGGGGGAATAGCTATTGCAGAGGAAGATGGAAGAGGAACATTTAAAAATTGATGCTCTAATCGACGGATAGGTTGGGATTCGAAATTAAACTTACTAAGCATCTCAATGCTCGAGTCAAAATCACTCGACAAAAGCTTGGACATTTTATGCAACTTAAGAAATTTACCTCTCACAGAATTATACATTTTGGAGAAATTCAATTGCAAGTCATTGCACCTCGGACAAGACCAATTCAGGCCTCCACAGCCTTTCTTGGAATTGTCTTTTTCCAATTTGTCAATATCTCGCAAGACATTTTATTAATAAGAACAAATATTCAAAAAGTTTCCTACTGGGTGTTCTTATGTTTAGTATGAAGACCGCGCAAATTGAGAGCGCAAAGAAATAGCTGTTAGCTGCAAGAAATTACACAAACAATGCTTGAGCAACAACAAAAATTTGAGCGGGCGAGCGACGCACAAGTGAACAACCGCACAAAAGGAAGATAGGTAAAGGTATTATTAATAGAATAATTAAAGCTTTTGATAAAAATTGCACAGCTGATGACTATGTGTGCAACAATATGATACTGGTTTACCAATAACGTTTATTTCCAAGTTAAATTTAAAAGAAAAATCTCTCAATATAATACAAAACGAATTTTATTACAGAGCACCAAAAAAATCGACTGACTTGGCACCTGAAAATTACGCAAATACGATTTTATTGGGGAATCACTTCAACATGTCTAGTTAGTTGGAGATCCTGTCATCTTAATACCGTAATCGTTTCCCAAAGCTGTCTATACGATTCGGAATAATCGTGGTCAGAACGTTAGAAAATTAAGAAAACCTGGTGCTGGGTCACCAACGATCGGCACCCGATAATCTTGCCCGGCCAATTTTTTTGGAAAATCTGTTCAACTTGTCGAGTTATTAGGAGATGTTGGCGTTTTAACTTCGTATTCGGATCTCAAATTCCACCACAGGATTCGAAACAATCGGGGTCAGAATATTAGAAAAATTGTGAATAGCTGCCTCCATGTGATGCTAGGTTACATTCATTTGGCACCCGAAAAACTCGCAAATACGGTTTGATTGGGGAATTGCTTCAACTATTCTAGTTAGTAGGAGATTCTGGCATCTTAATGCCGTAATCGTTTCCCAAGCAGTCTACACGATTCGGAACAATCGTGGTCAGAACTTTGGAAAAATTCTGAAAAGCTGTCAGCAGGCGGGGCTGGGGCACCAACGTTCGGCACCATAAACTCTTGCCAATCCGATTGTTTTGGGTAATCGCTTCAACTTATCGAGTCATTTAAATTCAGAATTCTGTATTTAAATCCGACCAGACGATTCAGTACATCGCGGTCAAAATGTTAGAAAAATTCTGAACACCTGCCTCCATGTGATGCTAGGATACCTTCATTTGGAACACGAAAACCTCGCCAAAACCTTCCTGAACGTGGGGCTGGGGCACCAACTCTCAGCACCCGATAAAATTCTGAATACCTGCCTCAATGTGATGCTAGGTTACCTTAATTTGGCACCCGAAAACCTCGCCAATACGATTTTATTCGGGAATCGCTTTAAATTGTCTAGTTATTAGGAGACCCTGTCGTCTTAATACCGTAATTGTTTCCCAAAGCTGCCTACACGATTCGGAACAATCGGGGTCAGAACGTTGGAAAAATTCTGAAAACCTGCCTGCATGTGGGGCTGGGCCACCAACGTTCAGCACCTGATAATCTTGACCATTCTATTGTGTTGGTGAATCGATTAGTAAAGTATGGCATATCAATGCGATACTCAGATCCCAAATCCGTGAACAGGATTCGGAACAATCGCACTCAGAATATTATAAAAATTCTGCATGGGGTGCTAGGTTACCTACGTTTGGTACCCGAAAATCTTGCCAATTCGATGGAGAATCACTTCAACTTGTCGAGTTAGTTGAAGATCCTCGCATTTTATTGGCTTAAATTGGGATCCCGATCGCCTTCTTTCACCGTAGTCTGATAGGCTCTTACTCATTGATCTCCCTTCATTAACTAACCGTAGAACTATACTTGGTATTATTTTTCTTCATAAATTAATTATCGGTGACAGTGGCTCTCCTTTTCTATTATGTCGACTTAACTTTTATGTACCTCGTAGGCTAACAAGAAATTATTATCCTTTACTTTGATTCCTTGTACTGTGCTCTAATTACAACGAATTTTATCATGCTATCTCTTTAGAACTCTTTCTCTGCTCTTCTGTTCTATCTTCGGGAAAACCCGAATCATTGATGGTTGACGTGGTTGCTGCCTTGATGTTTTCCTGGAATGTCCTCTTTTTCCTCTATGTTTCTTTATTACAATTTAACACATTACTAAATAAGTCCAGATACTAACGGAGAATCCGCTCAAAATCTCGAGATTCTGATTACTTCTGTTGATCTTCAGAATCAATACTCGATTGATTTTTTATATTTTTTTTAATGTAGAAGTGGATGCAGTTCTATGTCGGGTATCTGCATTATAATTATTAATCAGTTTCACCACAGCAATGCTAGCCTTGAAGCGTGATACAATGACGCATCTGCTCCATCTAATATGTATCCTCTTTTCCGACTTTTTCCTTGTTGTGATTGGTTTTTTTGCTTGGGTTTTCACCAATCCTGTGCAACAAATCTTAGACCATAGAAAAAAATAAAAAAATAAATTTGTTTTTAATACCCCAGAAGGCTTAAATGTAATGTAATTCTAATCTTATTTATAATTTTTAATTTAATAAATTTTCTAAATTTTGAATTTAATTAACATAATAATTTATTTTTATCTTTTGTAATTCTTCAATCGACTGTAATTAGTCGATTTAGTAATAAATAAATAAATAAAAAATAAACAAATTCTTCAATAGACTGAAATTAGTCGATTTAATAATAAATAAAGAATAGTAAATAATTAATAATAAAAAAGGCTTTCGTTCGAGTACGAGTGCATGATTTTACTCATTGACACTCCAGTAAACTCGAGTCTACTCGAGTTTGTGCGTGTATCTGGGTGGCTATTGATTGTATTTTATTGTACATATTGTATGTACATCTACACAGCAGATAGACCGACAAAAAGTCCTATAGCAACATCAACATTTGCTGTTGACACTGCTAAGTCGCTCTAAGTGTCCAACAAGACCAGCGGAGCAGCTAGCATCTCATCTGGAAGCCTTAGAAAAGTGGCTTGCAGACTGGCGCATACATGTAAATGAGTAAAAGTGCAAACATGTCACCTTTGCCTTAAATAGACAAACTTGCACTCCTTTACCTTTAAACAATATCAACATTCCACAAACCGGATAGATGGATAGACGGCTTACTTGGCGCAAACACATTGAAGCGAAGAGAAACCAACTGAAATTAAAAGCTAGTAATCTACATTGGCTTATAAACGCCCGTTCACCACTAAGGCTGAGTCAAAGTCATTTTATATAAAGCAGTTCTGAAACCAATTTGGACATATGACTCCGAGCTATGGGGCAACGCTTGCGATAGTAACCTCGAATTAATCCAGAGAGCTCAATCGAAAATATTGAGAACTATTACCGGGGCACCTTGGTATGTACGGAATGAAAATATCCATAAAGACCTTAATGTTGAAAATGTTAACGCCGAAATTAAAAAGGTGAAAACCAAGTATCAGGTTAAACTTCAGTTCCATCCAAATAGACTTGCGCAGTCTCTAACAAGGCAAGTTGGCCATACACGCCTCCGGCGAAGAGGTACCTCCCCACCCAGAAGTAATTGTAATCAATAACCAAATACTTTTGATTAAAATTTAATTACTTATCGTTAGTCTCCAAGCGAGAATATCCGATAAATAAAAAATACCGTTAAAAAAAAAATACTATTTACATGAAAATTCAGTTACTTTCGGGTAGCTCCTGTAATATGTAGTTTTATTATAAGTAGTTTTTTCTCCAAAGAGATATAAAGATACTTTGCTAGAGAGAATATTTAATTGAAATTGCTGTTGTTGTGAGATCCCAAAGTACTTGTTGTGAACTATGAAAACTGGAGAGCTGCAAATTAATTTATCATTATCTCTTAAACCAACTTAGAAAACGCTGCTCAAAAAACCAAGCCAGCCGAATTCGCAAATGTCTGACACAAGTCAAGTAACCAAAGAAGGATGTGAATGATGATCATGATAATCACATTGATGCTGATGATGATGATGACGAATAATCCTTCAGTAAGTTCATAGGCCCCCAAATGGGTTGTGGACATCATATTTCAAGGACCTCATAAACAAGCCAACACAAATGGGGCCAGTCAACACTCAACACACAGAGAGAGACAGAGGAGGAAAAAGCGGGTGGAAGGAACAGAAATTTGACTTAGTACAAATGCCATTTAGTGCAAAGGTTAAATGAAGACGAGCAGCCGACAAAGTATTAATGTTATTATTATTAATATATGAAATAAAACAAATAGAAAAAAAAACCAGAAGAGCAAACAGGAACAGCACTTAATACAGGCTTGGAATAAGTATGTGAAATGTATACCTAATTTATTTATTTTGACCGCTTGTTTCTATGGCATCTATCGGAAATAGTTCTCTAGTCCTATAGACCAGAGAGCTACAACGAGTAACACATTTTAATCATACTCGAGTGCTGACTCGTACACGAGTACGAATTAATGTGACGTTTTACTCGGGTATCAAAAAATACTCGAACAAAAAAATCAGTTCCAGCAACGACTCACTCAGCTGACTCGTTTTCGTCGATGATTGTGGGTGGGATTGGCAATGAGCAAGCAATACTCGTATTATAAGTGTTGGTCAATGTTCGAGTATGTCACCCGGCATGCACAAAATTAATAAATCATTACGGGAGGAAATTGATCGAAACGAATTGTGCAAGCCTAAGATTTAATGTGTGTTAGATTTTATGGAGGAGGTTAAATCTATTAGCGAAAAAATTGCAAACGGCACATATGCACTATGTGGGCTTAGCTTCGTATGGAACATATTAGCCGAAATGCAAAAAAGAAAATAATTCGATATTAGTTGGCTTTGTTTACTGCCCACATGTCAGAATACGCCAAAAGTCAACCCATTCTCAATTTTTATCGTTAAAAATCTTGACGCAAAAAAGTATTGGCACAGCAGAGTGTTTCTTCCTGAGGCACCAGATCTTAATCCGAATAAGCATTTAGGAGCAGAGGTCAATAAAATCGTGTAACAGCGCTCATTTTCCAAAAAATGTTTTAGTTACATATCTCTGTACATATCTATAAATAAATAAATAAATAAAAAATAAATAAATTCTTCAATAGGCTGCAATTAGTCGATTTAATAATAAATAAATAATAATATATAATAAATAATATAAAATGATTTCGTTCAAGTACGAGTGCATGATTTTACTCATTGACACAGTTGCTGTAATGCTGGTTTTTTAATTAAGTAAAAGGTGACATGTTTGCACTTTTGCTCATTTACATGTATGCGCCAGTCTGATAGCCACTTTTCTAAGGCTAGCAGATGAGATGCTAGCTGCTCCGTTGCTCTTGTTGGGCACTTAGAGCGACTTAGGATAGCAGTGTCATCAACAAATGTCGATGTTGCTGTACGACTATTTGTCGGTATATCTGCTGTGTAGATAATGTACAGTGTTGGTCCAAGTACGCTACCCTGAGGTACACCAGCCTCAATTGGATGATATTCAGAGATGAAATCTTTGCACCTTACTGCGAAACTTCTTTGCAAAAGGCATGACTCCAATATTTTATGGATGTTTTGTGGGAGTAACATATCAATTTTTTTGAATTAATCCATCTAGCGAAACGCGGTCGAAAGTTTGGGCGACATCCAGGAAAACAGCGGAGCAATACTCTCGGAATTCAAATGCATTGCGTATCTCAGAAGTTATCCGGTTTACTTGTTCAATAGTTCCATGCTTTCGCGGAATCCAAATTGGTGCATTGGGACAGCACTGTATATGTGTAAATGTTGTTTGATGCGATTCAGGAGCAGTTTTTCAAATATCTTTGATAGGCACGGGAGGAGACTGATAGGTCTGTATGATGAAGGCTGTGACTTGTCCTTTCCTGATTTATGAATGATTGTGATGATTGATTTTCTCCATTGTTGGGGATAATAACCCCATTTCATCATTTTGTTGAATATTATGGTGAGAAAATATACTGCATAGCTCGGCAATTCTATGATCATTTTAGGGGAGATGAGATCGTGACCCAGTGCTATTTTATGATTTCTGACTTGGTCCTTTATGACCCCTGTAGCGTCTTCTGCTCGGAATGTGATGAGCATAGTGGCTTCAAGATTGTTTATAGTTGGGAGCACAAACCCGTTTGATGCTGGATGTGGTTTGAAGACACTTTCTAAGTGGATGGCAAATATGTTTGCTTTTTCTTCGTTGCTCCAAGTCCACTCTCCTATTGGGGTACGCAATGGTGAATCAGTCTCGATTGGTGGTCATACGCCTGACTTGGCTTTCCACAATGGAAATCGTTTGTTGTTTGGGGCGAGTTGCTCCATGTAGTGTTTTCGCTGTAAGTTTCGTTCATCTTCTAGGGCCTTGCGTATTAAGTGGTTGGCTATTTTTAACCGCTCCTTCGAGGGATCTATAGGCTTGCCATTCTCTCCGAAGCCTTCTCTTGTCGCGTAGTAGCTCTTCAATAAGTCTGGAGCCCGATAACTGTTGCAAAGTTTATTAGCTGTTATTATTGGAGTGGAGTGTTTTGCAGCCAGATACATTATGTTACAGACGTTAGTGTTCCAACTGATCTATCTATGTCATCTTTACAGCAAATGTTTGGGCAGTCTTCAATGTGAGAACTTATGCATTTCCTGTACTTCAGCCAATCTGTTTTGCTAGAAGTTAGGAAATGTGGTCCTTCAGAGAAGTGTGAGTGGTCAGAGAGGTGAAGTAAGATTGCGAGTGATCCGATGATAGATCTGTTAAGTGCTCCACATGAAACTGATCTTGCGGCACTCTTCTCGAAACAGCAAAATTAAATAAGTCGGGCTGCTTTTTTTTGGATCTGTGGGCCAATATGTAGGCCGTGTGATTATAGCATTATAAAGTTGTTTTCCTTTCGGGTTACTGAGCCTCGATCCCCAGTGGCTGTGCTTGGCATTGTAGTCACCAGCTGCTATAAACCGGTCACCTAACAGGTTGAAGAATTTTACAAATTCTTCTTCGGATATGGAGAACCGAAGTGGGCAGTATACTGCGGCTACGTTTAAATAACCGCTTTGAGCTTGGATACGAATTGATGTTGCCTGTAGATAAGTTGTTGCAAATGATGGCAACAGGTAATGCTTATTGCGACACTTGATTAGTGCCTCCATGAGCCTTGCCAACGGGATAATTCTTCGTATAAAAACGATATCCCTTGATGTGGAAATAATTTTTGCTTGTTAGGTGAGTTTCTGATATAAGCATAGCGTCGATGTTATACTGATCAAGAAACTGCAAGAGTTCGTTTTTGTGCTGTGAAATGCCATTCGCATTCCAGAAGGATATATTTAAAGCAGCCATTTAAGCAAATTTCTTGAGTAGTTTCCAGTAGGAGATTTTGGTTATGCATGATTTCCAGCATCGTTTGTTGTATTGCTACCATTGTATTTGTTAATGTAGCCAGCATTGATTCTATTCCAATAGATAAATTGGATGGATTTTCAGTGGTATTTTGGGAAGGAATTTCTGGCCTCTGTTGCGCTGCACGATGCTGCATTATTTCATGGGTTTGTTGAAAGCTATTTTTAGTGACTGAGGCGTACGACTCGTTGTTGTAAAGTTAACACTTTAGCAAAGAAATGCCTGGGGTTGTATTTGATGGTATATATAGCAAGTTTGGACTTATGGCTGAGTTTTTGACTTTTTAACTCCTTATACACAGGGCATCCTCTATAGTTGGCGGTGTGGTTACTCCCACAGTTACTACATTTTTTGGCAGATTGGTCCTCCTTATTTACGGGGCAGAGTTCAGTAAGATGTACGTCGCCGCACACAACGCAAACGGCACGTAGGGTGTAATAAGTTTTAGTATGTCCGTATTCCTGGCAATTTGTGCATGCGGTTATGTGGTTCCTCAACGGTGACTCTCCGATGCAGCAGATACGCGAGCTTGTAGATAGGATGGACTTCATTATTACCTAAGTGGATACTGTCAGGTGTCAATTCTACCTTGAACATTGGTTGGGGATTTTATTTCTATTTATTATATTCATAGCCATTTTGACTTCAAAGCACTTATCCTTAAGCTCATCTATTAGTTCATTGGCTGGAACTGTTGGTTCGATCCCTTTTATAACAACTTGTAGACCTTTGCTACTTATAACTTGATAGGTGTAATAGTTCATTTTTTCATAATCAAGAGACTTGCACAAAGAACGATAGTTTTGTTAGTTATTTACTTGAATTTTTGTTTCGTAAATGTTACCTCTTTTTATCGAGCTGACGTAGAATTTTCCATCTCCAAGTGAGTCCGTTAGCTTTTTAACTAATTCTGTACAGTTGGCCTGACGCGCATAAATAGGTGGCGGCTTAGCCTTTGGTTTTTGAGCGTCAGTTTCATTTTCATTCTGGTCACTGAGGATTGCGAATCTTTTGTTCGTCAATGCCTTTTTAAGATCAGTGCTTTCAGATGTTTTCGTTATTTTGATTGCGCTTGTTTTATTTATTGCTTGTCTGCTAAATTTTCGTTTTATTTATACATAACGATCGAGCCCAGTCTGTTCTAGCGTTCCAGTACCGTTTTGCTTATTTTTTGGTAGGGAGTGGGGGAGCTTTTCGAATTCAGATGACGATACAGGTCACTGTGAAACTGCTGTTGTTGTTGTTGTTGACAACGAAGACACAGTAGTTAGCGCGGGCATTGTACTGGTCATTGTTGTGATCAGCAGCTTATTAGTTAGGTAGTATGGGTCGGGAGACGGGCACTGGGCACTCCACGATCCACTTTCCGTCATGCTGCTTGAGCATAATAAAGCTATCGACAGAGAGTGTGCTCTCTCCGCGTTCACTTACAGTGATGCAGTTGTTGTTGGTATTGTCTCTTTGTCAGCGCGTATAGAGTAATAAGCGTTATTCCGAATTGACGACAGTCGACGTTCGTCTTGTTGTTGTTGGGCACTTAGAGCGACTTAGGATAGCAGTGTCATCAGCAAATGTCGATGTTGCTGTACGACTATTTGTCGGTATATCTGCTGTGTAGATAATGTACAGTGTTGGTCCAAGTACGTTACCCTGAGATACACCAGCCTCAATTGGATGATATTCAGAGATGAAATCTTTGCACCTTACTGCGAAACTTCTTTGCAAAAGGCATGACTCCAATATTTTATGGATGTTTTGTGGGAGTAACATATCAATTTTTTGAATTAATCCATCTAGCCAAACGCGGTCGAAAGTTTGGGCGACATCCAGGAAAACAGCGGAGCAATACTCTCGGAGTTCAAATGCATTGCGTATCTCAGAAGTTATCCGGTTTACTTGTTCAATAGTTCCATGCTTTCGCGGAATCCAAATTGGTGCATTGGGACAGCACTGTATATGTGTAAATGTTGTTTGATGCGATTCAGGAGCAGTTTTTCAAATATCTTTGATAGGCACGGGAGGAGACTGATAGGTCTGTATGATGAAGGCTGTGACTTGTCCTTTCCTGATTTATGAATGATTGTGATGATTGATTTTCTCCATTGTTGGGGATAATAACCCCATTTCATCATTTTGTTGAATATTATGGTGAGAAAATATACTGCATAGCTCGGCAATTCTATGATCATTTTAGGGGAGATGAGATCGTGACCCAGTGCTATTTTATGATTTCTGACTTGGTCCTTTATGACCCCTGTAGCGTCTTCTGCTCGGAATGTGATGAGCATAGTGGCTTCATGATTGTTTATAGTTGGGAGCACAAACCCGTTTGATGCTGGATGTGGTTTGAAGACACTTTCTAAGTGGATGGCAAATATGTTTGCTTTTTCTTCGTTGCTCCAAGTCCACTCTCCTATTGGGGTACGCAATGGTGAATCAGTCTCGATTGGTGGTCATACGCCTGACTTGGCTTTCCACAATGGAAATCGTTTGTTGTTTGGGGCGAGTTGCTCCATGTAGTGTTTTTGCTGTAAGTTTCGTTCATCTTCTAGGGCCTTGCGTATTAAGTGGTTGGCTATTTTTAACCGCTCCTTCGAGGGATCTATAGGCTTGCCATTCTCTCCGAAGCCTTCTCTTGTCGCGTAGTAGCTCTTCAATAAGTCTGGAGCCCGATAACTGTTGCAAAGTTTATTAGCTGTTATTATTGGAGTGGAGTGTTTTGCAGCCAGATACATTATGTTACAGACGTTAGTGTTCCAACTGATCTATCTATGTCATCTTTACAGCAAATGTTTGGGCAGTCTTCAATGTGAGAACTTATGCATTTCCTGTACTTCAGCCAATCTGTTTTGCTAGAAGTTAGGAAATGTGGTCCTTCAGAGAAGTGTGAGTGGTCAGAGAGGTGAAGTAAGATTGCGAGTGATCCGATGATAGATCTGTTAAGTGCTCCACATGAAACTGATCTTGCGGCACTCTTCTCGAAACAGCAAAATTAATTAAGTCGGGCTGCTTTTTTTGGATCTGTGGGCCAATATGTAGGCCGTGTGATTATAGCATTATAAAGTTGTTTTCCTTTCGGGTTACTGAGCCTCGATCCCCAGTGGCTGTGCTTGGCATTGTAGTCACCAGCTGCTATAAACCGGTCACCTAACAGGTTGAAGAATTTTACAAATTCTTCTTCGGATATGGAGAACCGAAGTGGGCAGTATACTGCGGCTACGTTTAAATAACCGCTTTGACCTTGGATACGAATTGATGTTGCCTGTAGATAAGTTGTTGCAAATGATGGCAACAGGTAATGCTTATTGCGACACTTGATTAGTGCCTCCATGAGCCTTGCCAACGGGATAATTCTTCGTATAAAAACGATATCCCTTGATGTGGAAATAATTTTTGCTTGTTAGGTGAGTTTCTGATATAAGCATAGCGTCGATGTTATACTGATCAAGAAACTGCAAGAGTTCGTTTTTGTGCTGTGAAATGCCATTCGCATTCCAGAAGGATATATTTAAAGCAGCCATTTAAGCAAATTTCTTGAGTAGTCTCCAGTAGGAGATTTTGGTTATGCATGATTTCCAGCATCGTTTGTTGTATTGCTACCATTGTATTTGTTAATGTAGCCAGCATTGATTCTATTCCAATAGATAAATTGGATGGATTTTCAGTGGTATTTTGGGAAGGAATTTCTGGCCTCTGTTGCGCTGCACGATGCTGCATTATTTCATGGGTTTGTTGAAAGCTATTTTTAGTGACTGAGGCGTACGACTCGTTGTTGTAAAGTTAACACTTTAGCAAAGAAATGCCTGGGGTTGTATTTGATGGTATATATAGCAAGTTTGGACTTATGGCTGAGTTTTTGACTTTTTAACTCCTTATACACAGGGCATCCTCTATAGTTGGCGGTGTGGTTACTCCCACAGTTACTACATTTTTTGGCAGATTGGTCCTCCTTATTTACGGGGCAGAGTTCAGTAAGATGTACGTCGCCGCACACAACGCAAACGGCACGTAGGGTGTAATAAGTTTTAGTATGTCCGTATTCTTGGCAATTTGTGCATGCGGTTATGTGGTTCCTCAACGGTGACTCTCCGATGCAGCAGATACGCGAGCTTGTAGATAGGATGGACTTCATTATTACCTAAGTGGATACTGTCAGGTGTCAATTCTACCTTGAACATTGGTTGGGGATTTTATTTCTATTTATTATATTCATAGCCATTTTGACTTCAAAGCACTTATCCTTAAGCTCATCTATTAGTTCATTGACTGGAACTGTTGGTTCGATCCCTTTTATAACAACTTGTAGACCTTTGCTACTTATAACTTGATAGGTGTAATAGTTCATTTTTTCATAATCAAGAGACTTGCACAAAGAACGATAGTTTTGTTAGTTATTTACTTGAATTTTTGTTTCGTAAATGTTACCTCTTTTTATCGAGCTGACGTAGAATTTTCCATCTCCAAGTGAGTCCGTTAGCTTTTTTAACTAATTCTGTACAGTTGGCCTGACGCGCATAAATAGGTGGCGGCTTAGCCTTTGGTTTTTGAGCGTCAGTTTCATTTTCATTCTGGTCACTGAGGATTGCGAATCTATTGTTCGTCAATGCCTTTTTAAGATCAGTGCTTTCAGATGTTTTCGTTATTTTGATTGCGCTTGTTTTATTTATTGCTTGTCTGCTAAATTTTCGTTTTATTTATACATAACGATCGAGCCCAGTCTGTTCTAGCGTTCCAGTACCGTTTTGCTTATTTTTTGGTAGGGAGTGGGGGAGCTTTTCAAATTCAGATGGCGATACAGGTCACTGTGAAACTGCTGTTGTTGTTGTTGTTGACAACGAAGACACAGTAGTTAGCGCGGGCATTGTACTGATCATTGTTGTGATCAGCAGTTTATTAGTTAGGTAGTATGGGTCGGGAGACGGGCACTGTGCACTCCACGATCCACTTTCCGTCATGCTGCTTGAGCATAATAAAGCTGTCGACAGAGAGTGTGCTCTCTCCGCGTTCACTTACAGTGATGCAGTTGTTGTTGGTATTGTCTCTTTGTCAGCGCGTATAGAGTAATAAGCGTTATTCCGAATTGACGACAGTCGACGTTCGTCTTGTTGTTGTTGCTGCCGAGCGCGAGATTAGATCATTTTTTGATTTTTTTCAGATTTTTCCCGAATTAATATGCGGTTAATTCCTCTATATTTCTATCACTCGACGGAGCGGTAAAAAATACGTCTGATGTTGTTGAAGGTTGAACACGAAAAACCTTCTATAGTTTAGATTACTTTTTAATCGCACTGCAAGCACCATTTATTTATCAAATCATTTGTGAAGTTTACTGGCAAACAAAACCCTCTAAGCTCGCACTTAACCCTCTAAGCCTACATTCCAGAATAATGAAAGAAACGAATTCAAATAATGTTTACTAAAGTGAAATGAGGCTCCGTAACTTAAATATGTTCTCAGAAAAGTGAAAAAGTTATCGTTTACTTGTAAGGTGGGACAATTACTCGTCTCAAGAGGCTGTTCGGGCTCCGAGTGTACAAATATTTAATTTCTAAATTACAGAGAGTTTTATTTGAGTTTCATTTATTTTTATGATACTCAGAAAAACAATTTTTTTTTGAGAAATTTTACAGTACTTGCATAATTTTCTTCCATATTCTCGATCCAACCAATTCGGAAAATGGTTTAGCTGGTCAAACCGCAAGTCCGTTATTGGATGGCTCGCTTTTGCACCTAGTTTGAGCTTCAGCTGTGAAGGTCTCTGGGAGAGTGGAGACTGCATTGTCTACTCTGTCTGAGAGGATGGTGCCCGTTTTGTCCGCCTTGATAGAAATAGGATGGAGATTGGGTTGTCCGTCCTTGTAAAGATCGATTGATGGGACGACCTGAACGACCTTTGTGGTTTTAAATGTCACCAGACCTTCAGCAATCGATTCACGAAAATCCGGAAGTTCAGGTAATTTGTCCATGTTCCCACTTTCGTTTTTTATATGCCTGTAATAGACATAAGCGTTTGTTGCATCCAAATCAATCAAGTGGTTAAAAAATTTGAGTGGCAGCATTCCGAGTTTTAGCTCTTACATGATAGCCATGAGTCCATCCATTAGGTCTACGCCGCCCATGTGATGATGTCTCGCTTAGATTTCCTGTCTTTGCCAATGGCTGAACACCCACAAGTAGACTGCCTTGTTGTCTTTCCTCAGCACTTTACATATTTCGACATCATATGAGGAACCTACGCACTCGGTCGAAAAACCCTTTGGTTTGTTTTTGATAGTACTATCCTTTGGAAGCATGCAATTAGAGATACAATTTACACGCACTGTGCCACTTTGTACGGTTTTTGTTAAACGTACAACAATGTTGGCCGAAGCACCAAGATCTAGGTGACTATTCAGGACGTTATCATCTGCGCCGCTGTATATCTCAAAGCGGTAATCATAGCCAGAAGAATAGCACAAGACAGATAGCTTTGTACCCCAATTGTATGCAGGTTTGTATAGGTCGAAACGCGTTTTTTACCCAGAGGCTTTTCGGATATGGATAGAGATAAATGGCATCAAAATACCAATGTAACGGTTTATATCATCACTGTTAATTTTGAACTTATTTGATATATTATTCGTTAAGGCTACGTGTATAGTTTCCTCCGCGATCATGTTCATGATTTCTGAATTGAAAAATAGCAACACAGCTGTAATGGAGTTCTAAACTCCATTCATTCAGCTGGCAGCGAAGAATCTCCTCGAAAGTCTATTTAGTTAGCATGCAACTGCAAACATTAGACACAATGCAAACAATCCACATAATCTTTCTTGGCTCCTTTGTTATTGATTCAATACCTATGTATGTATACCAGATGGACCAGATTCCTGTACCATATTTTCCACATTTCCAACATTACACTCTATAAATGATACAGTCTCAGCGTCGTCTAGTCCATTGGTCAGAGCTTCTTCCAAATTCGAGTCGTCACCGTTGACACTTTATGTCTGACACTTCCTCATCCGATAGCTTGTAACGAATCTGCTTTTCCAAATGTTCTAATAATTAACCTTTCTATTAAGAAAAATCATACAATAAACAAAATCCAACACAAAAATTGCACGTAGCTGGGAAACAGGTGCTGGCAAAAAAATATAGCTTGGACCCCCAAAAGAGCACAGTACACGGAATCGATTGTGCAACGCATAGTCAGTTGTGATACCATTGATATCAAAATGAATGAAACGCAAAGCCAAGTTCAAAATAAAAACTTAAATAATTGTCTACGATCGACGGATCGTAAATAAACAAACTAATCCAACCTCAAAAGAAAATAAATAAATAAAATTAAATAATATAAAAAAATAAAATTAATTTTCCTTGATATCAGGATGGCGACATAAATGGATAGAATGAGAGCGAATTCAACATAAAAAAAGACAAATGAAAAATGATCAATCAATCTATTAATTGATATAGTCTCAGTTTGGATATAATCGTTTCCGTCAGAAAAACTTTTGTGAAAATATAAACAAAAATACTTTTTATAATAAAAAATTATTAAAATTAATTATCTTGAACAAGATGTAAATGTATAAAGAAAAGAAAAAGAATCTGATAGTACCAGTACCAATAGCTTATAGGTGACTGCAGGGGAGTCGTCAATTAGGGGAGGATACAAGCAATTCACGTATGAAATCAATCTTAACCTAGGCGTCGAAGCAAAGGACCGTTTTCGGACTCGCTACTTAGAGCGAAGAAATAGTTGTCTAGTAAAATGATTATAATTATTCATAAGGATTCGTCAAATATATAATAATACCAATATCTTATATAAGAATACGGATTATAGACGCATATAGGTGACAGTAGAGCCTTAGCCAATTCACGGATCAACTCTGTATAACTTAACAACTTTTCCTTCCTTTGTGTAAGTTGGACAAGCGTCTGCTTTTGTTTTTGTATTGTCTACTATGAGAAGAAGTAACAGCATCCGCCTCTAACTACTTTTTGCTCGCTTTTCTTTACTTTTCCTCTTATTTTCTTTTTGTTTTAAAACTTCTCGCATTGGCTTTTGCAAAGAGCACAGCTAATGAAGCGTCGTTGATGATGCAATAGCAGGTTGGAAGCAGCTCAGTGGCGTGTGGCTCAAACTTTTAGCACAAAAAGTTTTATTTTTATAGAGTTCCTAATAAAACTAAAATGGAAGTTATACTTCCTAACATCGAAAATCTCGAACGATCCAAAAATGGAGCAAACGCAAACTTATCATGAATTTAATAAAAAAATTGAAGGCTGCTTTATATACCCAGACTGTCAAAAAATGAATTTGGAGGATCTTAGCTAGTATTCTATCCATATGCGATTATTTTTAAACCTAAACCCTAAACCTTTAAATTATTATGTACCCATGTCAACAGGAAAGAAAACTTTTGCTTAATCATATCAAAAGAATAACAATATTTATTTAATAATAAATGACCCTAATATATACTCCAGTGAGCTATTCCATGTGATCTTCCTAGGATGTAATCTGTTGAGATTCGAAACTTCTAAACCCGAATTTCTTACTTCGGGCGTGCCGCAAGGTAGTCATCTTGGTCCATTATTTTTCACATTATTTATTAATGACCTGCCATCTATTTTCAATAAATCAAAATGCGCTTTTTGTCGTTTTCTCGTTGATAACTTGTCCTGCGCGTCCTCGCCCATTTCATCATATTAGCTGTGCGTTCGAGTATATGAAATTTATTTTCGAACTTTTAACGAGCTTCGCTCTTCGCACTCCGCTTCTACTTTGCCAGTCCAATGAAAAATCAGATTAATTACATGTGTGTTGGAAATTGTTGCTGCTTTACTCCAAACTTTGTTGTGGCGAGTGTAAATAATCGGGTTTGTTCGCGGATCTGGATCTTCTCTGCAGACTTTATAATCGATGCATTTAAATTTGCTTTGTACCCTTGCAGAGGGTATTATAACTTTAGTATTGTAAAGCATAAAGTATTATTGAGCAGGATGAGACGAGACGAGTTTAACAAAGCCATGTCCTCCGTCCTTCAATCCGTTTCTCTGCAAACTACTCTTTAGGTAAGGAACCTTCTCTTTGTCTCGCGCGCTGAAGATAGCCTTTCCTGGGTAGTTTTCTGTGTATCCGATGTCAATGTTAAAATAGATTTTAATTTTTTAATTTTCTTGATAGGAATCTGGAATTCATTTAATTAGTTAACTCCACTGTGAATTAAATCAGTGAATAATCATTAATTTTTGGCTGGTCAACAAATAAATAAATTGTGGTGGATTCATTTTTCCAACGTTCTGACCACGACTGTTCCGAATCGTGTAGACTGCTTGGGAAACGATTACGGCATTACGATGCCACAATCTCCTACTAACTAGACTAGTTGAAGCGATTCCCAAATCAAATCGTATTTGCGAGGTTTTCGGGTGCCAAATGAATGTAACCTAGCACCACATGGAGGCTGGTGTTCAGAATTTTTCTAACATTCTGACCGCGATTGTACTGAATCGTGTGGTCGGATTTGGAAACAGAATACGGAATTTAAATGACTCGATAAGTTGAAGCGATTCCCCAAAAAAATCCGATTGGCAAGAGTTTCTGGTGCCGAACGTTGGTGCCCATTTCTAACATTCTGACTCCGATTGCTCCGAAATCCGACCAAATCCTGTGGTCGGATTTGAGATCCGAACACGAAGTTAAAATGACAAGATCTCCTACTAGCTCGTTAAAATGACAAGATCTCCTACTAGCTCGATAAATTGAAGCGATTCTCCAAAATAAATAGGATGGGCAAGATTAACGGGTGCAGAAAGTTGGTGCCACAGCCCCACCTTCTGGAAGGTTTTCAGAATTTTTCTAACAATCTGACCCCGACTGTTCAGAATACTGTAGACGGATTTGACATCCGAATACGTGTAGACGGATTTGACATCCGAATACGGATGGCATTTAAATGCCAATATATCCCACTAACTCTATAAGTTGAAGTGATTCCCCAAAAATATCGGATTGGAAAGAGTTTCGGTTGCCGAACGTTGGTGCCCCAGCCCCACCTACAGGCAGGCTTTCAGAATTTTTCTAACATTCTGACCCCGATTGTTCCGAATCCTCTTTACGGATTTTTGATCCGAATACAAAGTTAAAATTACAAGATCTCCTACCAGCTCGATAAATTGAAGCGATTCTCCAAAATAAATGACGATGAGAAGACGATGAGAAGGCTTTAAGTTAAGCAATTTTTAATTCTACAAAGTTGAGATTCAATTTAAATCAAGTAAACATAAGTAATAGAAATTTGCATACCCACAGGCTTATTAATTTTATTTCCCACTTTAAATTTTTTAAATATATAATTTAAATTATTACTAAATTATTATTCATACGGGCTATCGGCTAGCTAAAGGACTTTTGCATTGACTTTGCAGCTTTAAATTTTTTAAGTCGATGATTCTTAGATAGAAATGGTCCTTACGAGTACAACGCGGGTAGTTGCATTAAAATCTGGCCATTAAAGTTGATTTCCAAAATCCTGAAAAAGTATGAAAACGAAACTTCGACTCGAGCTTTCGACTGCCTCGCCCGTCCAATAAAAATATCAATTTTATTTTAGTCACAAATGTTGTGCAGTTAATAATTTATTTGGGGTTTAGTAACAAATGCATATTTACGAAATTAATGTCGATTTTTTTTTCTCAAAAGATACATTAACTAATTTGCCTCTTAGGAGCTCACTGTCCACTTAATCAATGTAATCTAACATCGATGCGAAATTCAAATATAGCTGAAATATGTCAGAATCCAAATAAATTACTGTGAATAAAATATAAACAAAGATTGAAACTAAAACAATTTTACTTCTATTTCTTTTTGAGAACAGGTTATATCCTTGGATAGCACCAATATCCTTGGATAACCCCTACATAAAATCAATAAGGATTTATGGCAGTTAGGTCCTTTTAAATATCAAATTTACAGTGTAAAGAAGCGCAGCACGATTTGAAATTTAATTAACACTAGCAGCTCATCATTTTTATTGCATACTTTTGAGGGCAGCAAGCCAAATTCAAACAAAACTGCCGTCAAACTAATTATTAGGAGTAAAAGGATGGCGCATGGCGAACAAAAGTGGATATTTTTGAGTAATTTATTTTGCATTGCCTAATTTTAGGGTAGTCAGAAAAAGCGTCAGCATACATATTTGAACATCGTTCTATAAGAAAAGATAGTTTTATTAGGTTTATATCTTGAACTTCTAATTATTAGGAGTAAAAGGATGTGTGGTAAGGACCTTTCAGATATAAATATATCTGTAAGATACAAAAGTTTATATAAATCGTATAAAAGTTACTTAAATCGTCCTTGTAGTTCTAGAGATATTGTCGATTTTGTGTGTTCTACCTGATTTTCTTCCGCATTTCGTCTGAAATTTTTCAAAATGATTGATGTTATTTAACAGTGCAAATATTAAGTATTACTGTTAGTTAATAGGACAAGTATTAATTAACATTGACAGTAGAAAATCAGTCATTTGAAGGACTATCTAGATCTCATTTGGCCACCAGATAGTCAGATAGTAATAGAAGTAAAATTGATTTTATTTCAATCTTTATTTATATTTTATTCTCAATAATATACCAGTACATCCTTTACACTTATATAATATACTTATATATATGTTCTTATAGGTGTTGGTCGTAGTCCTTTCATTATATTCATGTAAGTTTTGGTCCTTGTCATTCCTCAAAAGAAAAAATATTAATGATTGTTAAGAAATATAAAAATGCGGAAATATTTAATTTAATTAAAGTTTCACTTACCCCAGTTTGATCAATATCCTGCGATAAGCAACGAGTTATTCTAATACTACGCTTTCTTGCCTACATACAGCAGATATGCCTTGTGCTACAGCGATAACTGTTCTAGCTGATAGGGACATATGCCGGCGACACTGCAGTATTGATGGAAGTCCTTCAACAATTTACGTCCTGCTTTGAGAGCTGGGGCTCAAAAAAGGAATATTGGCATAAACGGCTCGAAAACTACAAGAACGATTTGAATGTCGTTAAGAATACTTACCTTTTAGGCAGGAGTCGTCAATATACGCCTTTGCTTATGTCATGTATGGCCATCCTGATCTAGCAGGATAAGGACTATCTGGTAGACAAAGGACTTTTTGATAGTCCTTGAAATGGCTGAGTTGCAGGCGATTTGCTATTTTCAGGTAACTCGAACAAATCCTTGCTGATTTAGTTAGCAACGGTTGCTTCACGATCGCGCTGTTTGTATAGTTCTGAATATGATCATTGGAATCGGCTGCAGTCAGCAGTGGCTTTTGAGCTTGTACTTTTTTGATTTTTTGAAATAGTTTGAGGGAAGTTTTGTTTCAATTTGGTTTCCTGCCCTCAAAAGTATGCATTAAAAATGATGAGCTGCAAGTTAGCACTTGCTTGCACTCTAAATTTGATATTTAAAAGGACCTAACTGCCGTAAATCCTTATTCCTTTATATTCTTATAAGTATTCGTCTTAGTTTATTTTCTATAAATTCAATGTAAAGAAACACAAATATTTCGTCCAATGAATTCGACTTACCCCAGTTTGATCCATATCCTGCGATAAGCACGAGTTATTTTAATACTAAGCTTTATAGCATTGTCATGCCTTCTGCTACTGTGATAACAGGGTTAGCCAAGGAAGATATCTTGATAGCGACATTTGCCAACGTGGAGGGTTGACCCCAAAGGTCGAGAGGTTTATAGACAAGTTGTTCGTACTCGAACAATTGTAGTGAATAATTGTTCCCTAAATATAAAGTCATACTTAATATAATGAAAATTATACCAATATAATGAAAATTATAATTATATAAATTAAGTTTTCACATATGGCTGCTTTTTTGAATATATCCGCTTGTTGAACTGAAATTTGAATGGGCCAGCTGCAATAAAGTTGATATATCGCTGTTTTTGTTTACATTGTAAATATTATATTAAAAAAGATACAACTTAAGAAAATCCTTACGGGTTTAATAGCAACCACCTTTAAACCTTTAAGAATACTAACCTTTTTGATAGGATTTATCAGGATCTGCAACGACATGGCCAAGTTAGTAATTTTTCCTTATTGTTAGATAAATAGTTCTCAAAATTCTAATTCATTGGACTAATGACTGGCTTCTATCCAGGAATTCAAGAGACAAGATCGACCGATCACAGTATATTAAAGGACACGCTCAGCAATCTCAGTCAACCCACAACAAAATCTATGGCGAGTCTGCAGAAAAATAAAGAGGCCAATTTAGAGAGCAGCCCTAGTCAATTAATTTAATACCTTAACCAATTAAAACAGTCGAGTGGAAAAGCCTTGACATTACGACGAGCTAGACTCGAGCATGGCGAGACCACATTTCTATGTGGACACCAGACGAATTATTTTTTAACGAAAAATAAACTCATATAACAATTGCTACACTACACTTTAGCATGTTCACAAATTTGCATATTCCAGCTGCTTTAGAGTAAGTTGCTTTTAAGTATAGTTGCCTTTGATTCATTAGTATTTAATATTCTATCTACATTTTGATATACTAAGCTGAATATATTTTGGAATAGTAAACTTACACTGCAAGTATAGAATACAACACTGACTCATCACACATTTGCCGCATATCTAACAGATGCCATGAAAAAACTAAATCCTCCCAGTGATTGGTGTAATATTCTCGAACTAGCCCTGGAGAGTATTGGCTGCAACTTCAGACAGAAATATTGTATGGAGCAACTGACTAAGGCCCTGTTTGTTGGCCTACGCTTTGGCATGATAAGGGAGCTGAACGGGAAATATTAATCATATGAATATGGAAAAGTCGATTCAGATGGCAGTGTCACATACGACTACTGAAAATGACTTGAGCGAAGTTACTGATACAGATGTAACGGAAGAGGAGGAGTCAGAACTGGATAAGACGGGAACAAGCAGCGATGAGATTCTTAAGAATTATATAAATCTTATGGAAATCGACAATAGATGTGGAAACGACAATACATTTGTTGACTGCTTTGAGTGAACATATAGAAGAATTAGAAATATATAAATTAAGATTTTACTAGTAAGAAAACACCTTACTTAATGAGCAATCCTAAAAACGAAATGATTGAAAGACCTTGTTTATTTAAATTACATATATGTTAATCAAATAATTAAAACAGTCTAGATAGAGCCTATTTAAAAATGAAATTATTTTTTCGCTACACAATATTTGTTTTTCCTAACCATAGTGATAACTTAGTCAAAATATTAAAAAAAAGAACAGTAAATAATAAAAAAAACACTGCTTGCAGGAAACCAAGAATTAAACAGAAAACAAAAACAAACGAAATCTGTATCCTGGTTCTACCCGTAAAGCTAAGTAAGTCTATGTGCCATTTCGATAGAGTATATAAATGAAGCATTTAATATTAAATCCTTCCGGAGACCTTTATGGGCAATCTTTGATTGGGCTGCAGCTTATGTCTTTAGCCAGTCTTTATTAGCTGTTGGTACCGCTTCTCTCTATACGATTAAGACGTAGCCATGAGGACATCGCCCAGTATAGAAAAATGAATTAAACGAACCTCTGTTGCATAGTTAAAATTAAGCAGGTGTCGCAGATATTAAAAACTACGCCACGAAAGGACATTGAAACAACATTCAACATTCCCAAAGTTCTCAAGTTACCCGGGGTCAACGATGTACAAAAGCCGAGCAGCAAATAGACGACACCGTAGAACACGCGTACTCGACCTCGACGTGAACGAAGAGAATGAGCATTATAAGAGAAATTATTTAAATCAATCAATTAATTGATATACAATATGGTATAAATAATAAAAAAAAATATTAAAATGAAATGCAAGTTTCTTCAGACGATATCATCCAACTAGATATTGATAATCAATTGCAGGGGTCTCCAAGACAAAAATGGGAATGGGAATTTCAATAGTTGTTTAGCGAGATATTAATTTTGAGCTAAAAAAACCTATCTTGATCGACTTATTCGATCTGACTTCAATACTTGGATAAAAATGTGTAAATAATTCAGCTGTAAGGCACTGTCCGGCTCTGTCTTGCTGTGGTGGATTTAAAATCTTTTTCGTCAGCAAAAACTTTTGGGATAAAAATAAACAAAAAAATACTTTTTATAAATAAATATAAATATTCCAAACCAAGAAAAAAACAAAAAATGTGTAAAAAGATAATTATTTATATTTTTTGTCTTGATTTTGACAATTCATAAATGTAAATAAAAAATATAAATAATTATCAACGATCGAAAGATAAACCTGAATGAATAGACTCTCCTTTTGGACTTTCTACCAAGAGTGAAAAAATGTCTTGTAAAATTATTATAATTATTCATATTTATATTTAGTAGTTATGCAGCCTCAGTATTGGTTTCAGCGTTTGCATTTTCAGGGAGCAGCTTGCTGAAGAAGATAAAGTTTGGATGAAACCAACCAGACAGTGAAGATGTGAAATTGAACGCTCCTAACACTAACACTAATAACTTGTGTAAGAATGCTACGAGTGATGCCCCTAATTGCTGCGCCATGTCGATTTTTTCAAACAGCAGCGGTGACAGTGGCACAACCAACATAAGTCTATAAAAAGATAATAATTAATTATATTTTGTCTTGATTTTAACGATTTATAAACAATTCAGTTGAATATTGAGCAACATTCGCAAAGTTCTCAACCTACACATTTGAAAATACTCACCTTTTAGACTCGCTACCAAAAGTGAAGAAATCGATTGTAAAATTATTACAATTATTCATATTTGTTACCCAACATGCAAGAGACGCAAGAAATGGGGCAATCTTACAATTGCCAATGATTGTCTCTTCAAAAAGGAGAGGATTTTAGCCAGAACAACCTCTACATTTGTCGAGCAGAATACGAACCCTTAGTCCAGATGTAAAACATTATATTGAATTATGTTAAATTATTATTCTGAATAGCATCCACTATTACTTCGCGAACTGCGTGAATATAAGCCGAAGGCCTCGCGATCTCCAAAAGATTATGAGCAACAAGATGGACTACAACTAAGAAGCGAAACCAATATAAAAAAATTTAAACAAAAAATTTAAAAAAAAATAGGATAAAAATAAAAAGTTGTTAATTAATTTAGTGAAGATGTGAAGATGTTTTTTTATACTTTTAGTTTTAGATTATCAGTCAAAATATTCATACGTATTTAAGGAAGTTTTCTTTTTTCTATTTTCTGTAGAATTAAGCTCGACATAAAATTGATTCAGGTTGATTAAGGTATTCAAATCTGTTTCAGTTCACAGAAAAATAAACGGATTAAAATTAAGAATTTTGTACTTGAATCGTTTTTCAGCATCTAAAAACAAGTACGACTGAATGATTGATTCGTTCTGTATTCAATCCTTTAAAGATTTATAATAACAATTATTAGATTGTATCTTTTCGTATCTGCTACATTCTAAGAATTTTGTACTTGAATTGTCTTTCAGCATCTAAAAACAAGTACGACTGAATGATTGATTCGTTCTGTATTCAATCCTTTAAAGATTTATAATAACAATTATTAGATTGTATCTTTTCGTATCTGCTACATTCCATATTAAGTACCTAAGGGGCTTGTAAGAATTTATTTAATTAATTATACAAAAATAAATTACTGATTTAATAATTTGTTATCCCCTAGCAGAGGGTAATATGTATATCTAAACTAATGCATTTATGGAGGCATCGCCGACATCATGAAATTTATATATTATTGATTCGGATGATGAGACGAGCTTAGAGAGCCAATTTCGTCTGTCCGTCTGTCAAATAGTTTGTCCCTGTGGGAGCTAGCTGTATGAAAATTGGTATATAGCGTTCTATTTGTTGGAGCCAGCATCGTCGGTTGATTATTTTAATCACAAACTTTTTTCACAACGTTGACACTTCAAATGAGCAATATCGGTCTGCTATATCATATATATAATAACAAACTATTTTCACAACGTTGACACTTCAAATGACCAATATCGGTCTGCTATATCATATAGCTGCCATAGGAATAAATCAAGTGTATATAGAAAGCGTTTCGTTACTAGTTTGTTTTTATTTTTATATGAATTGTTTTAAGCAGCCTTTTTAAGTTAATCAGTCAAAGGACACCTTCATTGGTATCCAATTCAATTGGAATTTTTAGGTAGGTATAAAGGTTATTCTCATCCCGTATATAGAGTATGCATATGTATAAAATATTTCAAAAATGTCTGTGTTCACTTGCTTTTTTTATCTCCGCATTATTGATGCATAAAATATAATCCGATTATAGTCTCTGTGAATTCAATATATTTGATGAATTTTCTGGTGTTTTTTCAGCTCATAGCTCCAACCTGACCCAAATATGTGTTATATGCACACACAAATTATCAATTACTTTCAACAAATTGAGTGGAAATTAAATTCAAAATTTAGAAAATTAATTAAATTAAAAATTATAAATAAGATTAAAATTACATTTCATTAAAGCCTTCTGGGGTTTTAAATACAAATTAATTTTTTTTATGGTCCAAGATTTGTTGCACAGGATTGGGTAAAACCCAGGCAAAAAAAACCAAATCTGACCAGGAAAGAAGGCGAAAAAGAAATAAAAAGATTGCTGCAAATAGAATGAAAATAGACTAGAATAGAAAAAAGGATAGAAAGAAAGATAGTAATAAAGAAAGATAAGGGCAATTCAGGAAAACACCAATCAAAAAAGGAGCAGTGTTGCCAAGGCAGCAACCACGTCAACCATCAATGATTAGGGTTTTCCCGAAGAGAGAACAGAAAAGAACATTTTAGGTGTAAGAGAGAGAGTTCTAAAGTGATAACGTGATAAAATTCGTTGTTATTGAAGCAGAGTACACGTAATCGATTGTGCAAAGCATAGTCAGCTGTGCAATTAGATAAAAATAAGGGATAATAATTTCTTGTTAGTCTACGAGGAACATGAAAGTTAAGACGAGATAATAGAAAAGGAGAGCTGATGTACCGATAATTAATTTATGAAGAAAAATAATACCAAGGATAGTTCTACGGTTAGTTAATGAAGGGAGATTAATAAGTAAGAGCCTATCAGAGTACGGTGGAAGATGGCGATCGGGATCCCAGTTTAAGCCACGAAAGGCAAGGAGGAGGAATTGCTTCTGAATGGATTCAATACGAACTTGATGGACTCCATATTGAGGACTCCAAACACATGATCAATATTCTAGTATGGGGCGAACTAGAGAAGTATAAAGGATTTTGGTAACAAATGGATCATTAGACGCCTTGGACCAACGTTTAATGACTTCAAGAACACCCTTGGCTTTGTTAGTTATAGAGGAGATATGCCGAATGAAACAAAGTTTGGCAACAAAAAGTACACCAAGGTCTTCCACAGACGTTTAGAAATTTCGGATCTCAACAGAATTCTTTGGGTCCTGTTTTTTAAATAAGAGGAAATCCAAGTCAGAAGTGTGGGGGAATCCAATTCGATCTAGCTTGAAGATTAAAAGATCATGATTCAAATGCTTTACTGAAATCAGTATGAATGACATCTGTTTGCATCCTACTTAGGAATGCATCATTCACCAATGATGAGAAGTCAAGCAGATTAGTCGTGGTAGACCGACTCTTAATAAAGCCATGTTGAAAAGGGAAATTATCGACTTACAGAGGTGCTGCAAAGTTGATGTTACAATTTTTCGAATAATTTTGGGATTGCAGACAACTTTGCAATTCCTCTGTAATTCGATATATCGGATTTAGCTCCTTTTCTGTGAATTGGGATAATATATGATTCCATCCAAAGACATGGAAATATAGCGGAATCATGAGATAAGTTAAAAATTTTGAGTAGGGGAAGATGTAAAGAGCTCCAGCATTCTCTGAGTATGCAACTTGGGATATTGTCGGGCCCAGGAGAATATGAAGATTTTAAAGTTTTCATTGGTGTAACTACATCGTTATCAGTAATGATAGGAGCAAATAAAGAATTAGAGGAAGAAATAGGATAAGGCTAAGGGTAAGCGATATTGTTAATGGAAGAAGTGTAAGTAGATTGAAAGAAATTTTCAAAAAGGTTAGCACTAGTTAAGTCGTCAATGGATCCCTCATTCTTCAGGAAAATGTAGAAGGCATAGACAAGCTGTTGGGCTTAGAATTTACAAATTTATAATATATATATATATATTTTGGAATGCAGATATCAAGAAGTGAGTTATTAGTGTCATAGAAGTGGGTTAGAGCAAAATTTATATCAACCTGAATTGTATAGAGTAGACCAATCAGTTGAAGAAAGAAGTTGATTAAGCAAGGAAAAATTTCCCTTTCGAAAACAACGGCTGGTTTTACTAACAGGTTTATGTATTGATTTAGTCGAAGTGGCGATTGATAGAGAAATTTCTACGGTAGTATGAAAGGAGTCTTCAGGAAATACTAATGGACAAGATCTTCACACACTGGTAGAAGTGCAATTATTGTCAAAAATAAGATCAAGCATTCTCTCAAGATTATCAGGAATCGAGTTTATTTGAAAAAACCAAAGGTCATACAAGGAGTCTAAAGTCATGTTGTGCAGAAGGCACAAGCTAATTAGATTTCCTAAAGAGAGACCACTGGATATTAGGCAAATTGAAATCGCCTAAAACGACAAACATATATTTATCACGTAGGAGTGTTGATATATATTTAATACGGCTGAAATGCTGCGTATAAATAGAAATATCAGAACACGGAGGGATATAAGAGCACGTTATAAATATGGAACATGATGGAAACGATACCTTAACGGCAACTATTTCCACATCAGGAGGGAAAACGGATAAAGTAATTGACTCGGACCGAAGGGAAGAATTAACTGCAATGAGTACCCCACCACCACGACGAGTTATTCTATCTTTTCTGTAGGATGTAAAGGCTGTAGAAAAAATTTCAGAATTTGAAATTGAGGAATTAAGCCATGTCTCAGAAAAAGCAATAATTTGAGACTCCTAGGAAGAACTTTGTAAAAATACATTTTTAAGCTTAGACACTAGACCTCTAACATTCTGATAACTGATATATAGTAAATCAGAAGATCGATCTAGTTTTTTGGAGGATTATTACTAATGGTTGCTTGCGAAAGAGAACCACTAGCTTGAAGACTGACAGGCACCGGACGAGTGCGTTTTTTTATAATAAACTCATGAACAATTATTTGTGGAGGCCAGAAATTTGGATCACAAATAAGTGAGAATGTGTCTGATGGAACGTTAATTTTGAAGGAGGCTATTTCACTAGGTTCAGAGAAATTAAATTTAGATACTGATACATTGCTTGAAGATTTGCTGGCAATATAGGGAGCAATAGCTGCCTATATGTAGTATTAGCTAAAAGTCTAGATAGGAAAATTTGCTTACGCGGTGCAACAACAGTAAGCAAAGGAGTCGGGGCAGGATCAAAACCCTGAACAGTTAACGAAGCTGGAAGGACAGTTATGGGTGCAGTACCAGGATGGGCTATAATTGAGGCAGTTGCCGGAGATGAAGTCGCAGACACCAACTGAAGTGGAACTGCAATGACAGCCGGAGCTGGAGGGACAGCTGAACTTATAACTCGTGTTGTAGTTGGAGCACTAGCCTTGTATTTGAAGAATTATCGGGGTATTCAAAGGAAGAGTGGCCGACTGACGGTGAAGGCGAGGGCGAGAAAAATCGAACCAGAGATAATTCAAACGGCAAGGAGTTGATAAATATTCTGAAGGGAGAGTAGCCATTGCAGAGAAAGGTGGAAGAGGAACATTTAAAAATTGATCCTCTAACCGACGGATAGGTGGGGATTCGAAATTAAGCTCACTAAGCAACTCAATGAGTCAAAATCACTCGACAAAAGCTTGAACATTTTATGCAACTTAAGAAATTTACCTCTCACAGAATTATACATTTTAGAGAAATTCAATTGCAAGTCATTGCACCTCGGACAAGACCATTTCAGGCATCCACAGCGTTTTTTGGAATTGTCTTTTTCCAACTTGTCAATATCTCGCCCAGTTAGAACTGCACATTTGCCATGCATCGTATTGTCACACAACCAGCAGTTAACAAACCTTGGTTGGTCGCCATCACGCGCTGGGCCAAACGTGCAATTACTTGCAGCAAGACATTTTGTTAGTATACAATATTAGTAAGAAAAAAAAGATGCTAAAAATTGGTTACTGGGTATTATTATTAGGGTTAGTATTAAGAGCACTAAAAAAACTCGACTGTTCACTTTGATAGAATTCTCTCTCTTTTTAATATTCTATTTTTTCCTAGTTTCATATTTCCTGTTAAAAATTATTAATTTGCCCTTACAGAGGGCCCTGTAACTTTGTTACGAAGCGTGGAATGCATTAAAGATGGCATTTTCGATCACATAAATTATATATATTTTTGATCAGAACAGTGACACAAGTCTCGTCCATCTGTTCTTATATCTATATGTCCTTCTGCTTATAGGTAGACTAGTCTCGGAGTTGTTATTTTTGTCGGAAAATATAAAAATAGGTTTAGAGGAATAATCAAACAATAAAATATTTATCCCACACTGCAAGGGTACGCAATCTTCGGTGTGAAGAAGATAGTCGTTCCCTATTCGCTTTTTCGTATGGTTTATAGTGCTTTAAACCATGGCATCATTATTTAAAATATTGTATATTCTATATGCTATGCATATTTTCTTTACTTTTCGGATGAGTCTATGAAACTTGTTTTGTTTATGTTTTTTTTTCACAATAAACTGTTGAACATTTAGTTATAAGAGCGAGGACGATCCCGAAAAATTATTGATCTGCGTTTTCCATTTTCTTGGCAACAGTACAAAAACAATAAATGAAGAGTAAACAGACAAATTTAATACAACTTGGGCATCTGTATTGGAAGCAGGTCTCATATATACGATATATACGATTTTTCCAGTAAATTTCATATAATAAAAATCTTTATTAAACTTGTTTGGCTTTCGCTCAAGCTTGAGCTTCAATATTTTAGTGCAGAAAACTGCAAAGAAAAAAGAAAATTTAATTTCCTTAATTGTAAAAAAGTATGCAAAAAGGCGAAGAAAATGTTAACTTAAAACCGATTAACCTATTTGGGTAAATTTTTATCGTAAACCCACAAAAATACTTAAATGCAGGGCAACTATTTTTATAGTATCAAAGGTAATTAAAATAAATTAAATGTAAAGAAATAAAACAACTTAGTCACATTAAATTTACCTCCTTCCTCCCAACTCACCCAGCACCCCCAGGTTGGTCTTTTAGTCGTGTGGGCGCCGTATGCACATTTACATTCTCATTTTATTTTCTGGTCAATGTTGGCTGTCGACCGCTAATTGGCAATAGGCCAAATGACAAATTGAAATAAAATAAGTAGCAAAAAACAACGGCCAACACTTTTTGGGGCTCTACGAAAAAAGAGAAAAAGAACGTTTATCTTTATGTTCAAAACAAAATTATTATTTATGCAGGCGGCCGGAAAAGGCAAACAGGTCAAAACACTGAAAACTGTAAACTGAAAGCGCCAGAGCCAGTTATTTGAGAGTCATGGTTGTCCGTGTAGCCAAAATTATATCGGCGGCAGGAAGGCCAACCCACAGGGCGTGTCAAGTGTTGCGGTATTAATATTTTAATAAAATCAACACGAACAGTATGGTATCATAAAAACTGTACAAAAAATTTATTTAAAACAAATTAATATAAGAAATTAAGAAAATTAAAGCATTCTTCAAGAAACACTTTGCATTTGCAGAAAATTCTGTCAAATCAGATGACTTTACCTGAAAGGCATTCCAATACAATGCTCTTGTTGCTGACAGTAAGTTCGCTTTTTATTTTAGAATCCAACAAAAATAAAATAATAATTTTACATTCTTAACTGATAATGTTTTCCGCTAAAACTTTATAATATTCTCTTCTTTTGAATGACTCGAACGCATCACTTTTCCGGCTATTATCTCGTTTTTAGCCAAAGCATTATTATATATATACCACATACCCTTAATTTATTAGTCTTTTTTTTTTTTTTTTTTGCATATAATATGATAGTCCGATTTTTAAGTATACAACTTCATTTAACTTGTAAATTTCATTGGGACAGTTTAAAAACTAAACAAGATTTGGCTTTCAACAACATTTGAATCGTTTTTTCCTATGTAATATAGTAGATAACACACTGTGAGATAAAGCATCTAACATCCATATAACATAAATAGCCTCACGTTGGCCGCTAAAATTTATTTAGCAAACCAGTAGTATTAACAAAAATTGATACAGAAAAATGTAATTAAATGTAGTTGTCCTCGTTTAGGAGTCAGACACTTACTTAATATTCACGCAAACAAGATTATTGCTCAAAGATTATCCATCTTTGATTGTGAATACCGGGAGTCGACGGTGTCTCAGCGGGGGTCGGGACCCTTTAATTCCTTTGCTCTTTCGGGGTGGGGTGGGTTTGCTTTGTTCTGTAGAACTCTTAGCACATAAAGTTTTATTTTTATAGAGTCCCTACTGAAACTAAAATGGAAGCTAAACTTCCTAACAACGAAAATCTCGAACGATCCAAAAATTGGAACAAACGCAAAATTATTAAAAATTCGGTAAACAAATTGAGGGCTGCTTTATATACCCAGACTGTCAAAAATGAATTTGGAGGATCTTAGCTAGTATTCGATCCTCGCGGCCTTTACTCACCCAATCATGAATCTCATATGCGATTATTTTTATAGAGATTCCCCAAAACCTTTATAATTATGTACCCCTGTCAACAGGAAAGAGAACTTTTACTTCATCATCTCAAACTAATAACAATATTTATTTAATAATAAATGAATATATGCTCCATTGAGTTAGTTATTCAATGTGATCTTCCTAAATTTAAATTTAGTGGATTTTTGTTTTTGTGTTGTTTTTTCTAGTTACAGAAAAATTTTAATTTATTATTAACATTTGAATTATGTGTATTTTTTTCGTTTAATCGACCACCATTATTATTTATAATATATCGAAATCTAACTATTACCTACTATTAAAGGTATCCATATTTCCTTATAATTAATTTTAATTCAACAAATTCAATTAACTTTTTTCTTTCCATAAACAAGTGTGATTAATTTAAATTAATTTTTTCTTACTTAAATAATTTGTAAAAATTTAAGAAATAAAATTCCTATCTAACTAATAACATAATAATATGGATATATTTTTATGGCAGCGGTTGTAAACAAAATATGCATAG
Source organism: Drosophila repletoides (assembly GCA_018150835.1). Taxonomy (NCBI): domain Eukaryota; kingdom Metazoa; phylum Arthropoda; class Insecta; order Diptera; family Drosophilidae; genus Drosophila; species Drosophila repletoides. The sequence goes on from JAECWQ010000228.1 coordinate 83,786, forward strand.
AAAAAACCAACCTATCATATTCTATATTTTATTCATTTTTTTATGTATTTTTTTTTTTTTTTTTTTTGTATTATATTTTTTGTATTTATTTTTAGTATAATTTTTTTTGCTTTTGTGATATTCCATATTTTAATAAAGAATTTTTTTTTCAGTGTACAGGAATAAGGGGTTAATAAAAATTTAGTAAATTTTTTTTTCATTGTTAAAAGAATAAACGTGTGACTTACATACGTTTATCCGAAGAGCAATCGATGAAAGGCCTTCCAACGGTGTACCGGATCATGCTGTTTGTTTTGTTTCATGTTGAGATTTATATTTCTCTTGTTGTGTTGTTTTGTATGCTAGTTTTTTTTTTTGTTTTTAATATTACATTTTTATCATGTGGGATATGGGAAAGGTTTTGGGATATGCATTTTTTCTATTTTTTTTTCTATATATATGTGTATTTTTGTTGTTCAATTTAATTTAATTCATACTAATTTTAACTCAGAAAAATTTGAAAAATAGAATTATCTAAGCAGGTACATATCTGTTATATATATATATATAATTTTTTTCCTAACAGTGTTTATTTTTTTTTTAAATTTATCATCTATTTTTTTCTCACAAATATTATCTATATTGTCCCACTTTTCCTGTTTTATTTTTCATTAATTATTTTGTTTCCTCACACACACATGTTTTTTTAAATATTGTTTTACCTAATTTTCTTCCTTATTTTAAGATATACTGTACCACTATACAAACATGTTCCTATCTTTTAACTCATTTTTTTGTATTTAATTATTGTTACATTTTTTTATACACTGTACCACTGTACACACATGTACCAATGTTTTTAGTTTTTTTTTTCTTGTATTTTTTTCTTTTTATTTTATTTAATTGCTCCGCCTAATTCGGTCAGAAAACTATTAAAATCATTCGCTTTGAACTCGGAACGATTATCATTAACTACAGTTGCAGGTACTCCAAACCAGTGAAATAGGGTTGGGTTCCTTCAGGTGTCACAATTTCGAATGTAATCACGCACTTCATTGGCTAAACCAGGCCAGAAAAGATTTCTACGTAATTTATCGATAGTTTTTTGAATTCCACAATGCGAAGAAATTACACTATCATGAGCTTGTTTTAGAACACCTGTTCTAATGCTTTCAAGAACCATAATTTCCATGAGTTTTGTTCCTGTGTTTCATCTCCAGTGGAATGATCTGTTCTCATTTAAATAAAGTGCTGAGAAATTTTAATATCAGGAAATTTTGACTGTTTCTGCGTAAATTTCTCGATAAGTGATTTATATTCTGAATCAAAAGAAAGTTTTAGATTCTAAATCAATAATTGGGTTCATTTCCAATTTTGCAAGCTCATCCTCACACATTCTCGACAATGCGTCGGAAACAATATGGTCTTTTCCTTTCCTATGAGAACTTGAAAATTTATACGGCTGTAATCGGAAAATCCATCTAGCTAGCCTATTAGAAGCATTTTGTTGGCGCATAAGCCATAGCAGATTGGAGTAATCAGTAACAACTTCAAATTCCTGCAGCTCTAAATACCATCTAAGCTTTTCAATAGCTAAAATGACTGCTAAACACTCACCTTCGGTTACACTATAATTTTTAACACATTCGGAGCTAAAGCGAAAATCTTTCAGAAATCTACACCTAAAATCAGTCCCTGTGTAACTGATGGGATAATATACAGCTGAATGGATTTTTTCATTTCTTTGTAAATCATACTAACTATAAGTACCTCATGAGCTTTTCCATCACAGATTTAATTGATTAAAATTCTGCCATATTTGAAAAGTTCTCTAATGCGAATGTAGACCCAATGCAACTGACGCTTGCACCGGTGTCTAATAGACCATGTTCAGAAAATTTCAAAAAGGACACTTCTGCATAACAACGAAGATCATTGATCTTTTTAAATATTGCTGAAAGGAATGCCTTACTGCATTGTTTCATTCTCTTAAAATAATTCTTACAACGTATTGAATTTCTAGAGCATAGTGGACTAATTTCACTAAAAATTCTAGTTCTAATATCTAAATAATTTCTAAGTCGTTCATGATAGGGGTGAAATGGTATTTTATTTACGGGTAACATTTCACAATATCCTGTTGGTTTTAAAATCGTTACTGAACAAGGTTCAGGTAATTGCGGAATCGTTGCTTTACTTTCTTTGGGGGTATCCTGTTGTTGTAGGATACACCGTTCACCGTTTTCCGGAACGAATGCATGTCGAACATTGTGGCTTATAAACATTAAGAGTGCCACATCCGTAACAAAATATACAGGACATAGCAGTTCCAGCAAGTTACATTAGTATTGCAAATGGCAGCGAGATTACTTTCGTTACTAACCTCTATTGTTTGATCTATATCATCTTCTTTCTCTTCTATAGCGTATGCTTGACGACGATTTGCTTGTGGTTTTGGTCTAACAAATTCTTCTGCACGATTGCTAAGTTCTCTAACTAAATTTTCATGCATCTATACATACCTTCGTAGTTGTCCTACTGTGTGTACAGGCTGATACAGCAATTAGTGTCGATTATTTATTTTTTAGAATCTCAATCAATTCTTCCTGATCTATACGAATAGAAGACTTATCAATTATTGAGACCACAGCATTATAAAAACCTAGTAAGATTCACGAACTTTCTATTTATGAGAACGTATTTGTTCTTTGCTAGCAAAGTCTGATCTGTAATCGCGGTATTGGTGCCGAGAAAATCGTCACAAGTGATGCGACTTACTTGCTTATTATAACGCCAAAACCAATCTCGAACTCTTCCGACAAACAAAATATGAAAATGTTTACATAGTGCATCGAAATCTCCTTCTAAAGTTTCATTCGTAAGTACCTTCACTCGATTCATAAATTCGTCTACACCTAACCCTTCAGCTGAGCCATCAAAGTGCAAGTTCCATTTCTGCATTACTTCTGCAATTTTAGTCGATTGTACGGATGTACGACTTGCAGTGGAAATTGGAGCAGACATAGCTTGAGAGCCATTAACTGGATTTCTAGGGCTTACATGTAAAGCCGATATCAAGCGTGAAACAGTTTGTTCAATCAAATCCTGTATCATTGAATAATCAACCGATACCGATTGTACCGCACGAGGATTATTATTAGGTCGGTAAGAATGACCTTTTCTTCTTGGGTTTAAACCCCGCGATGCTGGCTTCTAACTCATTTGACTGAATATCACTCGCTTCTACGGAACGGGTGTCATGAGCTTCTCCTTGAGCAGAAACTCCTTCTAATGTTTTGGCTAAATTTCTAGCGATAGAAGGACGGACAACAATTACCTATGACTAATTTTAAATTATTTGTGTCTATTAGATTGACACATTCGGGACAATTATTATGTGCTTGTAACCAATCCTCAAAACAATTTTTATTGAAAATATGCTTACAGGCTGTTATATAGCACGACTGAGTATTGGTCATTATCTGAGAACAAATACTACAATTCTTCTCAGCGGCATCCACTGAGGCGGATATATTTTGGGGGCTATGTTCAATAGGCATTATTAACATATGACGTTTCCTGTTTAATTGACATTTGTTTTGGGTAACTTGATAATATAAAAATCATTATTTGTTTTGTATTTTTGAATATAGTACTCGAATATAAAAAGTAAGAAAAGAATTTTGGGTTATTGCTACTACAAATAGAAAAGCTGACAATTGTCATATATACTCATTTAAATACATTCCTGTTGCTCGGTAGCGATACACTAAAACAGTATGATACATCTATTCCAAAGTCAAAAAGATTGCATTTGCATCGAATACATCTAACATTCATCCACTAATCATACCTAAAAAGGATAAGAAATCAATTCAAAATTTACCAAAAATTTAATCATTGATCAAAACAAATGGCTTTCACACGCATAATCGGCAAGGTATTCAGGCTCAGCTAAATACGCAAGATTCCAGGTTATTATGCAATAGTACTGTAAAGTTTCATGATCAAAATTCTAATAAATAATAAAATAGATATCGAAAACAAGCAAGCACTAACTTTGGAGAGCAGTGGAGTTAATTGAGTGTCTAGATTGAACTCTATCTCCTATGTTTTAACCATTATTTAACATATGTATATATCCGCAAGGTAATCGATCTTAGCCAAATACCAAGTTCCAAGACACATACATTGAATTAAATAATCTCACACAACTTTTGTAACCATGCCTTACGTTGGTCGCCAATAACTGATGTAATCGGGCCCCACCTTTGGGAGTCAAAAACTAAGCAACCAGACCTCACATTGGTCGCCAAAGTTTATTTAGTAAGCCAGCGTTAGTACTAACAAAAATTGATGCAGAAAAATGTAATTAAATGTAGTTGTCCTCGTTTAGGAGTCAGACACTCACTTAATATTCACGCAAGCAAGATTATTACTCAAACATTATCTATTAAATTATTAAAAATTAGGTAAACAAATTGATTATTTTTATTCCCTAGACCTTTATATTATTTTGTACCCATGTCAACAGGAAAGAAAACTTTTACTTCATCATCTCAAACTAATAACAATATTTATTTTATAATAAATGACCCTAATATATACTCCATTGAGTTATTCAATGTGATCTTCCTAACTTTAAATTTAATGGATTTTTGTTTTTGTGTTGTTTTTTTCTAGTTACAGAAAATTTTTAATTTATAATTAACATTTTAATTATTTGTATTTTTTTCGTTTAATCTACTACCATTATTATTTATAATATATCGAAATCTAACTATTACTTTTAATTCAAATAATTCAATTTTTTTTCTTTTTTGTTTTCTTTCCATAAAAAATTTGATTGATTTAAAAGAAGAAGAAATAAAATTAATATCTCACTAATGACATAATAATATGAATATATTTTTTATGGCAAGGGGTGCACACAAAATGTGTTTTTTTGCTTTTGTAGATATATATTTTAATAAAGAATTTTTTTCAGTGTACAGGAATAAGGGGTTAATAAAAATTTAGTAAATTTTTTTTATTGTTAAAAGAATAAACGTGTGACTTACATACATTTATCCGAAGAGCAATCGATTAAAGGCATTCCAACGGTGTACCGGATCATGCTGTTTGTTTTGTTTCATGTTGAGATTTATATTTTTCTTGTTGTGTTGTTTTGTGTGTGTTTTTTTTTTTTTGTTTTAATTATTAAATTTTTATTATGTGGGATATGGGAAAGGTTTGGGGTTATGAATTTTTATCAATTTTTTTTTCTATATATATGTATATTTTTGTTGTTAATTTAAATTTATTTTATTCTAATTGTAACTCAGAAAAATTTGAAAAATATAATTATCTAAACAGATACATATCTGTTATATATATAATTTTTACCTTACAGTGTTCCATTTCTTTTTTTTTTTTAAATTTTTTATCTGTTTTTTTCTAACATTATCTATCTTGTCCCACTATGTACACCTTTTTCTGTTTTATTTTTCATAAATTATTTTTTTCCGCATTTTTCTTGTGGGTACCACTGTACGCACACGTTTTTTTTAATTTTCCTTTACCTAATTTTCTTCCCTATTTTAAGATGTACTGTACCACTGTACACACTTGTTTCTATCTTTCAACTCATTTTTTTTTTTTTGTATTTAATTATTGTTACATTTTTTTTTTATACACTGTACCACTGTACACAAATGTTCCTAATTTTGTTTGTTGATTTTAGTTTTTTTATTCTTGTATTTTTTTGTGTTTATTTTATTTAATTGCTGGGGCTCCAGGTGAAACTGCAGTACAACTCAATAAGTAGAGGGGGTGATGAATTATTTAGGCGGCACTGTTCGCCGATGTGCGGCGGCGGCAGAGACAGTCTTGGCTGAATAACTTTGTGCCAGCAGCACAATTGGTCCATGTGGGTATCTACGGTGGTGGCCGTAAAAATGTACCTCCCTCCAAAATTAGATTTAGGTTAAGATACCCTATATGGAAATTTTATGAGTATCAAAAATTATAATTTTTTTATCTTTCGGGAAATATTATATTTCCCACATTCCTTTTTGTCGAATCTTTAGGCTGTATTAGGAATTCATCTCCAAAGATTAGCTTTGAGCTGAATGCATTAAGATTAGATATGGGATCCACGTTGCACGTGGGCGAAAAATAATATTTATTTTTATTATTTATTTAAATAATTTGAATTGTATGTTTTTTTTTATATTTTTGCACTAATATTAATAATATTATTAATACTATAACACACTTTTACAAGTTTTAATTAATTTTATTATTTAACGTGGTGACAGACTGTCAGCCCACGGTGCAGCAGCGCCGCCGTCTTTTGCAATGTGTAAGGGAAAAGAACTTTTCAGTAGCTTTACAAGCTTGTATACCACAAAAAGTTTTTTCCAACACAATTATATATTATAACTTTTCAATTATAGCGACGATTTGTCGGATGCGTATGCATCGCTTTGCTCACTTCAGCTGCAGCTTGCGCAAGCTTGCACATAAGCTTCATGCGTGAACGCAACTTTATTGTATTGCGTTGTCGATCTGTTTTCTGCATTAAGCTCAGAATAAAGCCGTCAACAATTACAGCGCAGGCGACAAGTTTGTCGCAAACGGCTTGCGCTGTAAATACCTATGTATTTCTTATTTATGATTCTGCAACCATTACACATAATAAATAAAATTGTTTTTCATACAAAAACTTTTTGAGCACATTGGTAGCTATAAAGGATAGTGTTCCGCTAGCAATAAAAGTTGGAAGCAGCTGTTGTTTTAATTGTTTATTCAATTAAAAATTAAAAGTTAAATATACAAAAGGATGGAGAGACTGCATTCACATTGTCATTTGACATTGGTGTTCAACTCGATTCGACTCGACTCGAATGGTGTGAGAGACGCGCTGAAGTGGCGAACTGTAATTACCAGCTGCATAAATACTTGCAAATATGCAAATTATGGAAATACATGGATTTTGGATTCTGTGCATGAGAGAAAAAAGACAAAAATTAAGCTAATTATGAAATAAATATTACTTCAGTTTCCATAAAAATGTGAAGATTAAATTGGAAAAAATGTCTGCGACAAATACAATCTTTCTATACCCTTGCAGAGAGTACTAAAAATTTGTCATAGCTTTCTTTTTTTAAAGACAGCTCTTATGTTGGCCGTATCGGACAACTATAACATATGGCTGCCATTGAAAGAATGAATTGATTGAACTGTTATTTTATGGAAAAGAATTTATCTAAATGAAATTACTAAGTGAAATCTAAACGCAAATCAAAATCGAACTATAATACCATCAACAAATATAGCAACAATTTAAATTCCAGCCAGAAAGGGTATTTATTTACTTATTTATTTATTATCAAAAGATAAAAAAATTATTTTGTAAAATAAATTCAAAATTTAGAAATTTAATTAAATTAAAATTGTAAGTAATATTAAAATATTACATTTAACCTTCTGGGGTATTACATATAAATTAATTTTTTTTTATGGTCCAACATTTGTTGCAAGGGATTGGCGAAAACCCAGGCAAAAAAGCTTAATCAGACCAGGAAAGAAGGAGAAAAAGAAATATAAAGATTGAAAATATTGAAAATAGAATAGAATAGAAAAAAGGATAGAAAGTAAGATGTAAGCAGCTCCAGCATTCTCTGAGTATGCAACTAGGGATGTCGTCGGGCCCTGGAGTATATGAAGATTTAAAAGATTTCAAAGCACTAGTTAAGTCGTTAATTACATAAAATAAGGGTCCTAAACAGTAATTACTTAAAAATATAGTATATAATTCTACTTCATGCTGTTTTTAGTTGCCTGCAGAAGTTATATTCAATTTAATTTCAAAAATTTTACTTTTCACTTTCATATTAAAGATAAAAGATGAAAACTATTTTAATAAACTCCTTAAATTGTTTTGAATAGCAGGAAACGAAATGTGCAGCAAAATTTTACTGGTAATAAAGCCTCAGTAGCTACTGCCAAAAAAAAAAATCATAATAATAATAATGAAAATGACAAAATACTAAACTACGTCAACTAAAAAAAAGAGCGAAACAACGGGCGAACGATATAAGAAACGATTATTTTTTATTATTTTAAAATTGTTTTGAAATGGAGAGAAGAGAGCTAACACTGTAGCTGTTGTTGATTTTTTTGTTGCTTTTGCCTATCTGCATGATTTTTGTTGCTGCACAGGTAACTCTTGTCTCTTGCCTCTTGCCACCTGCGTCTTCTTGACTCTTTGTATTACTTTGTGTCCTCTGTGATGAGAATGTAAATTACCCGGAAAATGCGACATATACAGAAACAACAACAACAACAGCAATAACAACAGCAGCAATAAAACAACAATAAGGGGCGAGCACTTCACATTGGCTACAATGACAACTAGCAGTAACAGGGTTGCGGGACGTGGGGCGTGGCTGTTGCCACAAATGGCTGCCGAGGGCAACTAAAGTGTAAAAAAATGGCAGCTTGAGTGTTGAAAGCACCGGAACCCACACTACCAACCCGAAGCCGAAGCCGAGATCGAGGTCTCGGTTCCTGCCATGCCCTCCTCCCGCCTACCACCTCACAACTTCCCGTTCCCCCTCTGACATCAGAGCCAACTAGAAGGGAACTAAGGGTAACGGCGTGTTGCAAGATTCGTATCTGAGGCTTTAGCTTATCACCTATGAACTCTATGTGTGCCGCATTTTTACTTAAAGCTCCTGCCTGTAGCATTATACATATTTATTTTTAAAGAAAATATTGTAGAAAACTTGTAAAATGGGTCGACTAGGTGATACATTGTACCCAGGCCTAACCAAAGCGTTCGGCACCGCTGCTTCTGTTTTACTCTGTCTTTATTCTCCATTTCGTATTACATTTTCTGCACAGATAAAGTTGATCACGATATATTCAATATATACATCTTTAGAGTAGGAGATGAGTACTTCTGCTGCGCACTAACTTATTTTATCTCTTTGGCTTTGTACTCTATTACTCAATAAACTATTTTCTGTAGAGTATGCAGAGTGCTCCAAGAACTGTGCTTTAATATGTGTAGTCAAATATGCTTAAGTAAAGCGTTCTTCTTCTATCCGAAACCTGAAGACATAAGTTTTAAAGATGAAAGTGCAGTATTCAATATCAGTTTATCTGAAGCATCGTAACATAGCAAGATGACCGATTTTTCAAGAGATTATTTTCACATTAATAATTTTCTATTATTTTATATAGAATAACTATCAGAACTATTGTTCATATAAATTATTAAAAAAAAATATATAGTATAAATCGAAATTTATATCTTGACTTTGAATATTTGAAGTCTGCTGTGGGTCTCATTCTTATCTGCGATCATTGCAGCAGCCCATTCCACTTTCTCTTATAGAAGAATGGATCGGACTCCAGGTCTTTAAGACTAACACGGCACATCACCAATTGCTCGTTTCACACTCTATACTCAATGGAAAATAATTTGTGCCCATTGTAGTGCCCCAAATAATTCCAAGAACAGAACATCCTGACGTGAAATTTGCATACTATAGGAAAATAGCACGTCCCAAATATTTCAATTAATGCGTTGGTCTCTCCTGCTGACGACTTATCAATGCTAGGAAGAATGCTAAGCAATTGATGGAGGTAGTCGCCAAAATAGGGTAGGCCGAGGGCGGCCTTAGTCTTGAAGGGGGAGTAGTTAACAAGAGTCAACGCTCTCTATACTATCTGGCAGCCTTTTCGATAATTATCGGATTCATTCGATTATTAGATTACTTATCGTCACGTCGTCTTGGATATGACGGTCTTCGATATTTAGATCCCAAAGAATTATAAAAATACATATCTTGCAAATAGGCCAACACCTCATATCATACTTAATAATTAATTGGCATTCAAGCTGGAAGCTCCGCTTCGGCCTATCACTCAAATAACATACATATCTTGCAAATTTGCCAACACCTCATATCATATTTAATAATTAATTGGCATTCAAGCTGGATGCTCCGCTTCGGCTCACCTATCCGCGGCCCGAGTTTAATGCAGACATATATAGTAAAATATTATTCATTAATTAAAGAACCTACCTAAGCACAAGACGTGCTTTAATAATTACATGGCGACCGTGACATAGTGAAAGATCATTAGCCCAAGTACATGCGGGCATGCGTTGATGACAGAGGAGTGTAAAAGCTCTCAAACGTTTAAAATGCTGAAGTACAGCAAAACCTCGCTCTATTAGTAGGGATTGGAAAAGAAAAGAAATGTCTTAAAAAAAAAAGATGTAAAAAAAAAACGTGGTGACACACATAAGTGCGATGCCCGAACATTAGCACCATTCATTAAAGAGCGTGTAGTATGTTCGGGTCTAGATCGCTGTAATGTTGGGGTTATTTTTAGCAATACGCATAAATCACCTATACAGTTACATACATATAAATAAATAAGTTGGAAAAAAAACTAATCAAAAAAATTACATCTCTATGAACTGTTATATGATCCGACACACACCTATTAACAATAGATTGAATTGCTAATTGGAGGAAACAATTGTAATTCGTCCCTCGTCTTTACCCTCCCAATAGTAGCAAAATAATATATAATCGGAATCTTTCCCCTATGCAAAGACAATAATGCCTTTGAAAATTTCACATGTGTGAAAAACACTTCCAAATCAGTTCATCATAATTATAAATTAATTTATTTACAAAATTTAACTTTAATTTTAATCATATTTATTACTTTACTAATTCTTAAAATTTCTTTAAACTTCTTGTCATTTCCATTATTTCTTTTTGTTAATTCCTACTTGGGACAAATTATGGTCACTACTAAATGCATATACATTTATACCTCTATATTCCTTCAATATTACAAAATCATTCTCATACTCTTTATAACTCACACATACTTTATCCATTCGTACGTTTGGCCCAAGACTACGTAGATGCGGCGAGATTATAAACATATATATTTTTTCCTACGCACTATCATATTAATCCAAATTTTTAATTCTTGTCAATATAATTATTCATTAGCAAAGAATAAAATTCGTACGCTTAATAAACATTTCGTACTCCAATTTAGTTAAATTACAATTGCAATCAAAAATATAAAAGAAATAAATTACCATAATGCAATGCAGATCGCGCATGGACAGCTCAAAACTAATCGTGTGAAGAGAAATGTGAAATAAAGTGTTAAATCCGAAAACTGTTCTTAGATTTTTCACAAACGCTTATCTGAAAATCTGTAGATAACTTAAAAAGAACTAAATTGAGTTTTGGATGGATAACCAGAGCTTTCTGGGAACTAAAAACTTCCTAATGCTTATACAGTGAATACTGTGTCCTGTTGTAAGCCGTGTTTTACTTGTCTTTCTAGCCCCACGTTGGCCGTTTTGTGTAGTGTACCAATTGAGAATACGAGTTTATTTTTTTCTTAAAAATGTAACCCCTTTTGTGTCCACATAAATGTGCGTACTTCTTGCTCGGGTCTAGCTCGGCGTAATGTCGGGGTTCTTCCTAGTCCAATACGCATGAAACACCCACCTTTATCGTGCAGTTCAAAAATAAAATTTATTATCATTAATCATAACATCAATAATATAACACAAACAAATTTTAAGCGCTTTTCTTATGCCGCAGCTCATTTCGTGCTGTTAACTTATTTACAAAAAATTGTAATTTTTGAGTTGAAAATACCAATTATTTTTAATTTTGGCATTTTATTTGGGTTTCTCGACATAGTCACACTAAAGTAAGAAGATATAGGGCAACATCCAAAGTACCGCGTACAACCAGTGAGGAACGGGAATTAGTTTAAAACACTTTAAAAGCGGAAAAAGTCACTAAGTCTTTACAGGAATAGTATCCTTAAGCCCCAGTACATAATTTAACGGTTTGTTTGTAATAATCAGGTTGAAGAAAAGGGCGAAATGCCTTGAATAAAATTTTTAATGACTATGAAGACCAACAATCTGAAAAATAAATGAAAATCATATAGCTGCTCATAAAGATGTAATTTTTTTGAACATCCAGTTTTTTTGATTAGTTTTTTTCAAGTTTACTCATATATTTTTGTATGTAAGTGTATATATGCGTATTGGGCTAGGACGAATCCTGACATTACGGCGAGCTAGACCCGAGCCTATTGAGAAGAACGCGCTCCCTAACCCAACGCACAACATTTTTATGTGGAAACCAAAGAAACTATTTTTTTACGAAAAAATAAACTCGTATACTCATTTGGTACACTACAAGACCTGTGCAAAAAGTGGTACCGGAACCGCAGCGCAGCTGATGGGACGCGGATAAATAATATGAATTTAGTAAAAACACAAAAAAATTTTATAGATACGCCCAAAATGGGGCTAATAGACACCAAAACAAGCTGCTAATGTTATTAATAAAATCGAATCAACAAATATTGACTGGTATATTATTATCGATAATCGTTTTAATTGTGTGTGCATATGTTCTTTTTAGAGCGTCGAAATTTCACAATAAATTTATAACGAAAAGAGCCTTAATCCAAGCTAATGACTTACATAAGATATAAAAATATGTAAAATTAAATAAGAAGCAGAAATAAAAAAAAAAAATGAACAAAGAAATGAAGAGTAAAGCTACTTATTAAAATAAAATAAAATAAAAGAAAATAAAATAAGATAAGAAAATAAATTTAAACATAATGAATAAAACAGTATCAAATGACAACAGATTTGTAGCCAATTAAAAGAAATTAGAGACACTTACGGCAAATCATATGATGTCTTGGACAAGAATACCGGTAGAATGATTTAGTCGGGCACGCACGTTAACACATTATAAGAGAGGCAAGACACACTGGTCATAAGTCTCAAAATTCTTAATTAGACTTAGATTAAAACTTATATCCTTGAAAGATAGGTATAATTTGGATATATCAATACCATCTAACTTACTCCTTTGACTGTTGACATAGAACCATTATCAACCCCAAGAGATATAGATCTATCAGTAGAATCTGAATCAGACAGTGATACTTAAAACGAGATAAAACAAAAGATATAAATGACCTAACAATTCAAGCCTAATTGAAATAAAGCTATGGCAGATGCATCAGCCTCTCAAAGAACGTATATAAAAGAAATTTCAGCAGCAGTGCCAGAATTCAATGGAAAGAAAATCCATCTTCAGAGATTTATCACAGCAATGAAGTTGGTCAACCTTACAAAGGAACCATACGCAGAAATTACTATTGAAGAGATTAAATCCAAAATAGTTGGCACAACACTATTCAAAGTCAAAGATTAAATTCCTATAGTTGCAATTTTAGATAAATTGCAGGCTATTATTGTAGACGAGATATCCCAAAATGTGAAAACCAAATAAGCAACAGTTCATCAAAAAAGTAAAACGGCCACAAGATTCACCACCGAAATTGATATTTTACGAAAGCAGCTTGAAGCTTCGTTTATCGATGAGGGAATACCAGCTGATCTTGCAGACAAATTAAGCACAAGAGACCCAATTGATGTCACGATAAAAAAGGCTGAACTTACTTCACAATGGATGCAACTATAAGCGCATACATTCGTACAACTACAAGAATTACCGGCGATATGAATTATTGTATTGCAACAACAACCGCAACAATGGAAGAATAACCCAAAATACTTCGGCAAACTCCCAATAACCTATAGATATGCAACAAATAACAAGGTTCATAGATATCAATCATAGCTTAAATATATTCGTATTATTTAATCATGTAGCAACAGAAAAAAATTAATCTTTATACTAGACACTGGTGCGGATATTTCCATATTAAGAGAAAATTCCAATGTCTTTCAAGACATTCAAATAGATAACAAAATTAATATTCATGGAATAAACCAAGGAGTTATACAATTGAGCGGATTAATACGCATCAGCTGTGCAATTTTTATCAAAAGCTTTAATTATTATATTAATAATACCTTTACTTATCTTCCTTTTGTGCGGTCGTTCGCTTGTGCGCCGCTCGCCTGCTCAAATTTTTGTTGTTGCTTTTCGCATTGCTCAAGCATTGTTTGTGTTATTTATTGCAACTAACAGCTACTTCTTTTCGCTCTCAATTTGCGCGCTCTTCCTACTAATCATAATAATACCCAGTGGGAAACTTTTAGAATTTTTTTTTCTTACTAATATTGTATACTAATAAAATGTCTTGGTGCAAGTTGAATTGCACGTATGGCCCAGCGCATGATGGTGACCAACCAAGGTTTGTTAACTGCTGGTTGTGTGACAACATGATGCATGGCAAATGTGCAGTTCTAACTGGGCGAGATATTGACAAGTTGGAAAAAGACAATTCCAAGAAAGGCTGTGGAGGCATGAAATGGTCTTGTCCGAGGTGCAATGACTTGCAATTGAATTTCTCCAAAATGTATAATTCTGTGAGAGGTCAATTTCTTAAGGTGCATAAAATGTCCAAGCTTTTGTCGAGTGATTTTGACTCAAGCATTGAGATGCTTAGTGAGTTTAATTTCGAATCCCCACCTATCCGTCGGTTAGAGGATCAATTTTTAAATGTTCCTCGAACAGAAAATTTTATTCCCCCTTCAGAAAATTTATCAACTCCTCGCCGTTTAGAATTATCTCCGGTTCGATTTTTCTCGCCCTCGTCTTCACCGTCAGACGGCCACTCTTCCTTTGAACACCCCGATAATTCTTCAAATACCAATGTATGTGCTGTTCATGTCCAACCAACTTCTCCAAATCAAGCTCAGGCTTGTGCTCCAACTACAACACGAGCTACAAGTCCAGCTGTCCCTCCAGCTCCGGCTGTCATTGCAGTTCCACTTCAGTTGGTGTCTGCAATTTCATCTCCGGCAACTGGCTCAATTACAGCCCATCCTGGTACTGCACCCATAACTGTGCTTCCAGCTTCGGTAACTGTTCAGGGTTCTCACCCTGCCCCGACTCCTTTGCTTACTGTGGCTGCACCGCGTAAGCAAATTTTCCTATCTAGACTTTCAGCTGATACTACATGTGAAGCTATTGCTGCCTATATTGCCAACAAATCTTCAAGCAATGTATCAGTATCTAAATTTAATTTCTCTGAACCTAGGGAAATAGCCTCCTTCAAAATTAACGTTCCATCAGACACATTCTCACTTATTTGTGATCCAAATTTCTGGCCTCCACAAATAATTCTTCATGAGTTCATTATAAAAAAATGCACTCGTCCGGTGCCTGTCAGTCTTCAAGTGACAAGAGAGAGTGGCTCTCTTTCGCAAGCAACCATTAGTAATAATCCTCAAAAAAACTAGATCGATCTTCAGATTTACTACATATCAGTTATCAGAATGTTAGAGGTCTAGTGTCTAAGCTTAAAAATGTATTTTTACAAAGTTCTTCCTACGAGTCTCAAATTATTGCTTTTTCTGAGACATGGCTTAATTCTTCAATTTCAAATTCTGAAATTTTTTGTATAGCCTTTACATCCTACAGAAAAGATAGAATAACTCGTCCTAGTGGTGGGGTACTCATTGCAGTTATTCTTCTCTTCGGTCCGATTCAATTACTTTATCCGCTTCACCTCCTGATGTGGAAATAGTTGCCGTTAAGGTATCGTTTCCATCATGTTCCATTTTCATAACGTGCTCTTATATCCCTCCGTGTTCTGATATTTCTATTTATATGCAGCATTTAAGCCGTATTGAATATATATCAACACTCGTACGTAATAAAGACATGTTTGTCGTTTTAGGCGATTTTAATTTGTCTAATATCAAGTGGTCTCTCTTTAGGAAATCTAATTATCTTGTGCCTTCTGCACAACATGACTTTTAGATACCTTGTATGACCTCTCGTTTTTTCAAATAAACTCGATTCCTAATAATCTTGACAGAATGCTTGATCTTATTTTTGTCAACGATTGCACTTCTACCAATGTGTGAAGATCTTGTCCATTTGTATTTCCTGAAGACTCCTTTCATCCTACCGTAAAAGTTTCTCTATCAATTGCCACGTCGACTAAACAAATATCTAAACCTATTAGTAAAACCCGCCGTTGTTTTCGCAAGGGAAATTTTTCCTTGCTTAATCAACTTCTTTCCTCAGCTGATTGGTCTACTCTATACAATTTGGTTGATATAAATTTTGCTCTAACCCACTTCTATGACACTAATAACTCACTTCTTGATATCTGCATTCCAAGTAGTGTTGTATTGCCTGTTTCATCGAAGCCTCCCTGGTTTACACGTCAAATTTCAAATTTAAAAAATAGTAAAACTAAACTATTTAAAAAATTTAAACTCTCTGGATCTAATATTGATTTTTCTAAATATTCTATTGCTAAATCTAACTTCCTTCTCCTTAACTCTCAATGCTATAATGAGTATCTTATGCGCTGCAGGAATCAGTTTGAGCGGGATCCTAAACTGTTTTATAAATTTGTAAATTCTAAACGTAACAGCTCGTCTATGCCTCCTACATTTTTTCTGAAGAATGAGGGATCCAAGGACGACTTTACTAGTGCTAACCTTTTTGAAAATTTCTTTCAATCTACTTACACTTCCATTAACAATATCACTTACCCTTATCCTTATCCTATTTCTTCCTCTAATTCTTTATTTGCTCCTATCATTACTGATAACAATCTAGTTACAGCAATGAAATCTTTAAAATCTTCATATTCTCCTGGGCCCGACAATACCCAAATTGCGTACTCTGAGAATGCTGGAGCTCTTTACATCTTCCCCTACTCAAACTTTTTAACTTATCTCTTGATTCCGCTGTATTTCCATGTCTTTGGAAGGAATCATATATTATCCCAATTCACAAAAAAGGAGCTAAATCCGATATATCGAATTACAGAGGAATTGCAAAGTTGTCTGCAATCCCAAAATTATTCGAAAAAATTGTAACATCAACTTTGCAGCATCTGTGTAAGTCGATAATTTCCACTTTTCAACATGGCTTCATTAAGAGTCGGTCTACCACGACTAATCTGCTTGACTTCACATCATTGGTGAATGATGCATTCCTAAGTAGAATGCAAACAGATGTCATTTATACTGATTTCAGTAAAGCATTTGACTCTGTAAATCATTATCTTTTAATCTTCTGACTTGGATTTCCTCTTATTTAAATAACAGAACCCAAAGAGTTCTGTTGAGATCCGAAATTTCTAAACCCGTATTTGTTACTTCAGGTGTGCCGCAAGGTAGTCATCTTGGTCCATTATTTTTCACATTATTTATTAATGACCTGCCTTCTATTTTGTCCCACTCACGCATCCTTATGTATGCTGATGATGTGAAACTTATTCTTTCTTACAACGATCCTTCTAAATATATTTGTCTGCAAGATGACTGTAACTCCATGCATCTTTGGTGTCAGACTATTAAGTTGCATTTAAATATTTCTAAATGCTTCTTTATGACTTTTAGTCGAATTACTCCACACTTAGTCACGTATACGCTTGACAATGTACCCTTGAAACGTATAACGACTGTGGAAGACCTTGGTGTACTTTTTGATGCCAAACTTTGTTTTATTCTGTATATCTCCTCTTTAACTACCAAATTAAACGTTGGTCCAAGGAGTTTAATGATCCCTTTGTTACCAAAATCCTTTATACTTCTCTAGTTCGCCCCATACTAGAATATTGTTCATGTGTTTGGAGTCCTCAATATGGAATCCATCAAGCTCGTATTGAATCCATTCAGAAGCAATTCCTCCTCTTTGCCCTTCGTGGCTTAAACTGGGATCCCGATCGCCGTCTTCCACCGTTTTCTGATAGGCTCTTACTCATTGATCTCCCTTCATTAACTAACCATAGAACTATCCTTGGTATTATTTTTCTTCATAAATTAATTATCGGTGACATTAGCACTCCTTTTCTATTATCTCGTCTTAACTTTCATGTTCCTCGTAGACTAACAAGAAATTATTATCCCTTATTTTTATCTAATTGCACAACTGACTATGCATTGCACAATCGATTCCGTGTACTGTGCTCTAATTACAACGAATTTTATCACGTTATCTCTTTAGAACTCTCTCTCTTACACCTAAAATCTGCTCTTCTATTCTATCTTCGGGAGAACCCCAATCATTGATTGGTTGACGTGGTTGCTGCCTTGGCATCACTGCTTCTTTTTTGGTTGGTGTTTTCCTGAATTGTCCTGTTTTCTCTCTGTTTTTCTTTTTCTTTATTATAATTTAATACATCACTAAAAAGTCCGGATACCTACCGAGAATCCGCTCAAAATCACGAGATTCTGATTATTCAATACTCGATTGATTTTTGATATATTTTTTTTAATGTAGAAATGGATGTAGTTCTATGTCGGGTATCTGCATTATAATTATTAATTATTTTCGCCACAGCAATGGCTTGGCTTGAAGCGCGATACATTGACGCATCTGCTCCATCTAATATGGATCCTCGGTTCCATCAAATTAGGGCAAACGGTCACATTGTTTATTATGTATGTCCATGTGATGTGTTATCTTACTTTATTACTCTCTTTCTTTCTATCCTTTTGTCTATTATGTTTTTTTTTCATTATATTTTCAACAATCTTTATATTTCTTTTTCGCCTTTTTTCCTGGTTTGATTGGGTTTTTTGCCTGGGTTTTCCCCAATCCTGTGCAACAAATGTTGGACCATAAAAATTGATTGTTTTTAATACCCCAGAAGGCTTAAATGTAATTCAATTTTAATCTTACTTGTAAATTTTAATTTAATTAATTTCTAAATTTTAATTTAATTTATATAATAATTATATTAATTCTTTTGTAATCCTTTAATCGACTGCAATTAGTCGATTTATTAATAAATAAATAAAAAATAGACTTAATAAAAAAATTCAACTGCCAATTAGATTTCAAGCCGACAGAAGATTGGACCCAATTACTTACATTTTCCGATTCATGTCCCAATAACATCTATTTTTTGTAATAATACAATACCTATATCAGCAAGATCACAGGTTGTCCGAAAAAGCGAACTATCTTCTAGTAAAGTTTGCGTACTAATTCCAAACCAGGAAGTTCAAACTGGTATTTATGTTTCAAACACCGTTGCAACTACAAGAAACGCATTTCTAGAAACGAAGAAGTCTTGTCTCGATTATCTAAAAATTTTCCATCGCAGTTTAAATCAAAATTAACTAAATTATGCACCTATTATACAGATATATCCGGACTATAGCTGATATTGAGAGATAAATAATTGTAGAAATCCTCAAAATCAAACACAAAAAATTCAATCGCATGTATAAAAGGTATAAAAGACAAAACAGTCTGTACCTGAATATAATAGCCCACTGTTGTTAGTACCAAAGAAATCTCTTCCAGACTCTCACAAGAAAAAATGGCGATTAGTAATTAACTATCGTCAGATTGATAAAAAACTATTGCCCGATAAATTTCCACTCCCTAGAATAGATGATATTTTAGATCAAGTAACAGAACAAGTATTAGTAGCAATTCATTGGGCAATAACTCATTTGAGACCATACATTTCAGTGTCAAAACAGATCATAGACCTCTTATATATTAATTTTCAATGGTTTTAAATTTACAGGGTTGGGGCTTGAGTTAGAGGAATATAATTTTACGGTAGAGTATCTAAAGGGAGATAATCATATAGCTTGAATATTTCGTTTTTTGTTTTAACACGACACCCTCAATGACACATAATTATTGTCCATATAAGTTAGTACTTGGTAAAGCAAGTAATTTATGTAATGGTTGCAGAATCATAAATAAGAAATACATAAGTATTTATAGGGCAAGCCGCTTGCGACAAACTTGTCGCCTACGCTGTAATTGTTGAGAGCTTTCTTCTAAGCTTAATGCAGAAAAGAGATCGACAACGCAATGCAATAAAGCTGCGTTCACGCATAAAGCTTATGAGCTAGTTTGAGCAAGCTGCAGCTTAGCTGAATATCGCAGTGCGATGCATACGCATGCGACAAATCATCGCTATAATTGTGTGTGAAAAAAGCTTTTTGTGGTATATAAGCTTGTAAAGCTACTGAAAAGTTCTTTTCCATTACACATAGCAAAAGACGGCGGAGCTGCTGCCATGGGCTGACGGTCTGTCACCACGTTAAATAATAAAATTAATTAAAACTTTTGAATTAATAATATTTATATTAGTTATTAATTATTATTATTATTATTAATTATTAATATTAGTGCACAATTAAAAACAAACAATCAATTAAAATTTGGATAGAAAAAAATATAAAATAAATATTATTTTGCGCCCACGTGCAATGTGGATCATGGGATCAGCCTAGACCATATATATAATCTAATTAGGAGAGAAATTCCTAATACAGCCTGAAGATTCGTTAAAAAGGTATGTGGGGAATATAATATTTCCCGAAAAACAAAAAAATTGTAATTTTTGATACTTATAGAAACTTTCTATACAGGGCATCTTAACCTAACCCCCTCCAATTAGATGGGGCAAAAGTTCGGCAACTGTTCAGGACTCTGACCCTTTGCTTACTGTTGTTGTACCGCGTAAGCAAATTTTCCTACCTAGACTTTCAGCTCATACTACATATATTGCCAGCAAATCTTCAGCCAATGTATCAGTATCTAAATTTAATTTCTCTGAACCTAGGGAATCATCATACACAAAAACCATCAGACACATTCTCACATATTTGTGATCCAATTTTCTGGCCTCCACAAATAATTGTTAATGATGTCATTATAAAAAAACGCACTCGTCCGGTGCCTGTCAGTCTTCAAGCTAGTGGTTCTCTTTCGCAAGCAACCATTAGTAATAATCCTCCAAAAAACTAGATCGATCTTCAGATTTACTACATATCAGTTATCAGAATGTTAGAGGTCTAGTGTCTAAACTTAATAATGTATTTTTACAAAGTTCTCATTGCAGTTAATTCTTCGCTTCGGTCCAAGTCAATTACATTATCCTTTTCCCCTCTTGATGTGGAAATAATTGCCGTTTAGGTATCGTCTCCATCATGTTCTATTTTCAAAACGAGCTCTTGTATCCCTCCTTGTTCTCAGATTTGTATTTATATGCAGAATGTAAGCTGTATAAATATATATCAACACTCGTACGTGATAAAGACATGATTGTCGTTTTAGGCGATTTCAATTTGCCAAATATTCAGTGGTCTGTCTTTAGCAAATCTAATTAACGTGTGACTTCTGCACAACATGACTTTTTGACTATTTAGATTCCCTTTACGACCTTTAGGTTTTTCGAATAAACTCGACTTCTTATAATCTTGGCAGAAAGCTTTTTTTGTCAACGATTGCACTTCTACCAGTGTGTCAAGATCTTGTCCATTTGAATTTCCTAAAGACTCATTTCATCCCACCGTAGAAATATCTGTATCAATGCCACGACGACTAAACCAATATCCAATACTTTTTATAAAACCCGCCGTTGTTTTCGTAAGGAAAATTTTTCCTTGTTCAATGATCAACTGATTTGTCTACTCAATACAATCCGGTTGATATACATTTTCTTTTACCACCTTCTCTGACACTATTAACTCAGTTCTTGATATCTGTACTGTAATGGATGCAGAATCATAAATAAGAAATACATAGGTATTTACAGCGCAAGCCGTTTGCGACAAACTTGCGGCCTGCGCTGTAATTGTTGAGAGCTTTCTTCTAAGCTTAACGCAGAAAACAGATAGACAACGCAATGCAATAAATCTGCTTTAACGCATTAAGCTTATGTGCGAGCTTACGCGGTAATTGTTGAAAGCTTTATTCTAAAGCTTATTCTAAATCTTAAAGCAGAAAAGAGATCAACAACGCAATGCAATAAAGCTGCGTTCACTCATAAAGCTTATGAGCGAGCTTGCGCAAGCTGGCGCAAGCTGCAGCTTAGCTGAATATCGCGAGCAAAGCGATGCATACGCATGCGACAAATCGTCGCTATAATTGAGCATGTGTTAGAAAAAGCTTTTTGTGGTATATAAGCTTGTAAAGCTACTGAAAAGTTCTTTTCCATTACACATTGCAAAAGACGGCGGAGCTGCTGCACCGTGGGCTGACGGTGTGTCACCAAGTTAAATAATAAAATTACTTAAATATAGTAAAAGTGTGTTAAAATATGAATAATATTATTAATATTAGTGCTAAAATATACAAAAAAAAAAGATACAATTCAAATTATTTTAATTACTTTAAAATAATATAAAAATAAATATTATTTTTCGCCCACGTGCAACGTGGATCCCAGATGGATGCTTCCAGATCAAGGCTGATCTTAGGAACGAGAGTCTTAATACAGCCTATAGATTCGACAGAAAGGTATGTGAGGATTTTATTTTTATACTTATAGAAAATTTCTATATAGGGTATCGTAACCTAACCCCCCTCCAGTTAGAGGCGGCAAAAGTTTGCCTTAAATCTCATTTTGGGGGCAGGTACATTTTTACGGCCACCACCGTAGATCCCCACATGGACTACTTGTTCATGGTTGGGTGAATAGAGACCGCGAGGATCGAATACTAGCTAAGATTAAATTAATTAAAGGGTCCCGACCCCCGCTGTGACACCGTCAACTCCCGGTATTCACACTCAAAGATGGATAATATGTGAGCAATAATCTTGTTTGCGTGAATGTTAAATAAGTGTCTGACTCCTAAACTAGGGGATATACATTTAATTATATGTTGCTGCATCAATTTTTTGTTAATACTAGCGCTGGTTTACTAAATAAGTTTTTTGGCAGCCAACGTGAGGCATGGACCATTAATTTTGAAGGAGGCTATTTCCCTAGGTTCAGATAGGTTTAGATACTGATACATTGCTTGAAGATTTGATGGCAATATAGGCAGCAATAGCTTCACATATAGTATCAGTTGAAAGTCTGGATAGGAAAATTTGCTTACGCGGTGCAACAACAGTAAGCAAAGGAGTCGGGGTAGGATCAAAACCCTGAACAGTTAACGAAGCTGGAAGGACAGTTATGGGTGCAGTACCAGGATGAGCTGTAATTAAGGCAGTTGCCGGATATGAAGTCGCAGACACCACCTGAAGTGGAGCTGCAATATCAGCCGGAGCTGGAGGGACAGCTGGACTTGTAACTGGTGTTGTAGTTTGAGCACTAGCCTGAGCTTGATTTCGAGATATCGGGATGTTCAAACGAAGAGTGGCCGACTGACGGTGAGAAAAATCGAACCGGAGATAATTCTAAACGGCGAGGAGTTGATAAATTTACTTAAGGGGAATTAGCCATTGCAGAGGAAGATGGAAGAGGAACATTTAAAAATTGATCCTCTAACCGACAGATAGGTGGGGATTCGAAATTAAACTCACTAAGCAACTCAATGCTCGAGTCAAAATCACTCGACAAAAGCTTGGATATTTTTTGCAACTTAAGAAAATTGCAATGTGGACAAGACCATTTCAACCTTTTTGGAATTGTCTTTTTCAAACTTGTCAATATCTCGCCCAGTTAGAACTGCACATTTTATATCCATCATGTTATCACACAACCAGCAGTTAACAAACCTTGGTTTGTCACCATCACGCGATAGTTGCAGTTAATTTTGTGGCAAGACATTTTATTAGTATGCGGACAATATTAGTACGAAAAAAAATCTTAAAAGTTTCCTACTGGGCTTTTTTAAAGTTTAGCCTGAACAGCGCGTAAATTGAGAGCGCAAATAAATAGTAGTTAGTTAGGCCACTCGTTCATACATCCGGAAAAAGAGTACGTTTCCCACCAAAAACCAATTATATTTGCTGCTTTTTGTTGCTTTATCTTTATACTTGTTGGCGTCCTTATCATCGGTATTTTCACTCAATGCTTGTATTCGAATCTAACAAGTGTGCCGTCTCTTTATACCTTGATACTCCATCTATGTTGACGGCTTAACATGAAAATTTTGCTGAACATTAGAGTTAGAGAGGTTAAGAGAGGTTTTCTACATGATGTTAGCGCATAATACTTATAAATTAAATATAATAATTAAAATTAATGTAGCTGGTTTTTTATTAGTCCGCATACCGAGCAACTAAGAACCAGTACAATACATTACGTGTCAAAGTTTTAATATACTTAGCAAATGAGTCATTACGCAGACAATTATAACCGTTTTTATTATCATAGTTTCAAAAGACACTCTAGACGATACTGCTGTCCTTGTCAGTAGTAAATGGTCGAGCTTGTAATGAAATTTGTAAATGAATTTAACAAGAAATTTCAAAATATAACCCTCTATCGTGGCCCCTATTTTCCAATTTCGCGACCAATGGAAATTGAATGTGGAATAAGTTAACTGCAAAATGAAGACATGATATGGGCTGCATATATGCATAGGTATTGATATGTTGAGTTAGAGTCCTTCGTTCATATGAATATAATCTTATGCAACACACCACTATCACTGGGCCTGATCTCGACTCTGATCAAATAACCGTCTTCAGTAAATAAATAAATAACCTTTAAGAAAGTTATAAGGATCAACAGCCAATAATTAATTATCCACGATTCCGCTCCATTTGCATAATCGGCATAATGTAGAGATGAATGGTCTATAGACCGATATCCAATATTATGTGAGTGTAAGCAGTTGTCTCTGAGTTCCGCAAAGTACCGCATCGGATAGTGATAACAGAATAATTTTGAGTATATCAGTTTAATTATTGGATGTGCATCGCATTGAAATAAGTTAGCTTCTATCACCGTCAGATTGGTACATCCTAACAAGGGCGAAGAATACATTGTTGTAAAGACGGACAGCATCAAATGATCGGTTGCGAATATAGCATATGGAGCATTCTCAGCTGCATACTCATTATGATAAGTGCGTTGCAGTCGTTTGGTAATATAGCCAGTGCATTGAATCTTCAAGGATATTCCATATAGATCAGAACAATTTCCTGATTCTGTAATAACTTCTAGCCGACTATCTACCAAAGTATAAAGATGTCCCAGGAATGTGAGTTGCAGTATTTTTGACAAGCTAATGCGCATGATTGGGAATTAAAAGCTAACTTGTTAGAAAAACTTTCACTACTTGCTGAGATGATAAATAGTCAAGCTTTATTATGTAAATAGAAAATATTTTATTTTAACATGACGCTGACATATCTAATTATCTCTTTTATGAATTATCAACTGCTTACATACATGCGCCGCATAACTAACATAAAACTTTCGTTAAATTATTTAAATGACAGTTAGTATTCAAAATTATAACGTAAACTTAAAATATATATTATACATCCATGCTTGACTTTATGATTAAGATTTCGGGTGTGACCAGCTTTTTTATAAGGTGTGGCAAAATTATTGGAAGAAAATGGTATCTCCGAGTTGGTTAGGCGTCTGCCAGCACGCAAAAGCCCGGTATGATCCTGTGAGCGTTCAATATAATTTTTAAATTCTGCCTGAGCATGTCAAAGACAAATAGTGCGGACGTCACTGATCTCTTCTAATGTCAAAGAACAGGAGCAAGATTCGAAACGTTAGGGCTATGCGCCGCATGAAACCCAGAACGCCTCGCTTTGAATGAGCCTTAACCAAATTCGAATTGTCGAGGAATAGTTTCCATCTTAGAGGTGCAATTGGCGACAAACGTTTTTTTTTTTTTATTTATTTATTTATTAATAAATCGACTAATTGCAGTCGATTAAAGGATTACAAAAGAATTAATATAATTATTATATAAATTAAATTAAAATCTAGAAATTACTTAAATTAAAATTTACAAGTAAGATTAAAATTGAATTCTGGGGTATTAAAATCAATCAATTTTTATGGTCCAACATTTGTTGCACAGGATTGGGGAAAGCCCAGGCAAAAAACCCAATCAGACCAGGAAAATAGGCGAAAAAGAAATATAAAGATTGTTGAAAATAGAATGAAAAAGAACATAATAGACAAAAGGATAGAAAGAAAGAGAGTAATAAAGTAAGATAACACATCACATGGACATACATAATAAACAATGTGACCGTGTGCCCCAATTTGATGGAACCGAGGATCCATAGTAGATGGAGCAGATGCGTCAATGTATCGCGCTTCAAGCCAAGCCATTGCTGCGGCGAAAATAATTAATAATTATAATGCAGATATCCGACATAGAACTACATCCATTTCTACATTAAAAAAAAATATCAAAAATCAATCGAGAATTGAAAAATCAGAATCTCGAGATTTTGAGCGGATTCTCGGTAGGTATCCGGACTTTTTTAGTGATGTATTAAATTATAATAAAGAAAAAGAAAAACAGAGAGAAAAGAGGACAATTCAGGAAAACACCAACCAAAAAAGAAGCAGTGTTGCCAAGGCAGCAACCACGTCAACCAATCAATGATTGAGGTTCTCCCGAAGATAGAACAGAAGAGCAGATTTTCGGTGTAAGAGAGAGAGTTTTAAAGAGATAACGTGATAAAATTCGTTGTAATTAGAGCACAGTACACGGAATCGATTGTGCAACGCATAGTCAGTTGTGCAATTAGATAAAAATAAGGGATAATAATTTCTTGTTAGGAACATGAAAGTTAAGACGAGATAATAGAAAAGGAGTGCTAATGTCACCGATAATTAATTTATGAAGAAAAATAATACCAAGGATAGTTCTACGGTTAGTTAATGAAGGGAGATCAATGAGTAAGAGCCTATCAGAGTACGGTGGAAGACGGCGATCGGGATCCCAGTTTAAGCCACGAAGAGCAAAGAGGAGGAATTGCTTCTGAATGGATTCAATACGAACTTGATGGATTCCATATTGAGGACTCCAAACACATGAACAATATTCTAGTATGGGACGAACTAGAGAAGTATAAAGGATTTTGGTAACAAAGGGATCATTAAACTCCTTGGACCAACGTTTAATGAATCCAAGAACACCCTTGGCTTTGTTAGTTCTAGAGGAGATATGCAGAATGAAACTAAGTTTGGCATCAAAAAGTACACCAAGGTCTTCCACAGTCGTTATACGTTGCAAGGGTACATTGTCAAGCGTATACGTGACTAAGTGTGGAGTAATTCGACTAAAAGTCATAAACAAGCATTTAGAAATATTTAAATGCAACTTATTAGCCTGACACCAAAGATGCATGGAGTTACAGTCATCTTGCAGACAAATATATTTAGAAGGATCGTTGTAAGAAAGAATAAGTTTCACATCATCAGCATACATAATGATGCGTGAGTGGGACAAAATAGAAGGCAGGTCATTAATAAATAATGTGAAAAATAATGGACCAAGATGACTACATTGCGGCACACCCGAAGTAACAAATACGGGTTTAGAAATTTCGGATCTCAACAGAACTCTTTGGGTTCTGTTTTTTAAATAAGAGGAAATCCAAGTCAGAAGTGTGGGGGGAATCCAATTCGATCTAGCTTGAAGATTAAAAGATCATGATTTACAGAGTCAAATGCTTTACTGAAATCAGTATAAATGACATCTGTTTGCATTCTACTTAGGAATGCATCATTCACCAATGATGTGAATTCAAGCAGATTAGTCGTGGTAGACCGACTCTTAATAAAGCCATGTTGAAAAGGGGAAATTATCGACTTACAGAGGTGCTGCAAAGTTGATGTTACAATTTTTCGAATAATTTTGGGATTGCAGACAACTTTGCAATTCCTCTGTAATTCGATATATCGGATTTAGCTCCCTTTTGTGAATTGGGATAATATATGATTCCTTCCAAAG
Organism: Drosophila repletoides; assembly: GCA_018150835.1. Taxonomy (NCBI): domain Eukaryota; kingdom Metazoa; phylum Arthropoda; class Insecta; order Diptera; family Drosophilidae; genus Drosophila; species Drosophila repletoides. The sequence goes on from JAECWQ010000228.1 coordinate 111,426, forward strand.
ACATGGAAAAACAGCGGAATCAAGAGATAAGTTAAAAAGTTTGAGTAGGGGAAGATGTAGAGAGCTCCAGCATTCTCTGAGTACGCAACTTGGGATATTGTCGGCCCCAGGAGAATATGAAGATTTTAAAGTTTTCATTGCAGTAACTAGATCGTTATCAGTAATGATAGGAGAAAATATAGAGTTAGAGGAAGAAATAGGATAAGGATAAGGGTAAGCGATATTGTTAATGGAAGGTGTAAGTAGATTGAAAGAAATTTGCAAAAAGGTTAGCACTAGTAAAGTCATCCTTGGATCCCTCATTTTTCAGAAAAAATGTAGGAGGCATAGACGAGCTGTTACGCTTAGAATTTACAAATTTATAAAACAGTTTAGGATCCCGCTCAAACTGATTCCTGCAGCGCATAAGATACTCATTATAGCATTGAGAATTAAGGAGAAGGAAGTTAGATTTAGCAATAGAATATTTAGAAAAATCAATATTAGATCCAGAGAGTTTAAATTTTTTAAATAGCTTAGTTTTAATATTTTTGAAATTTGAAAGTCGACGTGTAAACCAGGGAGGCTTGGATGAAACAGGCAATACAACACTACTTGGAATGCAGATATCAAGAAGTGAGTTAATAGTGTCATAGAAGTGGGTTAGAGCAAAATTTATATCAACCGAATTGTATAGAGTAGACCAATCAGCTGAGGAAAGAAGTTGATTAAGCAAGGAAAAATTTCCTTGCGAAAACAACGGCGGGTTTTTCTAATAGGTTTAGATATTGGTTTAGTCCACGTAGCAATTGATAGAGAAACTTCTACGGTAGGTTGAAAGAAGTCTTCAGGAAATACTAAAGGACAAGATCTTGACACACTGGTAGAAGTGCAATCGTTGACAAAAATAAGATCAAGCATTCTGTCAAGATTATTAGGAATCGAGTTTATTTGAAAAACGAAAGGTCATACAAGGAATCTAAAAAGTCATGTTGTGCAGAAGGCACAAGATAATTAGATTTCATAAAGAGAGACCACTGGATATTAGGCAAATTGAAATCGCCTAAAACGACAAACATGTCTTTATCACGTACTAGTGTTGATATATATTCAATACGGCTTAAATGCTGCATATAAATAGAAATATCAGAACACGGAGGGATATAAGAGCACGTTATGAAAATGGAACATGATGGAAACGATACCTTAACGGCAACTATTTCCACATCAGGAGGTGAAACGGATAAAGTAATTGACTCGGACCGAAGGCAAGAATTAACTGCAATGAGTACCCCACCACCACGACGAGTTATTCTATCTTTTCTGTAGGATGTAAAGGCTGTAGAAAAAATTTCAGAATTTGAAATTGAGGAATTAAGCCATGTCTCAGAAAAAGCAATAATTTGAGACTCGTAGGAAGAACTTTGTAAAAATACATTTTTAAGCTTAGACACTAGACCTCTAACATTCTGATAACTGATATATAGTAAATCAGAAGATCGATCTAGTTATTTGGAGGATTATTACTAATGGTTGCTTGCGAAAGAGAACCACTAGCTTGAAGACTGACAGGCACCGGACGAGTGCGTTTTTTTATAATAAACTCATGAACAATTATTTGTGGAGGCCAGAAATTTGGATCACAAATAAGTGAGAATGTGTCTGATGGAACGTTAATTTTGAAGGTTCAGAGAAATTAAATTTAGATACTGATACATTGCTTGAAGATTTGCTGGCAATATAGGCAGCAATAGCTTCACATGTAGTATCAGCTGAAAGTCTAGATACGAAAATTTGCTTACGCGGTGCAACAACAGTAAGCAAAGGAGTCGGGGCAGGGTCAGAACCCTGAACAGTTACCGAAGCTGGAAGTACAGTTATGGGTGCAGTACTAGGATGGGCTGCAATTGAGCCAGTTACCGGAGATGAAATCGCAGACACCAACTGAAGTGGAGCTGCAACGGCAGCCGGAGCTGGAGGGACAGCTGGACTTGTAGCTCGTGTTGTAGTTGGAGCACAAGCCTGAACTTGATTTGGATAAGTTGGTTGAACATGAACAGCACATACATTGGTATTTGAAGAATTATCGGAGTGTTCAAAGGAAGAGTGGCCGACTGACGGTGAAGGCGAGGGCGAGAAAAATCGAACCGGAGATAATTCTAAACGGCGAGGAGTTGATAAATTTTCTGAAGGGGGAATAGCTATTGCAGAGGAAGATGGAAGAGGAACATTTAAAAATTGATCCTCTAACCGACGGATAGGTGGGGATTCGAAATTAAACTCACTAAGCATCTCAATGCTCGAGTCAAAATCACTCGACAAAAGCTTGGACATTTTATGCAACTTAAGAAATTGACCTCTCACAGAATTATACATTTTGGAGAAATTCAATTGCAAGTCATTGCACCTCGGACAAGACCATTTCAGGCCTCCACAGCCTTTCTTGGAATTGTCTTTTTCCAACTTGTCAATATCTCGCCCAGTTAGAACTGCACATTTGCCATGCATCATGTTGTCACACAACCAGCAGTTAACAAACCTTGGTTGGTCACCATCACGCGCTGGGCCATAAGTGCAGTTCAACTTGCAGCAAGACATTTTAATAGTATACAATATTAGTAAGAAGAAAAAAAGATGCTAAAAGTTTCCTACTGGGTATTATTATGATTAGTATGAAGAGCGCGCAAATTGAGAGCGAAAAGAAATAGCTGTTAGTTGCAATAAATAACACAAACAATGCTTGAGCAATGCGAAACACAACAACAAAAATTTGAGCGGGCGAGCGGCGCACAAGCGAACGACCGCACAAAAGGAAGATAGGTAAACGTATTATTAATAGAAAAATTAAAGCTTTTGATAAAAATTGCACAGCTGATGACTATGTGTGCAACAATGTGATACTGGCTTACCAATAAGGTTTATTTCCAATTTAAATTTAAAAGAAAAATCTCACAATATAATACAAAACGAATTTTATTACGGAGCACCAAAAAAACTCGACTGTTCACTTAGATAGAAATCTCTCTCTTATTTTGATTTTAATTTAGATTGCCAAACAAATACATTTTTGCTACTACGAAGCTACAATTGAAGCTACAACGTTTATTACATTCCAATCAGAAGAAGTTCAATTGCTTCACAGTTTTTCTGGATGTCCACCGACAAAGATTTCCCCTCTGAATATCATCGCTCAGGCTAGCGTACTTGGATCAACTCGCATGACATTCCCATCCTAACTCGCTCCTGGTGCCCAACAAGACCATCGGAGCAGTGTTCTCGTCTGGTGGCCATCGAAAAGTAGCTAGCAGACTTGCGCATATTTGTAATTTAACACGCACGCAAACATGTTGCATTTACGCTAAATAGACAAACCTCAAACCAATTTGGACATATGGCTCTGGAATTTGGTGCAACGCTTTCAATAGTAACCTAGAATTAATCCACACAGCTCAATCGTAGATATTGAGATCTTTTATTTACTATTAAATCGACTAATTGCAGTCGATTGATGAATTATAAAAAATAAAAATAAATTATTATATAAAAAAAATTAAGAATTAAGAAAGTTAATTAAATTAAAAATTACAAAAAAGATAACATTAACATTACATTTAAGAAATCTGGGGCATTAAATACAAACTTATGTTTATGGTCCAACATTTGTTGCAGGATTGGGGGAAAACCCAGAAGAAAAACCCAATCAGACCAGGAAAGAAGGCGAAGAAGAGAAATATAAAAATAGTGGAAAATACAATGAAAATAGAATAGAAAAATAGATTACAATAGAAAAAGGACAATGCAGAAAAACACCAAACAAAAAGGAAGCAATATTGCCAAGGCAGCAGCCACGACAACCACCAATTATTAGGGTTTTCCCGGAGTTAGAATAGAAGAACAGATTTTAGATGTGAGAGAGAGAGAGGTCCATAGAGACAACATGATAAAATTCGTTGTAATTAGAGCACATTACACGGAATCGATTGTGCAACGCATGTATAAGGGATAATAATTTCTTGTTAACATGAAGTTAAATCGGGTTAATAGAAAAGTAGAGCTAATGTCACCGATAATTAATTTATGAAGAAAAATAATACCAAGGATAGTTCTACGGTTAGTTAATGAATATGAACTTTATGGATTCCATATTGAGGACTCCAAACACATGAACAATATTCTAGTATGGTGCGAACTAGAGAAGTATAAAGAATTTTGGTAACAAAGGGGTCATTAAACTCCTTTGACCAACGTTTAATGAATCCAAGAACACCCTTGTCTTTGTTAGTTATAGAGGAGATAAGCAGAATGAAAGTAAGTTTGGCATCAAAAAAGTACACCAAGATCTTCCACAGACGGTATGCAAGGGTACATTATCAAGCGTGGAGCAATTCGACTAAAAGACATAAACAAGCATTTAGAAATATTTAAAAGCAACTTATTAGCCTGACACCAAAGATGCATGGAGTTACAGTCTTGCAGACAAATATAGTTAGAAGGTTCGTTGTAAGAAAAAACAAGTTTCATATCATCAGCATACATAAGGATGCGTGAGTGGGACAAAATAGATGGCAGGTCATCAATAAATAATGTGAAAAATAAAGGACCATTATGAATACCGATGTAATAAGTAGTGGTTTAGAAATTTCGGATATCAAGAGAACTCTTTGGGTCCTGTTTTTTAAATAAGAGGAAATCCAACTCAGAAGTGTGGGGGAATCCAATTCGTTCTAGCTTGAATATTAAAAGATCATGATTTACAGAGTCAATTGCTTTACTGAAATCAGTATAAATAACATCGTTTGCATTCTACTTAGGAATGCATGATTCACCAATGATGTGAATTCAAGCAGATTAGTCTCGGTAGACAGAGTCTTAATAAAGCCATGTTGAAAAGGGGAAACTATCGATTTACAGAGGTGCTGCAAAGTTGATGTTACAATTTTTTCGAATAATTTTGGGAATGCAGACAACTTTGCAATTCGTCTGTAATTCGATATATCGGACTTAGCTCCATTTTTGTGAATTGTGATAATATATGATTCCTTCCAAAAATATGGAAAAACAGCGGAATCAAGAGATGAGTAAAAAAAGTTTGAGTAGGGGAATATGTAAAGAGCTATAGCATTCTCTGAGTACGTAACTTGGGATATTATCGGGCCCAGGAGAATATGAAGACTTTAAAGTTTTCATTGCTGTAACTATATCGGTATCAGAATGATAGGAGCAAATAAAGAGTTAGAGAAAGAAATAGGATAAGGGTAAGTGATATTGTGAATGGAAGAAGTGTAAGTAGATTGAAAGAAATTTGCAAAAAGGTTATCACTAGTTAAGTCGTCCTTGGATCCCTCATTCTTCAGGAAAAATATAGAAGGCATAGACGAGCTGTTGGGCTTAGAATTTACAAATTTATAAAACAGTTTAGGATCCCACTCAAACTGATTTCTGCAGCGTATAAGATACTCATTATAGCATTGAGAGTTAAAGAAAAAGAAGTTAGATTTAGCAATAGAATATTTAGAAAAGTTAATATTAGATCCAGAGAGTTTAAATTTTTTAAATAGTTTAGTTTTAATATTTTTTAAATTTGAAAGTCGACGTGTAAACCAGGGAGGCTTGGATGAAACAGGCAATACAACACTACTTGGAGTACAGATATCAAGAAGTGAGTTAATCGTGTCATAGAAGTGGGTTACAGCAAAATTTATATCAACCGAATTGTATAGAGTAGACCAATCAGCTGAGGAAAGAAGTTTATTAACGCAAGGAAAAATTTCCCTTGCGAAAACAACGGCGGGTTTTACTAATAGGTTTAGATATTGGTTTAGTCGACGTGGCAATTGATAGAGAAACTTCTACGGTAGGATGAAAGGAGTCCTCAGGAAATACTAATGGACAAGATCTTGACACAATAGTATAAGTGCAATCGTTGCAAAAAATAAGATCAAGCATTTTGTCAAGATTATTAGGAATCGAGTTTATTTGAAAAAATGAAATGTCGTAACGGAAATCTAAAAAGTCATGTTGTGCAGAAGGCACAAGATAATTAGATTTCCTAGAGAGACACCACTGAATATTTGGCAAATTGAACAACAAACATGTCTTTATCTCGAACGAGTGTTGATATAATAAATACAAATCTCAGAACACGGATGGATACAAGAGCATGTTATGAATATAGAACATGATGGAAACGACGTATCATAAGAAGAGAACTTTCACCAAGTGCTGACGTGTTTTTGAGACGATCCGCCCTTTCGGTTTTTAATTCTCCTTTTAACCTGTGAATTGTTAAACCAGTAGTGTGTGGCTATTCTTAGTGTCGCTACATATCCCAGGCTGCCGTACGGTCGTGTGATGTCGCGTTTACAATAGTAATATTGTATCCCATTTCCTGTCGAGGGGAGGAGAGTGCTGCATCGGACTCGTCTTCCTTCCTTTTCATCCAATTGGGAGCAGCAAAAACATTCCGGCCGATTCTTTCTGGAATTATCCGCTGTAGGTACACAAAAACATCTGTGCGCACTACCACCTGTTTGCGTGTAAATATCACTAGACAAGTGGAATACACCCACTCAGAGGAACATAAATAGTAGTTCACACCCAGGATCCACCCAGAACAGTGCCTACTTTTACGTAGAATTGTTCACAGTAGGCTCCTTGGGCAGATAGTTCAGCTAGTTCTCACCGTCAACAGTTTGCCAACGACAGGCGTTTGATACGGACGCGCCGAGTATAGAGCTATAAACTAAGAAACTCCGAGCGTTGCGCGCAGACGCAGCCCGACGACGACGACGACGACGACGACAATAACAAACATCGAGAAACTGTGCTTTTTTTGGTTCGTTCGTTTGCTTCTCTTTTCTTTCTCTGTCTTGCGCGCCGGGCGCTAAGCTAAATTTTAAACATCACCACAAAATCCAAAAAAATCTAACGAAAAGTTCAGTAAACAAAACCGCAAAAAGCAAAAAAAATAAAAATTAACGATAAAATTTAGCGACTGCTGCCTCTTTAAACTGAATCAAAAAATTAACAAAATCAATTAACAAAAATTAACAACATCAGACATATTTTTCTTACCGCTCCGCCGAGTGATAAAAATACAGAGCAAGTAACCGCAAATTAATTCGGGAAAAGACGCTCAGGGTATGCATAAGTACATGTGCTTGTGCTGCCCATTAAAAAGTTATCAAATCCTCATCAAATAAATAAATAAAAGAAACACCAAATACAATCTTAGTGAAACAAATGCCAACGTGTAAGAGCATAAGCTCTGAAAGAAATCAAAACATGAAAACATGATTGTCGTCAATTCGGAATAACGCTTATTTCTCTATACGCGCTGACGAAGAGACAATACTAACAACAACTGCATCACTGTAAGTGAACGCGGAGAGAGCACGCACTCTGTCGCCAGCTTTATTATGCACAAGCAGCATATCGGAAATTGGATCGTGGAGTGCCCAGTGCCCGTCCCCCCTACTACCTAACTAATAAACTGCTGATCACAACAATGACCAGTACTATGCCCGCGCTAACTACTGTGTCTTCGTTGCCAACAACATCAACAAAAAAAACATCAACAACAACAGGAGTTTCACAGCGACCTGTATCGTCAGCTGAATTCGAGAAGCTCCCCCACTCCCCCACTCCCTACCAAAAAATAAGCAAAACGGTAGTGGAACGCTAGTAAAGACTTGGTTCGATTGTTATGTACAAATAAAACTAAAATTAAGCCCGCAAGCAATAAAGAAAACAAGCGCACCCAAAATAACGAAAACGTCTGAAAGCACTGATCTTAAAAAGGCATTGACGAACAATAGATTCACAATCCTCAGTGACCAGAATGAAAAAGAAAATGACGCTCAAATACCAAAGGCTAAGCCGCCACCTATTTATGTGCGTCAGGTCAACTGTACAGAATTAGTCAAAAAGCTAACGGACTCACTTGGAGATGGTAAATTCTACGTCAGCTCGATAAAAAGGGGTAACATTTACGAAACAAAAATTCTGTGTGCAAGTCCCTTGATAATGAAAAAATGAACTATTAGACCTATCAACTTAAAAGTAGCAAAGGTCTACAAGTTCTTATAAAAGAGATCGAACCAACAGTTCCACTCAAGGAGCTAATAGATGGCATGAGAGTCACCGTTGAGGAAGCGCATAAACGAAATGGACTCGTGCACAAATTGCCAGGAATACGGACATACTAAAACTTATGGCACCCTACGTGCTGTTTGCGTTGTGTGCGTTGACGTACATCTTACTGAACTCTTCCCCGTAAATAAGGAGGACCAATCTGCCAAAAAATGTAGCAACTGTGGGGGTAACCACACCGCCAACTATAGAGGATGCCCTGTGTATAAGGAGTTTAAAAGTCGTCTAAGCGAGCAAAAAACTGCATCTCGAAACCTAGCCAGAAGGCCAAACTTGCCTTATATACAATCAAATACAACTCAAGGCGATTCTTTTGCTAAAGCGTTAAGTTTCAATAACGAGTCGTAGGCTTCAGTCACTAAAAATAACTTTCAACAAACCACTTGAATAATGCAGCATCGGGCAGCGCAACAGAGGCCAGAAATTCCTTCCCAAAATACCACTGAAAATCCATCCAGTTTATCTAGTGGAATAGAATCAATGTTGACTACATTAACAAATACAATGATAGCAATACAACAAACGATGCAGGAAATCATGCATAACCAAAATCTCCTAATGGAGCTCCTAATCAAGAAATTTGCTTAAGTGGCTCCTTTAAATATATACTTCTGGAATGCGAATTGCATTTCACAGCACAAAAACGAACTCTTGCAGTTTACTGATTACTATAACATCGACGCCATGCTTATATCAGAAACTCACCTAACAAGCAAAAATTATTTTCACATCAACGCATATAGTGTCGCATCAAGCATTACCTGTTGCCATCATTTGCAACAACTTATCTACAGGCAACATCACTTCGTAAGCTCAAAGCGATTATTTAAACGTAGCCGCAGTATACTGCCCACCTCGGTTCTCCATATCCGAAGAAGAATTTGTAAAATTCTTCAACCTGTTAGGTGACCGGTTTATAGCAGCTGGTGACTACATTGCCAAGCACAGCCACTGGGGATCTAGGCTTAGTAACCCGAAAGGAAAACAACTTTATAATGCCATAATCACACCACGAAATAAGCTTGACTTTATTTCCCCGGAAGGCCCACATATTGGCCCACAGATCCAAAAAAGCAGCACGACTTAATTGATTTTGCTGTTACGAGAAGAGTGCCTCAAGATCAGGTTAATGTGGAGTACTTAACAGATCTATCATCGGATCACTCGCCAATCTTACTTTACCTCTATGACCACCCACAGTTCTCTGAACAACCACATTTCCTCACTTCTAACAAAACAGATTGGCTGAAGTACAGGAAATACATAAGTTCTCACATTGAAGACTGCCCAAACATTTGCTGTAAAGATGACATAGATAGATCAGTTGGAACACTAACGTCTGTAATGTCTCTGGCTGCAAAACACTCCACTCCAATAATAACAGCTAATAAACTTTATAACAGTAATCGGGCTCCCAGTTATTGAAGAGCTACTACGTAACAAGAGAAGGCTTCGGAGAGAATGGCAAGCCCATAGATCCCCTGCCTTAAAGGAGCGGTTAAAAATAGCCAACCATTTACTATGCAAAGCCCTAGAGGCTGAACGAAACTTACAGTAGTAACTCACCCCAAACAACAATCGATTTCCACTGTGGAAAGCCAAGTCAGGCGTATGCCCACCAATGGAGACTGATTCACCATTGCGTACCCCAACAGGAGAGTGGACTCGGAGCAACGAAGAAAAGGCAAATATATTTGCCAACCACTTAATAAATGTCTTCAAACCACATCCAGCAACAAACGGCTTTTTGCTCCCAACTATCAACAATCTTGAAGCCACTATGCCCATCACATTCCGAGACGTTACAGGGGTCATATAGCACCAAGTCAGAAATAAAAAAAAGCACCGGGCAACGATCTCATCTCCCTAAAATGATCATAGAATTGCCGAGCTGTGCAGTATATTTTCTCACCATAATATTCAACCAATTGTTGAATGGGGTTATTATCCCCGACAATGGAGAAAGTCAATCATAACAATGATCCATAAAGCAGGAAAGGACAAGTCCCAGCCTTCATCATACAGACCTATCAGTCTCCTCCCGTACCTATCAAAGATATTTGAAAAACTGCTCCTGAATGACATCAAGCAACATTTACACATATACAGTGCTGTCCCACTGCTCAAATTTGGATTCCGCGAAAAGCATGGAAATACTGAACAAGTAAACCGGATAACTTCTGAGATACGCAACTCCGAAAGTATTGCTCCGCTGTTTTCCTGGAGCCCAAGCTTTCGACCGCGTTTGGCTAGATGGCTTGATCCGTAAAATCTACATGTTACTCCCACAAAACATCCATAAAATATTGGAGTCATATCTTTTGCAAAGAAGTTTCGCAGTAAGGTGCAAAGATTTCATCTCTGAATATCATCCAATTGAGGCTGGTGTACCTCAGCGTAGCGTACTTGGACCAACAGTGTACATTATCTACATAGCAGATATACCGACAAATAGTCTTACAGCAACATCGAAATTTGCTGATAACACTGCTATCCTAAGTCGCTCCAAGTGCCCAACAAGAGCAATGGAGCAGCTATCATCTCATCTGGTAGCCTTAGAAAAGTGGCTATCAGACTGGCGCATACATATAAATGAGCAAAAGCGCAAACATGTCACCTTTACCTTAAATAGACAAACTTGCCCTCCTTTGTCTTTAAAGAATATCAACATTCCACAAACCGATGAAGTAACGTACCTTGGTGTCCACCTGGATAGATGGGTAAATTAAAAGCTAGTAATCTACATTGGCTTATAAACGCCCGTTCACCACTAAGGCTCGAGTTTAAAGTCCTTTTATATAAAGCAGTTCTGAAACCAATTTGGACATATGGCTCCGAGCTATGGGGCAACGCTTGCGATAGTAAGCTCGAATTAATCCAGAGAGCTCAATCGAAAATACTGAGAACTATCACCTTGGCACCTTGGGCACCTTGGTATGTACGGAATGAAAATATCCATAAAGATCTAAATGTTGAAAATATTAAAGCCAAAATTAAAAAGGTGAAAGCCAAGTATCAGGTTAAACTTCAGTTCCATCCAAATAGACTTGCGCAGTCTCTAGCAAGGCAGGTTGGCCATACACGACTCCGGCAAAGAGACCTCCCCACCCAGCAGTAATAGTTAGGGCCGTATTTTAAGAAATTAATTATAATTAATAACCAAATACTTTAGATTAAGAATTAATTACTTATCGTTAGTCTCTAAGTGAGAAGATCCGATAAATAAAAAAAAATAACGTTATAAAAAAAAAAAAGAGGGGAATCGTATAAAGTAATTGACTTGGACTGAACTGCAATGAGAAGTTTGTAAAAATACATTATTAAATTTAGACACGAGTCCTCTAACATTCTGATAACTAATATGTAGTCAATCAGAACATCCATATAGTTCTTTGGGAGATTATTACTAATGTTTGCTTGGGAAAGAGAGCCACTAGCTTGAAGACTGACAGAACCCGGTCGAGTGCGTTTTTAATACAAATATTTGTGGAGGTCAGAAACTTGGATCACAAATAAGTGAGAATGTGTCTCATGGAACATTAATTTTGAAGGATGCTATTTCCCTAGGTTCAGAGAAATTAAATTTAGATACTGATACATTGGCTGAAGATTTGCTGTCAGTATATGTAGTATGAGCTGAAAGTCGAGATAGGAAAATTTGCTTACGCGGTGTAACAACAGTAAGGAAAGGAGTCGAGGCAGGGTCAGAACCCTAAACAGTTGTCGACGCTGGAAGCACAGTTAGGGAGTTAGGGTACCAGGATGGGCTGTATTTGAAGGAGTTGCCTGAGCTTGTTTAGGAGAACATGGTTGGACATGAACAACAAATAGATTGGTATTTAAAGAATGGTTGGGGTGTTCAAAGGAAGAGTGGCCAACTGACGGTGAAGGCGAGGTCGAGAAAAATCGAACCGGAGATAATTCTAAAACGCGAGGAGTTGTTTTAATTTTCTGAAGGGGGATAAACCATTGCAGAGGAAGATGGAAGAGGAATATTTAAAAATTGATCCTATCCGCGGATAGGTAGGAATTCGAAATTAAACTCACTGAGCATGTCAATGCTCGAGTCAATATCAGTCGACAAAAGCTTGGACATTAAGAATTTGACCTCTCACAGAATTATACATTTTGGAGAAATTCAATTGCAACTCATTGCTCATTTTTTGGAATTGTCTTTTTCCCACTTGTCAATATCTCGCCCAGTTAGAACTGCACATTTGCCATGCATCATGTTGTCACACAACCAGCAGGTAACCTACCTTGGTTGGTCAATATCACGCGATGGGCCATACGTGCAATTCAACTTGCAGCAAGACATTTTATTAGTATTCAATGTTAGTAAGAAAAAAGTTATGTTTAGTATGAAGAGCGCGCCAATTGAGTGCGCAATGAAATAGCTGTTATTAGGAAGAAATTACACAAACAATGCTTGAGCAATGTGCAAAGCAACAACAAAAATATGAGCGGGCGAGCGCCGCATAAGCTATTGTCAATAGAATATTTAAAGCTTTTGAGAATAATTGCATAGCTGATAACTATGTGTGCAACAATGTAGTACTGGCTTACCAATATGGTTTATTTCCAAGTTAAATTTAAAAGAAAAATCAATCAATATAACACAAAAATGAATTTTACTACGGATCACTAAATAACTTGACTGTTCGATTTGATAAAATTCTCTCTCTTTTTTACACAACTAGTTCTCTTGTGGTCCAGAATCTCAACAGCAATGTCGTTCCTTTGACCACTGCAGTTCTACTCAAGGATGGCGCTGGATCACTCGTGCCCTGCCTCGCTACTCAACTCGGGATCTCAACTCATTTCATAACATCTCGCATCGCACAGCAATTGTAACACAAAAGAACCATTTCAGCTGCTGCTATTGCAGGCATAGGAGATTCCAAACTTTAAAACGGATGGTTGTACAGTACGTGTCAGTCTGCATTCACAAACAGCTGGCTATAATGCAAACATTTTGGCATTAGATTCTCCAACAATTACAGATCGTTAACCTAGTACTAGTACTAGTACTATTCAACCTATAGAACTGCTCATAGGTACAAGTCTATTTTTCGACCTTCTTTGTGAGAGTTAAATCAAATTGGCTTCAGAATTGCCCTTGTTCCTAAATGCTCGCTTTGGATGGGTAGTATCGGCCCATAGCCAATGGCTGCAATGCAATGCTCTTTTTACGGCACATTCCGCAACGGAGCTAAGTTCTCGAATCTCGTTTTGAGAAGCGTTACTACCCATTTTTCCAATGAGGACGACTCCGATGAAACTAAGCGCAATCTGGAAATGTGGTAGTTTCCATATACATAAACAAAAAAAATACATGTGGTATACAAGGAAAATAAAAATAAATAAAATAAAAGTAAATATTAAATAAACAGGAAGAATTTTAAATTCAAATTTGAATTTAAATTATAGTTACTAACTTCAAATAATCGAATAATTTCGATAATTATCGAAATACATCCAATGGAATTACAGATGTTTCAACCTTGAACTCTGCAAACTATCTGGCAACCTTTTCTTTTTTTCTGGGAAGGAGAAAACTTCCTATACTTATTCTTATTTGGAACATCCGAAATGATCGAAAGTGTAGTTCTAATCGTCAAATATTTAAATTTTAAACCACCTTCGAAAAAAGTTAAAGCTATCAAACGCTTGGGCACATGTTTTATTAGAAGGTGATGCCTATATTTAAATAAAAATTTTACATTTAAATTACATTTAAAAAAAAAACAAGAAGAAGAAAACTTTAATTCTGGCAAAGACGTTAACTACCCCGCGCTTCAGAATAAAGAAAACTTGAAGTTAGCTATTTAAAAACATAAACATAGCCCAAAGTGCTGAAAATAGTTAGTTGCTCTTATTTGTCCTTATAATCCAATTAGAATATTTCCCATTTCTGATGGCTGGATCGGCCACTACCGTTTGCTGGAGCTCTTGGGACTTGGTACTATTAAGGCACAGCAGCAGCAGCAAGCTACTATCACCCGAACGTAACTTAAGAAACTGGTCCTCCCGAGAAAGATCATAGACTCATGAAATCAGGAAATTAAAATATATATGCAAAAGAATCTTAGACTATCAGAGTATCCAGCAACTGGAACAAAAAAAAAAAAAAATATTGTATCAATTCTAATTAGAACATTTTACTAAAGTTTTACAAGTTTAGACAGATAAACAATCACAATGGGGATATAGGATATAGGGATTTTGACTAAGATGATGATTGAATATAAATATCCCGAAATTGGAACAATATATTTATTTATATTAAAGAGCCCGATAGTGATATGTATATTGTGATTATATTGTTTCAAATTTCTAAATTGTAAATTTAAATTTAAATTTATAATGTCCGGCTGAACTTATAGCTGTATCACAGTCAAAATTCTTTTATGAAAAAAAATAATATTGTAGGAAAGCAAATTAGGAGTAAAGAAATAATTTAAATTATTAATAACAAACAACTTATTAATAAAAATTAAAAAACAACTTAAATAAAAAGAAAAATTTAATATTATAAAGAAAAAAGAAATGAATATATATAATTAGTCAGACATAGCATAAATAACTAATTAATTAAGTGGGAAAAATTAGTATAAAAAAATGAATATTTAAAATTAATTAGAAAGAAAACAAAACAAAATATGAAAACTTGAAATTTTCCAAAAAATTGAAATTAGTTTGATGATGAATAGATTTTTAGAACTTATAGAATGAAAATGAATAGAATAAATAGGAAAATCAAAGAAAACAATTAATTGAATGAGAATGTATTGTTTATTAAATTTAAGTTACTATTGTTGAATTAAAATTTAAGCATATGATGGAGTAAAAGCTTAGGTGATTTACTTTAGATGAAGGGGTAAGAACCAAATTTGGGAGTTGTTCTTAAAATCACGCAAGAGGACTCATAGGTAGGGTGGGTTGTGACGCGCAGGGCTACCATTATCACACAAGTAGTCTAGGTATTTATTGTTAGGTTGATCCTCTTTCTTCTTCTTTCTTTTCTTTGCTATCCTCATTGGTATGCATTTTTCTCTTTTTTCTTGTTAATGTTTCCAGTGATATTAACACGCGAACAGTAGGTAGTGCGCGTTGATTACCAACAGTAAGCACAGATGTTTTTTGTGTTCATACAGCGAATAATTCCAGAACGAATCGGCGGGAATGTTGTTGCTGCTCCCAATTGGGTGAAAAGGAAGGAAGACGAGTTCGATGCAGCGCTCTCCTCCCCCTGGACAGGAATTGGTATACACTATTACTATTGCAAACGCGATATCAGACGACCATCCGGCAACCTGTGAAGTTGCTGACCGCTTTCCACTTTTCTGCCGAGTGCAACATGCTCGGAATCAGGTTATCGACAGAAATTGTACCGCCCAACATCCGCTCCAGTGTCAGCCTGTGTAGGTCGAAGCGTCTGCAGCGGAATATCACGTGGTACGCATACTCTACCACTTGGTGTCGGTTGGGAATCAGCTGGTGCATCCAACGCGTCAGCCATTGTTCGATGCTGCGTCGCCTTGTATCGGACCGCGATATTTGTGAAACATCCGTATTCCCCATTGAAGCTCGCTTCAGCTGCTCGCTCTGCTCCATATTGGCGCTGCATACAACATGATTGCCTTGGTGACGCTCGTTAGCAGCTGTCTGCGTATTTGCTTTGTGTGTGTGTTTGTGTTGGTTCATGAAATGCCACAACCTACTTTGAGGCTACTTTGCCTGTAAAACAAATCGACAAAAATTGAAGACATTCATTATTTTTTGAGTTATTCAATGTTTGGTTTCAAAGCACAATCAGTGTATATATTTTTTTTCTCTTTTTATTTTATGTTTGCCGAACCGATTGTTCCTATGGGAACATATATATACATATAAATATATACATATATGATATAGTTGTCCGATCCTGCCAGTTCCGACTTATGTGCTGCATGCGCTAAAAAGAAGGATCCATACCAAATTTCATTCAACTAGCTTAAAAACTGAGAGACCAGTTTGCATATAAACGGATAGGACATGGCCATATCTTCTCGTCTCGTCTTCCTCATTAATAATATATATACTTTATGGGGTCGGAGATGGCTCCTTCAATGCATTTCACATCTTGCGGCAAAGTTATAATAACCTTTGCAAGGGTATAAAAAAGAAAAATTATTTTCCAGGATAATTAAAAAGGCAGGCCACATGCGCTTTCACTTTGACTTAATAATATGCCAGCAAAGTTATATTATTAAAATTAAGTTATTAATAAAATACAAGAAAAAAAAAGCATAATACAAAAAACCATTTAAGTAAGCGGATATTAATTTGAAATTAGTTCCAGTACTTCTTGCTTAGCAGATTCACCAGGAGCATCATTTAAGTTAATCGCTTCACCTATTATTATAGTATCGACACATCTGTTGGAGCTACATAAAACTCTAGCAAGAACTCTTCGTCGTCGAGCAGAATTAAATGTTCAATGTCCAATGCGTTTAAAGTTATTTGCGCTGCCATGACTAACGAATAAAATTATATTGAAAATTTGCGTGTTTATTTCTTCATCACAACTTATTTTATTTTGGTTGCATTGTCTCAATATAAACACCAAAAGCACAGTCACAAAAGTATTCATCACAACTATCCCGCTTTTTTTTATAATATCAGTGATGATGGAACTGGTGAAAAATTCAATAGTGTACATGGACGATATTATTATCCCGAGTGCACATGTTAAAGAAGGTTTGGGGAAATTTGTCGAAAGGTGGGCAGAGTCTAGAAGCTAACTTTTGTGGCCAGTTTCAGGCAAATCAAATTAACTCCAAATAAATTTTCAGCAGCAGCCAGCAGAGAGCGTAGAAGTAAAACATTAAATTGAAAAAGTAATAGGGAAATTTCAACAATAAATGATAGTCTACACACAATTCTCCATATACATCCTAGGCAAAAATAAATTCCTTTTCTATGCTCTTCTCGAGGGAATGTTAACTTGGACTAGATATATATTCACAAATTTTAATAAAACATAAAAAGATATAAAAATCAGTAAAGTATGGAGTTTTATATTTTGATTTTATAGAAATAGATATACTATGAAAGAAGTGTAGTATTTGGTTCTATTTATCAAATATATTCTTCTATTAAGTTCTCAAAAAACCAATTAACCGTCAACTTATTTTCTCCGCTTTATGCACACACAAACAACTGAGAATTGGCCGTTGACAACTCCGAGTGGAGTGTGTAGAAATACTTCAACATTTGAGATTAAAAATTTTGTAATTTTTTACCATTATCCTATTTTGATTAAAACAGCTCATTAAAAGCCAGAAAATTTAGCATGAACCAAGCTTGCTGAAAAATTACTTAAAACCCATGTTAGCATTATTTCTGAAGTGGACCAATTAGAAGACAACCAACAAAGCGAAGTTGGCGTTGAGCAGCAGAGAAAACCTGCAACCTTTAAAAACCTGCAACTATTTGCGTGCCACAAGTAAACAAAATGGACTAATTAAATGAGTCCCATAATTCTGTAATTTCAGCAGATAAATATGATATTCGCACTTCTTAATTTGGAATCTCACGTATATATACAAAAAATTCAAACGCATTTCGAGCGGTTGTTGACATGGCTACAAAGCAAAACTGCGAGTTTTGGTACCATCAGAAAATATATTTATCAGATTAGACATTAAAGATATTCATCTTAATGTATCCAAGCATTTAATACAGCGGACATTTTCAGATAAGGGTTTTAAAATCTCATATATCCTGTCCCCGAAAACTGAACTGGCGCAACGTTGAAATAAACGAAGCTGATGGTGAGGAAATAAATAATATGAAAACGAGGCAAAATATGTTTTACGTCAATATCCAGAAAACACTTAATATTGCAGAGGCGCTTAAAGTTACATAAATTGGTAAACACCAGGTAAGGGTAGAGAAAGCAAGGTCTAGCAAAGAGTTAGTGCAATGTTTTAGTTGCCAAGAGTTTGGCCATACACGAAATTACTGCCCCAAAAAGCCAGTGTGTGGCAAATTTTGAGGATAACATATTACCGGCGCAAAATCGTGTAACCTAATTTCAAGCGAAAAATCATTATGTGCTAATTCTGGTGATGGCCACATCGGCAGCTCCAAAGAATGCAAGATTAGACTAAATTTGAGCAAGAAGCTTAAACCAGCGGCAGGGCTACCTACGGACTCCTAAACAACAGACAAATGAGCCACGCACCTAATTGGACGAAGAATGAACAATGTATTTCAAAAGCAACAGTTAAAATCAGATTTTCTTATGCTCAACCACCAAGAGCAAGAAAAAAAAAACTTTGACTACAAGTCAAGATGAGACTCGGTCAGCTGACTATACTAACGATCAGCTTTACAATAAAAAATTTGCTAATTTAGAGAAAGCAATTTTTGACCTAAATTGCAGAATGGATGAAATGTTTAAGCTCATTCAAAAGACAACGGAAAGTAAGAAGGCATTTTGGAACTTGGTGCAGAACTACATTCTAAATGATTAACTCTGCACTTGAAATCAGATTATGGAACGCACGAGGACTGGTCAGAAACAATGAAGAACTTCGACGATTTCTTAGTGCTAATGCAATAGCTATAATGCTCATTACAGAGTCACACAAGCGCCCTGTTCTAAAAGTATACCTACCTGGATAAAACCAATTCTAAGGCCAATCGCCCTAGTGGTACTGAAATAAGTGGTTATGCACTGTTGATAAAATCAAACATTGCAGCTTGTTAGCGTGAGTTTGCTGATTAATGGTGCAAGCGTCAAAGTCTCTTCGATATATCTCCCTCCCATCGAACAGTGGTTTAAAATTTATTTTGAATATTTATTTTAACCCTTAGGGGACCGGTTCATCGCAGGTGTTGATATTAATGCAAAACATCCCTGGTGGGGTAATTTAAGATCATGCACACGAGGGAGGCGCTCAGCTCAGGCGACCCTACTTTTTACTCGGATAATACTCTATTAACACTATCTGCTCTTGACTTTTTATTACAAATGGGATCGCTTCACACAAATTCTCCCTTGAAATTAAGTTTGAGCTGTCGTCTGACCATTTGCCAATTATTGCAAATAATATTTTAATAATATACGCTGCATCAAGCTCGACAGCTAAATTCTAAAAACCAGTATATTCTCCCAACTGGCTCTTCTGCTTAAGTTTTAAAGCGTAAATTAAATAGAAGAATCAACCTAAACACCTAAATAAACAGTCCGGAGGATATAGAGGATGGCATATCAATCTTTATGAACAACATTTCAATAGCGGCATCTCATGCAGCTTCAAGTATTCAACAGTCACAAAATCAACATGAATGAGCAGTGCTTCCCCCAAATGCCGATGCCCGCTTCAGACTGAAAATAAGAAAATACATCAAATATACACAAGATTTTCAAATCGACTGCGACAGGCTGAAAATGTAGGAGATCGATTTAAACCATTTAGTACAGCATCAGCAGTAAGCTGAAGTCTTTGTAGAAAATTTAGGAGATCGATTTAAACCATTTAGCACAGCATCAGCAGTAATGCGTAGGGCTCTTGAATTGCAACTTCAGATGCCTTTTCAAATGTCGTTGCCAGTAAGCCCCGTAACACTACAAGAAATAGTTCTACAAATCAAAAGTCTAAAACCAAAGAAACCTCTGGTGAAGATATTTTTAATAATAGAATACTAAAACTATAAAAAGACAACACTTTTCTATAAACATAAGAAAAAATAAAAATCTGTAGAATACTAATTTTGCTATATTTTGATTTAGTAGAAATAGATATACTATGAAAGAAGTGAATTTCCCTTGAAGTATTTGGTTCTATTTATCAAATATATTCTTCTATAAAGTTAAAAAAAACAATATTCCAAAATATATTCAAACGACTGAGGATTGGCGAAATTTATATTATGGAAGGAAAATTGTAATTAACCGAATTTTCCAAAGAATTAGCATTACGGCCAGCCAGCCAACATTGACAATATTTAAAATATTAAATAAAGCATAATTATTTCTTGAAATGGAAAACAAAACTAACCACGGCTGGTATTCTTATACTAAAAACAAAAAGGATATTGCACGGGTATACGGCGTGTTCATCCAATATAAAAATAGATCTGCTACAAGATCGTGACAATAAAAAAGTTGCATTTATTTAATTTTAAATGAAATGAAATTTTCAATTCCAGTTAGGTATATTCCCATTCCCATAAGCAATATATGCTATGCTATTTCTATTTATAGCAAAGAAATTCAAAGCTAAATTTTTATATAAATAAATGCGCACATAGGAAAATCGATAAGGAATATAATGTAATTTCTTTTTATAGTAGTTCGAGCACATTGCAAATGAATAATTGAAAATGTACTAAAAAAATCAGTAAATTTTTTTGTGTACTCTCATTGCAATTATTCTTGTAATTGCATGATATTAGCGCAGCATCGAATGATTAAACAGTTAGGTGTCTGGCGCCAGTCTAGGCGCAGGTAGAGGACAATGCAGACACCGCATGGGCAATTGATTTTTGAAGCTAATCGTTGGCTGCCGTAATCTAATGCGTTCTACTAAGCGTCTTCGGACCTTTTGAAAATCAGTGCGTAAGGATCGCAAAAATATAAAGCATAAAGCTAAAATGTGTGCCGGAACCATCCGCAGAGCGAATGGTACAGAAAGTAAAATAGTAAAGGCAAACTGAAAACGCAAATTAATTAGGCAAGTTTCCAAGACTCTTGATTTATTTATTATACCTGTTCTTAAACAAGACGTATATCTAGGAATAAATTTTTGCCGTGAATTTGGATTATTGGACAAAATTGCTAATTCAGCTGAGATAGCAAATTTAGATGTTGGTGTCTCAGAGGAGCAAAAAGACGTGCCTAAATTTCATGTCCTTACCAACGACAAATAAAAATGTCTTGATAATGTAGTTAGAGTATTTCCTTCATATGCTAAAGAAGGCTTAGGTCGGACTAGCGTAATCAATCACGACACTGGCCAATCTCTCCAGCCATTGAGAAACTTATGTTTGCCGAGGTCGACAATATGCTAACTCTAGATGTAATAGAACCTTCTACCAGTCCCTGGACAAGCAATTGTGTTCTTATAATGTGCCACAAACACTTTGTCGTCTTATGGAACAAGTCATACCCGCTCATTTACGCACGCCCGTCTTTGTATATCTAGGCGATCTTTTAGTGTTATCAGGTGACTTTGATTCAAACATTCTTTTACTACAAGAAATTGCTTTATGCCTAAAATAACAAAAGCAAATAAAAAATATGCATGACTGAAATTAAATACTTAGGTTTTATAATAGGGAACGATCAACTAATAACTGATCCAGAAATGATTCAGGCCATTCGTGAGTTTCCCGTTCCGACAACTGTTAAGCAGTGAAGAAGATTTTTAAGATTATCCGGATGGTATCTATTCAGTGAGTTTCCCATTAACACAACTACTCAAAAAACAAGAATCTCTAGAATGGAATCAAGATGCCACACGGGCTTTTGAATTGCTTAAATCTTATTCAACCGCAGCACCTATTTTGATAACCCCTGATTTTAGTAACCCATTTATTTTGCTTTGTGATGCAAGCAACTTCGGCATAGGCTGTGTGCTAGTGTGCTGAATGCATAACGACATCTCACGACCAATCGCTTATATGTCAGCGAAAGTTACAAGAGCCCAGCGCAACTATTTTATTTCTATATTCAGTGACTGAGCTGTCTCGCAGTGGTAAAAGGCATACAAATTGAAGGTTAGGAGTTCAGTGTTATTAGTAATCATGCATCACTAAAATGGCTGATGAAGTAATTAATTAATTAATTTTCTAAATTTTTATTTAATTTATATAATAATTATATTTTCTTTTGTAATCCTTTAATCGACTGCAATTAGTCGATTTAATAATAATAAATAAATAAAAAATAAATAAAGAAAAAAGTAAAAAGATCTATCAGGTCGCTTAGCAATATGGTCGATAAAATTACAAGCATTTAAATTTGAAATTAAACGCAGTGGTGGCTCACAGAATGTTGAAGCTCCAGTCACTGCGAGAAAGAAATTGACGAATTTAAGCAAATAGGTCCCTTAATTGATTTGCAATTAAATTATTTTAAATCAGTGGAATATTTGACTTTCATTGAAAATGTAAACAAAAATAAATTAAGATTGTCCGACTTGAAAGTAGTCGACAATTATGTTTAAAAATGAATCGAATTTGCAGCTGGTACAGAATATCAAGATATTACACAATGGAAATTATGAGGACCTTCAAGTTTAGTTTTAGAAGTGTTAAGACAGGCCCATAATTCGCCTACCTCAGCACACTGTGGTATGGGCAAAACAGTAGAGTACATAATCCTAAAACCAACAAAGGGAAAGCCTTTTATTTCAGAGAAACCATTTGCAAAACTTTACGTAGATCCTCAAGGACCATATCCACGAACTAAAAACGGTAACATAGGCTTACTCATGGTTGTTGATCACCATACTACGTACCATTTTCTCTCTCCAGTAAACAAATTTACTTCACCAAAATTTACATCACCAAATCTGAGTATCTTGAGAATACTATAACTCATGTGGCGTACCCGTGACGATACTTACAGATAAGGGATCGCAATTTCGATCTAGATTTTTTTAAAGCGTTTTTGACTAGCTTTGGTGAAGTGCATACATCTAAATGCTAAATCTGAGCGCTTCTTTAAGAGCAGTTGTATATCGCAGTACCGGATTTTCACCCTACTTCCTTACATTTGGACAAAATATGATTCTAAATGGAAAAGATTACGCCCTCTTAAGAAATTTAAATTTGTTAAGTGATGATACTCATCTTTGTCATCCTAATATGTTGAAACTACCACGTCAAAAGGCAAAAGAAAATATCAACAATACGCATGATTCTAACGTTTTATTACCAATGGGCAGATGAACTTAATAAATTATTACATTTGGACAAAATATGATTCTAAATGGAAAAGATTACGCCCTCTTAAGAAATTTAAATTTGTTAAGTGATGATACTCATCTTTGTCATCCTGATATGTTGAAACTACCACGTCAAAAGGCAAAGGAAAAAATAAACAATACGCGTGATTGTAGCGTTTTATTACCAATGGGCAGATGAACTTAATAAATTATTACAGGGCAGAATCATTTTTCAACAATCTCGTAAGGCTCGAAACTTCATTGACCGCGCTAACGCTCATTTCATTTTCTGCAGCCGAAATTAATGTTCGGTTGGAATTGTGCAACAAAATCATTTATCTCGCTTATAATAGTATGATTGATTGCTTGATTATGATCAGATCGGAAATGAGCTTCGGAATAATTTCGATAGCCTACTTTTGACTTTGGTATCTCACCTACGGAAGCAATTAGAGTGTCAGCAGCTTCAGCCTCCTGTATCGTTCACATTTCACATTCACATTCACGTCGTCCGTATACGCCGACCTTGGATTATGGCGTACATCGTGTTACCGAAAAGGGCCGCTACTCGAACTTCGCAAGGCTGTTCTTCCATAGATCGACGTCTCTTTTTACTTTTGCCCATTGTATTATAAGGGCACGGTTCGCACGTGCATACCCCCTCATTTGTTTCACCACCAAAGTAGTATTCCTGCGTTGGTACATGCGTTTTGGACACGTTGGCGAAAACTGATTCCAAAAGCAAATTTCGTCGCCTGGGTAGCTAAGCTGAAGACTGCTGCAGGATTCACCACAAACGCAGTAGCTGTGGTTTCTGCCAACGACAGAGGTTGAAAGCCCGTGTCTTCCAACGGGTGGAGTATGTTTGGCTAAGCGCCTTCCGCAAGCCTAGTATTAATCTGTTACCATATAACTCTTAAATCTGTTTTATCTTATTTTGTTTTCATCCTGAACTTCGCCAGCTGCATCAGCGATTTGGCTGCTGTAGCTGGGAGTTAGTTCGAATTTGTCTTTCGCTCTTATCGGCTCGTCGAAATTAATATAAGCATTATATTATAATTTCTATATACATAAGTTCTGATATTGAAAACATTGTACATTTAAATACACTGAAATAGATTGTTAACTAAATACATTTGGCAGTTGAATGTTCCGATTTGTTGCTGGCGTCTGCTTCTGCTGCTGGCTGTTGCCTACAACAATAATTTTGCTGCACTTCCATAAGCATTATAAACCCTCTTCAATCCCAGCACCAGCAACAACAATTTATTTAATATTAGAATAGACCTTACACTGCGTTAAAGCATTCTAGCGTTTAAATGGCTGTCATAAAAGGTCATTTCGAAGGCATCGTTTGAGAATACGTTTTCAATTGTTCGTACTACTATATGTTGAAATTCCACTATATTTTGTGGGCATTTATTTGTATAAAAATTTAGTTTTAAATATCTTTGCTATAAATAGAAAAACATAGCAAGTAGCTTATCTTATGGGAACGGGAATATTCCTTACTGGAATAGAAAAAATATGTGGCCTACTTTTCTGGGCATGATGTGAGGGAAGATCAGAAACTCTGATCTGTTTTACTCAAGATTTATTTCTTTTAAAATTTAATAAAAGTAAGTTTTTTATTGTTACGATCGTGTATTTTATATCGGATGCACATGCCGTATACCCGTGCAAAACCCTTTTTATTTTGATTGTAAGAATACCAGCCGTAGTTAGTTTTGTTTTCCCTTTCGACTTTACAGACCAGAAATAGTTATGCTTTTTAAGAAAAATTATTTAATATTTTAGAGATTGTCAACGGGCAGGCTGTCCGAAATGCTATAACATTAGAGGTAATGCATTGGAAAATTCGAGTGCTTATGTTGGTTATATATTGTTTTTATTGTGGACTTATGAACAAACTATTTTAAATAGTGAAACTTATACATTTATTCTTCAGTTGCGCTTCTATTTATTTATGCGAATCCATCCGGTTGCTTCATGTAAACTTCCTCACTGTTGTTGGTGTCACTAATGTCAAAATGTTTGCATTATAGCC
Organism: Drosophila repletoides; assembly: GCA_018150835.1. NCBI lineage: Eukaryota > Metazoa > Arthropoda > Insecta > Diptera > Drosophilidae > Drosophila > Drosophila repletoides. The sequence continues at coordinate 136,548 of JAECWQ010000228.1, forward strand.
GTTTTAAAGCTGGAATGTCTTATAGATGTGATTAAATGAACTTGAGATCCTGAATTAACTAGCGCACGGCAGGGCACGAACCACATTGCTGTTGAGATTCTGGACAACAAGAGAGCTAGATGTGTAAGTCTGGGCTAGGATGAGGCGAGACCGAAGGTGGTTGGGGTGCAGATTGAGGTGCATTCGGCAATCTGTCTGAGCTGTACACGTGTAGTAGTGTGTGGTAAGTGCGCAACTGGTGTCCCCTTTTAAGGCAATTGAGGCACAGCGCGAATTTCTTGTCCTGTTTCAACCGACGAGAGGGTGACAAGCCAGCGAACCGAGCGTATATGTATAGTCGCTCGCAGCTTATTTCGTGCAGTTTAAAAATAAAAGTTTTAATCGCCACTGCTCCTATACTATGAAAGATAATCCAAAAATTTAAAAGCTATATTTTAAATCAGAACTTATTTAATTAACTAAAAGGATCTTCTTAATCATAAAAACAAAACAATAATATAATAAAAACAAATTTTAAGAGCTTTTTCATGCCGCAGCTTATTTCGTGCAGTTAACTTATTTACAAAAAATTTTAAATTTTGAGTTGAAAATGCCAACTTTTTTTTAATTTTGGCATTTTAGATACTTACAAATATATATCCTATAAGATTCTCGGGTAAAGTAAGAAGATATAGGGCAACAACCAAAATAGCACCGCGTACAATCATTGAGGAACGAGAAATAGTTCTCAAACACTGTAAAAGCGGAAAAAGTCACCGTGTCATTTCTAGGATTAGTATATTTAAGCCAAAGCACAGTACAATACACAATTTAACTATTGTTTCGTAATAATCAGGTTGAAGAAAAGGGCGAAATGCCTTGAATTGAATTTTCAATGAGCATGAAGACCGACGAATAATCCGAAAAATAAATGAAAGTGCGAATCTATAGAGTCTTAAATTAGCTGTAGAGCTCGAACGAAATGGAGAAGAAGTGTGGTACTGATACAGTATGCCTTGTCAATCATAACTTAAATGGTTAAGAAGTCCCAACAAAACTATTCATAAGCAAAAGAAATAATGAGTTTTTCCTAAACTTTGCAAAGGAGCTGAAAAACAACCGATTTCTTTTTGGAATGACATAATCTTAGCAGACGAATCAAAGTTTAATCTACTTGGTTCTGATGGAAGACAATATGTTTAGCAGCGACAAAACACCAAGCTGGAAAACAAGCACCTGAAAGTTACGGTCAAGCATGTCGGGGTCACATGATTGTTTGGGTCTATATGGCGACTTTTGGTGTGGGCAACCTCATTATTGACGGAATCATGACTGTCAATATGTAGACCGTCATCCGCCAACAACTAAATAAAAGAAACACAATATAAAATCTTAGTGAAACAAATGCCAACGTGTAAGAACATAAGCTCTGAAAGAAAGCAAAAAATCAACCAAACTCGCGCTCGGCAGCGACAACAACAAGACGAACGTCGATTGTCGTCAATTCAGAATAACGTCTATTTCTCTATACGCGCTAACGAAGAGACAATACCAACAAAAACTGCATCACTGCAAGTGAACGCGGAGAGAGCACGCACTCTGTCGACAGATTTATTATGCACAAGCAGCATAACGGAAAGTAGATCGTGGAGTGCCCAGTGCCCGTCCCCCCCTACTACCTAACTAATAAACTGCTGATCACAACAATGACCAGTACTATGCCCGCGCTAACTACTGTGTCTTCGTTGTCAACAACAACAACATCAACAACAATAGCAGTTTCACAGCGACCTGTATCGTCAGCTGAATTCGAGAAGCTCCCCCACTCCGTACCAAAAAATAAGCAAAACGGTAGTGGAACGCTAGTACAGACTGGGTTCGATCGTTATGTACAAATAAAACTAAAATTAAGCCCGCAAGCAATAAAGAAAACAAGCGCACCCAAAATAACGAAAACGTCTGAAAGCACTGATTGTCGAACAATAGATTCACAATCCTCAGAGACCAGAATGAAAAAAGGGGTAACATTTACGAAACAAAAATACAAGTAAATGACGAAGAAAAGTATCGAACTGTGTGCAAGTCCCTTGATAATGAAAAAATGAGCTATTAGACCTATCAACTTAAAAGTAGCAAAGGTCTACAAGTTCTTATAAAAGAGATCGAACCAACAGTTCCACTCAACGAGCTAATAGATGGGCTTAAGGATAAGGGCTTTGAAGTCAAAATGGCTATGAATATAATAAATAGAAATTAAATCCCCCAACCAATGTTCAAGGTGGAATTGACACCTGACAGTATCCACGCAGGTTAAAATTAAGTCCATCCTATCGACAAGCTCACGTATCTACTGTATCGGAGAGTCAAAGTTGAGGAACCGCATAAACGAAATGGACCCGTCCAGTGCACAAATTGCTAGGAATACGGACATACTAAAACTTATTGCACCCTACGTGCTGTTTGCGTTGTCTGCGGCGACGTACATATTACTGAACTCTGCCCCGAAAATAAGGAGGACCAATCTGCTAAAAAATGTAGTAACTGTGGGGGTAACCACACCACCAACTATAGAGGTTGCTCTGTGTATAAGGAGTTAAAAATTCGTCTAAGCGAGCAAAAACCTGCATCTCGAAACCCAGCCATAAACTTGCCTTATATACCATAAAATACAACTCCAGGCGTTTCTTTTGCTAAAGCCTTAAGTTACAAAAACGAGTCGTACGCCTCAGTTACTAAAAATAGCTTTCAACAAGCCACTGGAATAATGCAGCATCGGGCAGCGCAACAGAGGCCAGAAATTCCTTCCCAAAATACCACTGAAAATTCATCCAGCTTATCTAGTGGAATAGTATCAATGCTGGCTACATTAACAAATACAGTGGTAGCAATACAACAAACGATGCAGGAAATCATGCATAACCAAAATCTCCTAATGGAGCTCCTAATCAAGAAATTTGCTTAAATGGCTCCTTTAAATATATCCCTCTAGAATGCGAATGACATTTCACAGCACAAAAACGAACTCTTGCAGTGTCTTAATCACTATAACATAGACGCCATGCTTATATCAGAAACTCACCTAACAAGCAAAAATTATTTTCACATCAAGGAATATAGTTTTTATGCGACTAATCATTCCGATGGCAAGGCTCATGGAGGCACTAATTAAGTGTCGCATCAAGCACTACCTGTTGCCATCATATGCAACAACTTATCTACAGGCAACATCAATTCGTATTGAAGCTCAAAGCGGTTATTTAAACGTAGCCGCAGTATACTGCCCACCTCGGTTCTCCATATCCGAAGAAGAATTTGTAAAATTCTTCAACCTGTTAGGTGACCGGTTTATAGCAGCTGGTGATTATAATGCCTGTAATGGTTGCAGAATCATACATAAGAAATACATAGGTATTTACAGCGCAAGTCGTTTGCGACAAACTTGTCGCCTGCACTGTAATTGTTGAGAGCTGGCGCATAGACAAACTTGCCCTCCTTTGTCTTTAAAGAATATCAACATTCCACAAACCGATGAAGTAACATACTTTGGTGTCCACCTGGATAGATGGCTAAATTAAAAGCTAGTAATCTACATTGGCTTATAAACGCCCGTTCACCACTAAGGCTCGAGTTCAAAGTCCTTTTATATAAAGCAGTTCTGAAACCAATTTGGACATATGGCTCCGAGCTATGGGGCAACGCTTGCGATAGTAACCTCGAATTAATCCAGAGAGCTCAATCGAAAATACTGAGAACTATCACCTTGGCACCTTGGGCACCTTGGTATGTACGGAATGAAAATATCCATAAAGATCTAAATGTTGAAAATATTAAAGCCAAAATTAAAAAGTTGAAAGCCAACTATCAGGTTAAACTTCAGTTCCATCCAAACAGACTTGCGCAGTCTCTAACAAGGCAGGTTGGCCATACACGACTCCGGCGAAGAGACCTCCCCACCCAGCAGTAATAGTTAGGGCCGTATTTTAAGAAATTAATTGTAATTAATAACCAAATACTTTAGATTAAGAATTAATTACTTATCGTTAGTCTCTAAGTGAGAAGATCCGATAAGTAAAAAATACCGTTAAAAAAAATATATATATATATATGTATCTAACAATAAGATAACTTACTGCAAAGTGCATGAAATCCGGCCAGAAAATATACAGCCGGAAGCAGTAGATCCACTAGCGATAAATGAGCTTCCACTGTGATTAGCGTTTATGTTTCTTCCCTCATTATTGCTTGGCGCGTATGTATCCGTAGCATGTTCCACATTTTCCAGCATCTGAGAGCGGTACTCCAAAAATTTAGTGAACTCAAAAGTCGTTGGTATTTCGTAGGGTGCATGCTCCTCTCACTTTGTCTGAGTCGCCGAATCCACTCATTGGAATAGCATGAACTCGATCATGCAGCCAGCAATCTGCTCCAGAGTTTCTATAGCCTGCAACGAACGAAGATGAGTTCCCTATGTTGTCTCTACTATATTTAGACCCAAAATCTCGCTGATATGTGTCTAAAACACTAAACGTATGCTATTAAAACGTTTGTCGAGCAATTCAAAAGCGACACATCAGTTCAATTGGCAGCGCGCTTATAGCGTCTAACAAAGAGTATGAGACTAGTATAGAAACGGCGTTTCGCTCGTATCTCTATAGTAGCTTCATACTCTTTGGCGTCTAAGGCTGCGCATTGCACACAGGTTCGCAAATGCTGATATTTCTCCAAGTTGGTTAAATCCAGGTCGCTGTCAATAACTGTAGTAAACATTGACATGAACTATATATTCTCCGTGTATCCTCCGGAAAATGTAGGCAATTCAAGTTCCAGAAGGCGAGATCGATATGAACGGTCGATATGTATGACTTTTGCTGATTATTGCTATCGTTTTGGTTTCGAAACGTGGACGAAAATGGTAGCTGAATTTGCTAACATTCTAATTGCTCCGAGATACCAAAGACAAAAGTAAACTAACAAAATTATCGCGTAGCTCACTGCCGATCTGATCGGAATCAAGCTTCTCCAAACTATCATGAGCAAGATAAACGATTCTTCGATTTTATTGCAACATCGAATATTAGTCTCGGCAGCAGAAAAAGAATTGAGCGTTTCCGCGGCCAATGAAGTGTCCCGTTTCACGAGACTATTGTAAAATGATTCTGCCTTGAACTTGTAATAAATTTGCATATTATTGAATGGTCCATTATTGCTACAAGGCACTTTAGAGGTATTACCGGTCGCCATGACCCTTAAAACACTTAAATTTGTCTCGGCAACGAACAAATATGTATGTTATTTCGTAGTACTAGCCAAACACGCGCGAAAGCAAAGACTTTATGAGATGCGTCGACAACCCAAAACGGTTAATAGTTAGCACTTGCGAACTGCAGCAAAAGCGCTTAACAAAAACGAACGAGCGAATCCAGCGAAATAAGATATGTGCAAGCTCAATAAACGCGCAGCAACGAATGAAAACGCAAAGCGGCGAGTTTGCTTTTATTGTTGCGATTCACCCTCTAAGAACTTTTGTAAGAACATAAACAACTCCGTTTGAATATGCTATAATTTATTAAGCACTAATCAGTCAATCTAGTAGTCGATCTTCCACTAATTTTTGTTCATTCATTGTTTATTAAAAATAGATCACTTCGGGGTCACCCAATGTTGTGCTGGCAACCTTTTTTGTCAACTTAACAATTTGTAAATTTAACAATTTATTTTCAATGTATTTATATGTACTTATGTGTATGATTTCCATATCAGAATGTTTGAATTATGTATGTATATAGAAATTAGAATATTAAACACCAACCCGAATTGGATTTGCTTATATTAATTTCGACGAGCCGAGCGAAGAAAAATTTTAGCTAACGCACAGCTGCAGTTGCCGATAGGCTGAATTTTCTGGCTTTTAATCAAAACAGGAAGTATTTCGATACATTCCACTCAGTCGCTTGTGTGTGCATAAAGCGGAGAAAATAAGAACATTTTGCTGCAAGCTGACGATTTAAATACTCTTACCGGAATATTGTTTTTTTTTAACTTAATAGAAGAATATATTTGATAAATAGAACCAAATACTTCACTGAAAATACACTTCTTTCATAGTATATTTATTTCTACTAAATCAAAATATAGCAAAATTTTTATTTTTTCTTATGTTTATAGAAAAGTGTTGTCTTTTTATAGTTTTAGTGTTCTATTATCTAAAAGATCTTCACCAGAGGTTTCTTTGGTTTTAGACTTTTGATTTGTAGAACTATTTCTTGTAGTGTTACGGGGCCTACTGGCAATGACATTTGAAAAGGCATCTGAAGTTGCAATTCAAGAGCCCTACGAATTACTGCTCATGCTGTGCTAAATGGTTTAAATCGATCTCATAAATTTTCAGCCTTGTGCTGACAAGAACCTTCCACAGTCGATTTGAAAATCTTGTGTATATTTGATGTATTTTCTTATTTTTAGTCTGAAGCGGGCATCGGCATTTGCTCATTCATGTTGATTCTGTGACTGTTGAATACTTGAAGCTGCATGAAATGCCGCTATTGAAATGTTGTTCATAAAGATTGATATGCCATCGTCTTCTTACTTTCCGTTGTCTTTTGAATGAGCTTAAACATTTCATCCATTCTGCAATTTAGGTCAAAAATTGCTTTCTCTAAATTAGCAAATTTTTTATTGTAAAGCTGATCGTTAGTATAGTCAGCTGACCAAGTCTCATCTTGATTTGTAGTAAAATTTTTTTTTCTTGCTCTTGGTGGTTCGTTTTGATTGATTGATTGATTTTAACAGTTGCGTTTGAAATATTTTGTTCATTCTTCGTCCAATTAGGTGCGTGGTTCATTTGTCTGTTGTTTAGGAGTACGTAGGTAGCCTTGCCGCTGGTTTAAGCTTCTTGCACAACTTTAGTCTAATCTTGCATTTTTTGGAGCTGCTCATGTGGTCATCACCAAAATAATCACATATTGATTTTTCGCTTAAAATTAGCTTACACGATTTTGAACCGGTAATATGTTCTCCTCAACATTTGCCACACACTGGCTTTTTGGGTCAGAAATTTCGCGTATGGCCAAACTCTTGGCAACTAAAACATTACACTAACTCTTTGCTATGCCTTGCTTTATCTACCAATTTGTGGAATTTTAAGCGCCTCTGCAGTATTAGGTGTCTTCGTTTATTTCAACGTTGCGCCAGTTCGGTTTTCGGGGACAGTACATGTTCAAGCTTTAAAACTCTTATCTGAAAAAGTCCGCTCTATTAAATGCTTGGATTCATTAATTAAATTATAAAATCTTAGTGAAACAAATACCAACGTGTAAGAGCATAAGCTCTGAAAGAAATCAAAAAATGAGCCAAACTCGCGCTCGGCAGCAACAACAAAAAGACGAACGTCGACTGTCGTCAATTCGAAATAACGCCTATTTCTCTGTCGCCAGCTTTCTTATGCTCAAGCAGCATAACGGAAAGTGAATCGTGAAGTGCCCAGTGCCTGTCCCCCGACCCCTACTACCTAACTAATAAACTGCTGATCATAACAATGACCAGTACTATGCCTACTGTGTCTTCGTTGTCAACAACAACAACAACGACAACAACATCAACATCAACAACAACAACAACAGCAGTTTCACAGCGACCTGTATCGTCAGCTGAATTCGAGAAGCTCCCACACTCCCTACCAAAAAATAAGCAAAATGGTAGTGGAATGCTAGTACAGACTGGGCTCGATCGTTATGTACAAATAAAACGAAAATTAAGCATACAAACAATAAAGAAAACAAGCGCACCCAAAATAACGATAACGTCTGAAAGCACTGAACTTAAATAGGCATTGCCGAACAATAGATTCGCAATCCACAGTGACCAGAATGAAAAGGAAAATGACGCTCAAATACCAAAGGCTAAGCCGCCACCTATTTATGTGCGTCAGGCCAACTGTACAGAATTAGTTAAAAAGCTAACGGACTCACTTGGAGATGGTAAATTCTACGTCAGCTCGATAAAAAGGGGTAACATTTACGAAACAAAAATTCAAGTAAATGACACTAATATATACTCCAAGGCGTTATTTAATGTGATCTTCCTAACTTTAAATTTAATATATTTTTGTTTTTGTGTTGTTTTTTTTCTAGTTACAGAAAATTTTTACGTTATAATTAACATTTTAATTATTTGTATTTTTTTCTCGTTTAATCTACCACCATTTATATTTATAATATATCGAAATCTATCTATTACAAAAAAACATAGCCATATTTCCTTATAATTAATTTTAATTCAACAAATTCAATTAACTTTTTTCTTTCCATAAAAAAAAATTGATTACTTTAAATTAATTTGTTTTCTCACTTAAATAATTTGAAAAAATTCAAGAAATAAAATTCCTATCTAACTAATAACATACTAAATAAAATGTCCGTAGAAAAAAACTAGTCTATCATATTCTAAATTTTTTTCATTTTGTTTCGTATTTTGTTTTTTTTTTGTATTTAGTTTTATATAATTTTTTTTTTGCTTTTGTAGACACGCAATATTTTAAGAAAGAATTTTTTCAGTGTACAGGAAAATGAAAATTTAATAAATTTTTTTTCATTGTAAAAAGAATAAAGAGAAATAAAAACGTGTGACTTACATACATTTATCCGAAGAGCAATCGATGAAAGGCCTTCCAACGGTGTACCTGATTATGCTGTTTGTTTTGTTTCATGTTGACATTTATATTTTTTCTTGTTGGGTTGTTTTGCGTGCTTTTTTTTTGTTTGTAATATTAAATTTGTATCATGTGGGATATGGGAAAAGTTTGGGGTTATGCATTTTTATCTATTTTTTTTTTTCTATATATATGTGTATTTTTGTTGTTCAATTTAATTTAATTCATACTAATTTTAGCTCAGAAAAATTTCAAAAATATAATTATCTAAACAGATACAAATCTGTTATATATATATATATATATATAATTTTTTTCTAATAGTGTTCCTTTTCTTTAATTTTTTTATTTTTTTTTTCTTATCTATTTTTTTTTCACAAATAATATTTACCTTTTCCCATTATGCACACCTGTTACTGTTTATTTTTTATTAATTTTTTTTCACATTTTTCTTGTACATGGTACCACTGTACACACGTTTTTTTTAATTTTTCTTTTACATAATTTGTACTGTACACACATGTTCCTATATTTTACCTCATTATTATTTTTGTATGCAATTATTGTTACATTTTTTTTTTGTTTAAACACTGTATCACTGTGAACACATGTTCCTATTTTTGTTTATTGTTTTTCGTTTTTTCTTCTTTTATTTTCTATTTATTTTTTATTTAATTGCTGGGGCTCCAGGTGAAACTGCAATTCAATATGTAGAGAGACGAATTATTTTGGCGGCACTGTACGCCGATGTGCGGCGGCGGCAGAGACAGTCTTGGCCAGCAGCACAATTAGTCCATGTGGGGATCTACGGTGGTAGCCGTAAAAATCTACCTGCCCCCAAAATTAGATTTAAGGCAAACTTTTGCCGCATCTAACTGGAGGGGGTTAGGTTAAGATACCTTTTTGTCGAATCTTTAGGCTGTATTAGGAATCTCTTTCCTAGGATCAGCCTTGAGCTGCATGCATCCAGATTAGGTCTGGGATTGACGTTGCACGTGCGCGGAAAATAATATTTATTTTTATCTTATTTTCAAATAATTAAAATAATTTGAATTGTATGTTTTTTTTTATATTTTTGCACTAATATTAATAATATTATTAATATTTTAACACACTTTTACAAGTTTTAAATAATTTTATTATTTAACGTGGTGACAGACCGTCAGCCCACGGTGCAGCAGCTCCGCCGTCTTTTGCAATGTGTAAGGGAAAAGAAGTTTTCAGTAGCTTTACAAGCTTATATACCACAAAAAGCTTTTTCTAACACATGCTCAATTATAGCGATGATTTGTCGCATTATTTTATTGCGTTGTCCATCTGTTTTTTGCATTAAGCTCAGAATAAAGCTCTCAACAATTACAGTGCAGGCGACAAGTTTGTTGCAAACGGCTTGCACTGTAAATACCTATGTATTTCTTATGTATGATTCTGTAACCAATACAGAGGGTAAACGATACATATATATATATATATCGAAGAAGTGTAAGTAGCCTGAAAGAAATTTGCAAAAAGGTTAGCACTAGCTAAGTTGTCAATGGATCCTTCATTCTTCAAAAATGTAGGGGGCATAGCCGAGCTATTGCGCTTAGAATTTACAAATTTATGATACACATTAGGATCTCGCTCAAACAGATTCTTGCAGCACATCAGATAGGAAGTTAGATTTAGCAATAGAATATTTAGAAAAGTCAAGATTAGATCCAGAGAGTTTAAATTTTTTAGATAGTTTAGTTTGAATATTTTTTAAATTTGAAAGTCGACGTGTATACCTTTAATGCCCTTCACAGAATATAATCTTATATAAATTAAATTAAATGCAATAATGCCTTAGTAGTAAGTATTATTTAATAATAAATAAAAAAAGCAGTGCAAATATCAAAGATTCGTATAGAATAGAATACCGATTGTATTTAATATAGTAGAACATAAACTTCTATACAGCAGCAGCATGGTTATAGCTTTAGCTACAAATAATATTAAACTGCTTTAAAAAAATCCTGATGGCGATATACCAGGCAACAATCAGCCCACACTCGAATATAAATGACTGTGGACATAGTTTTCTGCGTTTACTTGCTTGAAATCAGAAAATATTCTTCTACATTCTTTTTTTTTTTTCTTCCTGGAACTATGTAATAATTTGGCGTAGTGTGTTTCAGTAATAATGCTGCGTTTAAACTCTCTTTGAGTATTGCGATTTTTGATAGATGCTCTTGATTAGCAAGTCGATGGACTTATCTATTGCTAAAAGTGAAGGATTTTAGACCAATTACATTTTTTTTAAAGAGACTATTAATACTGATATTATTTGCCAATTTTTTAATTTTTTAAGTGCATTTCAATATATTTGCATATAATATGATTTTGCTTGTTGATATATTGTTTTTTGCTACTACTTTCGGTATTATTGCATTAAAGATTTGTTTATACTCTGAGTAGACTCTTGTATAGCTACTGTTTGTTGTTATCGGGTGATTTGTTAAAAGTTCGGCGTCTGGTAGATCAAATGCGAGCCAAATCCTTCGCAGTTACAAATTTGACTCTGTATTCCGTTGGTAGTTCTGCTGCTAAGTGATATATTATATTTACTGCTGTGGATTTAATTAACCCGAGTGCTCTTCTTAGGTGAAAGTTCGAATGAGTTTTGATTTTATTATTTAATGTTTTTGAGATATTAGCGGATGAAGAACAGGAATATTCTATTTCAGACCTGATAATGATATATTTGCAATTGTGTGGTCCATTGAGAAAATTTTGGAACTTATTGTTCTACAACGATAACTAATTTTTTCAAGTTCTTTTAGGACAATATTATTGATATTAATGTTGACCGTACGTCTTCTTAAATTAAAAGGTAAAACTGAGGGCTTATCCAAGTTTAAAGTAAGGTTGATTTTATTGCATATATTGTTGAATGTATTTACTTTGCTTTCTAAAATAATTTTTGCTATTTCGAATGATTTGTCATATACATATAGGAAGAAATTGTCTGCATATTGCATAGTGCATGTGTTGTAATTTATAGAATGTAATTCGGCAGTATATAAATTAAATAAAATTGGGCTGAGGCAACTTTCTTGACTAATCCCTTTATTTACTATTCTATGTGAGCCTTTTTTTTTTGAAATGCAATGTTATTTATAACATCGTTAATGAAGTTTGATTTTGAATAATTCCTTCTTCCGAATGATCTTTTTGGTAATATTCTATATGAGATTCTATTCGGTTTTTAATCAAGCTTTCTAAGCATTTGAAGAGACAACTTAGGAGTCAGATTGGTCTATTGTTTTCTGGTAGTAGTTTTGGGAACTGGGCTAATTCTTATTTTCCTCCAGCTTTTTTTTCTTGTTAATGGTCCATCATTATAGGTTTTAGTTTGAGGGTGCCCGAACATGGGGCAACAACGTGTTTTAGCTCGGGTCACAAAATTTTATTGTCCTAAACTTCTTCTTCTTCTTAGTTAAAATCTTCTCAAATATCTAGCTAATTAGAGTTCTTTATATTAGAGAATCAAACTAAAAATACGACTTTTGGTTCTTTCAAGATATCGTCCGTTTGATCATGAGTACAACAGTGAGAAAATACAGTTATTTATTTTGGAATGGTATTTGGCTTTTTTAACTTACAGAAATATTTCTGGCTAAAGTGATCTCAGGAATTTCATTATATTGGCAAAGCTAATTTATGACCGAGTGAACTCAAAGTGACTGTAGTAGTTGTCAAACTCCTTACTTGCATTAGCGATTAAAGAGCCAAAGACAATTTCCTTATCTTCTTATCTATAGAACCCTTTACAAGAATAACAATATAGTACGGACTGGAATTGCTTTAGAAAATAAATAATTTTTTAATGACCGTTTATAACTATAGAAATTAGGCTTTTTACAATTAAAATACGTACATTCTATAATATATAAAAAATTTGCGAAATTAACTGAGTTATGTATTCAAAATAATTCATTTCGTAATACTGGGTTGGTATTCATGTATTTTGTTAGATGAAATACAGTGACCGCTAGTGGAAGAAATTAATCTTAAAAAGATACTCGATACAAATTTATGCATAAATTTCTTTTTCTCAACCAATATTTTTTTTAGATATAGATAAAAATAAATTATTATATACATTAAATTAAAAATTAAGAAAATTAATTAAATTCAAAATTCGTTTTAATTAGAGCACAGTATACGGAATCGATTATGCAACGTATAGTCGGTTGTGCAATTAGATAGAAGTAAAGGATAATAATAATTTCTTGTTAGTCTACGAGGAACATGAAAGATAAGTCGAGGTAATAGAAAAGGAGAGCTAATGTCACCGATAATTAATTTATGAAGAAAAATAATACCAAGGATAGTTCTACGGTTAGTTAATGAAGGGAGATCAATTAGTAAGAGCCTATCAGAGTACGGTGGAAGACAGCGATCGGGATCCCAGTTTAAGCAACGATTGGCAAAGAGGAGGAATTGCTTCTGAAATCCTGGATTCAATACGAACTGGATGGATTCCATATTGAGGACTTTGAATACATGAACAATATTCTAGTATGGTGCGCACTAGAGTATAAAGTAGTATAAAGGAGTTTGATAACAAGGGGGTCATTTAACACCTTGGACCACTAGAGAAGTATAAAGGAGTTTGGTAACAAAGGGGTCATTAAAGTCCTTGGACCAACGTTTAATTAATTCAAAACCCCCTTGGCTTTGTTAGTTATAGATGAGATATGTAGAATGAATTTAAGTTTGGCATCAAAAAGTACACCAAGGTCTTCCATAGTCATCCAACGTGTAAGAGCATAAGCTCTGAAAGAAATCAAAAAATGAGCCAAACTCGCGCTCGGCAGCAACAACAAAAAGACGAACGTCGACTGTCGTCAATTTGAAATTACGCCTATTTCTCTACACGCGCTGACGAAGCAGCAATACCAACAACAACTACATCACTGCAAATGAACGCGGAGGGAGCACGCACTCTGTCGCCAGCTTTATTATGCTCAAGCAGCATAACGGAAAGTGAATCGTGAAGTGCCCAGTGCCTGTCCCCCGACCCCTACTACCTAACTAATAAACTGCTGATCATAACAATGACCAGTACTATGCCTACTGTGTCTTCGTTGTCAACAACAACAACAACGACAACAACATCAACATTAACAACAACAACAACAGCAGTTTCACAGCGACCTGTATCGTCAGCTGAATTCGAGAAGCTCCCACACTCCCTACCAAAAAATAAGCAAAATGGTAGTGGAATGCTAGTACAGACTGGGCTCGATCGTTATGTACAAATAAAACGAAAATTAAGCATACAAACAATAAAGAAAACAAGCGCACCCAAAATAACGTTAACGTCTGAAAGCACTGAACTTAAATAGGCATTGCCGAACAATAGATTCGCAATCCACAGTGACCAGAATGAAAAGGAAAATGACGCTCAAATACCAAAGGCTAAGCCGCCACCTATTTATGTGCGTCAGGCCAACTGTACAGAATTAGTTAAAAAGCTAACGGACTCACATGGAGATGGTAAATTCTACGTCAGCTCGATAAAAAGGGATAACATTTACGCAACAAAAATTCAAGTAAATGACACTAATGTATACTCCATGGCGTTATTTAATGTGATCTTCCTAACTTTAAATTTAATATATTTTTGTTTTTGTGTGGTTTTTTTTCTAGTTACAGAAAATTTTTACGTTATAATTAACATTTTAATTATTTGTATTTTTTCTCGTTTAATCTACCACCATTATTATTTATAATATATCGATATCTATCTATTACAAAAAAATGTAGCCAAAATTGATTACTTTAAATTAATTTGTTTTCTCACTTAAATAATTTGAAAAAATTCAAGAAATAAAATTCCTATCTAACTAATAATATACTAAATAAAATGTCCATAGAAAAAAAAAACTAGTCTATCATATTCTAAATTTTTTTCATTTTGTTTCGTATTTTGTTTTTTTTTTTTGTATTTAGTTTTCTATAATTTTTTTTTTTGCTTTTGTAGATACGCAATATTTTAAGAAAGAATTTTTTCAGTGTACAGGAAAATGAAAATTTAATAAATTTTTTTTCATTCAAAAAGAATAAAGAGAAATAAAAACGTGTGACTTACATACATTTATCCGAAGAGCAATCGATGAAAGGCCTTCCAACGGTGTACCGGATCATGCTGTTTGTTTTGTTTCATGTTGACATTTAAATTTTTTCTTGTTGGGTTGCTTTGCGTGCTTTTTTTTTTGTTTGTAATATTAAATTTGTATCATGTGGGATATGGGAAAAGTTTGGGGTTATGCAGTTTTATATATTTTTTTTTCTATATATATGTGTATTTTTGTTGTTCAATTTAATTTAATTCATACTAATTTTAGCTCAGAAAAATTTCAAAAATATAATTATCTAAACAGATACAAATCTGTTATATATATATATATAATTTTTTTCTAATAGTGTTCCTTTTCTTTAATTTTTTTTTTTTTTTATCTATTTTTTTTTTCACAAATATTGTTTACCTTCTCCCATTATGCACACCTGTTACTGTTTATTTTTTATTAATTTTTTTCACATTTTTCTTGTACATGGTACCACTGTACACAGGTTTTTTTTAATTTTTCTTTTACATAATTTGTACTGTACACACATGTTCCTATATTTTACCTCATTATTGTTTTTGTATGCAATTATTGTTACATTTTTTTTGTTTAAACACTGTATCACTGTGAACACATGTTCCTATTTTTGTTTATTGTTTTTCGTTTTTTCTTCTTTTATTTTTTATTTATTTTTTATTTAATTGCTGGGGCTCCAGGTGAAATTGCAATTCAATATGTAGAGAGACGAATTATTTTGGCGGCACTGTACGCCGATGTGCGGCGGCGGCAGAGACAGTCTTGGCCAGCAGCACAATTAGTCCATGTGGGGATCTACGGTGGTAGCCGTAAAAATCTACCTGCCCCCAAAATTAGGTTAGGTTAAGATACCCTTTTTGTCGAATCTTTAGGCTGTATTAGGAATCTCTTTCCTAGGATCAGCCTTGAGCTGGATGCATCCAGATTAGGTCTGGGATTCATGTTGTATATATATTATTTTCAAATAATTAAAATAATTTGAATTGTATGTTTTTTTTTTATATTTTTGCTCTGATATTAACAATATTATTAATATTTTAACACACTTTTACAAGTTTTAATTACTTTATTAATTAAAGTGGTGACAGACCGTCAGCCCACGGTGCAGCAGCCCCGCCGTCTTTTGCAATGTGTAAGGGAAAAGAAGTTTTCAGTAGCTTTACAAGCTTATATACCACAAAAAGCTTTTTCTAACACATGCTCAATTATAGCGATGATTTGTCGCATTATTTTATTGCGTTGTCCATCTGTTTTTTGCATTAAGCTCAGAATAAAGCTCTCAACTATTACAGTGCAGGCGACAAGTTTGTTGCAAACGGCTTGCACTGTAAATACCTATGTATTTCTTATGTATTTCTTAGACGATATATATAAATTATTATGTTGTGTAGATCGGCTGCTGGTCCCCCGCTGCTGTCTCGTAGTAATTGCGAATTACGCACGGCGGCTGCTGGTCCCACGCTGCTGTCTCGTATTATAAGGTTGGTGGACAATTTCTGGTCCTCCTTTGAGTAGCCGGTTGGCCGGTGTTTAGCTCCTCGCTAACTGATGAGTTACGAAGATTATGTTGGGAAGATGACTGTCTTCCTTTCACTACTGGCCTAGGGGCTCAGTTAGTGTTCCAAGTGATAAATAAGTTAACGACGTTGGCCGGAGTTATATTCAAGTATGTATTTTGAGCGGTATTATTGCAACGAAGTGCAATCTTGAGCCGCGCTAGAGGCCGCTGTGTTGTACGTATCACCAGTTTTGTCAGCGCTCTGGGCAATGTGACTTACCCTTTGCCTTTTTTGTGGGTGCGTTTTGTCAGACGCCGCTGGCTTCCTATTCTGGTATGCCGGGGCCTATGATGGTTTCAACATTCTAGACAGTGATGGATCCACTTCCATGGGTTCTGGAGTGCCTCCATGGTGCCCATCGCCGCGTGGAGCAGGGTGCACCTGTGCCTTGTGCTGTTTAGTAAAGTGTGGATTTTTTCCAGCACTTACTTGCGTGTATGCCTGTTGGGATGTTTGCTGGCGTTCTTGCGCCTTTGGATTTGTTTTCCTGTCCCTATCCTCCTGGCTCTTTGCAAACGACGATGCAAACGTGTACCTCTCGTGGTTTGATTCCATCTCTTGAGCTAGAGCCAGAGCCGTTGGCATGTCCTTCGGCTTTGCCGAGAAGTGGACATCTGTGAGGTTGCGCCTAAGTCCCGAAATAAATACACGGAGTGCATCATCCCGGAATTTGTCGCATAAAACTTTTGCCGCCGACAATTCGTACGACATTGTGACTTTATTGGTGAGCAAGGTCAGTTTTTTCTCGACCTCGTCATAGTATTGCAAAAGTGTTAGGCTGCCCTGCCTGAGGGTGCCCATCTCCTGCTCGATTACATGGATCAGGCGTTTGTCACTGTATGTAAAATCGAGCCGATTTATGATCGCATCGAAATTCAACATAGTGCCGAACGAAGACAGCACTGCATCGGCAGGGCCTCTTATTTTACTCCTAATAATAATAACTGCCTGATAATGGCGGGAGCTATCCACATAATTTCTAAAAATATAATATGCGGCTACTGCCGCTTGCCGCCAAGAGACGTATGCGTCTTGTGCTCCCGTAAATTCGGGCAGGCACTTAACGGCGTCGAGGGGCTCGTCACATTTAACATTGTTTTTAATTTCTATGGGCTCGTAGGCCTTAATCTGAGGGGCTTCCGCTTGGGCGGGAGCGATTTGTACCGCATTAACCTGGGCGGTCAGCTGCTGTATGGCTTGGCGTAGTTCGTTTTCCCTACACTGGCTCTCCCGGGTTGCCTCTTGAACGGCATGGGCAACTGCCGCCTGTATGGTGTTTGTCATTTGTTCCATATTAAAAGCCATGTTTACAGCTGAGGGAATATTAGGGCGTTTCGGTGTAGAAGTTCTGGCTGGGCCTTCGGTCTCAGAATCAGAGCCACTGGAGATTTGTTTATTATTCCTAAACTGCTGAAACGGATTATTCATGAGGGTCTGTGACTACAAAATCGCCCTGAAGAGTTAAAGCATGGTCAAGCTGTATGCTTGTGCAGGCAGCTGGCCTGTCGAGGGGGACGCGGGGTCTGAGTCGCCGCTTTGCCCACGATGCCACACAAATGCATGCGCGACCGTATCGGGTTCGCGGATGTGGAGTGGGGAGACAATAAAATCAACAAGACTGCGAAGCTAACGCTGAGAATACGAGATATTCGGTCGGGATATTTAAAGTTTGTTATTTTTTCTTTATGGCTGCACTAAAATATTGTTTAATCTATTTGCAAAAAAAAGAAAATAGTATGCAAACAATACGCAATAATATTTGGTAATATTGTCACCATTAATAATATATTTATTTAAAATATATTTATTATAAATATAAGATTTAAAAAATTTTTTTTTTTTTTTTTTTTTTTTAATTTATTATAAAAGAATTGTAAATGCCAATCAATTAATGAGAGTAAATTTACGAAATTAATATGAAATGTCAATAATGGAACTGCAGAAATTTTTCTGGCAGTGTATTTGATTTTTTTTACAAAATGAATGCAGATAGAGGGCATGTGTGAATGAAAATGATCACTTACATGATTCCCTAAGTTTATTGCAATCCGTATTTCACGTTGGGCGCCAATTATTATGTTGTGTAGATCGGCTGCTGGTCCCCCGCTGCTGTCTCATAGTAATTGCGAATTACGCACGGCGGCTGCTGGTCCCACGCTGCTGTCTCGTATTATAAGTTGGTGGACAATTTCTGGTCCTCCTTTGAGTAGCCGGTTAGCCGGTGTTTAGCTCCTCGCTAACTGATGAGTTACGAAGATTATGTTGGGAAGATGACTGTCTTCCTTTCACTACTGGCCTAGGGGCTCAGTTAGTTTTCCAAGTGATAAATAAGTTAACGACGTTGGCCGGAGTTATATTCAAGTATGTATTTTGAGCGGTATTATTGCAACGAAGTGCAGCACGTTCTGCAATCAGAATTAAAGTGACGGAACTCAGCAAAGTTGGCTGCGGTTCTGCTGTCAGAATTAAAGTGACGGAACTCAGCAAAGTTGGCTGCGGATCTGAACGCAGCATAGTGTTGCACAGCAAATACCGCATCGCTAATTAAAATTGGAATCATAGCGGCCACGCAAGTATGCTGTGTTTGCCGGCTATGCATGGGCATCCGGCCAGACGCTGTGTCAGCAGTTTTGGCCGGAGCGAGCTGTCGAACGAACGGTCATTGCCGTCGCTCGGTTAACTTAGTTAACTTATATATATATATATCGAAGAAGTGTAAGTAGCCTGAAAGAAATTTGCAAAAAGGTTAGCACTAGTTAAGTCGTCAATGGATCCTTCATTCTTCAAAAATGTAGGGGGCATAGCCGAGCTATTGCGCTTAGAATTTACAAATTTATGATACACATTAGGATCTCGCTCAAACTGATTCTTGCAGCACATCAGATAGGAAGTTAGATTTAGCAATAGAATATTTAGAAAAGTCAAGATTAGATCCAGAGAGTTTAAATTTTTTAGATAGTTTAGTTTGAATATTTTTTAAATTTGAAAGTCGACGTGTATACCTTTAATGCCCTTCACAGAATATAATCTTATATAAATTAAATTAAATGCAATAATGCCTTAGTAGTAAGTATTATTTAATAATAAATAAAAAAAAGCAGTGCAAATATCAAAGATTCGTATAGAATAGAATACCGATTGTATTTAATATAGTAGAACATAAACTTCTATACAGCAGCTGCATGGTTATAGCTTTAGCTACAAATAATATTAAACTGCTTTAAAAAAATCCTGATGGCGATATACCAGCCAACAATCAGCCCATACTCGAATATAAATGACTGTGGACATAGTTTTCTGCGTTTACTTGCTCATCGGACTGCAGTTGAAATCAGAAAATCTTCTTCTACATTCTTTTTTTTTTTTCTTCCTGGAACTATGTAAATATTTGGTGTAGTGTGTTTCAGTAATAATGCTGCGTTTAAACTCTCTTTGAGTATTGCGATTTTTGATAGATGCTCTTGATTAGCAAAGTCGATGGACTTATCTATTGCTAAAAGTGAAGGATTTTAGACCAATTACATTTTTTTTAAAGAGACTATTAATACTGATATTATTTGCCAATTTTTTAATTTTGTACGTGCATTTCAATATATTTGCATATAATAATATGATTTAGCTTGTTGATATATTGTTTTTTGCTACTACTTTCGGTATTATTGCATTAAAGATTTGTTTATACTCTGAGTAGACTCTTGTATAGCTACTGTTTGTTGTTATCGGGTGATTTGTTAAAAGTTCGGCGTCTGGTAGATCAAATGCGAGCCAAATCCTTCGCAGTTACAAATTTGACTCTGTATTCCGTTGGTAGTTCTGCTGCTAAGTGATATATTATATTTACTGCTGTGGATTTAATTAACCCGAGTGCTCTTCTTAGGTGAAAGTTCGAATGAGTTTTGATTTTATTATTTAATGTTTTTGAGATATTAGCGGATGAAGAACAGGAATATTCTATTTCAGACCTGATAATGATATATTTGCAATTGTGTGGTCCATTGAGAAAATTTTGGAACTTATTGTTCTACAACGATAACTAATTTTTTCAAGTTCTTTTAGGACAATATTATTGATATTAATGTTGACCGTACGTCTTCTTAAATTAAAAGGTAAAACTGAGGGCTTATCCAAGTGTAAAGTAAGGTTGATTTTATTGCATATATTGTTGAATGTATTTACTTTGCTTTCTAAAATAATTTTTGCTATTTCGAATGATTTGTCATATACATATAGGAAGAAATTGTCTGCATATTGCATAGTGCATGTGTTGTAATTTATAGAATGTAATTCGGCAGTATATAAATTAAATAAAATTGGGCTGAGGCAACTTTCTTGACTAATCCCTTTATTTGCTATTCTATGTGAGCCTTTTGTTTTTTGAAATGCAATGTTATTTATAACATCGTTAATGAAGTTTGATTTTGAATAATTCCTTCTTCCGAATGATCTTTTTGGTAATATTCTATATGAGATTCTATTCGGTTTTTAATCAAGCTTTCTAAGCATTTGAAGAGACAACTTAGGAGTCAGATTGGTCTATTGTTTTCTGGTAGTAGTTTTGGGAACTGGGCTAATTCTTATTTTCCTCCAGCTTTTTTTTCTTGTTAATGGTCCACCATTATAGGTTTTAGTTTGAGGGAGAGCCCTCCCCATGGCCTGTTTTTGCTAGCCGTTTAAAAAAAAAATCCATAGTGAGGCTGCTCCATAGAATTATTCAAACTTATATGGTGGTGAACAAATTCTAATTTGTTTGTCAGCCAAATTTGTTTGTGCACGTTACAGAAATGGTGCCCGAACGTGGGGCAACAACGGGTTTTAGCTCGGGTCACAAAATTTTATTGCCCTAAACTTCTTCTTCTTCTTAGTTAAAATCTTCTCAAATATCTAGCTAATTAGAGTTCTTTATATTAGAGAATCAAACTAAAAATACGACTTTTGGTTCTTTCAAGATATCGTCCGTTTGATCATGAGTACAACAGTGAGAAAATACAGTTATTTATTTTGGAATGGTATTTGGCTTTTTTAACTTACAGAAATATTTCTGGCTAAAGTGATCTCAAGAATTTCATTATATTGGCAAAGCTAATTTATGACCGAGTGAACTCAAAGTGACTGTAGTAGTTGTCAAACTCCTTACTTGCATTAGCGATTAAAGAGCCAAAGACAATTTCCTTATCTTTTTATCTATAGAACCCTATACAAGAATAACAATATAGTACGGACTGGAATTGCTTTAGAAAATAAAACATTTTTTAATGACCGTTTATAACTATATAAATTAACATAATTAATATAAAAATTAACTGAGTTATGTATTCAAAATAATTCATTTCTTAATACTGGGTTGGTATTTATGTATTTTGTTAGATGAAATACAGTGACCGCTAGTGGAAGAAATTAATCTTAAAAAGATACTCGATACAAATTTATGCATAAATTTCTTTTTCTCAACCAATATTTTTTTTAGATAATAGATAAAAATAAATTATTATACAAATTAAATTAAAAATTAAGAAAATCAATTAAATTCAAAATTAGAAATAAGATTAAATTAACATTACATTTACGCCTTCTGGGGGCATTAAATACAAATGTTTTTATGGTCCAACGTTTATTGCACTCGATTGGGGAAAAACAGATAAAAAAGACCCAATCAAAATAGACTAGAATAGAAAAATTATAGAAAGTAAGATAAGGACAATCCATGAAAACACCAACCAAACGAAGCAATGTTGCCCAGGCAGGAACCACTTCAACCATTAATGATTAGAGTTTTCCCGAACATAGAACAGAAGAGGAGATTTTAGGTGTAGAGAGTTCTAAAGAGATAACATGATAAAATTCGTTTTAATTAGAGCACAGTACACGGAATCGATTGTGCAACGTATAGTCGGTTGTGCAATTAGATAGAAGTAAAGGATAATAATAATTTCTTGTTAGTCTACGAGGAACATGAAAGTTAAGTCGAGGTAATAGAAAAGGAGAGCTAATGTCACCGATAATTAATTTATGAAGAAAAATAATACCAAGGATAGTTCTACGGTTAGTTAATGAAGGGAGATCAATAAGTAAGAGCCTATCAGAGTACGGTGGAAGACGGCGATCGGGATCCCAGTTTAAGCCACGATTGGCAAAGAGGAGGAATTGCTTCTGAATGGATTCAATACGAACTGGATGGATTCCATATTGAGCACTCTGAATACATGAACAATATTCTAGTATGGTGCGCACTAGAGAAGTATAAAAGAGTTTGATAAGAAGGGGGTCATTTAACACCTTGGACCACTAGAGAAGTATAAAGGAGTTTGGTAACAAAGGGGTCATAAAAGTCCTTGGACCAACGTTTAATTAACTCAAAAACCCCCTTGGCTTTGTTAGTTATAGATGAGATATGTAGAATGAATTTAAGTTTGGCATCAAAATATACACCAAGGTCTTCCATAGTCAGTATACGTTGCAAGGGTACATTATCAAGCGTATACATGACTAAGTGTGGAGTAATTCGACTAAAAGTCATAAACAAGCATTTAGAAATATTTAAATGCAACTTATTAGCCTGAATTCAATTCGATCTAGTTTGAAGATTTAAAGATCATCATTTAGAGAGTCAAAAGGCTTACTGAAATCAGTATAAATGACAACTGCTTGCATTCTACTTACGATCGCAGCATTCACCAATGATGTGAGTTCAAGCAGATTAGTCGTGGTAGACCGACTCTTAATAAAGCCATGATGAAAAGGGGAAATTATCGACTCACAGAGGTGCTACAAAGTTGATGTTAAAATTTTTTGAATAAGTTTGGAATCGCAGACACATTTGCGATTCCTCTTTAATTCGATATATCGATATATTTTAAAATTTTATTATTACCCCTTATTCAATCTAAAGATTATTATTATGATTACTAAATAGAAGAAAACTAAAATTTATATATTTACAGTTATATTGTTATATATATATTTTTTAAATAGATTCAATAACTATTTAGTATTTAGACATGGTAGTAGTACGAAGTACAGTGAATTTAGTTATTGAATTAGCAAATGCAGAGTGTGCTGATGTATGTTGTCAAATTTGTGAAAAACTTTTATGGGAAGTAAATAGTGAAGATAAAGTGTAATCTTTCTATATATCATTGGATTGCCCGATTCAAGCAGTGTGCAACTTGTCATAAATTAAGTCATGTTCGCGATCTAAATCTTATAGTCAGACCAATTTTTGCCTAAAGCTCATAATTCCCGTCCTCAGCAAAAATCAAATACAATTTCTGAACCGAAAGCAGACGCTCTAGTAGCCCAGCATTGCCAGAATATACGAAAACCAGCTAGACGTGGAAAGGTTCCTCAACAGCAAACGGTGGGAAGACCCCGAGCAAGAGTAATTAGTTGATATTGAATAGGATTGACAATCAAATAAAACAAATTGTTGCACGGCAATTGGTAAACTTAAGTGTCCAGAACACGTCGCAATATTTAAGTCAGCGTAGTCGATGTAAGCCATATTTTATTTTATTTAATTCATAGCTGGAATATAAAGTTTGATGGATCAATAAATGATGGTCGTTTTTATGCAAAGGTATTATTTCTTAACTTCATCGAATAAGGTTTGCTAGATACTGGAGCAAATATCAGTTGCGTGGGTTCTAGTTTAGCTTCCATTGATTGGGAAATATATCCTCAATTCAGACGTTTACATTTGCAGGAGAAGACTGCAGACGAACGATTTGACAGAAGAGCTAGAATATAATAATCTTAGTAGAAAGGTTAATTTGTTTGTTATACCTTCAATTAATTCGAGACTTAAATTAGGCATCGACTTTTGGAAAACTTTCGAATTAGCACCTGGCCTGAAATGAGAAATCAATAATTCAGTCGAGCAGGTAGTTGATCCCAAAAAGTTCGAGTGTTCGTTATCAATTCGGCAACATTTAGCTGCAGTTATTTCTTTATTCCTATCCTTTAGAAAGTAAGGGCTTGGAAAAACCCCGCTAATTGAACATGATATCGGTGATTCAAAACCAGTTGAACAAAGATTTTATCCAGTATCGCCGGCTGTTGAAAAACTAATGTATGAGGGGATCGACCGTATGATTGAGCTTGGTGGAAACCACGGAAAATTCGCTTATTACCGAGCTTTTGAATGTCTGCGTCTCGATTTAAAGGATGCTTATTGGCAAGTTTTATTGACAGAATCATATAACACCATTCACAGTAAATAGACGTCCACTCTATCAGTTTCGAGTGATGCATTTCGGTCTATGCATTTCGCCTCAAACAATGAAAATCTGAAAAAAAAGTCATACCTACCGAGCTGAAGTATTGTTGTTTCGGCTATTTGGATGATTTATGTGCAGTATACGCAGATTTTGACTCACACTTGACAGCAGTTAGTTCCTTAAGCTGAACAATTTCGTAAGGCAAAACTTACCTTAAATCTGAAAAAAAAGTCATTTTGCGTGACGGAAGTCAAATATTTGTGTTTGGACGTGGTAGCATTTCAATTGATTCGGGAAAAATTGAATCTATAATAATTTGGCTAGCTCCAAAGTCGCTCAAACAAGTTCGAGGATTTTTAGGTCTCGTAGGATGGTACCGACGTTTTATCGCTAATTTCTCTATGATAACTACCCCAATCAGGGATTTATTGTCTGCTATTGCACAAAGGACATTTGATGAACCGAAAGTAGCTGTACCATCTGTTTTAGTTTTGCGGAATCCAAATTTTCAACGATAGTTCTATCTTCATTATGATGTAAGCAATTATGGCGTAGGCGCAGTATTGGTGCAGATCAATGATGATAATGAAGAGAAACCAGTTGCCCATACGTCAAAGAAACCAAATTCAGCTCAATGTAATTATAGTGTTAACAAGAGAGAATGTTTAGCGGTGATACTAAGTATTGAAAAATTACGATGCTACGGATCATGTGACGGATCATTCAAGTTTGACCTGGCTCATGAGGCAATCGAATCTCAATGGACGCTTAGCTAGATGGGTTATGCAACTGCAGAGTTCACTATTAGCCATCGGAAATGTCAAGATCATATTGTGCCAGATGCGTTATCTCTAATGTATGGAGAAGAAATAGCAGCTTTAGAATCTTATGGTCCAGAAATTGATCTCAATTCATCCAGTTTTAATGAAACAGGGTATTTGACTCTTAAAGATAAAATTAATTACATAAAATTATTGAAGGGTTCATTTATATATTCGTACTGAACACGATGATGGTTCACTAGAGTGTAAAGAGATTAATTGGAAGCTATGGGTGCCACGAAGCTTAACAGAGTCGGTTATTCGACGAGTTCATGACGTAGTGATGTCAGCTCATTGTGGTATGGATAAAACTCTTGAATGTATTCGAAGACAGTTTTATGGACCCGGTATGGTCACCCAAGTGCGTGAGTATATTCGAAATTTTGAAGCTTGCAAGACAACAAAAGCTTCAAATGTTGCTTTGTAACTTCCAATGAGTAAGCGAGTAGAGTCTTCTCGTCTATTTCAGAGTGTTTACATCGATATATTATGTCAGTACCCGAGGAGTTAAAAAGGTAAAATCGGGATATTAATAGTATTTTCTAAATATCACTAGCTATGTCCGTTTAAAAATTTTTCATCGAAACCAGTAACACAGTTTCTGCGGGATCAGATATTTTTGTAAATGGAGTTCCTAAAGTACAAATACAGTAAATACAGCCGCAGTAAAATGCGTCAGAAAGAGTTAACAGGTCTATTGTATCTGATATTAGAGCTTATCTAAATGAAGATCAGAGCTATTGGGACCAAGATATACAGGCTATTAGCTGTGCGCTCCGTTAGTGTTACTCTCCGTATCATGCATTATATGGATTAAATATGGCAACTGAGAAAACATGAAAGAAGCGTATGATAGGCAAGCGGCACAATACAATCTTAGAACACGACCGATAGAATGTAAAGTTGGTCAGGAGGTATTTAGCCGTAACTTTGTACAGAGTAATTTAATACAGATGTTTCAATCTTGAACTCTGGGAACTATCTGGCAACCTTTTCTTTTTTTCTTGGAAGAAGAAAATTTCCTATTATTCGTCTCATTTGGAACATCCGAAGTGATTTATAGTGGTAATTCTAATCGGCATTTAAATTTTTAAATCTATTTAAATTTTGGGTTACCATCCAAATATGTAAATGGGATCAAACGCATGTGCAAAAGTTTTTATAGGCGGTGATGAAGGAAGATCATAGTCTCACGACTCAGAGATAGTCTATCGGGACCTATATCAGGAAACAAAAATATATTCTAAAAAATCTTAGTGTATCCAGCCAATAGAAAAAAAAAAAAAAAATTGTATAAATTATAATTAGAATATTTCACTAAAGATCTTAAGTTAAGTTAAGGGGAACAACAA
Organism: Drosophila repletoides; assembly: GCA_018150835.1. Classification (NCBI taxonomy): domain Eukaryota; kingdom Metazoa; phylum Arthropoda; class Insecta; order Diptera; family Drosophilidae; genus Drosophila; species Drosophila repletoides. Next base: position 163,253 of record JAECWQ010000228.1, read on the forward strand.
TATAGGAATTTTGACTATACTAAACATAATTTGTGTGCGGTTGATTTTATTAATAAATAATATAAAAATAATTAATAAATTATATAATTCTTTATATTAAACAGCCAGATAATGTTGCTGAGAAATCTTGGTAAGTGTTATTTAAATTTTTTTATATTGTTTCCAATTTTTAAATTGCAAATTTAAATTTAAATTTATAGTGAACTTTCAGCTGTACTAATGTCAACATTTTTTATTAAAACTAGTAACTAGTAAATTCTAATTATTTTTTTGGTTTCGCTTATAGTTTACTGTATTTTCAATATTTTAATTTATTTCAATAATGAGTGAATCGTCCCTTGTTTCAAAAAACTTCAAAGAGACTGCTCGGCAGTGAGCTATACAAATTTTCGAGAACTTGCAATGAAACTGTTGTCCAGGCCAATTCAATTGCTTTCTTGTTATCAAATTCTCTGCCTTCTTCATACACCTTGCGCAATAATAGTCCCCACACATTTTCCATTATATTAAGGTCAGGTGAATATAGAAGCCATTCGAGCAAGTACACGTTTTGAGTCTTACCAACCTAGCATTATTATGCTGGTTGATGCATGGATTAGTGTGAAAAATATTTGTATAGTGCGGAAATGTCTTTTGAATTAATGATTTATAAGTTTGCGCATTCATTTTGGAAGTCACAAATTCAAGATCGCAAGTACCAAAAATTCACACGTGGGGCGACGGCTCAGAATGTGTTTTTCTTTTCGAAGATCGTGAAAGTAATAGTTAAAACCATCTGGGCCGTCCAAATTAAATTTTGTTTCGTTGAAAACCAACTCATGTGCTTGCGTGGAAATTGCACCTGTGAAGCTTTGCGTATATTATTTAATGAGTGTTTTTTTTATATTTTATTATACTCTTTAGCGTTGATTCACTTGCCTTAACATCACAAATTTCTTTAATTTTGGGTGCTGAGAGATAGGAATTGGACGCAGTTCGAAGAATATGCCTTCTGTCTTTGGCAGTAATTGCGTATTTGATACCGTCTTTCATATTTTTTCCGTATTCTGCTTTGTTTCGTAAAAAATTACGAACATTTGGCTTTTTCCAATTTTTTATAGATTTCCGATGACTCCGGCCACTAAGCTTGGATTTGACCTCTTTAGTGGTTGGATAATTGCTCTCCGTGACCCATTTTGTATTTAATATTCAGAAAATAAATAAAGTAATAAATTTTAAAATGAATTTGGTCGCTACTTCGCCGAATTTCATCACAAACTAAAAAACAATAAGCTTGACCTATTCTGTTGAGCCGAAAAATTGCAGGAGATAAGGAAACCAAATATGCAAAGTAACAGCACATTGCTAACTCTCATTGGTACACATATATAATTGAATTTCATAAAACATGTTTACATTTCATATTAATACAATAAATCATGAAAATGCTAGCGAAATTCTGTGAACTTATTCAGTTGAGCGGCAGTGTATAAATGGCGCGCAGCTGAAAAATTTCTGCATTGGGGCAGCGACCGTCTCGACACCCTATAAGATTATATATGTATATGTATGAATAACTGGGTGCAATATAAAATCTTCTGGATCTCTCTGTAGTAATACAGTTCCAAAGGCAAACTTATGCATCTCCGTATGAATCTGCGTAATCAATTTAGGAGTGCAAAGTTTTAAAACGGGATCATCAATACTAATTTTAATTACTCAAACGCTATCTGCTGCAATTCTTTTAACTTAAACTTTGTAAGCTTTACCGTGATGTAAGTATAATATTAATCTAAAGAATCGCATTACTGCTTTCTTATCTATGGGTATCTGAAAATTTGCTACAACCTGGGTCTTTCACTAGGTCTAATAGTGTTCTCTTCTATAATAAACCCCAACATGTTTACCTTGCATTTTAATACCTGTTTGCTGCAACTCGTAGCACTCGTTGTAGTTTCCCCAAAACTTCTTTAACATCTGACCTCGGGATAACGATATCGTCAGCAGCTAGCAGTCGCGGCGCGAGTCAGAACAACAGAAAATTGTTTCCAGTGGAAGGCAGAGTCGCGTCTCCCCCCACTTCGATAGCTTAAAGCCGGGCCAAGGATCAGGCGCGCGAGTCCTGAGAGGCTTACACGCCCCAACTGCTTCTGGTTGCGTCACGCAGCGCTGCGTCTTTTTTTATATATGTATGTATATAAGTTAACTCCAACGACAAAGTCGGCGGAAAGTGCAGCACTCCAGCTAAGGAATGTGCAGCACTCAGCGGATTCTGGGAGTTGGACGTGCGACTTTACCCGATACCGTCGCACAGGCATAGTCAATGACCGTTGCCGGTCACGAGGCGCTGACGCGGCGTTCTGCTGCTAAGTGATATATTATATTTACTGGTGTGGATTTAATTAACCCGAGTGCTCTTCTTAGGTGAAAGTTCGAATGAGTTTTGATTTTATTATTTAATGTTTTTGAGATATTAGCGGATGAAGAACAGGAATATTCTATTTCAGACCTGATAATGATATATTTGCAATTGTGTGGTCCATTGAGAAAATTTTGGAACTTATTGTTCTACAACGATAACTAATTTTTTCAAGTTCTTTTAGGACAATATTATTGATATTAATGTTGACCGTACGTCTTCTTAAATTAAAAGGTAAAACTGAGGGCTTATCCAAGTGTAAAGTAAGGTTGATTTTATTGCATATATTGTTGAATGTATTTACTTTGCTTTCTAAAATAATTTTTGCTATTTCGAATGATTTGTCATATACATATAGGAAGAAATTGTCTGCATATTGCATAGTGCATGTGTTGTAATTTATAGAATGTAATTCGGCAGTATATAAATTAAATAAAATTGGGCTGAGGCAACTTTCTTGACTAATCCCTTTATTTGCTATTCTATGTGAGCCTTTTGTTTTTTTGAAATGCAATGTTATTTATAACATCGTTAATGAAGTTTGATTTTGAATAATTCCTTCTTCCGAATGATCTTTTTGGTAATATTCTATATGAGATTCTATTCGGTTTTTTAATCAAGCTTTCTAAGCATTTGAAGAGACAACTTAGGAGTCAGATTGGTCTATTGTTTTCTGGTAGTAGTTTTGGGAACTGGGCTAATTCTTATTTTCCTCCAGCTTTTTTTCTTGTTAATGGTCCACCATTATAGGTTTTAGTTTGAGGGAGAGCCCTCCCCATGGCCTGTTTTTGCTAGCCGTTTAAAAAAAATCCATAGTGAGGCTGCTCCATAGAATTATTCAAACTTATATGGTGGTGAACAAATTCTAATTTGTTTGTCAGCCAAATTTGTTTGTGCACGTTACAGAAATGGTGCCCGAACGTGGGGCAACAACGGGTTTTAGCTCGGGTCACAAAATTTTATTGCCCTAAACTTCTTCTTCTTCTTAGTTAAAAATACGACTTTTGGTTCTTTCAAGATATTGTCCGTTTGATCATGAGTATAACAGTGAGAAAATACAGTTATTTATTTTGGAATGGTATTTGGCTTTTTTAACTTACAGAAATATTTCTGGCTTAAGTGATCTCAGGAATTTCATTATATTGGCAAAGCTAATTTATGACCGAGTGAACTCAAAGTGACTGTAGTAGTTGTCAAACTCCTTACTTGCATTAGCGATTAAAGAGCCAAAGACAATTTCCTTATCTTTTTATCTATAGAACCCTATACAAGAATAACAATATAGTACGGACTGGAATTGCTTTAGAAAATAAAACATTTTTTAATGACCGTTTATAACTATATAAATTAACATAATTAATATAAAAATTAACTGAGTTATGTATTCAAAATAATTCATTTCTTAATACTGGGTTGGTATTTATGTATTTTGTTAGATGAAATACAGTGACCGCTAGTGGAAGAAATTAATCTTAAAAACATACTCGATACAAATTTATGCATACATTTTTTTCTCAACCAATATTTTTTTAGATAATAGATAAAAATAAATTATTATATAAATTAAATTAAAAATTAAGAAAATTAATTAAATTCAAAATTAGAAATAAGATTAAATTAACATTACATTTACGCCTTCTGGGGGCATTAAATACAAATGTTTTTATGGTCCAACGTTTATTGCACTCGATTGGGGAAAAACAGATAAAAAAGACCCAATCAAAATAGACTAGAATAGAAAAATTATAGAAAGTAAGATAAGGACAATCCATGAAAACACCAACCAAACGAAGCAATGTTGCCCAGGCAGGAACCACTTCAACCATTAATGATTAGAGTTTTCCCGAACATAGAACAGAAGAGGAGATTTTAGGTGTAGAGAGTTCTAAAGAGATAACATGATAAAATTCGTTTTAATTAGAGCACAGTACACGGAATCGATTGTGCAACGTATAGTCGGTTGTGCAATTAGATAGAAGTAAAGGATAATAATAATTTCTTGTTAGTCTACGAGGAACATGAAAGTTAAGTCGAGGTAATAGAAAAGGAGAGCTAATGTCACCGATAATTAATTTATGAAGAAAAATAATACCAAGGATAGTTCTACGGTTAGTTAATGAAGGGAGATCAATAAGTAAGAGCCTATCAGAGTACGGTGGAAGACTGCGATCGGGATCCCAGTTTAAGCCACGATTGGCAAAGAGGAGGAATTGCTTCTGAAATCCTGGATTCAATACGAACTGGATGGATTCCATATTGAGCACTCTGAATACATGAACAATATTCTAGTATGGTGCGCACTAGAGAAGTATAAAAGAGTTTGATAACAAGGGGGTCATTTAACACCTTGGACCACTAGAGAAGTATAAAGGAGTTTGGTAACAAAGGGGTCATAAAAGTCCTTGGACCAACGTTTAATTAACTCAAAAACCCCCTTGGCTTTGTTAGTTATAGATGAGATATGTAGAATGAATTTAAGTTTGGCATCAAAATATACACCAAGGTCTTCCATAGTCAGTATACGTTGCAAGGGTACATTATCAAGCGTATACATGACTAAGTGTGGAGTAATTCGACTAAAAGTCATAAACAAGCATTTAGAAATATTTAAATGCAACTTATTAGCCTGAATTCAATTCGATCTAGTTTGAAGATTTAAAGATCATCATTTAGAGAGTCAAAAGGCTTACTGAAATCAGTATAAATGACAACTGCTTGCATTCTACTTACGATCGCAGCATTCACCAATGATGTGAGTTCAAGCAGATTAGTCGTGGTAGACCGACTCTTAATAAAGCCATGATGAAAAGGGGAAATTATCGACTCACAGAGGTGCTACAAAGTTGATGTTAAAATTTTTTTGAATAAGTTTGGAATCGCAGACACATTTGCGATTCCTCTTTAATTCGATATATCGATATATTTTAAAATTTTATTATTACCCCTTATTCAATCTAAAGATTATTATTATGATTACTAAATAGAAGAAAACTAAAATTTATATATTTACAGTTATATTGTTATATATATATTTTTAAATAGATTCAATAACTATTTAGTATTTAGACATGGTAGTAGTACGAAGTACAGTGAATTTAGTTATTGAATTAGCAAATGCAGAGTGTGCTGATGTATGTTGTCAAATTTGTGAAAAACTTTTATGGGAAGTAAATAGTGAAGATAAAGTGTAATCTTTCTATATATCATTGGATTGCCCGATTCAAGCAGTGTGCAACTTGTCATAAATTAAGTCATGTTCGCGATCTAAATCTTATAGTCAGACCAATTTTTGCCTAAAGCTCATAATTCCCGTCCTCAGCAAAAATCAAATACAATTTCTGAACCGAAAGCAGACGCTCTAGTAGCCCAGCATTGCCAGAATATACGAAAACCAGCTAGACGTGGAAGGGTTCCTCAAAAGCAAACGGTGGGAAGACCCCGAGCAAGAGTAATTAGTTGATATTGAATAGGATTGACAATCAAATAAAACAAATTGTTGCACGGCAATTGGTAAACTTAAGTGTCCAGAACACGTCGCAATATTTAAGTCAGCGTAGTCGATGTAAGCCATATTTTATTTTATTTAATTCATAGCTGGAATATAAAGTTTGATGGATCAATAAATGATGGTCGTTTTTATGCAAAGGTATTATTTCTTAACTTCATCGAATAAGGTTTGCTAGATACTGGAGCAAATATCAGTTGCGTGGGTTCTAGTTGAGCTTCCATTGATTGGGAAATATATCCTCAATTCAGACGTTTACATTTGCAGGGGAAGACTGCAGACGAACGATTTGACAGAAGAGCTAGAATATAATAATCTTAGTAGAAAGGTTAATTTGTTTGTTATACCTTCAATTAATTCGAGACTTAAATTAGGCATCGACTTTTGGAAAACTTTCGAATTAGCACCTGGCCTGAAATGAGAAATCAATAATTCAGTCGAGCAGGTAGTTGATCCCAAAACGTTCGAGTGTTCGTTATCAATTCGGCAACATTTAGCTGCAGTTATTTCTTTATTCCTATCCTTTAGAAAGTAAGGGCTTGGAAAAACCCCGCTAATTGAACATGATATCGGTGATTCAAAACCAGTTGAACAAAGATTTTATCCAGTATCGCCGGCTGTTGAAAAACTAATGTATGAGGGGATCGACCGTAGGATTGAGCTTGGTGGAAACCACGGAAAATTCGCTTATTACCGAGCTTTTGAATGTCTGCGTCTCGATTTAAAGGATGCTTATTGGCAAGTTTTATTGACAGAATCATATAACACCATTCACAGTAAATAGACGTCCACTCTATCAGTTTCGAGTGATGCATTTCGGTCTATGCATTTCGCCTCAAACAATGAAAATCTGAAAAAAAGTCATTTTGCGTGACGGAAGTCAAATATTTGTGTTTGGACGTGGTAGCATTTCAATTGATTCGGGAAAAATTGAATCTATAATAATTTGGCTAGCTCCAAAGTCGCTCAAACAAGTTCGAGGATTTTTAGGTCTCGTAGGATGGTACCGACGTTTTATCGCTAATTTCTCTATGATAACCACCCCAATCAGGGATTTATTGTCTGCTAAGAAGAAATTCATTTTGTCAGATATTGCACAAAGGACATTTGATGAACCGAAAGTAGCTGTACCATCTGTTTTAGTTTTGCGGAATCCAAATTTTCAACGATAGTTCTATCTTCATTATGATGTAAGCAATTATGGCGTAGGCGCAGTATTGGTGCAGATCAATGATGATAATGAAGAGAAACCAGTTGCCCATACGTCAAAGAAACCAAATTCAGCTCAATGTAATTATAGTGTTAACAAGAGAGAATGTTTAGCGGTGATACTAAGTATTGAAAAATTACGATGCTACGGATCATGTGACGGATCATTCAAGTTTGACCTGGCTCATGAGGCAATCGAATCTCAATGGACGCTTAGCTAGATGGGTTATGCAACTGCAGAGTTCACTATTAGCCATCGGAAATGTCAAGATCATATTGTGCCAGATGCGTTATCTCTAATGTATGGAGAAGAAATAGCAGCTTTAGAATCTTATGGTCCAGAAATTGATCTCAATTCATCCAGTTTTAATGAAACAGGGTATTTGACTCTTAAAGATAAAATTAATTACATAAAATTATTGAAGGGTTCATTTATATATTCGTACTGAACACGATGATGGTTCACTAGAGTGTAAAGAGATTAATTGGAAGCTATGGGTGCCACGAAGCTTAACAGAGTCGGTTATTCGACGAGTTCATGATGTAGTGATGTCAGCTCATTGTGGTATGGATAAAACTCTTGAATGTATTCGAAGACAGTTTTATGGACCCGGTATGGTCACCCAAGTGCGTGAGTATATTCGAAATTTTGAAGCTTGCAAGACAACAAAAGCTTCAAATGTTGCTTTGTAACTTCCAATGAGTAAGCGAGTAGAGTCTTCTCGTCGATTTCAGAGTGTTTACATCGATATATTATGTCAGTACCCGAGGAGTTAAAAAGGTAAAATCGGGATATTAATAGTATTTTCTAAATATCACTAGCTATGTCCGTTTAAAAATTTTTCATCGAAACCAGTAACACAGTTTCTGCGGGATCAGATATTTTTGTAAATGGAGTTCCTAAAGTACAAATACAGTAAATACAGCCGCAGTAAAATGCGTCAGAAAGAGTTAACAGGTCTATTGTATCTGATATTAGAGCTTATCTAAATGAAGATCAGAGCTATTGGGACCAAGATATACAGGCTATTAGCTGTGCGCTCCGTTAGTGTTACTCTCCGTATCATGCATTATATGGATTAAATATGGCAACTGAGAAAACATGAAAGAAGCGTATGATAGGCAAGCGGCACAATACAATCTTAGAACACGACCGATAGAATATAAAGTTGGTCAGGAGGTATTTAGCCGTAACTTTGTACAGAGTAATTTAATACAGATGTTTCAATCTTGAACTCTGGGAACTATCTGGCAACCTTTTCTTTTTTTTCTTGGAAGAAGAAAATTTCCTATTATTCTTCTCATTTGGAACATCCGAAGTGATTTATAGTGGTAATTCTAATCGGCATTTAAATTTTTAAATCTATTTAAATTTTGGGTTACCATCCAAATATGTAAATGGGATCAAACGCATGTGCAAAAGTTTTTATAGGCGGTGATGAAGGAAGATCATAGTCTCACGACTCAGAGATAGTCTATCGGGACCTATATCAGGAAACAAAAATATATTCTAAAAAATCTTAGTGTATCCATCCAATAGAACAAAAAAAAAAAAATTGTATAAATTATAATTAGAATATTTCACTAAAGATCTTAAGTTAAGTTAAGGGGAACAACAATATAGGAATTTTGACTATACTAAACCTAATTTGTGTGCGGTTGATTTTATTATAAATAATATAAAAATAATTAATAAATAATATAATTCTTTATATTAAACAGCCAGATAATGTTGCTGAGAAATCTTGGTAAGTGTTATTCAAATTGTTATTATATTGTTTCCAATTTTTAAATTGCAAATTTAAATTTAAATTTATAGTGAACTTTCAGCTATACTAATGTCAACATTTTTTATTAAAACTAGTAACTAGTAAATTCTAATTATTTTTTTTTGGTTTCGCTTATAGTTTACTGTATTTTCAATATTTTAATTTATTTCAATAATGAGTGAATCGTCCCTTGTTTCAAAAAACTTCAAAGAGACTGCTCGGCAGTGAGCTATACAAATTTTCGAGAACTTGCAATGAAACTGTTGTCCAGGCCAATTCAATTGCTTTCTTGTTATCAAATTCTCTGCCTTCTTCATACACCTTGCGCAATAATAGTCCCCACACATTTTCCATTATATTAAGGTCAGGTGAATATAGAAGCCATTCGACCAAGTACTATTATGCTGGTTGATGCATGGATTAGTGTGAAAAATATTTGTATAGTGCGGAAATGTCTTTTGAATTAATGATTTATAAGTTTGCGCATTCATTTTGGAAGTCACAAATTCAAGATCGCAAGTACCAAAAATTCACACGTGGGGCGACGGCTCAGAATGTGTTTTTCTTTTCGAAGATCGTGAATGTAATAGTTAAAACCATCTGGGCCGTCCAAATTAAATTTTGTTTCGTTGAAAACCAACTCATGTGCTTGCGTGGAAATTGCACCTGTGAAGCTTTGCGTATATTATTTAATGAGTGTTTTTTTTATATTTTATTATACTCTTTAGCGTTGATTCACTTGCCTTAACATCACAAATTTCTTTAATTTTGGGTGCTGAGAGATAGAATTGGACGCAGTTCGAAGAATATGCCTTCTGTCTTTGGCAGTAATTGCGTATTTGATACCGTCTTTCATATTTTTTCCGTATTCTGCTTTGTTTCGTAAAAAATTACGAACATTTGGCTTTTTCCAATTTTTATAGATTTCCGATGACTCCGGCCACTAAGCTTGGATTTGACCTCTTTAGTGGTTGGATAATTGCTCTCCGTGACCCATTTTGTATTTAATATTCAGAAAATAAATAAAGTAATAAATTTTAAAATGAATTTGGTCGCTACTTCGCCGAATTTCATCACAAACTAAAAAACAATAAGCTTGACCTATTCTGTTGAGCCGAAAAATTGCAGGAGATAAGGAAACCAAATATGCAAAGTAACAGCACATTGCTAACTCTCATTGGTACACATATATAATTGAATTTCATAAAACATGTTTACATTTCATATTAATACAATAAATCATGAAAATGCTAGCGAAATTCTGTGAACTTATTCAGTTGAGCGGCAGTGTATAAATGGCGCGCAGCTGAAAAATTTCTGCATTGGGGCAGCGACCGTCTCGACACCCTATAAGATTATATATGTATATGTATGAATAACTGGGTGCAATATAAAATCTTCTGGATCTCTCTGTAGTAATACAGTTCCAAAGGCAAACTTATGCATCTCCGTATGAATCTGCGTAATCAATTTAGGAGTGCAAAGTTTTAAAACGGGATCATCAATACTAATTTTAATTACTCAAACGCTATCTGCTGCAATTCTTTTAACTTAAACTTTGTAAGCTTTACCGTGATGTAAGTATAATATTAATCTAAAGAATCGCATTACTGCTTTCTTATCTATGGGTATCTGAAAATTTGCTACAACCTGGGTCTTTCACTAGGTCTAATAGTGTTCTCTTCTATAATAAACCCCAACATGTTTACCTTGCATTTTAATACCTGTTTGCTGCAACTCGTAGCACTCGTTGTAGTTTCCCCAAAACTTCTTTAACATCTGACCTCGGGATAACGATATCGTCAGCAGCTAGCAGCTGCTTTGTTTCGTAAAAAATTACGAACATTTGGCTTTTTCCAATTTTTTATAGATTTCCGATGACTCCGGCCACTAAGCTTGGATTTGACCTCTTTAGTGGTTGGATAATTGCTCTCCGTGACCCATTTTGTATTTAATATTCAGAAAATAAATAAAGTAATAAATTTTAAAATGAATTTGGTCGCTACTTCGCCGAATTTCATCACAAACTAAAAACAATAAGCTTGACCTATTCTGTTGAGCCGAAAAATTGCAGGAGATAAGGAAACCAAATATGCAAAGTAACAGCACATTGCTAACTCTCATTGGTACACATATATAATTGAATTTCATAAAACATGTTTACATTTCATATTAATACAATAAATCATGAAAATGCTAGCGAAATTCTGTGAACTTATTCAGTTGAGCGGCAGTGTATAAATGGCGCGCAGCTGAAAAATTTCTGCATTGGGGCAGCGACCGTCTCGACACCCTATAAGATTATATATGTATATGTATGAATAACTGGGTGCAATATAAAATCTTCTGGATCTCTCTGTAGTAATACAGTTCCAAAGGCAAACTTATGCATCTCCGTATGAATCTGCGTAATCAATTTAGGAGTGCAAAGTTTTAAAACGGGATCATCAATACTAATTTTAATTACTCAAACGCTATCTGCTGCAATTCTTTTTAACTTAAACTTTGTAAGCTTTACCGTGATGTAAGTATAATATTAATCTAAAGAATCGCATTACTGCTTTCTTATCTATGGGTATCTGAAAATTTGCTACAACCTGGGTCTTTCACTAGGTCTAATAGTGTTCTCTTCTATAATAAACCCCAACATGTTTACCTTGCATTTTAATACCTGTTTGCTGCAACTCGTAGCACTCGTTGTAGTTTCCCAAAACTTCTTTAACATCTGACCTCGGGATAACGATATCGTCAGCAGCTAGCAGTCGCGGCGCGAGTCAGAACAACAGAAAATTGTTTCCAGTGGAAGGCAGAGTCGCGTCTCCCCCACTTCGATAGCTTAAAGCCGGGCCAAGGATCAGGCGCGCGAGTCCTGAGAGGCTTACACGCCCCAACTGCTTCTGGTTGCGTCACGCAGCGCTGCGTCTTTTTTTATATATGTATGTATATAAGTTAACTCCAACGACAAAGTCGGCGGAAAGTGCAGCACTCCAGCTAAGGAATGTGCAGCACTCAGCGGATTCTGGGAGTTGGACGTGCGACTTTACCCGATACCGTCGCACAGGCATAGTCAATGACCGTTGCCGGTCACGAGGCGCTGACGCGGCGTTCAGTCCGGAGCTTGCTGATGACGCGAAGCTTCGAGGGATAGTTTTAGTTCACACACAAATATACCATTATATTTATACTTTTCTACTACCAACTCGTTCAAATAATGGTGGGTTATTTGTACGACAGAAAATGTGTTTTAACATGAAAACGCTGCTCAAACAAAAATATGAAGCGTTTGTGTTAGCAATTTGTCATTTGTGAAGAGAATTTTGAAGTCTATAATTGAGTAACAATCGGCCCTCACGGGTGATTTGTAATATTGTATTCTTGCAAATATATTCAATAAACAAACACTAATTATAATAACAAAATACGATTTGTTTAATTTATACATATATATATATATATATATTTTTGATGCTTGCATCGTCATTGTCGTGTGACTTCAACTCTTATTCAACTTTGCACTCCAACTTTGTCGGCCTCAAACCTCATAAAAATCCCCTCTTAAGCATATGCTTACGCAGCTTGCCGAGCTTTAATTGAGGTCGCCTTTTTAAGTTAGGCCAGTAGGAAACTCTTAAATTTTTTTTCCTCATTAGTATATTCTTTTTTTGTACGCATACTAATAAAATGTCTTGCTGCGAGATGAACTTCAAGTTTGGCCCAGCGTGTGATGGTGGCTAACAAAGGTTTGTTAACTGCTGGTTGTGTGACAACAAGATGCATGGCAAATGTGCAGTTCTAACTGGGTAAGATATTGAAAAGTTGGAAAATGACAATTCCAAAAAAGGTTGTCAAGATTTTAACTCGAGCATTCAGTTGCTCAGTGAGTTCAAATGTGAATCCCCACCTTGCCGTCGGTTAGAGGATCAATTTTTAAATGTTCCTCTTCCAACTTCCTCTGCAGTGGATAATCCCCCAAAATGTATTAAACATTCACTACAAACAAAATTATTGCTCAAAGATTATCCATCTTTGATTGTGAATACCGGGAGTCGAAGGTGTCACAGCGGGGGTCGGGACCCTTTGATTCCCCTAGCTCTTTCGGGGTGGGGTGGGGTTGCTGTGTCCTTCGCACATAAACTTTTATTTTTGTAGAGACCCCACTAAACTAAAATGGAAGCTAAACTTCTAAACAACGAAAATATCGCACGATGCAAAATTGCAACAAACGCAACTTATCAAAAATTCAGTAAACAAATTGAAGGCTGCTTTATTTACTCAAACTGTTAAAAATGAATTTAGAGGATCTTAGCTATCCATGAATCTGAAATGCGTTTATTTTTATAGAGATTCCCTAAAACTTTATATTATTATGTACCCATATCAACAGAAAAAAACTTTTACGTCATCATCTCAAATTAATAATAAATGACCATAATATATTCTCCATTGAGCTATTCACTGTGATCTTCCTAACTTTAAATTCAAGGGATTTTTCCTTCCATTTTTCCTTATAATTAATTTTAATTTATTTAACTATTTCCTTTTCAAAACAAAATTAATTTACTTAAATTCATTTTGTTTTTTTTTCATTTTACTTAAATAATTGAAAAAAATTTATGAAATAAAATTCCGATCCAATTAATAATGTCGATATAATTTTTTTGCAAGTGATATAATCAAAATGTGATTAGGAAAAAAAAGTATTTATTTATTTATTTTAAATAATATTTTTTTCTACAAGGAATAAGGGGTTAATAAAAATGTAATAATATTTTTATTTTTTTTTTTTTTAAAGAAAATTAAGAGATTTACAAAAAACAGACCGACTTACATACATTTATCCGAAAAGCAATCGATGAAAGCCCTTCCAACAGTGTAACGGATTATACTGTTTGGTTTGTTTTGTTACATTTTAGGAATTTTTTTTTAAAGTTTGAGTTTGAGAGGTTTGCATTTTAATATTTTTTTTCTCTTGCATTTTCTAAATTTTTTTGTATATATACAGTGGCTCGCAGCTTATTTCGTGCAGTTCAAAAATACAAGTTTGAATAGCAACTACTCCAATACTATGAAAGATAATCCAAAAATTTAAACGGTATATTTTAAGTCAGAACTTTAACTTATTTAATTAACTAAAACGATGTATAGTAATAAAATGTCTTGGTGCAAGTTGAATTGCACGTATGGCCCAGCGCGTGATGGTGACCAACCAAGGTTTGTTAAATGCTGGTTGTGTGACAACATGATGCATTTCAAATGTGCGGGCGAGATATTGTCAAGTTGGAAAAAGACAATTCCAAAAAAGGCTGTGGAGGCCTGAAATGGGCTTGTCCGAGGTGCAATGACTTGCAATTGAATTTCTCCAAAACTTAAATTGTAACTTACTTACAATGGACACCCCGGATCTATCTGCTACACTTTTCTTGATTTATAGCGTAGTCCGGCTTAACCTCTGGTTTACTGCGAGGCGGACTGAGGGAATGGTGGTCAATTTCTGGAATCTAGGCATGTCGAATTTGGCGAGTTAAGTATCATTACGCATGGTTCCTCGACGGACGATGATCAGATAGTTTTGGCCATAGACAAACCCAACAGAATAAATGTATAATTCTGTGAGAGGTCAATTTCTTAAGTTGCATAAAATGTCCAGGCTTTTGTCGAGTGATTTTGACTCGAGTATTGAGACGCTTAGTGAGTTTAATTTCGAATCCCCACCTATCTTTCGGTTAGAGGATCAATTTTTAAATGTTCCTCTTCCATCTTCCTCTCCAATGGCTATTACCCCGTCAGAAAATGTATCAACTCCTCGCCGTTTAGAATTATCTCCGGTTAGATTTTTTCTCGCCCTCGCCTTCACCGTCAGACGGCCACTCTTCCTTTAAACACCCCGATAATTCTTCAAATACCAATCTATTTGCTGTTTATGTCCAACCAACTTCTCCTAATCAAGCTCAGGCTTATGCTCCAACTACAGCGCGAGTTACAAGTCCAGCTGTCCCTCCAGCTCCGGCTGCCGTTGCAGCTCCACTTCAGTTAGTGTCAGCTCAGGTACATGTGAAGCTATTGCTGCCTATATTACCAGCAAATCTTCAAGCAATGTATTAGTATCTAAATTTAATTTCTCTGAACCTAGGGAAATATCCTCCTTCAGAATGAACGTTTCATCAGACACATTCTCACTTATTTGTGATCCAAATTTCTGGCCTCCACAAATAATTGTTCATGAATTCATTATAAAAAACGCACTCGTCCGGTGCCTGTCAGTCTTCAAGCTAGTGGTTCTCTTTCGCAAGCAACCATTAGTAATAATCCTCCAAAAAACTAGATCGATCTTCAGATTTACTACATATCAGTTATCAGAATGTTAGAGGTCTAGTGTCTAAGCTTAAAAATGTATTTTTACAAAGTTCTTCCTTCGAGTCTCAAATTATTGCTTTTTCTGAGACATGGCTTAATTCGTCAATTTCAAATTCTGACATTTTTTCTACAGCCTTTATATCCTACAGAAAAAAATAGAACAACTCGTCGTGGTGGTGGCGTACTCATTGCAGTTAATTCTTCCATTCGGAAAGGTATGTCTAAAGATATAACTGACTACATAAGAAAATGTCAAAAATGCCAAAAAGCGAAAACGACGACGCACACTAAAACCCCTTAATAATAACTGATATACCGATCTATGCTTTCGGCAGAGTGATAGTAGACACTATTGGTCCACTACCAAAATCATACGATGGCAATGAATATGCAATTACACTAATATGTGATTTAACCAAATATTTAGTTGCCATACTAGTAGCAAACAAAAGCGCAACTACAGTCGCTATATTTGAATCTTTTATACTGTAGTACGGTCCAATGAAGACGTTAATTACGGATTTGGGAACAGAATATAAGAATTCAATTATAAATGATTTGAGCAAATATTTAACTATAAAAAATAGAACATCAACAGCACACCACCACCAGACAGTTGGAACAGTCGAAAGAAGTCACAAAACATTTAATGAGTACATACGTTGGTATATATCGGTTGATAAAACTGATTGGGACGTATCTCTCCAATATTTCATTTACTGTTTCAACACGACCCCATCTATGGCACATAATTATTGTCCATATGAGTTAGTCTTCGGAAAAACTAATAATATAAAAAAGCACTTCAATAGTATAGATAATATAAAAACAATATACAATATAGATGACTATGCTAAGCAAAGTAAATATAGACTAGAAGTAGCATACGAAAGAGCTAGAATTATGATAGAAGAAAATAAGAAAAATAATAACAAACTTTATGATCAGAAAGTAAGGAACATAGATATATTAGTAGGTGATAAAGTTTTGCTATGAAACGAAACCGGTCATAAGTTAGATTTTAAATATAGCGGTCCGTACACGGAGAAAGAGATAATATTACAATCTCTAATAATAAAAATAAGAAACAAAGAGTACTCAAAGATAGATTAAAAAGTATATTTCATAATCATGATTAGTATGGCCATGCATAAGTAAAAATATTTTCGTTAATTCAGTCAGAATTCCCACGCTGACCGCCTGTAGTATGCGCATACATACACATAAGACACTCTCTCCCTCTAATATGCCTATTCACCGCATACTCATATAGTATATAATATACATAAATGCAGCCGTTCTGCTGCCGGAATAACCGGCAGGGCAGCCGCATGCCTTTAGCATATACATAGGCTAAGTATACAATTTATATTTTTCAATAATGCATTCTATAAACCATAATCCAATGGCACAGACGTGCCCGTATTTTAAATCGATATTACTTAACCTACTTAACCTTCGCGATTCTCGACAAGTACATCTGCAGTAGCCAAAGGGACGACATTGCTGTTGAGATTCTGGACCACAAGAGAGCTAGATATGTAAGACATTGCTGCTAGGACGAAGCGAGGCGAGGATGCAGATTGAAGCGCACTCTGCAAACTGTCTGAGCAACGAAGGAAAACGAATTTATTAAATAAAATCACGTCGGGATCACCAAATGTTGAGTTGGCAAGTTTTTTTGTCAACTATAAATATTAATTAGAAATAATTAATAAAGTTGTATTTCATATGTCTTTGTTTAACAATTTATTTCAGTCTTATTTTGTTTATGTATATGTTGTAGGTTCTATTTAATATATGTATATAACATGGTGAGATGAGATAAGTGGTACGAAGAAGTATCGGAGAAGCGGTGGATGGCGATATCTAATATTGAGAAGAATCGATAAGCTGGAGATCGAGTAGTCAGTGGTTGACAGTCAGCAGTCGAGGGTAGGCAGTCAGCAGTGAGCAGTGGCCGGTCAGATCGGAGTGATTTCAAGATGTCGTCAGCCGTGAAGCGACAAGTAAATTAAGCTGTACAATTATCTAATTATAATATTAACTTTATCATAATAAAACTAAGATTCACCATATAATCTTATATGTATATATATATATATAAACGTAAACGCGCTAGTACTAACAGAACAAATTGATGCAGGAAAATGTAATGTATGGTTAGTGCTTGAACTCTGCAAACTATCTGGAAATTGTCGTTTTCTTCTGGGAAGAATTATACTTCCTAGTCTTCTTCTAATTTGAAATTTCCGAAGACAGATATTGTGGAAATTCTAATCCGAAAATATCTTAATTTTTATATCACCATCCGATTAAATAAAAACGATTAAACGCTTGTGCAGAATTTTCTTTTGGCTATGATGCCTGTATTTAGTAAAAATACTAAAATTATTACTAAAATTAATTGTAATATTATATGAAAAAACCTCCTAAATTCCGGCAAGGCTTGAAATAAAGTCTAAGAGGTAAGCCTTTAACTACCCCGAGCAGTTAAAGAAATTTAATTAATTAAACCTTATTTTTTAAAATTTTTTTAACGGTTTTAATTATTAACTCTTTCGACTAAGGAACAATTAAAGCTTAGTCGGTAGGTGATTAAAAAAATTTGAATACTAGAAGAAAACCAAACAAAAATGAATAACTGAAATTAGTAAACTTAACCCGACTAATTGAAAATTATTAGGTAAATAAAAAAAATGTAAGACTAAAGAAGAGAAAATGAATATACAAAATTATAAAACTAGTAAAAAGATGAATTATTAGAAAAAACAGAAAAATAAAAAATTAGAAAACAGAGGAATAATTATATCTATTCAAATACAAAAAAATGCATATTTAAAATTATAAAAAAATGGAAAAAAAAATTCATATATGAGAAACTTATTTGAAGGCAAAAGTATTTACCCAATGTAATAATTAATTATAACAAATTATAATTAGGAAGAAAATAAAAAATTAAAATATGAAAAAATTGTAAGGGCTTTATCACCAAGGTAGTCTAGGTATTTATTTTTTGGTTGATCCTTTTTGCCTTCTTTTGTTTTGATTATGCTCTTTCGCCAGCTGCATCAGCGCTCGCATCGGCTTCCTTTCGTGGGCATTGAGTCATTCGAAATTTATCTATTGTTCGTATCGGCTTGTCCTCGCAAATTATATAAACAGAACCAATTCGGAATTCTGTTCTATATTATAGTTTTCATATACATGTAAGATTATATGGTGAATCTTAGTTTTATTATGATAAAGTTAATATTATAATTAGATAATTGTACAGCTTAATTTACTTGTCGCTTCACGGCTGACGACAACTTGAAATCACTCCGACTGCTGACCGGCCACTGCTCACTGCTGACTGCCTACCCTCGACTGCTGACTGCCGACCACTGACTACTCGATCTCCAGCTTATCGATTCTTCTCGATACTAGATATCGCCATCCACCGCTTCTCCGATACTTCTTCGTACCACCTAACTTATCTCACCATGTTACATACATATATATACATTGAATTACATTTTGCTGCCTACGTTGAAACCTTTACCACAAGAACAGAGGCATTACTGTGCACAAGTACTTAGGCGTAATACTTGATAATGAGTTAAATTTTAAAATTCGCACTTCCATGGTTCGGCTTTCAGTACTGACAAGCAAGTAAGATGGAGTGGCTGCTTGAACCCAATAAACTGTCCATATATAATAAAGTGATCATATATAAATCAATTCTTAGTCCCATATGGAAGTACTCCTTTCAAATCTATGGAATATAGGCGAAAACTAACCTAAGGAATTCCAAAGCGAAAATTTTAAGGAGAATGTTGTTTGGTATATCTGAAAAAGGGATATTGAAAGGGATCTTAAGATCGCCAACTATCTACTTCGCCTTGGTATTCATCCGAATTCACTGGACAGACGCCTTACGAGAATGAAAAGGTTCCATCCACTAGATCTTTCCAAGAGATTCATAGAACAGGATTTATAGTATATATATATAAAAGATTGTAAATAATTTGTAAATAATATCTTAAGTTAATGTCAAATATGGATCTGCCTATGATCAAACTTTATCCATCCATCCAAAAATAGCAAGCTTTAGCTGCCTAATAGATAACGGAAAAATTGTTTAAAATAAACGTAAAAATAAAATAATAATAAATGCTTCATTCCGAGCCACTTCTCCAAGTTGGGAATCAGCTGTTGCGTCCGCTTTGCATTGGACCGCGAGATTTGCGAATATCCCAAATTGCCCATTGAAGTTGATTTCAGGAGATCAACCTCAAATACCAACTCGACGATCGGGATCATCCTGCTACTACTAAGGCAGCATAATACGAAATAGTTCTGAATACTCGGAGACATACTTGGAGACGCTCGTTAGCAGCTGTCGGTAAATTTGCTTTGGACCACTAGTGTTCAGAATTATCCGGTATAGTGAACTGTTTGACACAGCACCTTTTGGGTTGGAAAGTTACAGGGGCTCCCTGAACGACAGGGGGCTCCCTTGTGTCCAGCTTGACGCCAACGTATTTAATTGCCCTTTTAGAGGCAACTACGGGCTCGCCACCAGGATACTCGCCGTCTCCACTTTTTTGCGGCTACTCACCAGTACTGCCTCGGTCTTATGCGCTGCTAGCACGAGTCCAACTGAAGCTAGCCTCTGGTTTACCTGCGCGATGTAGCTGTTGCATGCCAGCTCAGCCGATTGCAGTTCCTTCGCGACGATAACGATGGCCACATCATCGGCAATGCCAACTATGTGTGTGCCTTCTGGTACTGTCAGACCCAGCACTCCATCGTACACAATGTTCCAAAGGAGTGGGTCCAGTACTTATCCTTGCGGTACCCCAGCGGACACTCGATTAACCTTTTGGCTTTCATCAGGGCATATTGCAGCGTTCTGCCCTTCAGTAGCATTCTTCAGCTAAAGTGGTAATGAGACAATACTGCTTGAAGTCGCCGTTTCTTGTATAGCTTCTGATGCTATGCCGGTGACTTTGCTTAAGGCATCGATTATAGACCTTAATTTGCTGAACCTGAATTGGTTGGGGGATAGCCCTCCTGTTCATCGAAAGCGGCCTCCAGCTTGGAACTTATCACCTTCTTCAGCACTTTGCAGTGTCCAGCAAGCAAATTGGCCTTTAAGAATACGCATATTCAAGTGGTTTTCCCGGCTTTGTTAAAAGTACCAGGTCTCAAATATTAGCTTAAGTCCACTGGCGTCCGTCGTCTTAAAGTTCTGGGCATTTGCGATATCTTCGCTCCACGTGTGGTGTCTGCCAAATGGCATCCATTTGGTATCCACCTGTAGCAGAAATAAAGTGCGAGAGAAACACAGGAATTAGAAAATAATTATATTTATATTTCTAAAAATCATTTGTAAAATTACGATGAACAATATCAGCCCAATTAATAGTAAGGCCTTTAAAGCTATTCGAAAAATCAGATAGAAAAACTGTTAAAATTAAATCTGTAAAATATTTGATAAAAAAAATAACAAAGCCAAATATACACGGCATATTCCCTTTTAACAAAATACCCAAAATGGGTTTAATATATTCAAAGAGTTTAAATGTAATAAATGTAAGATTATATTATTAATCTTAGTTTTATTGTAATAAAACTTTGTATTATAATTTAGATTGTACAGTTTATTTCTACTTGTCGCTTCATTGTAATAAAACTTTACAATCTAAATAATAATAGATTGTACAGTTTATTTCTACTTGTCGCTTCACGGCTGATGACGACTGAAAACACTCCGACTGCTGACCGACCACTGCTGAATGCCGACTGCCGACTACTGACTGCACGATATCAAGCTTATCGATACTCCTCGATATCAGATATCACCATCCACCGCTTCTCCGATACATATTGGTACCACCCATCTCATCTCACCATGTTACATTCGGACATCCTGATTAGTCCTCGGCCTCCAATGACCAAGAATCTGCCACATATCTTCATAGCTTCATATAATCGCAGCTTGTTCCTGTATTGTTTGGTCCCTCAACATCTGCAGCTTTGCGTACCAGATCTCCAATCTTATATCCGTATTCGACTTTACGCTTCTTCTGATGCATGAAACCTTCCTTATTGACCAACTTCTTATTGTTTATGATGAATATAATGCAGTTATTTATGACCTGAGCAGCCTTGCCTTCCAAGTGTGTAATCCAATAAATGTGCTTATCCAAAAGCGTTGTTGTTTGATTAGCAAAATGTCCAGCATTGTGAGGCTCCACTATTATTTCTCTCTCCATTCATCATGGCACCACGAGCAAGTCAGTTCCGTCCACAGATTTTCAAAGCAAACCTCCTTTGACCTTAAGATTTTCAAACTGCCGGCTGTTGAGAATTTCCAAAATCGCTTTTATCATAGTATCGTCTTGCTGCACCATCCTAATTCTAGTTTACACCTCTGATGAAATCACCATGATTTGAAGCGGATAGCAACTAGGACAGTATATGTTATATGACTTAGACGTTCTCCTGCTCTATGTTCCACCATAGTCCATTCCAGTCATAGTCCACTAAGTATAGTACCCATTGGGCTACCTCTGGTGATACATGCTTGTTTATGTCTGCTAGTTAGTCTCTTCTTGAAAGCCGCACAATATATTAGGAGCATAAAGTGTATACCTAGAATGTATTGGCGAAACTTTTTGCTCGCCAAAAAGATAGCTTTGGCCTTCCTGTGCTGACGCCTCAGCTTTACTGGTCTTCTTGCTCTAGAAGAAAACAAGATTCAGCTGACCTTCGTTCCATTGCACCACACCAGCAACAAATCCATCTTCAGATGCATCTGTATGAAACTCCGTTTTTGAATCTCGTTGATAAGTTCGAAATACCGGCTCTTTAACTAAAGACTCCTTTAGTAGCTGAAACGCTTGCAGCTGTGCCTGATCCATTGTAAATGGTACATCCTTTCCTAAAAGATTGGTTAACGGCTTTGCTATTTGCGAATATCCTCTTATAAATTTTCGGAAAAATCCAGTTAGTTCCAAAGATCACTTTAATGTTCTTCGCCACCAGGAACTTACTGAACGCTTTTTTCTCTTCCAGGTTTTAATTGTCCAGGGTCCACAGTATGGCCGAAAAAGTGAATTTTCGTTTGGCGGAACTGATACTTTTTTTATAAAGACTTGTCTCATCTTTGTTAAGCATTGTTCTGCTGACATATATATATAGGTCAGCACATCTTCATTTATTAATTGTTAGAATTACGGAATCCAAAAGGTGCTTTATTATACAAAGCGACCCTCCTTTGTGATGAATGTAGTATACTTATTGCTCCTTCTTCAACGCGTACATGAAAAAATCAGTTTTCTAAATCCATTACAGAAAAAAATTTGTCCTGCTGTAATTTTACAAGCACCCACCACTGTCATTGTCAAGCCATTCGTTAACCTGTTGTTTTACTGCTTCAGCTTCGTGCCTACCGGAAGGGTAGGATATTCCCATCTGACACTATTTCAAGTTGAATCGGGCACTCCTTCGTTTTCTCAGCATCGTTGTAATGGCGCATCATAGTTTTCACAGCAGAGCGGAAGATCAACATCAGTATTTGCTTCTACTATTTTATAAATACTTATCTGATTTATGTCTAAAGTTTTCTTCCCGGCAGTGTAAGAGAACTTATATTCTTCTTATGTCTTATGTCACCGTCACGCTGAACTTTGTGATAAAGTCGTACCCCAACAACGCATCACATCCTAATGCACAGAGTGGGTCACCTGCAGGTCGTCAATTTGCACCTCAGAGAAAAACTGAGTACACTTTTCTGCAACCTGGCACCGAATCGAACATTGATTTCTTCAAAATTGTTATGTCTGCTCCAGTGACGACAAGTGCTTCTACTGCCACATTGTTAATTAACAACTTCTTAAGACAATTAGCTTCATACACAACATTAAACCAGCTGATGATGTGCACTCTTTTGACCAATGGCCACTTTCATTGCAACGGAAGCATTTTATTTCCACTTTGCAATCTTTGTGCATATGGTCTAATGATCCGCAATGGAACAATGCAGCTTTTCGTCACTCATAGCATTCATATTCTTGTTAGAATTTTTAATAGACACATATTCTTTTTCTCCGTGTTTGCATTCTTAGTTTCTACAATACTTGGGTATACTTCATATCTGTCTTTCTACTCTTTGAAAGACATGCATCATACTAGTTATATTTCAAATCAGTTTTTAAAAATGAACTCTAATTTCGAACATTATAACATTGCATATAACAAATAAGTACATTCGCATACATAATTATATTTGAAATAAAAACAGGATTAATTATTTCTAAATAATATTTATAGTTGACAAAACAAACTTGTCAGATTAACTAACAATTGCATACTTATATATATGCTTATCTATGTACTTAAGTTCTTTGATTCAAATGCTTGGCGAGTATGTAGCCGTAGCATGCTTCATGTTTTCCAGCGTCTGAGAAAGTTTCTCCAAAAATTTTGTGAACTCCCAAATCGTTGGTATTTCACCGCTGGGTGCATGCTCCTTCCACTTTGTCTGAGTCTTGGAATCCACTCTTTGTAGTAGCATGAACACCATCATGCAGCCAACATGAGTGCCCAAAGCCTGCAACGCACGCAGGTGTGCATTAAGTTTATCCGAAAACGAAGATGAGTTGCCGATGTTGTCTCTACAATATTTACACCCAAAATCTCGGTGATATGTGCCTGAAACACTAAACGTTTGTTATTAAAAAGTTTGTCGAGCAATTCCAATGCAACACAGTATTTGAAGCTGGTAATTGGCAGCGCGATTATTGCGTCTAAGGTTGCGCCTTGCACACAGGTTCGCAAGTGCTGATATTTCTCCATGTTGGTCAAATCCGGGTTGGTGTCAATGACTGTAGTAAACATTGACATGAAGTCAGCATAATCCATGTATCCGGCGGAAAATATAGGCAATTTAAGTTCCGGATGGTGAGATGGATATGAACGGTCGTCATTAATGACTGTTTCCTGGTTAGAGCTATCGTTTTGGTTTCGAAACGTGAACGAAAAAGGCATCTGAATTTGACGACATTCTAATTGCTTCCGTAAGCGAGATACCAAAGACAAAATTAAACTATCGAAATTATCGCGTAGATCACTGCCGTTCGTAATCAAGCTCCTCCAAACTATCTTGGTCAAAATTAAACGATGCTTCGATTTTATTGCAACACTCCAATCGAATCTATCTCCTGTTGAGATCATACATCCAGGAGAGAAGCTTCTATGTCCGCTGCGAAGAGATAAGGTTGTAGATCATTGGAATAAATGCTGGGCAGCGTCCTCGGGCCCATTCTCATGCCAGCTCCAGCTACTCAAAACCTGCTTGTTGCAACATACGCGGACGATACAGCCTTCCTTGCCGTTGCAGACAGCCCCCAAGATGCCTCTACAATGGTCCAGGACCAACTGGATGCCCTTGACTCCTGGCTTAAAAGGTGTAACATAGTCGTAAATCCGGATAAGTCAAACAAAACAACATTCACATGTATTTCCATAAAATTTAATGAGTGCTCCTGGGCAGATTTTAAATAAAGAATAATAAAATGAAAAAAAAAAAAAAACTCCAATCGAATATTAATAGCAGCATAAAATGAATTAAGCGTTACTGCAGGCAATGAAGTGCCGAGTTTTAGGGCAGATTATTATTTTGCCCATTACTGCTTGGCGGAAGTGTAGCAGAATTTCCTGTCGCCATGCCCTTGCAATAATCCAAAAGATTTAAATTTGTCTCGACAAAGAACAAATATGTACACTTCTATAAACTGGCGGACAACATATATTAGGCAGTATATCTTATTTTGTTATTTACTTTACAGCAATAGCCTTCATTTGCCTTGCTTAAAAACTAAAAGAATTGTTTGCATTTAAACAGACGGACAGAACGTCAGTCAGACAGGTGGACACGGATATATCAACTCGTCCTGATTAATAAAATATATACTTTATGGGGACGGAGATGGCTCCTTCAATGCATTTCACATTTCGTGACAAAGTTGTAATACCCCTCTGCAAATAAAAATCAGCCTGCAAAATTGTTGGATCAAACATTTTTGTCGTTAATGTGAATGATAGACACTTTCTAATTAATTAATTCCCAGCAGCACCAGGCGATGTACTGATGCAGCTAGCGAAAAGCTTGATAAAAAGAAAGAGAAAAAATAAGGTAGCCCTACAAATAAAATTAAGAGATCGCTTTGATACAGGCTCTTAGCTAATCAGATAAAACTTAATAGAGAGTAAGAGTGTGGCTTTAGCAATTATTTAAAGGATATTTTCCATTTATTTATTTCACACAATGACGAAAAGCTGAAATCAAATAGGATTTGAAAAACAGCCCCAGTAGGCTTTGAATATATCCCCTTGACCTGGGTGCGGTGCTATAATTGTTAGGCCATTCAGTTCTCGTAAGTGTGTCGTAAAGTATATATCGTTAAAAATTTGTAGTATATTTAAAAATTAATTGTATTTTTTTCAAATTCAAGGTTAGAAGTAAAATAATTTTATTTTATTCATCTTTAGAAAGTTGATTTTAGCCATAAGCGTTTAACAAATTTTTCGGTTAAAGTATGTTTGGTCTCACTCGGCGAATTTTCTGTTGTATGTCAAGGCGAAATCAGTTATATCGCAAATATGCCTCCCAGGCTATCAATCAGATGTTGATGCTACAGCAGATGGACATCTGCGCGGATCAGCCGTCTCGTGGTTTGGTCATTGGAGTCTACGCCGATGAGGAAGATAAGAACGATGCCGGTATCCTCACCCATTCCGGGTGGCGATATAATGTCCAGAAGACCAACGGCCGCCTAATTGAGGTGTTGCGCATGTCCGGTCCTATGCCCAAACGAGGCGAGGCACGGCTGTTATTTGCTATCGAGCCGGAGCGAATTCCCTACTATTCCGTTGTGGCTGTTGTTGGGCTGGGCAAGGAATGCCTAGGCTACAATCCCTATGAAGTACTAGATGAACAGAAAGAGGCAATTCGTCGTTCTGTGGCAAAGGCATGTCAGATTCTAGCAGAGCTAGATACAGACCGTATTGAAGTAGAGAACTGCGGCCATGCCGAGTCTGCAGCTGAAGGTGCTGCTCTGGGTATTTGGGCGTATCAAGAAATGCGTGACCCCAAGACGCGTATTTCCATACCTTCAATCGATCTGTATGCGGTCAAGGATGAAGCTTGTGACATTGAGGGTTGGAGAATAGGATTGCAGAAGGCAGCAGCACAGAATTTAACCAGACAGCTGCAAGAAATGCCGTCCAATCTTCTAACCCCAACCGCATTCGCCCAGAATGTTGTAGAGGTTTTATGTAAATCTGGCGTTAATGTGGAGGTCAAGGTTGAGGGCTGGGCTGAGAGCCAATCTATGCATGCTTTCCTGGCAGTTGGTAAGGCTTCGTGTGAGCCACCCATCTTCTTGGAGCTAAGTTACTATGGCACTTGTGCAGAAGAACGTCCAATTGTACTTGTTGGACAGGGAATCACCTTTGACGCTGGTGGCCTCTGCCTGAAAAAACGCAAGGAACTCTATCACATGCGTGGTGACATGACAGGAGCTGCTGTTGTAGTGGCCACTTGCCGTGCCGTAGCTGGTCTAAGACTACCAGTGAGTAAGCAAAACCATTTTTCCAACAATGCTAAATATATAAAAATGTACCTCACGTTAGGTAAACATTCGTGGACTAATTCCACTTTGTGAAAATGTAGTTGGATGCAACTCCTTTCGCCCTGGTGATATGGTTAAATCAATGAATGGAAAACCATAGAGGTTCAATGCACTAACCATGAGGATGTTCTTGTTTTGGCTGATGCTCTACTGTACGGCCAAAATTTCTGCCCCAAATGCATCATTGATATTGGTACATGTTCCGGATATATGCGACAGGCTCTGGATGAAGCTGCCTGTGGCGTTTTTACCAACTCTGAGATCCTGTGGCAGCAAATAAAGCACGCCAGCATGCACACAGGAGATCGTGTGTGGCGGTTCCCATTGTGGAAATATTATAGCAGGGCAGTCCGTGCTGGTGGACGTAGTGATGTTCAGAACTATGGCATTGGACGTGGAGGTCGTCCCTGCAAGGCCGCTGCCTTTCTACGAGAATTTGTTCCATGCGGTCAATGGATGCATATTGTAAGTTATTATGGTCGTTAGGGGTCCAAAATACGAAACGAAATTTTCTTTCCTTAGGATGCAACAAATGTAATGATTACCAATGGCATCGATTTCGAATACTTGCGTCGTGGGATGGCTGGTCGCCCGACCCGAACTTTGATTGAATTCATCGCACAAACCATTTGCAAGGATACCGCTCCAAAGATGGGAAAATAGCCGACTGGGGAAAAACTCAAATCGTCCTTCCATAAGATAGCAATAATATCAGCACTCAAAATAAAATGATAAATTTTGTATCTTCATCTTGGTACTTAATGTTACGTAGACAAGATTAATTTTTTTCTGGAAAATTTTACTCATATTTACCAATTTGATAATCTACTGCCACTAGTAAATTAATTATTATCAATAGATCCTACAATCCGAGAAGTCTACCAATCTTTATGAATGCTCCCGTCTTCAGAACATAAACTCTATTTACGAGCTCAGCTGTGCCACCAGCTCCGGCTGCAGCTCCAGCCGAATTGCTTATTCTGAGAAGTTCACTTTCTCCACTTAATTTTTTTAATTTTTATGCACTTGTAAACTGTATTATAACTATTTCACGAAATGTGTAATGCATTGAAGGTGGCATCTCCGGCCACAATATATATTACTGGCTGGTATTAACCGTTGCCCGGGTCTACATAACTAAATAAAACAAATTGATTTATTGACCATCTGCAAATAAACAAAAACTACAACCCCCACGTGCAAACATACACCACATGTAATGGTTCTGTTAAACGAACAAAATCTCAGCCAACTATTACAACAAATACGAAATATACCAAAAACCCTTGTCGAAGAACTTTTAAGACGATTTTACAACATAAATTACTAAGGAAACCTCCGTAAGTGCTGCGGCGATGTCGAAGACAAGATGCTCATCATCAGTAATAAATTACAATTAGAGGATAATTTAGAAAACACGAAATTGTATACAAACTCAATGACAAACACAGTTAAAAGTCTTATTCAAAGGAAATTACCTGATAGGCTTTTTATGACTTGCGAGACATGATATCTCAACCATTTTGTTTGAGGCGGGGAGACTTCTCGATTCCAATTTATTCGAAATAAAAAAATATTGTTTATTTTCGCTGAGTATAGATCCACTTTATTTTGTATCACTTCACACTAACACTTCAAATTGTAGACTAAAACTAAGAAGTAATAATGGCCGCCTTGGGCCGAGAAAAGGGAGTTTGGAGACCGGAGAGAGTATGGAGAGTTGTCAGTCAAGATGAACGGATAAATGAGCGATGCTCATTTACACGGGTCCAGGAGTGCTCTGATATTCACTGTCTTAGTTCTGTTGTCGAGCAGGATGACGACAGTGGGGAACACTTTGGTTTGGTGATGCTCCATGAGCGTTGCAAGGGGTTGAATCCCTGCCGATTGGCGTTGTGGAGGAGCAGCTTCTGGTTGCGGTGTAGATGGGCTGGAGTCCTCCTCAATATGTAGGTGGGTGTGGTGTTGCTGCTGGCGTACCCGGCACTTATCGCTGCTTCGGCATGAGTTGCCGGAATTTTGGAGGCTCCCAAAAGGTTTTTCTATTGTCCGAATGCATATGTAGAGGACAGCTACGTTGGCTGGGGATGGAAACTTGTAGGCTTTATATCTTCTATCGCTTCGAGGGTGCGATAGCGCTCATATGATGAGCTTTGAGTTAAGATCTTTGCACACACTTCATATTGTTTTTCAATTTTGTCTCAGATTCTTGATAAGGTCACGTCTGACCTGAAGTATGTGCAGCGTCACTGCAGTCTCAGCTGGATTGTTAATTCGAGCTTCCAAATGACTGAGCTTGTCGGTGACCGAAATGAAATCTGCCAGAGCCATTTGTCTTGGATTCGGTGTTCTGGGTAACGGACCAAGTAGCTATCGGGGTACGACTTGGTAATGGGGTATTGCTTTTTGCCGGAAAGGCAGGGGAAACGGATGCACTTTGTCTTAGGGCTCCTACTATCGGAACAGTCAAGGTTTTCTTGTTGGATCCGCTTGACATAATAATTTGTTCTCACTGGAATGGATATTTGTTAGTAGTAAGTGTTTTGAATTTAAATTAATTAAATTCAAATGAAATGCAGCAACGAGAACTAGCGGACAATGGAAAAAATTTCGGATGCGACAGAATATTTATAATATATTATTATAATAATATTTATAATAATCGGAGAATAATAAAAAATAATCGCTGATGTGTATGTTACATTCAAAGTCTAATATGATCGCGCCTTTGCGCAACTAAGTACACACGTGCAAGTTATGTGCATACAGCAACTCTCTCACATATATATAAGCATATATATAATATACATAAATGCAACCGTTCTGAAGCCGGCATACCCGGCAGCGCAGCCGCATATCTTTAGCATATACATAGGCTAAGCATACAATATATTTTTGTGAATAAAATATTCTATAAATCACAATTCAATGGTACAGACGTGCCCGTATTGAATCTTACTATATCAACTTACATGGCGACCGTGACATGGTCACGAACAAAAAATATAACAAATAATTTATATCAAAATTCATAACAAACACAAGTGATTTTAAACGACCCAACAACAAATCTACAATGGCTTGGCAGCACGCTCCGACCAAAACTACAATTGATGGTGGAATAACAACGCAATAACTGAATGAATTGATTGATGGTGGAACATTTGATGGTGGAAGAACAACGCATTAACTGAATGAGACAACAACGACAACGAAGGCGTCAGCAACATCCCACAAACAAACAACAAAAAAAATCTACTCACTCAAAACAAATAAACACAGCTTATCAACAAATTCCTAATCAACCGCCTCCCGAAAAGCAGATACCCAAACAAAGAAAGGCCTGCCCAAACGATTGCAGCGGACCTCTGGAATCCCCGTATTGTGAATACACCTGTGCAGACAGCACTTGTGCGCCAACAGACATCGAAGAATAAGCAGCCTGTGCAGCCAGCTCCGGCCCCATCTAGCGCATCAAGCTAGACCCGGATAACGGAATCGACAGCGCTACTGAGAGCGCATATCGCAAAAATTTTTTTATAAATGCACTGCGTTGTATAAAACATAAACTAAAAAACAATTGTAAACATTAAGTCGTAAAGCTATACGAAAAATTAGGTATGAAATTGTAAATTCACACAGGTGAATTAATCTTAAATTTCTCCGCGCCGAATGGCGTCAATAAATGAGAACCAATAGTATAAGTAAAATAGATAGCTTACAATAATATACGCCTTATGGCATATATAAAGAAAGTCTTTAAGTTTAAATTACACAATTCCCAAAATGGGCTTAGTTGATACTAAGGTTGCCGATTCAACGGCAAATGTCATAAATAAAATAGAATCAGAAAATAACAATAACCATACTATTAATAATAATCGTTATTATAATGTCGGGAAATGCATTTTTTAAATTATATAAATTACACAACAAATGCTTGAAAAAAAGATTTCAAAGTTAAGCAAATGACCTAAACCTAGAAGTGATCATTCTAAAAAAAAAATTAAAAGAAATTAGGGACAATTTTGATAAATCATATAAGTCATTAGCGCAAAATATACCAATTCAAAGGAACAATAAACAGACATGCAGAAATATTAGTAAACAGCTTTAATGAAGCTCATATACTAATATATGTCCATAGAGATCAATTAAACAAAGATCAGTGGGCACTGGTATCAAAAATTTTAATCAGACTAAGGTCAAATTTGATATCAGTAAAGGAAAAGTATAATTTGGATATTTCAATTCCAAGAATCCTAAGTACTCCCTTGACAGTTGAAATTGGTGATAAACCGGAATCAACAGAATCAGCTACTACCTCAATAGAGCCAGAAGAGTTTGAATTTGCAAACTCTAGAATAGAAGAAAAAGATTTAAATAATCTTACTATTCCAGCTGTATTAAAGTCAGACCAAGATTACACAGATTCAGATTTAAATTCTATAACATCAAGTGTAATCGAGCCGAAATTCTGCAGAACCCTAATGGCACAAACAAATATTGATTTTATTAACACTGCATCCAAGCTTATACCAGTTGGTAAAGCTGAAAGCCTGATAAATTTTATTGATGCATTAGAAATAATAAAAACAATAAAAGATGAACACGAACAGTTTCAATAATAAAAGCACAGCTAAACGGTGTTGCCAGAAACATAATCGGAAATGAAAATACTGTAACGGAAGTAATTTCCCGATTAAAAAGCAATGTCAGAGGCGAAACTGTAGAGGTATTGTCAGGAAAACTAATGAATTTACAGCAACGCAATAAAACTGATGTTGAGGTTGAGCAGATGACACAAGCATTGGAAGGTGCATATATAACAGATGGTTTAAACTTAGAGTTAGCAAGAAGTTATTCAACACAACATGCAGTCAAAGCAATGACTAAAAATTGCGCAATTGATAATTGATCCATACAATGAATGATGCCATATAAATTCGTAAATAGTTGCACAGAAGCAACTGGACAGTCAAACACTGTTCTTTATTACAGAAAATCCACAGCGCGGCGGAAACCGCGGACGTGGAAATTATAGAGGTAACTATCGTAGTTATAATAAAAACTACAACAATATCAACCATAAAAATAGTGGACGAGGCCAATATAGAGAGAACGAGGCCACCAGAACAACCAACCCAATGTCAGAGCAACTGGGAAACTCCCAAAACCCTTTAGATACACAACAATAGAAGATGCTAGGATTCAGTCTATTAATCTAAGTCAAAATATATTTGTTTCATTTCAAAACATAGCTACAGAAAAAGAACTTGTCTTTTTAATAGACACAGGTGCAGACATATCAATTTTGAAATTTTTCAAAATATTCAACCAGATAACAAAATTAATATTCAAGGAATAATCCAAGGGGTTATTCAATCCTTAGGATTAACGTCAATCGAGATTCAGACAGATAAATATTGTTGACTTGAAACTCGAAATACCAATAATAGGGATTGACTATATAAAAAAATTCAACTGCCAATTAAATTTCAAGCCGTCAGAAGATTAGCTTATAATTAGACCCAATAACTTAAATATTCCGATTCATGTCCCAATAACATATACTTCTGGTAATAATATAATTCTAATACCAGCAAGCATCACAGGTTGTCCGAAAATTGAACTGTCTTCAACTGAAGATAGTGTACTAATCCCAAACCAGGAACTCCAAACTGGTATTTATGTTGCAATGGTCACTGTTGCAACTACAAGAAATGCATTTGTCCGATTACCAATACCGATCAACTAGTTAGTACTTAAAATTTACATTATGAATCACTTTCGAACTACGATGTAGCTCAAACCAACAATGAAAGTAGGAAAGAAGAAGTCTTGTCTCGATTGCCTAAAAATTTTCCAACTCATTTTAAAATTAGCGATTAGTGATTGACTATCGCCAAATTAATAAAAAAACTTTTGTCCGATAAATTTCCACTACCTAGAATTGATGATATTTTAGATCAACTAGGCAGAGCAAAATATTTTTCATGCCTTGACTTAATGTCTGGTTTCCACCAAATTGAACTTGAAAAAGTTCAAGAAATATATCATCATTTTCAACAAGCAATGGCTCATATCGCTTCACGTGATTACCATTTAGCCTAAAAATAGCCCCAAACTCATTTCAAAGAATGATGACAATAGCATTTTCTGGTCTCGAACCATCCCAAGCATTTCTTTATATGGATGACTTAATAGTCATTGGTTGTTCCGAAAAACATATGCTCAAAAACTTAACTGACGTTTTTGAGAAATGTAGGCAATAACCTAAAATAACCAAAAAGTACATACGGAAAAATTTTAATTTTTCATACATGAAGTCACATTTTTGGGACATAAGTGCACAGATAAAGACGACAAAAAATATAAAGTTATTGAAAATTACCCAGTCCCACATGATGCGGACACCGCAAGACGATTCATTGCTTTCTGCAATTACTATAGGCGCTTCATAAAAAACTTTGTCGACTATTGCCGTCACATAACAAGATTATGTAAAAACGGTGTTAAATTTGAATGGACATCTGAATGCCAAAATGCCTTCAATCATCTTAAATCTTAATCCAGACTTCACCAAAGAATTTTGCATAATTACAGATGCAAGTAAACAAGCCTGTGGAGCGGTTTTAACTCAAAACCCTAATGGACTCCAACTTCCCATTGCATACGCATCAAGATCGTTCACTAAAGGAGAAAGTAACAAGAGTACAACTGAACAAGAGTTAACAGCTATTCACTAACTTATCTATTTTCAATGGTCAATCCAAGTTCGAAATTGACACGTATGAGGCTTGAATTAGAGGAATATAATTTTACGGTAGCAGATATTCTAAAAGGGTAAAGATAACTTTGTTGCCGATGCATTATCCCGGATAACAATAAAAAATTTAAAAGATATACAAAACAAAATCCTGAAAGTCACTACCAGATATCAAAGTAGACAAAAATCCTGCGCAGGAAATGAAAAAATAGAAATGCCAAGGCAATCTACCGAAAAAGCTTCTCAGCTCAACGTATACGAAGTCATAAATAATGACGAAGTACGTAAAGTAGTGACCTTGCATATAAAAGACACACTATGTTTCTTTAAACATGGTAAGAAAATTATAGCAAGAATTGACATTGGTGATTTATATATTAATGGAAATATTCATCTAGAACAACTATTTCCAAGGCTCGAAAATGAAGATGGTATATAAAAAATAAACCAAGTCGAAATGGCACCGTGGGAACACGTTTCAATAGATAATTTCAAGAAAATGAGCAATCAAATATTCAAATCTTTAAGAGTAGCGCTACTCAACCCGGTGACCACAATAACAAAAGTTAAAGAGAAAGAAGCTATATTGTCTACATTACATGACGACCCAATAGAAGGAGGTCATACAGGCAGAACAAAAACCTTGGCCAAGGTCAAAAGACATTATTACTGGAAAGGTATGACTCGTGTTATAACACAGCTTATCCAGAAATGTCAAAAATGCCAGAAAGCAAAAATTGCGAAACATAATAAGACCCCTTTAACAATTACTGAAACCCCAGTAAAAGCCTTTGACAGTCACATTAATTTGTGACTTGACTAAATACCTATTCGCGATTCCCATTCTTTTGAGGATTCCAATATTTGAGGATTTTATTCTGAAGTACGGTCCAATGAATACGATCATTACGGACATGGGCACAGAATACAAAAATTCGATAGTCCTTGATTTGTGCAAGTATTTAAAAATTAATAATATTACATCAACTGCACATCATCACCAAACAGTTGGAACAGTCGAAAGAAGTCACAGAACTTTTAACAAATACATACGTTCATATATATCGGTTGATAAAACCGATTAGGACATATGGATTCAATATTTCGTATATTTTTTCAATAAGACCCCATCTATGGCACAGGAACTGTCCATATGAACTTGTCTTTGGTAAAACAAGTAATTTACCAAAAAAATTTAAAAGCATAGATAACATAGAACCTATATATAATATAGATGATTATGTTAAGGAAAGTAAATATAGATTAGAAGTAGCATACAGAAGAGCAAGAAATATGCTCGAAATAAATAAACAGAAAAAGTTTACAATATAAAAACTAATGACATAATATTATCCATAGGAGAAAAAGTTCTGTTAAGAAACGAAACAGGTCATAAGTTAGATTTTAAATATACCGGTCCATACACGGTATCGGAAATAGGAGAAAGAGATAATATTACAATCTCTAACAATAAAAATAGGAGACAAATAGTACATAAAGATAGATTAAAAAAGTATGTTTCATAATCTAATTAGTATGGCCATGCATAAGTAAAAATATTTTTCTAATTCATTTTCTTCATTGCTATTAATTAGAATTTAAAAAAATTTAAATAAATAAAAAGTAAAAATATGTTTCTAATTAATTTTCAATTTGCAATTAAGTATAATTTTAAAAGAAAACCAAAGAAATAAAAAGTAAATAATTAATTATATATAACTTTAAAAAAAAGAAAAGGTTTATTTTACCGGCGTCACCGACAGCGCAACTACGCTGCCGTAGCTTAATGACAATATAAATTGTATCAAGAGATTCATTAAATAAAGAAAAGACAAAGAATACACAAGTGAATATAATTTAAATGGAGACATCAACAATATCGATCCTTTACATTATATTTTAGTCACAAATGTTGTGCAGTTAATAATTTATTTGGGGTTCAATAACAAATGCATATTTACGAATATAATAATATCGATTATTCTTTCCAAAAGATACATTAAATAATTAGCCTCTTTGGAGCTATGATAGAAGTACATACCGCGGTGTGAAGCCTTACTGGCCACTTAATCAATGTAATCTAACATCGACATAAGTGCACGAATAAAGGAATCTTGCCAAACGATAAAAAATATAAAGTTATTGAAAATTATCCAGTCCCATATGATGCGGACAGCGCAAGACGATTTATTGCTTTCTGCAATTACTATAGGCGCTTTATTAAAAACTTTTCCGACTATTCTCGTTGTAATGGTTGCAGAATCATAGATAAGAAATACATAGGTATTTACTGCGGAAGCCGTTTGCGACAAACTTGTCGCCTGCGCTGTAATTGTTGAACGCTTTATTCTGAGCTTAATGCATAAAAACTGATGGACAACGCAATGCAATAAATCTGCGTTAACGCATTAAGCTTATGACCGATCTTACGCGGTAGTTGCTGAAAGCTTTATTAAAGCAGAAAAGAGATCGACAACGTAATGCAATAAAGCTGTGTTCACGCATAAAGCTTGTGAGCGAGCTTGCGCAAGCTGCAGATTAGCTGAATATCGCGAGCAAAGCGATGCATACGCATGCGACAAATCGTCGCTATAATTGAGCATGTGTTAGAAAAAGCTTTTTGTGGTATATAAGCTTGTAAAGCTACTGAAAAGTTCTTT
Organism: Drosophila repletoides; assembly: GCA_018150835.1. NCBI lineage: Eukaryota > Metazoa > Arthropoda > Insecta > Diptera > Drosophilidae > Drosophila > Drosophila repletoides. Next base: position 199,601 of record JAECWQ010000228.1, read on the forward strand.
TCCATTACACATTGCAAACGACGGCGGATCTGCTGCACCGTGGGCTGACGGTCTATCACCACGTTAAATAATAAAATTACTTAAAACTTGTAAAAGTGTGTTAAAATATTAATAATATTATTAATATTAGTGCTAAAATATAAAAATAACATACAATTCAAATTATTTTAATTATTTTAAAATTATATAAAAATATATATTATTTTTCGCCCATGTGCAACGTGTATCCCAGATCTAATCTGGATGCATCCAGCTCAAGGCTGATCTTAGGAAAGAGATTCCTAATACAGCCTTTAGATTCGACAAAAATGTATGTGGGGTATATAATATTTCCCGAAAAACAAATAAATTTTAATTTTTATACTTATAGAATATTTCTACATAGGGTATCGTAACCTAACCCCCCTCCAATTAGATGCGGCAAAAGTTTGCCTTAAATCTAATTTTGGGGGCAGGTAGATTTTTACGGCCACCACCCTAGATCCCCACATGGACTAATTGTGCTGCTGGCCAAGACTGTCTCTGCAGCCGCCGCACATCGGCATACAGAGCCACCCAAATAATTCGTCCCTCTACATATTGTACTGCAGTTTCACCTGGAGCCTCAGTAATTAAATAAAATAACAAAAAAAAAAATAAAAGAAGAAAAAACTAAAAACAACAAACAAAATTAGGAACATGTGTGTACAGTGGTACAGTGTATAAAAAAAAATGTAACAATAATTGCATACAAAAGCAATAATGAGTTAAAAGATAGGAACATGTGTGTACAGTGGTACCATGTACAAGAAAAATGTGGAAAAAAATAATTAATAAAAAATAAACAGAAACAGGTGTGCAAAGTGGGACAAGGCAGATAATACTTGTGAAAAAAAATAAGTAAAATTAAAAAAAAAATAAATAAATTGAACAACAAAAATACACATATATATAGAAAAAAAAATAGAAAAAAATGCATAACCCCAAACCTTTCCAAGATCCCACATGATAAAAATTTAAGATTAAAAACAAAAAAGAAAAAAAAACACACACAAAACAACCCAACAAGAAAAATATAAATCTCAACATGAAACAAAACAAACAGCATGATTAGGTACACCATTGGAAGGCCTTTCATCGATTACACTTCGGATAAATGTATGTAAGTCACACGTTTTTATTTCTCTTAATTCTTTTTACAATGAAAAAAAATGTTACCAAATTTTTATTATCCCCTTATTCCTATACATTGAAAAAATTCTTCCTTAAAATATTGCGTATATACAAAAGCAAAAAAAAAAATTATATTAAAAAAAATAAATACAAAAAAATAATATAATACAAAAAAAAACACAAAAACGAAACAAAATGAAAAAAATATAGAGTATAGAATATGATATGCTAGTTTTTTTTCTATGCACATTTTGCTTACACCCTGCCTTAAAAATAAATCCACATTAATATGTTATTAGTTAAATAGGAATTTTTTTTTTTAAATTTTTTCAAATTATTTAAGTAATTTTTTTATTTTTTTAATTAATTTAAATTAATCAAATTTTTTTATGGAAAGAACAAGAAAATAATTGAATTTGATGAATTAAAATTAATTATAAGGAAATATGGATTTTTTTTTTTTTTTGTAATAGATAGATTTCGATATATTATAAATACTAATGGTGGTAGATTAAACGAGAAAAAAATACAAATTATTAAAATGTTAATTATAAAGTAAAAATTTTCTGTAACTAGAAAAAAACAACACAAAAACAAACATCTCTTAAATTTAATGTTAGGAAGATCACATTAAATAACGCAATGGAGTATATATTAGTGTCATTTAATATACAATAAATATTGTTATTAGTTTGAGATGATGAAGTAAAAGTTTTCTTTCCTGTTGACATGGGTATATAATAGTAGGGAATCTCTATAAAAATAATCGCATTTGAGATTCATGGTTGGGTGGGTAAAGACCGTGAGGATCGAATACTAGCTAAGATCCTCCAAATTAATTTTTGACAATCTAGGTATATAAAGCAGCCGTCAATTTGTTTATCGAATTTTTAATAATTTTGCGTTTGTTCCAATTTTTGGATCGTTTGAGATTTTCGTTGTTAGGAAGTTTAGCTTCCATTTTAGTTTCAGTAGGGACTCTATAAAAATAAAACTTTATGTGCTAAGAGTTCTACAGGACACAGCAAACCCACCCCACCCCGAAAGAGCTAGGGAATTAAAGGGTCCCGATCCCCGCTGTGACACCGTCGACTCCCGGTATTAACACTAAAAGATGGATAATCTTTGAGCAATAATCTTGTTTGCGTGAATGTTATCTAAGTGTCTGATTCCTACACGAGGGCATCTACGTGTATTTACCTTTTACTGCATCAATTTTTTGTTAATACTAGCGCTGGTTTGTTAAATAAGTTTTTGGCGACTAACGTGGGGCACAGCTACATTTGGAAAGATTATTGATAGCATTGGAAACCACTAATATTAGTAAGATACCTTTCTGAATTAGTCGTCGCACATCCCCAACTTAGGAGTACCATTGTTTTAAATGTTTGAAAATGCATGCTATGAGGGTTATGGAAAAACATCATAGTTATACCTTGGCTGTGTGAGATTATTTAATTCAATGTATGTGACTTGGAACTTGGTATTTGGCTAATATCGATTAGTTTGCTTATATATACATATGTTAAATAATAGTTAAAGCATAGGAGATAGAGTTCAATCTAGACACTCAATTTATTACTCCACTGCTCTCCAAAGTTAGTGCTCGCTTGTTTTCGATATCTATTTTATTATTTATTAGAATTTTGATCGTGAAACCTTACAATACTATTGCATAATAATCTGGAATCTTGCGTATTTAGCTGAAACTGAATACCCTGACGATTATGCATGCGAAAGCCTTTTGTTTTGATCAGTGATTAAATTTTTGGTAAATTTTGAATTGATTTCTTATCCTTTTTAGGTATGATTATTGGATGAATGTTAGATGTATTTGATGCAAATGCAATCTGGTTGACTCTGGAATAGATGTATCATACTGTTTTAGTGTATGGCTACCGTGCAACAGGCATGTGTTTAAATGAGTATATATGGGAATTGTCAGGTTTTCTATTTGTAGTAGCAATAACCCAAAATTCTTTTCTTACTTTTTATATTCGAGTACTGTCAAAAATACAAAACAAATAATGATTTTTATATTATCAAGTTACCCAAAACAAATGTCAATTAAACAGGAAACGTTATATGTTAATAATTGAACATAGCCCCCAAAATATATCCGCCTCAGTGGATGCCGCTGAGAAGAATTGTAGTATTTGTTCTCAGATAATGACCAATACTCAGTCGTGCTATATAACAGCCTGTAAGCATATTTTCCATAAAAATTGTCTTGAGGATTGGTTACAAGCACATAATAATTGTCCCGAATGTGTCAATCTAATAGACACAAATAATTTAAAATTAGTCATAGGTAATTGTTCACCTAGAGCAAAATAGGTTAATGCCAATGTTCCAGGTACTAGCCGTCATCCTATCACTAGCAATTTAGCCAAGACATTAGAAGGAGTTTCTGTCTGTTTAGATAAGTCTTCTATTTGTACATATCAGGAAGAATTGATTGAGATTCTAAAAATAATCTGCTTCCAGAAGCGCGACACAGATTGCTGTATCAGCCTGTACACACAGTAGGACAACTACGAAGGTATGTACAGATGCAAGAAAATTTAGTTAGAGAACTTAGCAATCGTGCAGAAGAATTTGTTAGACCAAAACCACAAGCAAATCGTCGTCAAGTATACGCTATAGAAGAGAAAGAAGATGATGTAGATCAATCAATAGAGGTTAGTAACGAAAGTGATGTCGCTGCCATTTGTAATACTAATATAACTTGCTGCAACTGCGATGTCCAGGGACACGTCTGGGAAAATTGTTTAGCCCAGCGCCGTATATTTTGTTACGGATGTGGCACTCTAAATGTTTATCAGCCACAATGTTCGACATGTATTCGTCTTAAGTCGGAAAACGGATTGAAGGGTGTATCCCACAACAACAGGATATCCCCAAAGAACTGAAAGAAAGTAAAGTAACGATTTTAAAACCAACAGGAAATTATGAAATGTTACCCGTAAATAAAAACCATTTCTCCCCTATCATGAACGACTTAGAAATTATTTAGATATTAGAACTAGAATTTTTAGTGAAAGAATTATTTTTAGAGAGTGAAACAATGCAGTAAGGCATTCAGTTCAGCAATATTTAAAAATAACAATGATCTTCGTTGTTATGCAGAAGTGTCCTTTTTGAACTTATCTGAACATGGTCTATTAGACACCGGTGCAAGCGTCAGTTGCATTGGGTCTACATTAGCATTAGAGAACTTTTCAAATATGGCAGAATTTAATGTGAGAATCAGGTTATAAGTATATTATCCCATCTATTAGACAGAGACTGATTTTAGGTGTAGATTTTTGGAAGATTTTCGCTTTAGCTCCTAATGTGATAAGTTCGATAGAATCGCCTACGAGAGAAATAGAAAACAGTCCTGCAATTCAAGCAACCAATTTGTACCTCCTTTTAACTCCTGTTCAACAACAACAACTAGAAGTAGTTAAAAATGTATTTCCTAACTTTCTTCACGGATTAGGTAGAACATCCATGTAAGCAACGCTCCCCCAGTAAAGCAACGCTTTTATCCCGTCAGTCCAGCAGTTGAGAAACTGTTGTACGCCGAGATAGATCGTATGTTAGAATTAGATATTATTGAGCCTTCGTTCAGTGCCTGGAGTAGCCAATGCGTCTGGTTATGAAACCCAACAAGGTGCGTCTTTGTTTAGATGCACGCAAGTTAAATGAGGCAACAAAGAAAGATGCTTATCCTTTGCCCAGCATAGACGGTATTTTCTATATGCCAAAGGCTAACATTATATCAAAATTGGATCTCAAGGATGCATATTAGCAAATTGAGCTATCGAAAGAATCAAAGCCATTAACCGCATTTACAGTACCTGGCAGGCCTTTGTATCAATTCAAAGTTATGCGTTTCGGCCTTAGCAACGCGCCGTCCACCATGTGTCGTCTTATGGATGATATAATCCCACCTGATCTTCGTCACTGTGTGTTTGGATATTTAGATGATGTATGCATCGTCTCAGAAACATTTTCCTCACACCTTTCACTTCTTGTACGACTGGCAGAGCAATAGTGTAAACTATTTAGGATACTTAATCGGTAGTGGAGGTATATGCAGAGATCCTGCGAAAATTGAGTGTATTCTAAATTGGTCAACACCAAGGAACCTGAAACAGGTTCGTAGGCTTTTAGGAGTATGCGGATGGTATCGCCGTTTCATCAACAATTATGCGGAGTTGACATGCCTAATAACAGATGTGTTGTCTGTTAAAAATAAATTCGTCTGGACAGATAATGCGCAAGAAGCGATGCAAAAGTTAGAGATTATACGTACTTCTGCTCCGGTCTTACAGAATCCAGACTTTCAGAAAAAATTTTACCTTCATTGTGATGCTAGTAATTTTGCAAAAGGAGCCGTCTTGGTTCAACTGTCGCCTGATAATAATGAAATGCCAATTGCATTCATGTCAAAAATATTAAGTCGTGTACAGCAAAATTATAGTGTCACCGAACATGAGTGAGCTATTGAAAATTTTAGATGTTATTTAGAGCTGCAGGAATTTGAAGTTGTTACTGATCACTCCAGTCTGCTTTGGCTTATGCGCCAACAAAATGCTTCTGGTGGGCTCGCTAGATGGATTTTCCGATTACAGCCGTATAAATTTTCAATTTCTCATAGGAAAGGAAAATAGCATATTGTTCCCGATGCATTGTTGAGAATGTGTGATTTGGATTCTAAAGCTTTCTTTGATTCAGAATATAAATCACTTATCGAGAAATTTACGCAGAATCAGTCAAAATTTCCATATATTAAAATTTCTCAGCACTTTACCTGTAAGGAAACCAAGGCTAATTATGTTCTTCGACCGCCGATGGGCTTATAAACTCCAACTTGTAGACCTTTCCAGAGGTTATATATTGATTTGTTAGGACCGTACCCAAGAAGTAAACGTGGTGATGTCCGATTTCTCAATGTCCTAGATCATTTCAGTGAATATCATTGGCATCATTCTTTAAAAAAATTTACTTCGTCAGCAATTCAGGATTTCCTATTAAAGAGTATATTTTACTGTTTTGGAGTACCTGAAACTGTAGTTAGTGATAATGGTTCTCAGTTCAAAGCGAATGATTTTTATAGTTTTCTGACCGAATTACGCATAAGATATGTATATACAGCTTTTTACTCCCCTCAAAGTAACGCTGCAGAGTGAGTCAATCGTTCATTGTTAGCGGCTGTTCGCGCTTACTGGAAAGAGGATCCGACCGAGTGGGACAAGCATATTTCGGCCATTTCATGTTCCTTGCGATTATCTTTGCATCAATCATTAGGCTGCTCTCCATATAAAGCATTATTTGGATTAGATATGATCAACCATGGTTCTGATTATCAATTATTAAAAGAAGTATCAATTTTAGAAGAGCCTATAATTCCATTGGATAGAATTGATCAATTAGCACTACTCCGTAAAGATATACAAAAAAATATTAGGAAAGCGTACACAAGAAATGCGGCAAAGTACAATTTGAGTTCCAAGCCCATTACGTACAAAGTAGGTCAGGAAGTTTTTAGACGAAACTTTACTCTGAGCAAATTCTCGCAGAACTTTAATGCAAAATTAGCACCACAGTTTTTGAAGTGTCGGGTAGCAAGAAAACTTGGCAACTGTTCTTATGTTTCCTTCTATCGAATCACAATTATCGGGTGGTGTAATGGATGCAGAATCATATATAAAAAATACATAGGTATTTACAGCGGAAGCCGTTTGCGACAAACTTGTCGCCTGCGCTGTAATTGTTGAAAGCATTCTTCTAAGCTTAATGTAGAAAAGAGATCGACCTTAGCAATGCAATAAAACTGCGTTAACGCATTAAGCTTATGAGCGAGCTTGCCCAAGCTACAGCTTGGGTGAATATCGCGAGCAAAGCGATGCATACGCAAGCGACAAATCGTCGCTATAATTGAGCATGTGTTAGAAAAAGCTTTTGTGGTATATAAGCTAGTAAAGCTACTGAAAAGATATTTTTTATTACACATTGCAAAAGCTGCACCGTGGGCTGACGGTCTGTCACCACGTTAAATAATAAAATTACTTAAAACTTGTAAAAGTGTGTTAAAATATTAATAATATTATTAATATTAGTGCTAAAAAAAAAAAAAAACATACAATTCAAATTATTTTAATTATTTGAAAATATTATAAAAATAAATATTATTTTGCGCCCATGTGCAACGTGGATCCCAGATCTAATCTGGATGCATCCAGCTCAAGGCTGATCATAGGAAAGAGATTCCTAATACAGCCTTTAGATTCGTCAAAAATGTATGTGGGGTATATAATATTTCCCGAAAAATAAATAAAGTGTAATTTTATCCTTATAGAAAATTTCTACATAGGGTATCGTAGCCTAACCCCCCTCCAATTAGATGCGGCAAAAGTTTGCCTTAAATCTAATTTTGGAGGCAGGTAGATTTTTACAGCCACCACCGTAGATCCCCACATGGACTAATTGTGCTGCTGGCACACAGTTATTCAGCCAAGACTGTCTCTGCAGCCGCCGCACATTGGCATACAGTGCCGCCCAAATAATTCGTCCCTCTACATATTGTACTGCAGTTTCACCTGGAGCCCCAGTAATTAAATAAAATAACAACAAAAAAAATAAAAAGAAAAAACCAAAAACAACAATCAAAATTAGGAACATGTGTGTACAGTGGTACAGTGCTTAAAAAAAAAAATGTAACAATAATTACATACAAAAACAATAATGAGTTAACAGATTGGAACATGTGTGTACAGTGGTACCCTTTACAGGTGTGCATAGTGGGACAAGGCATATAATACTTGTGAAAAAAATAGATAAGAAAAACTAAAAAAAAAAAAATAGTGAAGAAAAGGAACACTGCTAGAAAAATTTTATATATATATATATATATAACAGATCTGTATCTGTTTAGATAATTATATTTTTGAAATTTTTCTAAACTAAAATTAGTATGAATTAAATTAAATTGAACAACAAAAATACACATATATAGAAAAAAAAAATAAAAAAAATGCATAGCCCCAAACCTTTCCCAGATCCCACATGATAAAAATTTAAGATTAAAAACAAAAAGGAAAAGAAAAAAAAACACACACACAAAACAACCCAACAAGAAAAATATAAATCTCAACATGAAACAAAACAAACAGCATGATTAGGTACACCGTTGGAAGGCCATTCATCGATTGCTCTTCGGATAAATGTAAGTAAGTCACACGTTTTTATTTCTCTTTATTCTTTTTACAATGAAAAAAAAAAATGTAATTAAATTTTAATTATCCCCTTATTCCTATATATTGAAAAAAATTTTCCTTAAAATATTGCGTATATACAAAAGCAAAAAAAAAAAATTATATTAAAAAAATAAATACAAAAAAAAAATAATATAATACAAAAAAAAAAAACACAAAAACGACACAAAATGAAAAAATATAGAGTATAGAATATGATATGCCAGTTATTTTTCTATGCACATTTTGCTTACACCCTGCCTTAAAAATAAATCCACATTATTAAGTTATTAGTTGAATAGGAATTTTATTTTTTACAATTTTTTCAAATTATTTAAGTAATTTTTTTATTTTTTTAATTAATTTAAATTAATTTTTGCGGAAATAAACAAACAAAATAAACAAAGTAACAGTAAACCGCAAGCACAAGGGGTTGGTAGTTAGCCGTTTGAGTTGTGAACTCCCATCAGTAAGCCTCTTGGCCAAGAATTGCATGTACTCGGGTACTTATTTGAACAGGATACGCTTGAGCGCTGTCTGGTTATAATTGGAGCATAAAGCGACGCTGTAAGAAATGCTCAGGCCGTAAAAGAGCAAAAGCAAAGGCAGGCATGAATCTGAAGCGAGCCAAGTCAAAAGCCGGAAGTGGATGTGGAACTGGATGTGGCAGTGGCAGTGGCAGCAACAGAGATACATTTACAAGTTGTTGGCTACCTGGCCTCGTTTATTACACTCACAATCCACTCACCACACACAGATGACACAGACGAGTGTACTGTGAAAGACAATGATATTTCCACACTCATATGGCAATCCAAAGACCCTTTTCTATATAAATAAAAGGCCGAGGTTTCTTGCAAAAAGCCTTTGCAAAATTTTCAGATTTGCTTTTAATTAAAAGTTAAATTTTATTTCAATGTATTTCTATTCGCTTTAAACTTGTTTCAGAAATAAGATTGTTCTCGCTATTCATTTTTCTCTGTTCTAATGATCCATAATAATTCTACAGGTTCTGTGTTAACGAAGGATCCTTGTTTTAGAGGCCGATCCTAAAATTCACTCACTATAAACAACAATACTGGTCTGATTTCTTAAAAACTACATCTACATATGAAAGTATCTTCAAAGCTGTCTCAGAACTCCGTCTGTCCGTCTGCTTATAAGCTAACTAGCTATGTGTTATTAGCTATGTGAATGAATTTGCTATGGAGCCTCTTCTTTCATTGCATTCAGTATATAGGTGAGATTGAACCGGACGGATCGGACAACGATATATCTTACACCTGACATAAAAAGGAACATTCGCCTTAAAACTTTTTGCACAGAAAAGACTTTTTTGCGTATATTTATTTAGGATCGAAGTTCTGTATCTTATAGCTGCCATACAAAGGAAAAAGTATAAACTTGTTGTATTGAAAACCATAGATGTAAAAGTGTGATTTCCAAATTGAAGCCCAATATTATTAAGATTGAACTACAATACAATATCATATGGTTGTCATACAAAATATAGGGTAAATAAATGAATTTAAAAAAGAACACATAATATTCAAGCCACAAAGATAGTCTTACCTTATAAATTTTCACTTCATTTGATCCCCACTGGGAATATAAATAACTTTTTCTGTAAAAAGAAAATAATTGTATAAATACTTCATATTGTATCAACAAATTTCAAGCCACCAATAATAATTGACCAAATATTTAGCACTTACAAGTTTTCCTTTTCTAGGAAATACCGACAAGTTGAAGCTATTCTCCAAAAGAATTGGCTTCGCAAGATTATCGGGTGCCGATCGTTGGTGACCCAGCACCACATTTTCTTAATTTTTCTAACATTCTGACCCCAATTGTTCCGAATCCTGTTTAAAGATTTGGGATCCGATGCCAGGATCTTTAACTAACTTGATAAGTTGAAGTGATTCCCCAGAAAAATCGGATTGGCAAGATTTTCGGTTGCCAAACGTAGGTAACCTAGCACCACATTCAGAATTTTTCTAACATTCTGACCCCGATTGTTCCGAATCCTGTTCATGGATTTGGGATCCGAGTACGGAATTGAAATGCCAGGATCATTTACTAACTTAATTAGTTTAAGCGATTCAACAAAAAAATAGAATGGTCAAGATTATCGGGCGCTGAAAGTCGGTGCCTTCAGGAAGGTTTTCAGAATTTTTCTAACAATCTGACCCCGATTGTTCCGAATACTGTAGACGGATTTGACATCCGAGTACGGCATTTAAATGCCAATGTATCCCACTAACTCTATAAGTTGAAGCGATTCTTAAAAAAACGGATTGGAAAGAAAGTTTGTGCCCCAGCCCCACCTACAGGCAGGTTTTCAAAATTTTTCTAACGTTCTGACCCCGCTTGTTCCGATCCGAATACAAAGTTAAAATTAAAGATCTCCTACTAGCTCGATAAATTGAAGCGATTCTCCAAAATAAATAGATAAATCAGCAAACCAATTTTCTACACTTACTTTAACTTACACCAGACAGACGAGGAGAAGACTTCTGTTGATTTTTGGTTCATTGATAATTCGATGTCCGGTAATCCCAGCCCATTGTGTATGCAAATTTGACATCGTTTTATAAGTAAAAGATAGTTTTATTAGTAAAATTTTAGAGTAAACTTATAAGGGTGTTGTGACTCATTGTCAAGCGTATCCGTGACTAAGTGTGGAGTAATTCGACTAAAAGTCATAAGCAAGCATTTAGAAATATTTAAATGCAACTTATTAGCCTGACACCAAAGATGCATGGAGTTACAGTCATCATGCAGACAAATATATTTAGAAGGATCGTTGTAAGAAAGAATAAGTTTCACATTATCAGCATAAGGATGCGTGAGTGGGACAAAATAGATGGCAGGTCATTAATAAAAAATATGAAAAATAATGGACCAAGATGACTACCTTGCGGCACGCCCGAAGTAACAACTACGGGTTTAGAAATTTCGGATCTCAACAGAACTCTTTGGGTTCTGTTTTTTAAATAAGAGGAAATCCAAGTCGGAAGAGTGGGGGAATCCAATTCGATCTAGCTTGAAGATTAAAAGATCATGATTTACAGAGTCAAACATTTATACTGAAGTCAGTATAAATGACATCTGTTTGCATTCTACTTAGGAATGCATCATTCACCAATGATGTGAATTCAAGCAGATTAGTCGTGGTAGACCGACTCTTAATAAAGCCATGTTGAAAAGGGGAAATTATCGACTTACAGAGGTGCTGCAAAGTTGATGTTACAATTTTTTCGAATAATTTTGGGATTGCAGACAACTTAGCAATTCCTCTGTAATTCGATATATCGGATTTAGCTCCCTTTTGTGAATTGGGATAATATATGATTCCTTCCAAAGACTTGGAAAAAAGCGGAATCAAGAGATAAGTTAAAAAGTTTGAGTAGGGGATGATGCAAAGAGCTCCAGCATTCTCTGAATACGCAACTTGGGATATTATCGGGCCCAGGAGAATATGAAGATTTTAAAATTTTCATTGCTGTAACTAGATCGTAATCTGTAATGATTGGAGTAAATAAAGAGTTAGAGGAAGAAATAGGATAAGGATAAGGGTAAGCGATATTGTTAATGGAAGAAGTGTAAGTAGATTGAAAGAAATTTGCAAAAAGGTTAGCACTAGTAAAGTCGTCCTTGGATCCCTCATTCTTCAGAAAAAATGTAGGAGGCATAGACGAGCTGTTACGCTTAGAATTAACAAATTTATAAAATAGTTTAGGATCCCGCTCAAACTGATTCCTGCAGCGCATAAGATACTCATTATAGCATTGAGAGTTAAGGAGAAGGAAGTTAGATTTAGCAATAGAATATTTAGAAAATCAATATTAGATCCAGAGAGTTTAAATTTTTAAATAGCTTAGTTTTAATATTTTTTAAATTTGAAAGTCGACGTGTAAACCAGGGAGGCTTGGATGAAACAGGCAATACAACACTACTTGGAATGCAGATATCAAGAAGTGAGTTAATAGTGTCATAGAAGTGGGTAAGAGCAAAATTTATATCAACCGAATTGTATAGAGGAGACCAATCAGCTGAGGAAAGAAGTTGATTAATCAAGGAAAAATTTCACTTGCGAAAACAACGGCGGGTTTTACTAATAGGCTTAGATTTTGGTTTAGTCGACGTGGCAATTGATAGAGAAACTTCTACGGTAGGATGAAAGGAGTCTTCAGAAATACTAATGGACAAGATCTTGACACACTGGTAGAAGTGCAATCGTTAACAAAAATAAGATCAAGCATTCTGTCAAGATTATTAGGAATCGAGTTTATTTTAAAAAACAAAAGGTCATACAAGGAATCTAAAAAGTCATGTTGTGCAGAAGGCACAAGATAATTAGATTTCCTAAAGAGAGACCACTGGATATTAGGCAAATTGAAATCGCCTAAAACGACAAACATGTCTTTATCACGTACGAGTGTTGATATATATTCAATATGGCTTAAATGCTGCATATAAATAGAAATATCAGAACACGGAGGGATATAAGAGCACGTTATGAAAATGGAACATGATGGAAACGATACCTTAACGGCAACTCTTTCCACATCAGGAGGTGAAAGGGATAAAGTAATTGACTCGGACCGAAGGGAAGAATTAACTGCAATGAGTACCCCACCACCACGACGAGTTATTCTATCTTTTCTGTAGGATGTAAAGGCTGTAGAAAAAATTTCAGAATTTGAAATTGAGGAATTAAGCCATGTCTCAGAAAAAGCAATAATTTGAGACTCGTAGGAAGAACTTTGTAAAAATACATTTTTAAGCTTAGACACTAGACCTCTAACATTCTGATAACTGATATGTAGTAAATCAGAAGATCGATCTAGTTTTTTGGAGGATTATTACTAATGGTGGCTGTAATGATAGGAGTAAATAAAGAGTTAGAGGAAGAAATAGGATAAGGATAAGGGTAAGCGATATTGTTAATGGAAGAAGTGTAAATAGATTGAAAGAAATTTGCAAAAAGGTCAGCACTAGTAAAGTCGTCAATGGATCCCTCATTCTTCAGGAAAAATGTAGGAGGCATAGACGAGCTGTTGGGCTTATAATTTACAAATTTATAAAACAGTTAAGGATCCCACTCAAACTGATTCCTGCAGCGCATAAGATACTCATTTGAATTTCTTAATTTCTATTTCACATTTTCTTCGCCTTTGGTTTGTACTTTCCAAAAACTCTTCTAAGTAAAAATGGTTTTCATTACTTTCATTTTGATTTTTGAATCGTATGATTGATAGATCGCTAAAATATTCCTAATCCAAACCGAGTGTCAGACGGACCCAGTCTCCTGGCCACGTTGTAATGCGAAAAGAAATGCTGTGTCATTAATTACATCTGGGACAAGCCGCGAGTGGAGCTGGCAAATAAAAGAGTAGCGTGGCGCGTCCACGAAAGTGGCAGTCATTGTGGCTTAACGATGTGCGTAAATGCAACGCCATCGGTGTTGACGTCGACGTCGACATATCAACATGTAAATGCGCTGACGCCGTCAGACGGGCAAACGGATTAACAGACAGAGACGGACGCAGACAGAGGAAAGACGACGAGACAGATTGAAAGATATTTGGTCAAAAGCAATCAATTTAAAAGCCATTTGACTGCATAATGCATAAAAATCTGGGCAGAAGTTAGGGGCGGAACCCTGAAATTCTTTTTTATACCCTGTACGCATATAGTTGCTCAAAAAAAGGTATGCTAAGTTTGTACAAAATATGTATAAAGAATATGATATGTTTGTAGCCGATGCGTATGTCTTTTCGCCCTTGCAGTCATACGAACGCATTGATCTCGGAGATTATAAGAGCATTAATCTTGATATGTAGCTTCAGTTCTTTGACGCAAATGCCACAAACTAATATTGGGCATACTTACTGCTTTAAAACTTAACTAGTATATTACTTTAAGCCTTTGGATTTGTGGCCGTGAATAATATTAAAAACAAAACAACACAACAAGAAAGATATAAATCTCAACATGAAACAAAATAAATAGCATGATCCGGTACACCGTTGGAAAGCCTTTCATCCATTGCTCTTCGGATAAATGTATGTAAGACACACGTTTTTATTTCTCTTTATTCATTTTACAATGAAAAAAAAATTTATTAAATTTTTATTATCCCCTTATTCCTGTACACTGAAAAAAAACATATTAAATGAAATTAATTTAAATTAATCAAACTTTTTTTATGGAGAGAAAAAAAAAGGTCATTGAATTTGTTGAATTAAAATTAATTATAAAGAAATATGGATATCTCTGTTTGTAATAGTTAGATTTCTAAATATTATAAATAATAATGGTGTTAGATTACACGAAAAAAATACAAATAATTTTCTGTAACTAGAAAAAACAACATAAAAACAAAAATCCATTAAATTTAAAGTTAGGAAGATCACATTAAATAACTCAATGGAGTATATATTAGGGTCATTTATTATTAAATAAATATTGTTATTAGTTTGAGATGAAGTAAAAGTTTTCTTTCCTGTTGACATATATAATGATATAATCGTTTAGGGAATCTCTATAAAAATAATCGCTTATGAGAATCATGGTAGGGTGGGTAAAGACCGCCAGAATCGAATACTAGCTAAGATCCTTCAAATTCATTTTTGACAGTCTGAGTGTATAAAGCAGCCCTCAATTTGTTTACCGAACTTTTAATAAGTTTGCGTTTGTTCCAATTTTTGGATCGTTCGAGATTTTCGTTGTTAGGAAGCTTAGCTTCCATTTTAGTTTCAGTAGGGACTCTATAAAAATAAAACTTTATAAGCTAAGAGTTCTACTGGACATAGAAACCCACCCCACCCCGAAAGAGCTTGGGAATTAAAGGGTCCCGACCCCCGCTGTGACACCGTCGAATCCCGGTATTCACACTCAAAGATGGATAATCTTTGAGCAATAATCTTGTTTGCGTGAATGTTAAACAAGTATCTGACTCCCAAAAGTGGGGCCCGATTACATAAGTTTTTGAAGAGACAATGCATGGCAATTGTAAGATTGCCCCATTTCTTGCGTCTCTTGCATGTTGGGTAACAAATATGTATAATTATAATAATTTTACAAGAGATTTCTTCACTTTTGGTAGCGAGTCCAAAAGATGAGTATTTTCAAATGTGTAGGTTGAGAACTTTGCGAATGTTGCTCAATATTCAACTGAAATGTTTATAAATTATCAAAATCAAGACAAAATATAAATAATTATCTTTTTATAGGCTTATGTTGGTTGTGATGCAGTCACCGATGCTGTTTGAAAAAATCGAAATGGCACATAAACTTAGCTTTACGGGTAGAACCACGATACAGATTTCGTTTGTTTTTTGTTTTCTGTTTAATTCTTGGGTTTCTACAAACAGTGTTTTTTTTTTATTATTTACTGTTCTTTTTTTTAATATTGTGACTAAATTATCAATATGGTTAGGAAAAACAAATATTTTGTAGAGAAAAAATAATTTCATTTTTAAATAGTCGCTTGACTGTTTTAATTATTTGATTAACATATATGTAATTTAAATAAACAAGGTTTTTCAATCATTTCGTTTTTAGGATTGCTTATTAAGTAAGGTGTTTTCTTACTAATAAAATCTTAATTTACATATTTCTAATTCTTCTATATGTTCACTCAAAGCAGTCAACAAATCTTTTGAAACCCCCCATCACCTGCTGAATTAGCATTTCCGCATATATTTACGATTTCCATAAGATTTATATCATTCTTAAGAATCTCATCGCTGCTTGTTCCCGTCTTATATAGTTCTGACTCCTCCTCTTCCGTTGCATCAGTAATTTCGCTAAAGTAATTTTCGGTAGTCGTATGTGACATTGCCATCTGAATCGACCATATTCAAATAAATAATGATACACTCCAGGGCTAGTTCGAGAATATCACACCAAACACTGGGAGCATTTAGTTTTTTCATGGCATCTGTTAGATAAGCGGTTAATGTGTGACGAGCCATTGTTGTATTCTTACTTATTCATACTTGCAGTGTAATCCAAAATATATACAGCTTAGTATATCAAAATGTAGGCAGAAATACAGACTAGGAAAGCATTTGCAACTATTTCTCTAAAAATTCCCCAAGCCTTCTATTTGACAATAAAAATATCATTAAATAATAATGAATCAAAGGCAACTATACTATGCCGCATAAGCATAAGTCTAATCCTGACTAAAGCTCTAAAGCAGCTGGAATATGCAAATTTCTGAACATGCTGAAGTGTAGTGTAGCAAATGGTATCCGAGTTTATTTTTCGTTAAAAAAAATACGTCTTCCATATACAAACAGCTCGATCCTGAAGTAACAGCTGCTAACTTAATCTCCTAAAAAGGTAAGTATTCTTAAGTACATTCAAATCGTCCTTGTAGTTTTCGAGCGGGTTATGCCAATATTCCTTTTTTGAACCCCAGCTTTCAAAGCAGGACGTAAATTGTTGAAGGACTTCCATCAATACTGCAGTGTCGCCGGCATATGTCGCTATCAGCTAGACCAGTTATCACTGTAGCCAAGGCATATCTGCTGTATCTAGGCAAGAAAGCGTAGTATTAGAATAACTCCTTGCTTATCGCAGGATATGGATCAAACTGGGGTAAGTGAAACTTTAAGGACGAAATATATCCGCTTTTTTATATTTCTTAACAATCATTAATATTTTTTCTTTTCAGGAAGGACAAGGACCAAAACTTACATGAATATAATGAAAGGACTAGGACCAACACTTATAAGAATATAAAGGTAGGATGAGCGTATTATAACAAAATATAAAAAGAACTAGTATATTATATAAGTATAAGGGATGTACTAGTATATTATTGTGAATAAAATATAAATAAAGATTGAAATAAAATCAATTTTCCTTCTATTACTTTTTTGAGAACAGGTTATATCCTTGGATAGCACCTTACATGGATGATCCCTACTCCCTTGAATGTCAATTAAAAGAATTGGTGGTCGTGAGTAGAATGCGGGTTATCGCTATAGAATCAATATGGATTTACGGCAGTTAGGTTCTTTTAAATATCAAATTTACAGTGTAAGGAAGAGCAGCAGGATTTGAAATTTAATTAACACTTACAGCTCATCATTTTTATTGTATACTTTTGAGGGCAGCAAGCCAAATTCAAACAAAAGTGCCGTCAAACTTATTATTAGGAGTAAAAGGATGTGTGGTAAGCGCCTGTCAGATGTAAATATATCTGTAAGATAGAAAAGTTTATATAAATCGTATAAAAGTTATTTAAATCGTCCTTGTAGTTCTTGAGTTATTATCGATTTTGTGTGTTCTATCTGATTTTCTTGCGCATTTCGGCTGAAATTTTTCAAAATGATTGATGTTATTTAACAGTGCAAATATTAAGTGTTATTGTTAGTTAATAGGACAACTATTAATTAACATTGACAGTAGAAAGTCAGTTTTAACTCAGTCATTTGAAGGACTATCTAGATCTCATTTGCCCACCAGATAGTCCGAAAATTGTTCAGGAAGCTGAAATTAAAACTTGAATTTATAGTTTCGTACTTAGTTTTATAAAATTCGGGATCGGATTGCTGAGGAACGGTGAAAATAAAAAGTTCTTGATTTTATCTAATTGTTGTAATATCTTTCTTTCTTAATGCATGCTTCATTTGAGAAATTGATAGCTAAGTAATTGTTGATAATCAATTATTTATACTCGTAAATAATTTATACTAAATAATCAGTTTTAAGACTGTTTCACATTATGTGATGGGTATTACCCATCTTAATCGCAAATTGAAATCAAGTCTTGGAGTAAAGGGAGCTGCTCCGAGCTGCGCATAATGTCAATCAATGTCCATGGCCATGGCCATATCAGGATCAACGTCAGAATTATCATTATCGACGTCGCGTCGTCAATGTTAACGTCAACTTCAATGCATTAAAGTGCATTTTAAAGTAGAATAAAGAGATTGTCTGCTACATTTCGGGCTGATTGCCAGCCTGCCCATATCATAAATGCAGATATAGTTTATGCCATTAACCGTAGATTTGAGCTGTTTAGCTGCAAAGTGCTTTTGAAACATTTCTTCCCGCCTGCATTTCCGCCTTTTAACCAGTGTGCAACTGTCCTGAGCTTCCTTCGAATCCCATCAACGGGTTGCGCTTTCTGCGCCTTGTACAACAACTTTGTATTTGCGGCACATGTGAACTGAGAAGAGTTAACGAAGAAATATATGTAGAGTATCGAGTACTGTCCTGTTCTATAAATCTGCTTTACCCGAGCTAAGACTATATATTTGATTTGGCCAGAGGGTTGGTTAGAAAATGCCTTGGAGGGTAACAAAAGAAATGTGTGCATTTCTTATAGGAGGATAGACTGCATAAACTATTTCCTCATCATCATTTGAACCTCTCTATCCCACTGTTCATCTACCATTCAGTGGCTATTCAAATTAATATTTCGCACTAATTGTTCAATTATGATTTTTAGGCATTTTATTTTTTTATAAATAGAAAAAATGAAGAGGCTAAAATGTTTCATACAGGTACGGGGTTCTTAATTTCAGTCTGCTTTATTTAATTTCAGAATTCTGGATTTCATCCTGTCGGCTTGAAAATTTCTCGAATTCGTGCTTCAATCAATCTAATAATCAATAAAAATAATTTAAATGATATTATTGAAGAGAATTCAAGTACTATTTAATCCCAACTAGACTAAGCTTTGTATTCATGTTGAATTTAAGATAAAAAACAATATAAATTATATTTTCTAAATACAACTCGAAATTAAATAAAGAATTGTTAAAATTAAATGTGTCTGAAGCTTAGGTTTGTTCTGCAGCCGCAATTTCGTAAGTACAACTCGAAATTTACACATTTTGTTAGCTGTTTTATTTTCATAGCTGTATTTGGCTTCTTTTTATTCTATGCTGGGCTATGTGTAATTTTCGATGTAGTTGGAAATTTGTTGAAAGTTTTTAGCAATTTCTTTATTTTTTATAAATAGTTCAGCTGTATTTGATTAATTTTTTGATTTTTATAAACAGTTGCTCTTTGTTTATGTTTATATTTCATTCCGTTGCTTTCTGTGTTTTATTTTTTTATTACTTCAAATTGGATTTGTGAAATGTATTCCAAGTAGGCAGAAGTATGTTATTCTATAATAAAAAATTTAATTTTCTGGTTTTGTTTTGTAATTCTCTTACTTTCCTTGTGTGGATTATCCCATTGAATTTAAAACGAGATGAGTTTTATTTAGTAGTCTGTAATTCGGAGATTTATTACAGAATTCCTAATTTTCAGCTGCCATAAATTGTATCTTGAAATATATTTGCTTTGCTGTAGAAGAAGTTGCTCTGTCAAATTGACGCCTAATAACTGTATTATGTGGCATCCATAAAGTTATAACAGGCAGTTACGTAACGTAACGTAACATAAAAGTAACGTAACATTAAACGTTGGTCCAAGGAGTTTAATGATCCCTTTGTCACCAAAATCCTTTACACTTCTCTAGTTCGCCCCATACTGTTCATGTGTTTGGAGTCCTCAATATGGAATCCATCAAGTTCGTATTGAATCCATTCAGAAGCAATTCCTCCTCTTTGCCAATCGTGGCTTAAACTGGGATCCCGATCGCAGTCTTCCACCGTTCTCTGATAGGCTCTTACTCATTGATCTCCCTTCATTAACTAACCGTAGAACTATCCTTGGTATTATTTTTCTTCATAAATTAATTATCGGTGACATTACCTCTCCTTTTCTATTATCTCGTCTTAACTTTCATGTTCCTCGTAGACTAACAAGAAATTATTATCCCTTATTTTTATCTAATTGCACAACTGACTATGCGTTGCCCAATCGATTCCGTGTACTGTGTTCCAATTACAACGAATTTTATCACGTTATCTCTTTAGAACTCTCTCTCTCTCTTACACCTAAAATCTGCTCTTCTGTTCTATATTCGGGAGAACCCCAATCATTGATTGGTTGACGTAGTTGCTGCCTTGGCAACACTGCTTCTTTTTTGGTTGGTGTTTTCCTGAATTGTCCTTATCTTACTTTATTATAAAATAATAATAATAAAATTATTATAAACCATAAAAATTGATTGTATCTAATATCCCAGAAGGCCTAGATAATAATCATAGCTCCGATTATCATATTAATATTCGTTTTATTTTAATTTCAGAACCTAAAAGATTACGAAGGATAAAAACAACATTGCATTTAATACCCTTTTAGAGGGCAATGTAATTTTAGAAGTAAAGTAAATACCATTCAAAAATTATAGAACTGCAGATACAACTTACTTATATATATGTCGAAGTCTGCTCCTTATTAATTTTCGTTTTTCAAAGGCGCAGCGCGTTTCGGAGGCTCTGACACTCGAATCACAACTGATTTGAGTTGCCAACCGAACCACACTCGACGACAGCGACTTTACGCTGTCGCCTCGCCATAACGGTACCTTCTAAAGCTACAAAACGTAACAACCAATCACAGGACAGTTAGAGGCTGGTGCAACTCTGCCATTATGGTGAAATTATTGCCATTCTTGTGAAATGAGTTTTATTGTGAAATTAGTCTTCTTGTGAAATACCCGAAAGATGCTCACCTATACACTCACAAACGCACACTACCGCTACGCATTCTTACTGTGCGCCGACATATAAATGATCTGCTAGGCAAGGGAATGTGGATCTTCTGTGTGCGAGAGATTTATTTCCTTACTACTTTTTAATGAATATAATTCGCTATTCACTGATACTTCGAAAGAAACTTACTTCAGACATCATTCTGTTTGTTAACAATCTCATGAATGATATACAAAATATATTATTTTTTCTAATTAAGTTTCCAAATAAACATTGTAGGGTAAAAGGAAAAAAGGAAAATAAAAAATATTCAGGAATTTTTGAATTTATAGGTAAAGTATACGTCATGTCTAGCCAGGATTCTAGCTAAAATCTGCTTTTGATGAAATTTATTAGATTAAAATAAAAGCTTATTAAATTTAACTTTGATCCCATTTGTATGTGGTCAATTTACGAAAGTATATTGCATTAATTAAGCCAATTTACATAGTTTCTACAGAGAGCTCTCAACAAGCTGCAGACAGACCCCACAATGACAAATTTTATGGACATCTTTGGGGAGCCAGGAGCCAGTTGTCCTTGTTGTCGGTCATCCGACCGACTGGCTGTTTGTTGACTTAGCAAATCAATTTATGAAAATGTCGATTGTTTCATTAAACAGATTTTAGCTTATTTCACTTAAATACCAAAATATTTAAGCCAGAAAACGTAATTGAACATTTTTTCTATTTAGTCAATGCCCATTTTATGTGCTGTCGGGAGCAGGAAGTTTCCTAGCCCGTTTCCTAGCCCGTTTCCATTCCCTTTTCCGGTCCCGTTCTCGTTCCCCTTCCCGTTGCCTGCGTATTTTCCTCTTGAGGTGACATTTAAGCACGCTCAATGCTATCAGATAATGACTTTCATTGTGGTGCCGTTCTTCGCCTATTTTCCATCTATCAATCGCAGGCACGCTCCTCGGCTGGCAACAAAAACAATGGGACATCATCTAGATATGTTGCTCTTCTTGTCATCCTCGTCGTCGTCGTAGTACTCCTCTTCCTCGCTCTCTTCATTCTGTTGCCCGTTATGTTGGCTCGTCTTAGCCCCATCGTTGCTCCGATGCATTTTGCTCTGACATTTTGAGCTTATGGCATATTTGCATTATAGCTCTTATGCTGCGAGAGGTGTGTGGGGTGGATAGAGTAGTCCTGTTGCTGGTACTGGTGTTGCTCAATTCTTTCAACTGGCCGCAGCTCTCCTAGGGTGAGGGTGTTCTTTGGACGTTGCACTTGAACAATGACGTTGAGGTTGCCATAAATGCAGAGGACCAGGTCCTGTCGCAAATGCTGACATTGGAGCTGGAGCTGGAGCTGTTCCTGTGTCTGCTGACACAGCTGGTTAACAAGGCAAATAATAATCTTTGCTTGCATAAAAATTGTGTACGGCTTAACAAACTAAAACCATTTGATATGGGGCGCCTGGCTGATCTTAGGAGAGAAATTCCTAATATATCCTAAAGATTCGACAAAAAGGGTATCTTAACCTGACCCCAAATCAGTTAGATGCGGCAAAAAGTTTGCCTTAAATCTAATTTTGGAGGCAGGTACATTTTTACGGCCACCACCGTAGATCCCCACATGGACCAATTGTGGTGCTGGCACATAGTTATTCAGCCAAGACTGTCTCTGCCGCCGATACACATCGGCGTACAGAGCCGCCCAAATAATTCGTCGCCCCCTCTACATATTGAATTGTACTGCAGTTTCACCTGGAGCCCATTAATTAAATTAAATAAAAAGATAAAAAAACTAAAAACAAAAAATAAAATTAGGAACATGTGTGTACAGTAGTACAGCGCTTAAAAAAAATTTAACAATAATTAAATACAAAAAATAATGAGTTAAAAGATAGGAACATGTGTGTACGGTGCTACAGTACTTCTTAAAATAAAGAAGAAAATTAGCTAAAAGAAAATAAAAAAAACGTGTGTACAGTGGTACCATGTACAAGAAAAATGTGGAAAAAAATAATTAATAAAAGATAAAACATAAACAGGTGTGCATAGTGGGACAAGGTAGATAATATTTGTTTGAAAAAAATAGATAAAAATTATAAACAAAAAAAATTATAAAGAAAACGAACACTGTTAGGAAAAAAATTATATATATATAACAGATATGTATCTGTTTAGATAATTATATTTTTTGAAATTTTTCTGAGTTATAATTAGAATAAATTAAATTAAATTTAACAACAAAATATACATATATATATAGAAAAAAAAAATAGATAAAAATGTATAAGCCCAAATCTTTTCCATATCCCACATAATAAAAATTTAATATTAAACACAAAAATAAAACACACACACAAAACAACACAACAAAAAAAAATGTATTCAATTTGTATTAACCCCAGAACGCTAAAAAAATTTTTATTAAAATATTGAGTACAAAAGCAAAGAAAAATTATATTAAAAATAAATACCACAAAAAAAAAATAATACAAAACAAAAAAAAAAAAAAAAAATATAGAGTATAAAATATGATATGCTAGTTTTTTTTCTATGCACATTTTGTTTACACCCCTGCCATAAAAATATATCCCAATTATTATGTTATTAGTTAGATAGGAATTTTATTACTTAAATTTTTTCAAATTATTTAAGTAAGAAAACAAATTAATTTAAATTAATAAAACTTTTTTATGGAAAGAAAAGAAACTTAATTGAATTTGTTTAATTATAATTAATTATAAGGAAATATGGATTTCTTTGTTTGTAATAGTTAGATTTCGATATATTATAAATACTAATGGTGGTAGATTAAACGAAAAAATACAAATAATTAAAATGTTAATTATAAATTAAAAATATTCTGTAACTAGAAAAAGCAACACAAAAACAAAAATCCATTAAATTTAAAGTTAGGAAGATCACATTGAATAACTCAATGGAGTATATATTAGGGTCATTTATTATTCAATAAATATTGTTATTAGTTTGAGATGATGAAGTAAAAGTTTTCTTTGTGTTGACATGGGTACATAATAATTTAAAGGTCTGGGGAATCTCTATAAAAATAATCGCATATGAGATTCATGGTTGGGTGAGTAAAGACCGCGAGGATCGAATACTAGCTAAGATCCTTGAAATTCATTTTTGACAGTCTGGGTATATAATGCAGCCCTCAATTTGATTAACGAATTTTTAATAATTTTGCGTTTGTTCCAATTTTTGGATCGTTCGAGATTTTCGATGGTAGGAAGTTTAGCTTCCATTTTAGTTTCAGTATTGACTCTATAAAAATAAAACTTTATGGGCTAAGAGTTCTACAGGACACAGCAAGTCCACCCCACCCCGAAAGAGCTAGGGAATTAAAGGTTCCCGACCCCGGCTGTGACACAGTCGACTCCCGGTATTTTCACTCAAAGATGGATAATCTTTGAGCAATAATCTTGTTTGCATGAATGTTAACTAAGTGTCTGACTCCTAAACGAGGGCATCTACATTTAATTACATTTTGCTGTGCTCAGTATTTCGAGCTCTCTGGACTAATTCGATGTTACTATCGCAAGCGTTGCGTGGTGAACGGGCGTTTAAAAGCCAATGTAGATTACTAGCTTTTAATTTCAGTTGGTTTCTCTTCGCTTCAATGTGTTTGCGCCAAGTAAGCCGTCTATCCAGATGGACACCAAGATATGTTACTTCATCGGTTTGTGGAATGTTGATATGGTTTAAAGACAAAGGAGTGCAAGTTTGTTTATTTAAGGTAAAGGTGACATGTTTGCACTTTTGCTCATTTACATGTATGCGCCAGTCTGCTAGCCACTTTTCTAAGGTTACCAAATGAGATGCTAGCTGCTCCGTTGCTCTTGTTGGGAACTTAGAGCGACTTAGGATAGCAGTGTCATCAGCAAATGTCGATGTTGCTGTAAGACTATTTGTCAGTATAACTGCTTTGTAGATAATGTACAGTGTTGGTCCAAGTACGCTAGCCTGAGGTACACCAGCCTCAATTGGATGATATTCAGAGATGGAATCTTTGCACCTTACTGCGAAAATTCTCACTTATTTGTGATCAAAATTTCTGGCCTCCACAAATAATTGTTCATGAGTTCATTATAAAAAAACGCACTCGTCCGGTGCCTGTCAGTCTTCAAGCTAGTGGTTCTCTTTCGCAAGTAACCATTAGTAATAATCCTCCAAAAAACTAGATCGATCTTCTGACTTACTATATATCAGTTATCAGAATGTTAGAGGTCTAGTGCTTAAAAATGTATTTTTACAAAGTTCTTCCTACGAGTCTCAAATTATTGCTTTTTCTGAGACATGGTTTAATTCCTCAATTTCAAATTCTGAAATTTTTTGTACAGCCTTTACATCGTACAGAAAAGATAGAATAACTCGTCGTGGTGGTGGGGTACTCATTGCAGTTAATTCTTGCCTTCGGTCCGAGTCAATTACTTTATCCGTTTCACCTCCTGATGTGGAAATAGTTTCCGTTAAGGTATCGTTTCCATCATGTTCCATTTTCATAACGTGCTCTTATATCCCTCCGTGTTCTGATATTTCTATTTATATGCAGCATTTAAGCCGTATTGAATATATATCAACACTAGTACGTGATAAAGACATGTCTGTCGTTTTAGGCGATTTCAATTTGCCTAATATCCAGTGGTCTCTCTTTAGGAAATCTAATTATTTTGTGCCTTCTGCACAACATGACTTTTTAGATTCCTTGTATGACCTTTCGTTTTTTCAAATAAACTCGATTCCTAATAATCTTGACAGAATGCTTGATCTTATTTTTGTCAACGATTGCACTTCTACCAGTGTGTCAAGATCTTGTCCTTTAGTATTTCCTGAAGACTCCTTTCATCGTACCGTAGAAGTTTCTCTATCAATTGCCACGTCGACTAAACCAATATCTAAACCTATTAGTAAAACTCGCCGTTGTTTTCGCAAGGAAATTTTTCCTTGCTTAATCAACTTCTTTCCTCAGCTGATTGGTCTACTCTATACAATTCGGTTGATATAAATTTTGCTCTAACCCACTTCTATGACACTATTAACTCACTTCTTGATATCTGCATTCCAAGTAGTGTTGTATTGCCTGTTTCATCCAAGCCTCCCTGGTATACACGTCGACTTTCAAATTTAAAAAATATTCAAAATAAGCTATTTAAAAAATTTAAACTCTCTGGATCTAATATTGATTTTTCTAAATATTCTATTGCTAAATCTAACTTCCTTCTCCTTAACTGTCAATGCTATAATGAGTATCTTATGCGCTGCAGGAATCAGTTTGAGCGGGATCCTAAACTGTTTTATAAATTTGTAAATTCTAAGCGTAACAGCTCGTCTATGCCTTCTACATTTTTTCTGAAGAATGAGGGATCCAAGGACGACTTTACTAGTGCTAACCTTTTTGCAAATTTCTTTCAATCTACTTACACTTCTTCCATTAACAATATCGCTTACCCTTATCCTTATCCTATTTCTTCCTCTAACTCTTTATTTACTCCAATCATTACAGATTACGATCTAGTTACAGCAATGAAAATTTTAAAATCTTCATATTGTCCTGGGCCCGATAATATCCCAAGTTGCGTATTCAGAGAATGCTGGAGCTCTTTGCATCATCCCCTACTCAAACTTTTTAACTTATCTCTTGATTCCGCTGTTTTTCCATGTCTTTGGAAGGAATCATATATTATCCCAATTCACAAAAGGGAGCTAAATCCGATATATCGAATTACAGAGGAATTGCAAAGTTGTCTGCAATCCCAAAATTATTCGAAAAAATTGTAACATCAACTTTGGAGCACCTCTGTAAGTCGATAATTTCCCCTTTTCAACATGGCTTTATTAAGAGTCGGTCTACCACGACTAATCTGCTTGAATTCACATCATTGGTGAATGATGCATTCCTAAGTAGAATGCAAACAGATGTCATTTATACTGACTTCAGTATAAATGTTTGACTCTGTAAATCATGATCTTTTAATCTTCAAGCTAGATCGAATTGGATTCCCTCCACACTTCTGACTTGGATTTCCTCTTATTTAAAAAACAGAACCCAAAGAGTTCTGTTGAGATTCGAAATTTCTAAACCCGTATTTGTTACTTCGGGCGTGCCGCAAGGTCCATTATTTATTAATGACCTGCCATCTATTTTGTCCCACTCACGCATCCTTATGTATGCTGATGATGTGAAACTTATTCTTTCTTACAACGATCCTTCTAAATATATTTGTCTGCAAGATGACTGTAACTCCATGCATCTTTGGTGTCAGGCTAATAAGTTGCATTTAAATATTTCTAAATGCTTGTTTATGACTTTTAGTCGAATTACTCCACACTTAGTCACGTATACGCTTGACAATGTACCCTTGCAACGTATAACGACTGTGGAAGACCTTGGTGTACTTTTTGATGCCAAACTTAGTTTCATTCTGCATATCTCCTCTATAACTAACAAAGCCAAGGGTGTTCTTGGATTCATTAAACTTTGGTCCAAGGAGTTTAATGATCCCTTTGTTACCAAAATCCTTTATACTTCTCTAGTTCGCCCCATACTAGAATATTGTTCATGTGTTTGGAGTCCTCAATATGGAACCCTCAAGTTCGTATTGAATCCATTCAGAAGCAATTCCTCCTCTTTGCCCTTCGTGGCTTAAACTGGGATCTCGATCGCCGTTTTCCACCGTACTCTGATAGGCTCTTACTATCCTTGGTATTATTTTTCTTCATAAATTAATTATCGGTGACATTAGCTCTCCTTTTCTATTATCTCGTCTTAAGTTTCATGTTCCACGTAGACTAACAAGAAACTATTCTTCCTTATTTTTATCTAATTGCACAACTGACTATGCGTTGCACAATCGATTCTGTGTACTGTGCTCCAATTACAACGAATTTTATCACGTTATCTCTTTACAACTCTCTCTCTTACACCTAAAATCTGCTCTTCTATTCTATCTTCGGGAGAACCTCAATCATTGATTGGTTGACGTGGCTGCTGCCTTGGCAACATTGCTTCTTTTTGGTTGGTGTTTTCCTGAATTGTCCTCTTTTCTCTCTGTTTTCCTTTTTTCTTTTTTGAGAATCCGCTCAAAATCTCGAGATTCTGATTTTTCAATACTCGATTGATTTTTGATATTTTTTTAATGTAGAAATGGATGTAGTTCTATGTCGGATATCTGCATTATAATTATTAATTATTTTCGCCACAACAATGGCTTGGCTTGAAGCGCGATACATTGACGCATCTGCTCCATCTACTATGGATCCTCGGTTCCATCAAATTGGGGCACACGGTCACATTGTTTATTATGTATGTCCATATGATGTGATATCTTACTTTATTACTCTCTTTCTTTTTATCCTTTTGTCTATTATGTTCTTTTTTCATTCTATTTTCAACAATCTTTATATTTATTTTTCGCCTTTTTTCCTGGTCTGATTGGGTTTTTTGCCTGGGTTTTCCCCAATCCTGTGCAACAAATGTTGGACCATAAAAATTGATTGATTTTAATACCCCAGAATTCAATTTTAATCTTACTTGTAAATTTTAATTTAATTAATTTCTAAATTTTAATTTAATTTATATAATAATTATATAAATTCTTTTGTAATCCTTTAATCGACTGCAATTAGTCAATTTATTAATAAATAAATAAATAAAAAAAGGTATGACTCCAATATTTTATGGATGTTTTGTGGGAGTAACATATCAATTTTTTGAATTAATCCATCTAGCCAAACGCGGTCGAAAGTTTGGGCGACATCCAGGAAAACAGCGGAGCAATACTCTCGGAGTTCAAATGCATTGCGTATCTCAGAAGTTATCCAGTTTACTTGTTTAATAGTTCCATGCTTTTCGCGGAATCCAAATTGGTGCAGTGGGACAGCTCTGTTTATGTATAAATGTTGCTTGATGCGATTCAGGAGCAGTTTATCAAATATTTTTGATAAGCCCGTGAGGAGACTGATAGGTCTGTATGATGAGGGCTGGGTCTTGTCCTTTCCTTATTTATGGATCATTGTTATGACTGGTTTTCTCCATTGTTGGGGATAATAACCCCATTTCATCATTTGGTTGAATATTATGGTGAGAAAATATACTGCACAGCTTGGAAATTCTATGATCATTTTAGGGGAGATGACTTCTCCGAGTCCACTCTCCTGTTGGGGTACGCAATTTTGAATCAGTCTCGATTGGTGGGCATACGCCTGACTTGGCCTTCCACAATGGAAATCGTTTGTTGTTTGGGTCAGTTGCTTTATTTATTTATTTATTTATTATTAATAAATCGACTAATTGCAGTCGATTAAAGGATTACAAAAGATAAATATAATTATTATATAAATTAAATTAAAATTTAGAAATTAATTAAATTAAAATTTACAAGTAAGATTAAAATTGAATTACATTTAAGCCTTCTGGGGTATTAAAATCAATCAATTTTTATGGTCCAACATTTGTTGCACAGGATTGAGGAAAACCCAGGCAAAAAACCCAATCAGACCAGGAAAAAAGGCGAAAAAGAAATATAAAGATTGTTGAAAATAGAATGAAAATAGAACATAATAGACAAAAGGATAGAAAGAAAGAGAGTAATAAAGTAAGATAACACATCACATGGACATACATAATAAACAATGTGACCGTGTGCCCCAATTTGATGGAACCGAGGATCCATAGTAGATGGAGCAGATGCGTCAATGTATCGCGCTTCAAGCCAATCCACAGCTGTGGCGTAAATAATTAATAATTATAATGCAGATACCCGACATAGAACTACATCCATTTCTACATTAAAAAAAAATATCAAAAATCAATCAGAACCTCGAGATTTTGAGGGGATTCTCGGTAGGTATCCGGACTTTTTTAATGATGTATTAAATTATAATAAAGAAAAGAAAAAACAGAGGAGAAGCAAAAGAGAAAAAAGAGGACAATTCAGGAAAACACCGACCAAAAAAGAAGCAGTGTTGCCAAGGCAGCAACCACGTCAACCAATCAATGATTGGGGTTCTCCCGAAGATAGAACAGAAGAGCAGATTTTACGTGTAAAAGAGAGAGTTCTAAAGAGATAACGTGATTAAATTCGTTGTAATTGAGCACAGCACACGGAATCGATTGTGCAACGCATAGTCAGTTGTGCAATTAGATAAAAATAAGGGATAATAATTTCTTGTTAGTCTACGTGGAACATGAAAGTTAAGACGAGATAATAGAAAAGGAGAGCTAATGTCACCGATAATTAATTTATGAAGAAAAATAATACCAAGGATAGTTCTACGGTTAGTTAATGAAGGGAGATCAATGAGTAAGAGCCTATCAGAGTACGGTGGAAGACGGCGATCGGGATCCCAGTTTAAGCCACGAAGGGCAAAGAGGAGGAATTGCTTCTGAATGGATTCAATACGAACTTGATGCATTCCATATTGAGGACTCCAAACACATGAACAATATTCTAGTATGGGGCGAACTAGAGAAGTATAAAGGATTTTGGTAACAAAGGGATCATTAAGCTCCTTGGACCAACGTTTAATGAATCCAAGAACACCCTTGGCTTTGTTAGTTATAGAGGAGATATGCAGAATGAAACTAAGTTTGGCATCAAAAAGTACACCAAGGTCTTCCACAGTCGTTATACGATGCAAGGGTACATGGTCAAGCGTATACGTGACTAAGTGTGGAGTAATTCGACTAAAAGTCATAAACAAGCATTTAGAAATATTTAAATGCAACTTATTAGCCTGACACCAAAGATGCATGGAGTTGCAGTCATCTTGCAGACAAATATATTTAGAAGGATCGTTGTAAGAAAGAATAAGTTTCACATCATCAGCATACGTAAGGATGCGTGAGTGGGACAAAATAGATGGCAGGTCATTAATAAATAATGTGAAAAATAATGGACCTTGCGGCACGCCCGAAGTAACAAATACGGGTTTAGAAATTTCGAATCTCAACAGAACTCTTTGGGTTCTGTTTTTTAAATAAGAGGAAATCCAAGTCAGAAGTGTGGAGGGGAATCCAATTCGATCTAGCTTGAAGATTAAAAGATCATGATTTACAGAGTCAAACATTTATACTGAAGTCAGTATAAATGACATCTGTTTGCATTCTACTTAGGAATGCATCATTCACCAATGATGTGAATTCAAGCAGATTAGTCGTGGTAGACCGACTCTTAATAAAGCCATGTTGAAAAGGGGAAATTATCGACTTACAGAGGTGCTGCAAAGTTAATGTTACAATTTTTCGAATAATTTTGGGATTGCAGACAACTTTGCAATTCCTCTGTAATTCGATATATCGGATTTAGCTCCCTTTTTGTGAATTGGGATAATATATGATTCCTTCCAAAGACATGGAAAAACAGCGGAATCAAGAGATAAGTTAAAAAGTTTGAGTAGGGGATGATGCAAAGAGCTCCAGCATTCTCTGAATACGCAACTTGGGATATTATCGGGCCCAGGAGAATATGAAGATTTTAAAATTTTCATTGCTGTAACTAGATCGTAATCTGTAATGATTGGAGTAAATAAAGAGTTAGAGGAAGAAATAGGATAAGGATAAGGGTAAGCGATATTGTTAATGGAAGAAGTGTAAGTAGATTGAAAGAAATTTGCAAAAAGGTTAGCACTAGTAAAGTCGTCCTTGGATCCCTCATTCTTCAGAAAAAATGTAGGAGGCATAGACGAGCTGTTACGCTTAGAATTTATAAATTTATAAAATAGTTTAGGATCCCGCTCAAACTGATTCCTGCAGCGCATAAGATACTCATTATAGCATTGAGAGTTAAGGAGAAGGAAGTTAGATTTAGCAATAGAATATTTAGAAAAATCAATTTTAGATCCAGAGAGTTTAAATTTTTTAAATAGCTTAGTTTTAATATTTTTTAAATTTGAAAGTCGACGTGTAAACCAGGGAGGCTTGGATGAAACAGGCAATACAACACTACTTGGAATGCAGATATCAAGAAGTGAGTTAATAGTGTTATAGAAGTGGGTTAGAGCAAAATTTATATCAACCGAATTGTATAGAGTAGACCAATCAGCTGAGGAAAGAAGTTGATTAAGCAAGGAAAAATTTCCCTCGCGAAAACAACGGCGGGTTTTACTAATAGACTCAGATATTGGTTTAGTCGACGTGGCAATTGATAGAGAAACTTCTACGGTAGGATGAAAGGAGTCTTCAGAAATACTAATGGACAAGATCTTGACACAATGGTAGAAGTGCAATCGTTGATAAAAATAAGATCAAGCATTCTGTCAAGATTATTAGGAATCGAGTTTACTTGAAAAAACGAAAGGTCATACAAGGAATCTAAAATTCATGTTGTGCAGAAGGCACAAGATAATTAGATTTCCTAAAGAGAGACCACTGGATATTAGGCAAATTGAAATCGCCTAAAACGACAGACATGTCTTTATTACGTACGAGTGTTGATATATGTATATTCAATACGGCTTAAATGCTGCATATAAATAGAAATATCAGAACACGGAGGGATATAAGAGCACGTTATGAAAATGGAACATGATGGAAACGATACCTTAACGGCAACTCTTTCCACATCAGGAGGTGAAAGGGATAAAGTAATTGACTCGGACCGAAGGGAAGAATTAACTGCAATGAGTACCCCACCACCACGAAGAGTTATTCTATCTTTTCTGTAGGATGTAAAAGCTGTACAAAAAATTTCAGAATTTGAAATTGAGGAATTAAGCCATGTCTCAGAAAAAGCAATAATTTGAGACTCGTAGGAAGACCTTTGTAAAAATACATTTTTAAGCTTAGACACTAGACCTCTAACATTCTGATAACTGATATGTAGTAAATCTGAAGATCGATCTAGTTTTTGGAGGATTATTACTAATGGTTGCTTGCGAAAGAGAACCATTAGCTTGAAGACTGACAGGCACCGGAATAAACTCATGAACAATTATTTGTGGAGGCCAGAAATTTGGATCACAAATAAGTGAGAATGTGTCTGATGGAACGTTAATTTTGAAGGAGGCTATTTCCCTAGGTTCAGAGAAATTAAATTTAGATACTGATACATTGCTTGAAGATTTGCTGGCAATATAGGCAGCAATAGCTTCACATGTAGTATCAGCTGAAAGTCTAGATATGAAAATTTGCTTACGCGGTGCAACAACAGTAAGCAAAGGAGTCGGGGCAGGGTGAGAACCCTGAACAGTTACCGAAGCTGGAAGCACAGTTATGGGTGCAGTACCAGGATGGGCTGTAATTGAGCCAGTTGCCGGAGATTAAATCGCAGACACCAACTGAAGTGGAGCTGTAACGGCAGCCGGAGCTAGAGTGACAGCTGGACCTGTAGCTCGTGTTGTAGTTGGAGCACAAGCCTGAGCTTGATTTGGAGAAGTTGGTTGAACATGAACAGCACATACATTGGTATTTGAAGAATTATCGGGGTGTTCAAAGGAAGAGTGGCCGACTGACGGTGAAGGCGAGGGCGAGAAAAATCGAACCGGAGATAATTCTAAACGGCGAGGAGTTGATAAATTTTCTGAAGGGGGAATAGCTATTGCAGAGGAAGATGGACGAGGAACATTTAAAAATTGATCCTCTAACCGATGGATAGGTGGGGATTCGAAATTAAACTCACTAAGCATCTCAATGCTCGAGTCAAAATCACTCGACAAAAGCTTGGACATTTTATGCAATTTAAGAAATTGACCTCTCACAGAATTATACATTTTGGAGAAATTCAATTGCAAGTCATTGCACCTCGGACAAGACCATTTCAAGCCTCCCCAGCCTTTCTTGGAATTGTCTTTTCCAACTTGTCAATATCCCGCCCAGTTAGAACTGCACATTTGCCATGCATCATGTTGTCACACAACCAGCTGTTAACAAACCTTGGTGGGTCACCATCACGCGCTGGGCCATACGTGCAATTCAACTTGCAGCAAGACATTTTATTAGTATACAATATTAGTAAGAAAAAAAATTTGCTAAAAGTTTCCCACTGGGTATTATTATGATTAGTATGAAGAGCGCGCAAATTGAGAGCGAAAAGAAATAGGTGTTAGTTGCAATAAATAACACAAACAATGCTTGAGCAATGCGAAAAGCAACAACAAAAATTTGAGCGGGCGAGCGGCGCACAAGCGAACGACCGCACAAAAGGAAGATAGGTAAAGGTATTATTAATAGAAAAATTAAAGCTTTTGATAAAAATTGCACAGCTGATGACTATGTATGCAACAATGTGATACTGGCTTACCAATAAGGTTTATTTCCAAGTTAAATTTAAAAGAAAAATCTCACAATATAATACAAAACGAATTTTATTACGGAGCACCAAAAAAACTCGACTGTTCACTTAGATAGAAATTCTCTCTTTATATATCTATATATAAAATGTCTATATTTTTGATCTAAACTTACAATTAAAAGTTCCCAAATTGCGTTTCCATTTTGCTGTCCAGTTCCGTAAACGTTTCACAAATTGTTTTCCAAAGTGTAATGAAAGCAAAATGCCGAAAAGCAAATAAATTAAAATGCGCTCAAAACTTAAATATTTGTAGGGTAAATTAACCAAAAATGTGCAACTAATTGGGAATAACAGTTACAAAACGAGAAAAAGCAAACAGAATAAACAAAGCTAAACTATTTTAATTACCAGAATTACACTTTCAAAAAGGACTGGGAGAAACACCCATTTTCCCATTTACCACCCAAAGAAAAGTCCGTGAAAACTTTATTTGATAGTTTCAACTGAACAATTCATGAAGTGAAATGCGCAAAACGAAACAATTTTGATTAAAACTACGACAGGCAGTTGCCAGTTGCTGGAAATGTCAGCCATATGTAGTTGGCAGTTTTTACTGGAGAGGCGAGGGAGTGGCATTTCAGGGGATTTACGGGGTATACGTGCAGAATCTCTGACAATTGACATTTGCTCTAAGTGCAAAGCGGGGGATAGGGCAAAAGGTACAAACTCAACGTCACATGTACAAAAACAAGGAATGCAGAAACAAACATAAAATGCAAGTGGGAGTGCTCGACGGGGAAGATACTATTCAGACTTAAGCACCAATTTTTGCGATTAAATTCATTTCATATTAAAATATCTTATAAATTTTACTTGTAAATTAATAGTGCTTCTGCCTGTTACATAGACTGGCATAAAAACAATATATCCTCTCAACCAAAATTCAATGGGTATAGAGTAAAAAAACTGTCGTAGAACATAATCGTAGAACAAAGGACAAGCGACAGTGCGAAAGTCCCCCGCGTCGCCGCCTGCAAAGGTCGTAAAAGTTGAGATTTTAACGTTTTTACTGAGTGGCTAATTCAAACTTTCCGCCAGTGGACAGATAAGAAGGCAGGAGATTGTTCAACTAGCAGATACCATCTAAGAAAAAATTTAATTTTGTTTTTTAATTCTGATAATTCTTATAAGCTTTCCAAATATTTTCTGTTTTGAAAATCTGGAAACGCAAGGCTCACTACAAATCGGAAGAGCGACAGGCCACATATAACTCACTTGTTTCCTGAATTGGTAATTTAATTTGGTACTCTTAGTCAAACTATTTGAGAAGAGAAAGCATTTAATTTTTTATCATTGTAGATGGGCTGGAAGAAATGATTTTTAAGCATAAAAACAGAATTTCCGATTTTCCAGGTATAAATCCTAGTTCGTTAGCTAGAACCCAGCACTAGCTTCAATTCTAGTTCCAGTTCCAGGTACCGCGTACCAGCAGCAGGACGCATATTCATAAAAAGTAATTATGAATTAATCCGGCATTAATCAAATTTACGCAAAAGTTTCAAAATGTGAAACCGCGTATGTGACCGACACATGCAGCTGCTGCATTTATTTCACTGCTAGGTGCAAACACATACGACATAAATTACGCATATGTCATGTAAGTCATGCGAAAATAAACAATTTTACACCATCGCGTTGTTGTTGTTGTTTCTGTTAGGTTGTCTTTGCTGTTGTTGTGCGGTCAAAGTTTTGACTTTTATGAGGGCAAAGTCAAAGTGAATGGTGTCCTTTTATGGTCGCGATCGATAGAGCACAATTCTGCTGCGCTGTAATGATTGACATTAAGCAGGCCTTTGGCAGAATGTGGCATCCTGGGTTATTACAAAAAATTGAGAGGTTCCTCCCAGAAGCATACCACACATTTCTGGCTGCCTATCTCAGGAGGATGGAGTTGCAAATAAAATGCGGAGATGCAGTCTATCAAGAAAGGTCAGTCAAGGCTGAAGTCCCACAACGACAGATCTTAAATAAATAGGGTAAATGTGCTAAAATATTTAGATACTAACAGATATGGCAAAATTATTGTTCAAATAAGTTAAAAACGAACCAAAATAATAAAATAGAATCAATTCTTACCTAGCTGTGTGTTTATTTTTCTTGCAACACTCACTGACACCGCATTCATAAAAAATGTTCATCAAAAAATCACGCACCAACATTAAATTTCGTTTCTAATTACGTCACGCTCGAGCGCGACCGAACCGGTACGAACAGGTTTTACTCCGGAGTCTATGTTGTTATATCAAATGTTGAGCTGACAAGCTTTTTTATCAACTATAAATTTTAATTAGAAATAATCAATTCAGTTTGTATTTCAAATGTATTTGTTAAACAATTTATTTTCAATTTATTTAAATATGTATAATGTTTTTAATATCAGATGTTTGAATTAGGTATGTAAATAGAAATTAGAATATAAACATCAACCCGAATTGGTTCTGCTTATAAGAGTTATATTGTATAAGAGTTATATTGTAACATATTAATATTAAGCTTGCAGGAGGCGCTTAGCCGAAATAGCAGAATAACAACTGTTATCTCGACTTCCATATGTATACATATTTCCAATTCTGTTAAATTCCATTTTGTTAACTCACCATTTTGTAAAACTTTCGCACTCTTTTCAGTTGCACTTCACCTTTGCATTCTGCTTGCAAGGAACCTACATCTGCCAATCCTATAACTTCCGTATGATTTTCAAACTTTGAAAATAACTGTAGATCGCAACACATATAGTGCAGTTCAGCTTATTTCGTGCAGTTCAAAAATAAAAGTTTAAATCCCCACTTCTCCTATACTATGGAAGTGTAAGTCATTTTTTTGTCCTATTGAAATTGTTAGCATCCAATGTATTTAGTAAGGTAAAATTTCACTGCACGCTCTTCGCTGCGCTTTTTGCAGCATCTGTTTTTACAGATTCGTTTCGACAATTCATCTTAACATGCCGCTTCTCGCGCACTTATAACAAATAATATTAGCGAATTGTTTTTTCTTTCAGCTTTCAAACTTGGGCAGACTGTCGCGCGTCTCAATGGCGGCAACGAAATTCTCATAACTTTCGGGAAGACTCGAAAGCAAAATTATTACCCGTAGATCCGCTTTCAGCTCGATTCCAACTGCAGCAAGTTGATCGAATATTTCGTAGAATATTCTTAAATAGCTTGCAATATTCTGTCCTTCCGCCATACTCAAACTAAGTAGACTCTCATATAATGAAACTTGCGAAGAAAAAGAAACATTTTATATAAATTTTATTTTTATTTTTTTTAGGCTGAAGTATAGATTAGAAGAAGGTAGACTGAAATTTGATAAATTTTAGTTTAAATGAAGGAATGTTTGAGAAATCTTCTAACCTAAGAAATACCACCAAAATAATAAATTTTATGTATTCTTTTCAATATTTACAAAATTTTTCCCATCTAAAGATAAATAATAATCTTGAAAAAGAAATATTTGAATCAAATTCATTCCAAAAAATTCAAGTTTCAAAATTTGAATTCTTTGATATCTCAAAATTAAATTCATTCGGTTATGTGATTTTCTATTTCGTCACTCGAAATTTAAAGAGTGGACGTCCAGGTACCGTGAATGCTGTTACATGACGAGATGATGCTGTCAATAAAAGTTGCCAAGAAGCAATCTTTTAAATCGATTTTGGATATTATATAAAATTTGCAAACGTGCAAATATGCGTCTTTTTAGGTGCACTCATAATTTCATCCAAGCATAATCGAATTTTCCCAGATTTCATGACAAGTCCCATAGGAAAACTACGAAAAAGTCGATGCCTAATATAAGTCTCGAATTAATTGATGAAGTTAAGAAATGATACCAGTGCATAAAAACGACCATCAGCTTGCGTACAACCAACCACCGTTTTGTAAGTCGAACTGACTTCCAAAAATTTCTAATACGTCGTGTCGAACGAGTTATGTTTTGCTCAGTAGTTCCGAAAATGCGTTTGCGAGCTGGATTATACTCTTTAGGCCTCACTTGATACTGCTTAATAGGGTAAGTATTATGAGTCGTGGAAACACCTGTCTGTGCGGGTTTTTTAATTGTAATGTCTGATAAGAATGTACCTATCAGAATATCCTCTGAGCTTGCCTGGAACTTAAGTCGGACCCTTCTGCTGGTTTTCCGCTTTTAGGCTAATCATTATGGGTTGTAAATGTTTTTGGCTCCATAGACATAGCAAAAAACTTTACGCTCTTCTACGATCACATCCCATTCCTGTCCTTCACTAACACAATTCCAACACCGATATGTGCTAATAGGCGTTTGAACTGCTTCAAAGATCAACATTGTTTGATTATCGTTTTGTACTGACGATATATTACGTTTTACGAGTGTTAGAGGAACTTGTTGTTTTGTTGATCGATTGTTAGCCACATCACTGAACAAGTTGTCCAAGATGAGCTAGAGAACGAATTGTAACAAAATAATTCATGTCGAATTTCCGGGGAAAGATTACTGAGCATTTCTACATCTATCTGTATTTGTTGAAAAGCTTGAGAGAGGCCGACTAGTAGGCTTTCAAAAGGATATTCAAATCATAGTCATGTTTCCTAATAGTCCTAAGAAAAAACAAGCTGGAAAACGCATCAAAATGATGGGCCTATCAAACGAGGAATTGCAAAATTGAGAACAGGATTTTTTCACAGAGGACACTTGGAAGTTGGATGAACTTAGTGAAGATTATACGCGTGATATTTAACTCCTGGTCAAAAAATAGGTGGTATTGAGCAGCCTCTTAAACAATCCTTGGCTTCCGAATGGGTATCCAAGCTACAGGCAAAGCCACCAACTCTGTGTGAGGCACTTGCCCGTAATTATATTATATCCTTTTTGCTGGAATCTAATCGCAAAGTGTATTCCATTCGATGCCATTTAATAGCCCACGAATAACAATGATTCCGCCCAACAAGAAAACTGTTTCGGAGATAATAGAAAGCTCGTGCTTATGTCGCAAATCCTTCTATATTTCCATTACATCGTTCCTACAGGTACTCAAAGGGCAAAGTTCGATAGTATCGCTGTAGCCCGAAAGGCAATCTAAAAGGCATGGATTTCGAGGTGTTCATTTTGGTGCAAGGACAATTGAAGAGCACACGGCAGAACACGAGAGCATTGTAAAGCACTCAGTTAAAATGACTGACTGATGGCTGAGGATGTGCCCTCACACACACACAGTGCATAGATAATGAAACTTTGGAGTCCGAGTATTCGACTCTGTTCGAATATAAAGTGCTCAGTAAACGTGTCGAAGAAATTGAAGTATTAAAGTTCGCATCAGGGATTTCACTTGTAGCTTCTGCCGCTTCTGCTGCTTCTTCTGCTGCTTCTTCAATCAAAAGAGTGGTTTCTACATTGAGTAGGACACGTTTCGTCAAAGGTTTGCGGCTGAAGGAAGAGCTCACCACAAACAAGGCGACACATGACAGGTACTAAGCTCTCGTCTCGACTCGACTGGTCTTTGGTTTTTACATATTTTAAATACCTATAAGTTAACAAGAGTCAACGCTCTCTAAACTATCTGGCAGCCTTAGACGGTTTTGATAATTATCGGATTATTTTCGATTAATGTTCTTCTTATCGCCACGTGGTCTTGATGATGACTTTGATATTTTGTAACCATGCCTCAAGTTGGTCGCCAAAAAACTTTTGCAACCGCCGCTAGTATTAACAAAAAACAGCGAAATGTAATTAAATGTAGATGCCCTCGTTTAAAAGCCAGACACTTGTTTAACATTCACGCAAACAAGAATATTGCTTAAAGATTATCCATCTTTGAGTGTGAGTACCGGGAGTCGACGGTGTCACAGCAGGGGTCGGGACCCTTTAAATCCCTAGCTCTTTCGGGGTGGGGTGGGTTTGCTGTGTCCTGTAGAACTCTTAGCACATAAAGTTCTATTTTTATAGAGTCCCTACTGAAACTAAAATGGAAGTAAACTTCCTAACAACGAAAATCTCGAACGATCCAAAAATTGGTACAAACGCAAACTTATCAAAAATTTGGTAAACAAATTGAGGGCTGCTTTATATACCCAGACTGTCAAAAATGAATTTGGAGGATCTTAGTATTCGATCCTCGGGGTCTTTACCCACCCAACCATAAATCTCATATGCGATTATTTTTATAGAGATTCCCTAAACCATTATATATTATAACAGGAAAAAAACTTTTACTTCATCATCTCAAGCTAATAACAATATTTATTTAATAATAAATGACCCTAATATATACTTCATTGAGTTATTTAATGAGATCTTCCTAACTTTAAATTTAATGGATTTTTGTTTTTGTGTTTTTTTTTCTAGTTACAATAAATTTTTAATTTATAATTAACATTTGAATTATTTGTATCTTTTTAGTTGTATCTACCACCATTATTATTTATATTATATCGAAATCTAACTATTACAAAAAGATATCAATAGTTCCTTACAATTGATTTTAATTAACTTTTTTTTTTCTTTCCATAAAAAAGTTTGGTAATTTTAATAATTTTGTTTTCTCGCTTAAATAATTTGAAAAAATTGAAGAAATAAAATTCCTATCTAACTAATAACATAATAATATGGATATATTTTTATGACAAGAAAAAAACTAGCCTATCATATTCTATACTCTATATTTTGTGTGTTTTTTTTTAATATTAAATTTTTATTATTATTTATTTATTATATGGGATATGGGAAAGGTTTGGGGTTATGCATTTTTATCTATTTTTTTTTTGTTTGTTTCTTTATTTTTTTTTTTTTAATTTTTCATCTTTTTTTTCTCACAAATATTATGTATATTGTCCCACTATGCACACCTGCTTCTTTTCTATTTTTTATTAATTATTTTTTTTCCAAAAAATTTTCTTATATTTGGTACCACTGTAAACACATGTTTTTTTATTTTTCTTTTACCTAATTTTCTTCCCTATTTTAGGAAGTACTGTACACTGTACACACATGTTCCAATCCTATAACTCATTTTTTTTCTTTTGAATTTAATTATTACATTTTTTATACACTGTACACATGTTCCTAATTTTGTTTGTTGTTTTCTTTTATTTTTTGGTTTTTTTTTTAATTTAATTGATGGGGCTCCAGGTTAAGATACCATATATAGATAAATAAATAAATTTCTATAAGTATCAAAAATTAAAATTTTTTTGTTTTTTGGGAAATATTATATTCCTCACATACCTTTTTGTCGAATATTTCGGCTGTATTACGAAATTTCTCTCCTAAGATCAGCCTTGAGCCGGGTGTATCTAGATTAGATAGTGCAACTCCAACTCCAAAATAATATTTATTTTTATATTATTTTTTTATCCAAATTTTAATTGATTGTTTTTATTTGTGCACTAATATTAATAATTTTATTAATATTTTTAACACACTTTGACAAGTTTTAATTAATATTATTATTCAACGTGGTGACACACCGTCAGCCCACGGTGCAGCACCTCCGCTTTCTTTTGCAATGTATAATGGAAAAGAACTTTTCAGTAGCTTTACAAGCTTATATACCA
The DNA here is from genome assembly GCA_018150835.1 of Drosophila repletoides. Classification (NCBI taxonomy): domain Eukaryota; kingdom Metazoa; phylum Arthropoda; class Insecta; order Diptera; family Drosophilidae; genus Drosophila; species Drosophila repletoides. The sequence goes on from JAECWQ010000228.1 coordinate 241,409, forward strand.
CAAAAAGCTTTTTCTAACACATGCTCAATTATAGGGACGATTTGTCGCATGCGTATGCATCGCTTTACTCGCGATATTCAGCTAAGCTGCAGCTTACGTAAGCTCGCTCATAAGCTTTATGCGTGAGCGGAGCTTTATTGCATTGCGTTGTCAATCTCTTTTCTGCATTAAGCTTAGAAGAAAGCTCAGCAATTCCACCGCAGGCAACAAGTTTGTCGCAAACGGCTTGCGCTTTAAATACGTAGGTATTTCTTATTTATAATTCTGCAACCATTACAATCCTTTCTTTTCTTTGTAATTCTTATTGACATGGATTTTTTTCTCTTTTTCTTGCTAATGTGCATTTTAAGTTCTGGTTTGTGGGAGCGTCCAACAAACCACCCCACGGACTTTGTTTGCTAGCCGTTTTAAAAAAAATTCAAAGTGAGGTTCTTCCTTAGAATTATTCAATCTTATAATTATTTATTTATTTATTTATTAATAAATCGACTAATTGCAGTCGATTAAAGGATTGCAAAAGATAAATATAATTATTATATAAAATTAAATTAAAATTTAGAAATTAATTAAATTAAAATTTACAAGTGAGATTAAAATTGAATTACATTTAAGCCTTCTGCGGTATTAAAAACAATCAAATAGCTGTGGCGAAAATAATTAATAATTATAATGCAGATATCCGACATAGAACTACATCCATTTCTACATTAAAAAAAATATCAAAAATCAATCAGAACCTCGAGATTTTGAGGGGATTCTCGGTAGGTATCCGGACTTTTTAATGATGTATTAAATTATAATAAAGAAAAAGAAAAACAGAGGAGAAGCAGAAGAGAAAAAAAAGAGGACAATTCAGGAAAACACCGACCAAAAAGAAGCAGTGTTGCCAAGGCAGCAACCACGTCAACCAATCAATGATTGGGGTTCTCCCGAAGATAGAACAGAAGAGCAGATTTTACGTGTAAAAGAGAGAGTTCTAAAGAGATAACGTGATTAAATTCGTTGTAATTGGAGCACAGCACACGGAATCGATTGTGCAACGCATAGACAGTTGTGCAATTAGATAAAAATAAGGGATAATAATTTCTTGTTAGTCTACGTGGAACATGAAAGTTAAGACGAGATAATAGAAAAGGAGAGCTAATGTCACCGATAATTAATTTATGAAGAAAAATAATACCAAGGATAGTTCTACGGTTAGTTAATGAAGGGAGATCAATGAGTAAGAGCCTATCAGAGTACGGTGGAAGACGGCGATCGGGATCCCAGTTTAAGCCACGAAGGGCAAAGAGGAGGAATTGCTTCTGAATGGATTCAATACGAACTTGATGCATTCCATATTGAGGACTCCAAACACATGAACAATATTCTAGTATGGGGCGAACTAGAGAAGTATAAAGGATTTTGGTAACAAAGGGATCATTAAGCTCCTTGGACCAACGTTTAATGAATCCAAGAACACCCTTGGCTTTGTTAGTTATAGAGGAGATATGCAGAATGAAACTAAGTTTGGCATCAAAAAGTACACCAAGGTCTTCCACAGTCGTTATACGATGCAAGGGTACATGGTCAAGCGTATACGTGACTAAGTGTGGAGTAATTCGACTAAAAGTCATAAACAAGCATTTAGAAATATTTAAATGCAACTTATTAGCCTGACACCAAAGATGCATGGAGTTGCAGTCATCTTGCAGACAAATATATTTAGAAGGATCGTTGTAAGAAAGAATAAGTTTCACATCATCAGCATACGTAAGGATGCGTGAGTGGGACAAAATAGATGGCAGGTCATTAATAAATAATGTGAAAAATAATGGACCTTTGCACGCCCGAAGTAACAAATACGGGTTTAGAAATTTCGAATCTCAACAGAACTCTTTGGGTTCTGTTTTTTTAAATAAGAGGAAATCCAAGTCAGAAGTGTGGAGGGGAATCCAATTCGATCTAGCTTGAAGATTAAAAGATCATGATTTACAGAGTCAAACATTTATACTGAAGTCAGTATAAATGACATCTGTTTGCATTCTACTTAGGAATGCATCATTCACCAATGATGTGAATTCAAGCAGATTAGTCGTGGTAGACCGACTCTTAATAAAGCCATGTTGAAAAGGGGAAATTATCGACTTACAGAGGTGCTGCAAAGTTAATGTTACAATTTTTCGAATAATTTTGGGATTGCAGACAACTTTGCAATTCCTCTGTAATTCGATATATCGGATTTAGCTCCCTTTTGTGAATTGGGATAATATATGATTCCTTCCAAAGACATGGAAAAACAGCGGAATCAAGAGATAAGTTAAAAAGTTTGAGTAGGGGATGATGCAAAGAGCTCCAGCATTCTCTGAATACGCAACTTGGGATATTATCGGACCCAGGAGAATATGAAGATTTTAAAATTTTCATTGCTGTAACTAGATCGTAACCTGTAATGATTGGAGTAAATAAAGAGTTAGAGGAAGAAATAGGATAAGGATAAGGGTAAGTGATATTGTTAATGGAAGAAGTGTAAGTAGATTGAAAGAAATTTGCAAAAAGGTTAGCACTAGTAAAGTCGTCCTTGGATCCCTCATTCTTCAGAAAAAATGTAGGAGGCATAGACGAGCTGTTACGCTTAGAATTTACAAATTTATAAAATAGTTTAGGATCCCGCTCAAACTGATTCCTGCAGCGCATAAGATACTCATTATAGCATTGAGAGTTAAGGAGAAGGAAGTTAGATTTAGCAATAGAATATTTAGAAAAATCAATATTAGATCCAGAGAGTTTAAATTTTTTAAATAGCTTAGTTTTAATATTTTTGAAATTTGAAAGTCGACGTGTAAACCAGGGAGGCTTGGATGAAACAGGCAATACAACACTACTTGGAATGCAGATATCAAGAAGTGAGTTAATAGTGTCATAGAAGTAGGTTAGAGCAAAATTTATATCAACCGAATTGTATAGAGTAGACCAATCAGCTGAGGAAAGAAGTTGATTAAGCAAGGAAAAATTTCCGTTGCGAAAACAACGGAGGGTTTTACTAATAGGTTTAGATATTGGTTTAGTCGACGTGGCAATTGATAGAGAAACTTCTACGGTAGGATGAAAGGAGTCTTCAGGAAATACTAAAGGACAAGATCTTGACACACTGGTAGAAGTGCAATCGTTGAAAAATAAGATCAAGCATTCTGTCAAGATTATTAGGAATCGAGTTTATTTGAAAAAACGAAAGGTCATACAAGGAATCTAAAAAGTTATGTTGTGCAGAAGGCACAAGATAATTAGATTTCCTAAAGAGAGACCACTGGATATTAGGCAAATTGAAATCGCCTAAAACGACAGACATGTCTTTATCACGTACGAGTGTTGATATATATTCAATACGGCTTAAATGCTGCATATAAATAGAAATATCAGAACACGGAGGGATATAAGAGCACGTTATGAAAATGGAACATGATGGAAACGATACCTTAACGGAAACTCTTTCCACATCAGGAGGTGAAAGGGATAAAGTAATTGACTCGGACCGAAGGGAAGAATTAACTGCAATGAGTACCCCACCACCACGACGAGTTATTCTATCTTTTCTGTAGGATGTAAAGGCTGTAGAAAAATTTCAGAATTTGAAATTGAGGAATTAAGCCATGTCTCAGAAAAAGCAATAATTTGAGACTCGTAGGAAGAACTTTGTAAAATACATTTTTAAGCTTAGACACTAGACCTCTAACATTCTGGTAACTGATATGTAGTAAATCTGAAGATCGATCTAGTTTTTTGAGGATTATTACTAATGGTTGCTTGCGAAAGACAACCATTAGCTTGAAGACTGACAGGCACCGGACGAGTGCTTTTTTTTATAATGAACTCATGAAGAATTATTTGTGGAGGCCAGAAATTTGGATCACAAATAAGTGAGAATGTGTTTGATGGAAAGTGCTTTTATTGTGGCTAGTCAATTATTTTCTTGTTTAGCAAATTATAGACATTCTGGTTTACTGTAGACATTGGGGCTTCTCTAACTTTGTTCTGCTCTCCGAATTTCCATATACATATTTATTGTCCGCTTTCCATATAGTCGGGCGTCGTTATCCTTGTCGATTTTGTTGAAGTTTCGCTTTTCTTATTTCCCAGTTCTTCTGGCTTCATAACAATCTTATGGTTAACACGTTAGACACGCTTGTCACGTTAGACACGCTTGTTGCTAAAGCCAAAACTTTAATTGCTTTTGAGATTATTTATACGCCATCCAATATACACGTTGCAGTTGCATAAATGCAACCTTTCCTCCCATGCAATCAAACATTTCGTCATGATTTCTGTGTCCTGAAAGTATACACTGAAATATTTAGGGATTTTGAATATTACGTTATTAGCTGAAAGAACAATTTATGATAAAAGTATTTATTTTATGCTGATTTGTACTTTCGGGTTAATTCCACTGAAATTTGTTTGTCACACTTTTTGGAGCAGAATTACACTAGAAGACCAAGCAAACTATAAATTTTATTGATCAGTAAATTAAGGTGAATCGATATACCCATGCCCACCCATCTGTTTGTATGTCAAATGCAGGGTGCGAGGGCATAAAATCTTCGGCACGCCAAAGGTAACCTCTCGTTACTAGTTAAATAAATGCATTCAAAACTATTTTGGGCTTTTCAACTATTCAATACTATTTAAATATGAAGTACTTGAAATACTCGAGTACTCGATATTAACGTATAATATATCGTATCGTTCGATGCTTATAACTATTTCCAGTGAATGTGGCAGACTTTGTCTTAATCATAACGAGCGTGTAACATGTTCCCCTTTTTCGCAGAATCGGTCAACAAGAAAAAGAACAAGCTCCAATGACCTAACATCTACCCTAGCTCACAGCTCACATTCGACCGAGTAACATGTGGCTAACGCAGTGTTCTCCGGTGGAGACATGGAGTGGAGAGTAGAGGAGGAGGTCGACCCAATATCATTTAACACTCGTGTAAACAGAATCGCTTAAGTATATGCTCTCAAAGGAACAGAGAACGCCCCAAGATAAACAGACAAGTTGGCCACATAGTTGGCCACAGAGTTGGCGGAAAATGCTGTGTGTATGGCCAGATTGAAAGTGAAATTATGGGGAGTGGCCCTTTGAGACTGGGTCTTGGCCAACACACATATACTCAGAGCAAAAAGGCACACACATTGAGAAGGGGGCGGACACCTGGGGGTCTGCAAAGTAGCCGGATTGACTATATAAGTACCCACTGTTTATATCGTCTGTATATGCTCAAATCTCCGATTTCTAATCAAACGTTAATGAATAATTAAGGTTAAAGCGAATTTTCTTGTTGTTTCTTGTTTCCCATCATCTTTGGATCATCGGAAATTACAATCTGGATAGTAAGCTTGGTGGACTTTAAGCTCCTAAAAAGCCATACAGATCGTAGTTTCATATGGGATATTAAATATATTTATACTTCCAATTCAATAGAATTTCGAAAATTGGAAATATGCTGTTGTTATTCAGCAAATGGCATCTTTGCAATTATATTCATGTTGTACTAATTAAAGTCTCAAATGAAATTGGTTTTCAAGTACTTGATACATGGTCTGTATACGAGTAATAAAACGAATGCTGCAAACAATAAAATTCGAGTTTCAATCAGAATCGAAATCGGAATCAGAAAATAAAATGGAATGGAATAAACAAAGGACAAAGTACACCAATAACAATGTTCGATTATCCAATGGTGCTCTGTCAATCAGATGGTCAGTTTGTCAGTTCGTCAGTTTGTCCATTACTTGATTCATGTAAATTGAAATCCATTGGATAAAAGCACAGCACTAGCTGCTGTTGCCCAACTCGGCCAAATTGTCAGAACAAGTGGTAAATATAAAAACTACCGTTCAGCTGCTTACTGATGCAGTAACTACTGCTCCCTAACTGAACCAAAACGCCTTCATTTCTGTTTTGTGGACGTAGTTAACACCTTTATTTTTTATATTTGGGGAAAACAGAAACTTTAGCAAAAAAAAAAACAAAATAAAAATAGCAGCAGTATTCCCAGCGATTATTGTTGAATTTGAGCCAACACTGGAGCATTGCTTAGGTCCTGTTGTTATTGCTGTTAATAATTAAATGCAGTTTACGCCATGTTCAACTAGCTCGAAATTTATGTAATCAAAATACTAACAGCCGAGTTGGCGCCCAGCGAAAAAAATTAAAATTTTTTCCAGCACTCGACATGCAGACGTTGCCATGCCTTGATTTGTCTTGCCTTTGCTTTGCTTTCATTTTCAAGCATATACAACAACTTTTTGGAGACAATAGAGATCCTTCTATTCCTCTTTCTATTGCCTCCCATCCGTTTATCTATCTGTACGTCTATCCGTCCGGATGAATCGGATGATAATGTCTGTGGAAGTAGTTGTACTCGTAGTACTTGTAGTAGTAGAGCAGGACCTGGTCCATTTTGTTTGTCCTGCGTCCTGCCTCCTGCGTCCAGCTTCCTGCTTCTCCGGCTCCAAACACTTGAAGACTTTGCACTCTGCACATGGCCTGCATAATGAATGGAACATCTCGAGCTCACAGCGCTCGTTGCCAGTTGGTTTTCAACTTAATTTTCTTTAGTTTTTAAGAGTTTTCATTTCTGGTTACAGCGCACAATAAAAGCGCAATTTGCGGTCACTTTGGGTTCTGGCATTTCTGGAATGATAATGGCCAATGAATGTCAATGTCCAATGTCTTTTAGAGCCAAGCAAAGAGTAAAAGGAAAAAATGTACAAAATAAAAAAATATTCCAATATTTACGGGACCATTTTAAATATTTTTTTTAAAGATCTTATAAAATGCTTCTATTGGGGATTTGATTTTAAAGAGAAGCTTTGAAGAGAAGAGAGAGCTTTGTTAAAATAAAACCTCTGTCTATTTGCAGCAGTCTATTTCGTATACAATCTGTTTGGGTCATCCAAGGATATTGGTGCTAGCCAAGGGTATAACCTGTTCTCAGAGAGTAAAAGAAGTAAAATGGTTTTAATTTATTTGGATTCTGACATATTTCAGCTATATTTGAATTTCGCATCGATGTTAGATTACATTGATTAAGTGGACAGTGAGGCTACGAGCCACGGTATGTACTTCTATCATAGCTCCTAAGAGGCCAATTATCTATCTTTTGGAAAGAATAATCGATATTATTATACTCGTAAATATGCATTTGTTATTGAACCCAAAATATATTATTAACTGCACAACATTTGTGACTAAAATAAAATTGATTTTTTTATTGGACGGGTGGGGCAGACGAAAAGTCGAGTGGGAGTTTCGATTTCATACTTTTTCAGGATTTTGGAAATCAACTTTAATGGCCAGATTTTAATGCAACTACCCGCGTTGAACTCGTAAGGACCATTTCTATCTAAGAATCATCGACTTAAAAAATTTAAAGCTGCAAAGTTAATGCAAAAGTCCTTTAGCTAGCCGATAGCCCTTATGAATAATAATTTAGTAATAATTTGAATTATATATTTAAAAAATCGAAAGTGGGAAATAAAATTAATAAGCGTATGGGTATGAAAATATCTATAACTTATGTTTACTTGATTTAAATTGAATCTCAACTTTGTAGAATTAAAAATTGCTTAACTCAAATTTGATGTAGGCATCAACAACTTCGGAAAGTATATATACTTTTGTATCTCAGACACTTTTTTATCTGATAGATACTTTTACAATTTGTCAAATAAAATTTTAGTTTTAATTCTTCCATATTAATTATCGCTTTAAATAGATTACGACTTGCAAGGGCAAATGAACCGAGGAAAAACAACAATTTGATTGGAAAAGGGAACCATAAAAATTATCCTTGCTTTGCTTTTCTAAAAAGCGAGTAATATTTATTTATGTATAGTTTATATTTATGATTTCTTGGATTTCAAGGTGAAAAACTTTTTTTTATTAAATTAAATCTTTGTTTTTATGTACCTAATCAATATTTAATCTATCCATCTATTTAAATCCATCTATTCGCATTTGATTAAGTTCTTTCAGGCTGATACTATGATATTCCCTAATAATCTCGTTATTGATTTTGTTTTGATTCTAATTGATACCGAAATTATTCACTTTTTTCTTTCTGTGTATGTTTTCGTGTATGTATTTCCACATTTTGAATTTTTGTTAACAGTTTATGCCTTTGTCATCACGCTTTTATGGATCTGTTCTGCTCCTTTGCTTTGGCATTGTTTTACAGCTTTGTATTATGACGCACACTCTTACAAACTCATCCACATTTCGAATAACACTTTTCATTGTCATTGGGAACGAGGCGCGCTTTTGTAATAAAAACGAAAAGTGCAGTATAAGATTCATGAGAAGGCATTAACACACATGGCGTATACGTAATGTGCAGCTATGATTTTTATATTGGAGTAAGAGAGCTTTGGTTGGGGGCTGGATTGAAAGTATTAAGAGCTAGCATTAAGGGTTATCATTCGGTTACCACTCACATTTAAAGTATTGTAATAATTGATGCTGTCATTATATTAATGTATGTTCAAGCCTATTTCATTTATAGCTTAATAAATCATTCGATAATCAGTCAGAGGATTTGGACATAAAGATGTCAAAAGCTTCACTTAAGTTATTAGGATTTTATTAGCGCCGAGCCACGTAAGGCACTGAATCATTTGCACTATAAAACAGAACTTCCTCCACTAGGCTGAAGATAATATCTTATGAGCTTTTCGGTCATTTTCCTCATCAGTTTAATAGCAGAAAAATAACTATTTTTTGAAAGGTCCGCCACTAAACCTAGACTCTATACTTATTAGTATATATACACAGACTTCTTACTTATTAATTTATAAAGCAATTTAGGCTCTTCTTACACCGTCCAACGTATTGCGGCTTCATTCTAACTCTCCAGTGTTAGTTCCAGATATTTTCCAAATATCTTATTATCAATTATATCAATACCCAAAGCAGAAAGTTTAACCACTTTTAAATTCTCAGTCGGATTTGAAATATGCCCTGCAAAAACAGAATATTCATTAAAATTTGTACATCATCGCTGATCAGATAAATGTACAAACAAAAGTGAAAAATTAATAAATGAAAAATAATTGAGTAGCAAAAAAATTGATTGTCAGTCAATATACATACACACACACATTTGGTTTTTTTCGTATCATTTTTATTTTATTATGCATTTTAAATGCAAATATTAATAAAAGCAATAAAACGAAAACTTTATCCGTACTTTGTAGCTTGCCCAAAATTGGCTGTGCCTAAAAGACAGAGAAAAAAGGTTTTTATACACAAAATACTTTTCTACTTGAACAAGGCAATCAATACAATATAATTAAACTGCATTCCATGATAAATTATTAAAACGCAAGTTAAAATACAATATTGGAGAGCAGAGGAATAAAAAAGAAACCAAAAAAACATATTACAAAAGCCCAGCAGTGGTCGGACCAACCGACTAAACGACCAACACATATATTAAAAGCGCTTTTTGAACCAAACCAATTAAAATCAAAAATTTTCAGCGCCTGAGGTAAAATATCCTTCAAATACATCAACAAGTCTTCGCTTTGGTACTATTATCATGCATACATTTGTATGTAGATTTGTTTTATATTTTTCAGTTTTAAGCGAAATACTTTTTTTGAAAATTCATAAAAAATCACGCAACAAAGCTAGACAGTGTATAAATAAAAATAAAATAATTTTTAAAAAATACCCTGTAAATGAAATCAAGCTAAAACCGTCTATCAATACTCAACAACTGGAAAAACGATAATTTAGAGCCGTTTAAATAAACAAGCATTCATAGTATAAATTATTCAAAGTTTGAATTTGTAACCTTATTATTATTCAAATTGTTACTGCCACCATGCAAAATATCGAACAGCCGAACAACAGTCGCTAAAAAGTGAAACAAAAGATTTCTGTTCAAATTTTGTTTCATATTTTCATTGGTAAATGCTCAAATTCTTACAAATAATATTATATTTATTTATTTAAAATTTAAATTACTCAATTATATTTCGTATTAATTTATCCTGCAAGTCTTTCTATTGACTGAAGGGCATTATTATTTATATTTAGTCTTCTCTATGCCATAGAAACTTTCCATGCCACAGAGTCAAGTTTACTAGGAGTCTGTGTTAGAATAAATGAGGACATTAAAGTGTGCTTGAATTTATCGAAGCAATAACCAAAGGAAAAATGTTCCAAATTGAAAACTGTTGGAATCAAATGTTAACTGTTTGGCTTTCACTACTCTCCTTCAATTAAAGTTGTGGGCCACAGAAGAAGCCATACAAACAGAACAAGGGCCAATTGGCCAAAGCGAAGCATTGGCCTTACAATTTGTAATATTTGAAATGCAAATATGTTGCTCTTTAAAATCCATCCGTACATTCTCCTGGGAGACATAATCACCTCTCGCTCTCTCCCTGTCTCTCCCAGGGCTCTTTGCGCCTTCGTGTTTGCTATTTCCGGTTTCACAAACCATTTATCGAACTGGACCGCACACACATACACACAAACACACACACACACACACATACACACACACAGACAAATATACTTATAGGCATATGTAGGCCTGTCGGTCGCCATTTTGTTTTGGACATGTACATGTTTTCAATGTCAAGAGGCCGTTCTAATTGAAAAAAATTTTTTGCTGGTTTTCGTTGTTTGTTTGTTCGCTTTAACTGTATCTGATGTTGTCGTTCTTTTGATTGTCCGTCCGGGTGCTCTTCCTGTCCGAGCCTTTCTTTTTGGTGTAATACTCTGTACTTATTGAAAGTGAGTGAAAAGAGTGTATTAAAGTTGTCAAAATGAATGCAAAGGGCAGCAGGAAGCATCTCCGAACCTTGTTGAGCCCTGTGCGCGGATTTATCGTATTTACTTTGGGAAAAAGCTGAAATTGTACATAAATAAATGGATTTAGTTGAAAATTTCGATTATGTTTTCATATATAAAATTTTGTGTCGATGCTGCCAGCGAAAGGATTAAGGACAGAGCTTGTCAGGAACTCTAGGATTTGTGAAGTTTCCTATTTACATGGCGTCAATTTTGTTGAAGTCGTTATTAATTAAGCGACACGTTACGTAGCCAGGGCAATACAGGCCAGAACAAGCCAGACCCGGCACAGCTGGCGTCAATTGACTGAACTGAATTGGCAAAGGAGTAAAGGAGGAAATAAAACGATATAAAGCTATTGCTCTACAAATTGCTGGCAGTTAAGCTGTTGGTCTTAGATACTAGCATTAGCGAAAATCTCAATCATACATACTTATACCCAAAAAAAAGGAAGAAGGATTTTTACCAATAAGATGCTATCAAATAGAGACTACTAAGTGTAAAGTATGTATTTGTCCTTTTATTTGATAATTGATCTTCAACCCTATTCAAAAAATAAATATAAAAGAAATTGAATAATTTTCCAAAAAAAAGTTAGGAAAATCGAAAAGATATTATAGACTTAGCCAGCCAACAATGATAATGCTATAAGTATTAGTTGGATTGGATTATTGAATTTTATTTTAACAGAATTAGAAAGACTTCCAATAGTTATGAAATTGATAAGGAATTGGATTATTAAATATTTTCGATAATATCAACGAAAGAAACTAGAAAAAGTTGACATGCAAAAGTTTTCCCTTAATGTGAAAAATATAATAATTTTAAGAACAGCTTTTTCCTCTTTTTTTGTACATACATACTGTACAATTTATCTTATACATATTAAATTCTTAAAATATGAATAAAAGTATATTCAAGCTGTAATTGGTATCCGTAACTGCCTTCAGCTTCATTCGCAATTTCAGCTTTGGCAGTATAAGAAAATATCACAGTTTCTGAACGATATCAAGAACGATATATCTGAAACAATCCTTGGAAATATCTGGATTGTGGCTATAATTAAAGTGAATTTTGGCTATTTCACTTAGACCTAAAGTGTCTCATTCTAACTAGTTGACTTTTTCTCTTCCAGAGAATCTTGGTCAGAAAAGGTGTAGCCCGCAGCGTTATTAAAAGCCAATAAGAGCTCCATAAAGAATAAAGAATAAAACTGGGAATTCGAACAATATTTCTCATTCCTTTAGAGTAAATGGTAAAATTTTTAATAATATAATATATAGTATCCAATTTATTTTATACGAACTCTCATACTGATACATTAGAAGAATGAAATTCAGTGAATGAAATTCAGTGAATGACAACCATTACTTTTCTTGGTTTTCACCTTTTAATCTCGACATTAACATTTTCAACATTTAGGTCTTTATGGATATTTTCATTCCGCATATACCAAGGTGCCCCAGTGATAGTTCTCAGTATTTTCGATTGAGCTCTCTGGATTAATTTTAGGTTACTATCGCAAGCGTTGCCCCATAGCTGCTTTATATAAAAGGACTTTGTACTCGAGTCATAGTGGTGAACGGGCGTTTATAAGCCAATGTAGATTACTAGCTTTTAATTTCAGTTGGTTTCTCTTCGCTTCAATGTGCTTGGGCCAAGTAGGCCGTCTATCCACGCGGACACCAAGGTCTGTTACTTCATCGGTGTGTGGAATGTTGATATGGTTTAAAGACAAAGGAGGGCAAGGTAATTAATAAGGTAGGTATTTAAGGTAAAGGTGATATGTTTGCACTTTTGCTCTTTTACATGTATGCGCCGGTCTGCTAGCCACTTTTGTAAGGCTACCAGATGAGACTTAGGATAGCAGTGTCATCAGTAAATGTTGATGTTGCTGTAAGACTATTTGTCGGTATATCTGCTGTGTAGATAATGTAGGTAAAAGTACGCTAGCCTGAGGTACACCAGCCTCAATTGGATGATATTCAGAGATAAAATCTTTGCACCTTACTGCGAAACTTCTTTGCAAATTTCATGACTCCAATATTTTATGGATGTTTTGTGGGAGTAACATATCGATTTTATGGATTAACCCATATAGCCAAACGCGGTCGAAAGCTTGGACGACTTTCAGGAAAACAGCGGAGCAATACTCCGGAGTTCAAATGCATTGCGTATATCAGAGCTTATCCGGTTTACTTGTTCAATAGTTCCATGCTTTTCGCGGAATCCAAATTGGTGCAGTGGGACAGCCCTGTTTATGAGTAAATGTTGCTTGATAGGCACGGGAAGAGACTGATAGGTCTGTATGTTGAAGGCTGGGACTTGTCCTTTCCTTATTTATGGATCATTGTTATGACTGGTTTTCTCCATTATTGGGGATAATAACCCCCTTTCATCAATTATTATGGTGAGAAAATGTACTGCACAGCTCGGCAATTCTATGATCATTTTAGGGGAGATGAGATCGTGACTGGGTGCTTTTTTTTTAGATTTCTGACTTGGTCCTTTATGAACCCTGTAACGTCTTCTGCTCGGAATGGGATGGGCATAGTGGCTTCAAGATTGTTGATAGTTGGGAGCACAAAGTGGTTGGCAAATATATTTGCCTTTTCTTCGTTGCTCCGAGTCCACTCTACTGTTGGGGTGAATCAGTCTCGATTGGTGTGCATACGCCTGACTTGGCTTTCCACAATGGAAATCGTTTGTTGTTTGGGGCCAGTTGCTTTATGTAGTGTCTTTGCTATAAGTTTCGTTCATCTTCTAGGGCTTTATGTAGTAAATGGTTGGCTATTTTTAACCGCTCCTTTCAGGCAGGGGATCTATGGGCTTGCCATTCTCTCCGAAGCCTTCTCTTGTCGCGTAGTAGCTCTTCAATAAGTCTGGGAGCCCGATTACTGTTATAAAGTTTATTAGCTGTTATTATTGGAGTGGAGTGTTTTGCAGCCAGAGACATTACAGACGTTAGTGTTTCAACTGATGTATTTATGTCGTCTTTACAGCCAATGTTTGGGCAGTCTTCAATGTGAGAACTTATGTATTTCCTATACTTCAGCCAATCAGTTTTGCTAGAAATGGAGAAATGTGGTCGTTCAGAGAACTGGGTTGGTCATATAGGTGAAGTAAGATTGGCGAGTGATCCGATGATAGATCTGTTAAGTGCTCCACATTAACGTGATCTTGCGGCACTCTTCTCGTAACAGCAAAATCAATTAAGTCGGGCTGCTTTTTTGGATCTGTGGTCCAATATGTGGGCCTTCCGGGGAAATAAAATCAAGCTTATTTCGTGGTGTGATTATGGCATTATAAAGTTGTTTTCTTTTCGGGTTACTGAGCCTAGATCCCCAGTGGCTGTGCTTGGCATTGTAGTCACCAGCTGCTATAAACCGGTCACCTAACAGGTTGAAAAATTTTACAAAATCTGCTTCGGATATGGAGAACCGAGGTGGGCAGTATACTGCGGCTACGTTTACGTTTTACGAATTGATGTTGCCTGTAGATAAGTGGTTGCAAATGATGGCAACAGGTAATGCTTGATGCGACACTTGATTAGAATGCCAGTGCCTCCATGAGCCTTGTCATCAGGATGATTCGTCTCATAAAAACTATATCCCTTGGTGTGAAAATAATTTTTGGTTGTTAGGTGAGTTTCTGATATAAGCATGGCGTCGATGTTATAGTGATCAAGAAACTGCAAGAATTCGTTTTTGTGCGGTGAAATGCCATTCGCATTCCAGAAGGATATATTTAAAGGAGCCATTTAAGCAAATTTCTTGATTAGGAGCTCCAGTAGGAGATTTTGGTTACGCATGATTGCCTGCATTGTTTGTTGTATTGCTACCATTGTATTTGTTAATATAGCCAGCATTGATTCTATTCCACTAGATAAGCTGGATGAATTTTCAGTGGTATTTTGGGAAGGAATTTCTGGCCTCTGTTGCGCTGCCCGACGCTGCATTATTCCAATGGCTTGTTAAAAGTTATTTTTAGTGACTGAGGCGTACGACTCGTTGTTGTAACTTAAAACTTTAGCAAAAGAAACGCCTGGGGATGTATTTGATGGTATATAACGCTATTTATTATATTCATAGCCATTTCTACTTCAAAGCCCTTATCCTTAATCCCATCTATGTTCTCCTTGACTGGAACTGTTGGTTCGATCCCTTTTACAACAACTTGTAGATATTTGCTACTTTTAAGTTGATAGGTGTAATAGTTAATTTTTTCATTATCAAGGGACTTGCACACAGCTCAATACTTTTGTTCGTCTTTTACTTGAATTTTTGTTTCGTAAATGTTACCCGTTTTCATCGAGCTGACGTAGAATTTACCATTTTTCTTAGTTAGGTAGTAGGGATCGGGGGACGGGCACTGGGAACTCCACGATTCACTTTCCGTTATACTGCTTGAGCATAATAAAGCTGGTGACATAGAGCGTGCTCTCTCCGCGTTATTTTGCAGTGATGCAGCAGTTGTTGGTATTGTCTCTTCGTCAGCGCGTATAGAAAAATAAGCGTTATTCCGAATTGACGAATTGACGACAGTCGACGTTCGTCTTGTTGTTGTTGCTGCCGAGGGCGAGTTTGGCTCATTTTTTGTTTTCTTTCGGAGCTTATGCTCTTACACGTTGGTATTTGTTTCACTAAGATTTTATTTTGTGTTTTTTTTATTTATGCATTGATGAATATTTGATAAATTTGAGCAGTACAAGCACACTTATGCATACCCTGAGCGTCTTTTCTCGAATTAATTTGCGGTTAATTGCTCTGTATTTTCATCACTTTGCCGAGCGGTAAGAAAATACGTCTGATGTTGTTGACAGTTGACGGTTGAGGGGTATACTTGAATTAATTTATCTTATCGACGTCGGCTGCATTGGGGGCCTCATGCGTTGTTGACGTTCAAGTTCCACTTATCAATATCAACAGCGCAACGGAAGACAGCTCAAAGCCAATGTCTGGCTATCAACATCATCATCATCTCATCAGGATCAGCATCAGCATAGCATTGGCAACAGAATCAGAATCAGCACCAGAATCATCATAATCATCATTATGCCATGCGCTTTCACGCGACCCGTTTTTCTATCTTATTAGCCGCTCAAGTGGGCTGCAGTTACTAGCCAACACAGCAGGGTAACGCAAGCAAAAAAAAAAATGTTGCATACGGGCTAAAATTCAATTTATTGTTGTGCCTTTAAGGTTTAGGTTAGGTTTATGGCTGTTTTGTGTGCCTCGCATGCCTTTTATTGTGGCAAGTCAATTATTTTCTTGTTTAGCAAATTGTAGACATTCTGGTTTACTGTAGACATTGGGGCTTCTCTAACTTTGTTCTGCTCTCCGAATTTCCATATACATATTTATTGTCCGCTTTCCATATAGTCGGGCGTCGTTATCCTTGTCGATTTTGTTGAAGTTTCGCTTTTCTTATTTCCCAGTTCTTCTGGCTTCATAACAATCTTATGGTTAACACGTTAGACACGCTTGTTAGCCAAAACTTTAATTGCTTTTGAGATTATTTATACGCCATCCAATATACACGTTGCAGTTGCATAAATGCAACCTTTCCTCCCATGCAATCAAACATTTCGTCATGATTTCTGTGTCCTGAAAGTATACACTGAAATATTTAGGGATTTTGAATATTACGTTATTAGCTGAAAGAACTATTTATGATAAAAGTATTTATTTTATGCTGATTTGTACTTTCGGGTTAATTCCACTGAAATTTGTTTGTCACACTTTTTGGAGCAGAATTACACTAGAAGACCAAGCAAACTATAAATTTTATTGATCAGTAAATTAAGGTGAATCGATATACCCATGCCCACCCATCTGTTTGTATGTCAAATGCAGGGTGCGAGGGCATAAAATCTTCGGCACGCCAAAGGTAACCTCTCGTTACTAGTTAAATAAATGCATTCAAAACTATTTTGGGCTTTTCAACTATTCAATACTATTTAAATATGAAGTACTTGAAATACTCGAGTACTCGATATTAACGTATAATATATCGTATCGTTCGATGCTTATAACTATTTCCAGTGAATGTGGCAGACTTTGTCTTAATCATAACGAGCGTGTAACATGTTCCCCTTTTTCGCAGAATCGGTCAACAAGAAAAAGAACAAGCTCCAATGACCTAACATCTACCCTAGCTCACAGCTCACATTCGACCGAGTAACATGTGGCTAACGCAGTGGAGTGGAGAGTAGAGGAGGAGGTCGACCCAATATCATTTAACACTCGTGTAAACAGAATCGCTTAAGTATATGCTCTCAAAGGAACAGAGAACGCCCCAAGATAAACAGACAAGTTGGCCACATAGTTGGCCACAGAGTTGGCGGAAAATGCTGTGTGTATGGCCAGATTGAAAGTGAAATTATGGGGAGTGGCCCTTTGAGACTGGGTCTTGGCCAACACACATATACTCAGAGCAAAAGGCACACACATTGAGAAGGGGGCGGACACCTGGGGGTCTGCAAAGTAGCCGGATTGACTATATAAGTACCCACTGTTTATATCGTCTGTATATGCTCAAATCTCCGATTTCTAATCAAACGTTAATGAATAATTAAGGTTAAAGCGAATTTTCTTGTTGTTTCTTGTTTCCCATCATCTTTGGATCATCGGAAATTACAATCTGGATAGTAAGCTTGGTGGACTTTAAGCTCCTAAAAAGCCATACAGATCGTAGTTTCATATGGGATATTAAATATATTTATACTTCCAATTCAATAGAATTTCGAAAATTGGAAATATGCTGTTGTTATTCAGCAAATGGCATCTTTGCAATTATATTCATGTTGTACTAATTAAAGTCTCAAATGAAATTGGTTTTCAAGTACTTGATACATGGTCTGTATACGAGTAATAAAACGAATGCTGCAAACAATAAAATTCGAGTTTCAATCAGAATCGAAATCGGAATCAGAAAATAAAATGGAATGGAATAAACAAAGGACAAAGTACACCAATAACAATGTTCGATTATCCAATGGTGCTCTGTCAATCAGATGGTCAGTTTGTCAGTTCGTCAGTTTGTCCATTACTTGATTCATGTAAATTGAAATCCATTGGATAAAAGCACAGCACTAGCTGCTGTTGCCCAACTCGGCCAAATTGTCAGAACAAGTGGTAAATATAAAAACTACCGTTCAGCTGCTTACTGATGCAGTAACTACTGCTCCCTAACTGAACCAAAACGCCTTCATTTCTGTTTTGTGGACGTAGTTAACACCTTTATTTTTTATATTTGGGGAAAACAGAAACTTTAGCAAGAAAAAAACCAAATAAATTGAATTTGAGCCAACACTGGAGCATTGCTTAGGCCCTGTTGTTATTGCTGTTAATAATTAAATACAGTTTACGCCATGTTCAACTAGCTCGAAATTTATGTAATCAAAATACTAACAGCCGAGTTGGCGGCCAGCGAAAAAATTTAAAATTTTTTTCCAACACTCGACATGCAGACGTTGCCATGCCTTGATTTGTCTTGCCTTTGCTTTGCTTTCATTTTCAAGCATATACAACAACTTTTTGGAGACAATAGAGATCCTTCTATTCCTCTTTCTATTGCCTCCCATCCGTTTATCTATCTGTACGTCTATCCGTCCGGATGAATCGTTTCGATGCTAATGTCTGTGGAAGTAGTTGTACTCGTAGTACTTGTAGTAGTAGAGCAGGACCTGGTCCATTTTGTTTGTCCTGCGTCCTGCCTCCTGCGTCCAGCTTCCTGCTTCTCCGGCTCCAAACACTTGAAGACTTTGCACTCTGCACATGGCCTGCATAATGAATGGAACATCTCGAGCTCACAGCGTCGTTGCCAGTTGGTTTTCAACTTAATTTTCTTTAATTTTTAATAGTTTTCATTTCTGGTTACAGCGCACAATAAAAGCGCAATTTGCGGTCACTTTGGGTTCTGGCATTTCTGGAATGATAATGGCCAATGAATGTCAATGTCCAATGTCTTTTAGAGCCAAGCAAAGAGTAAAAGGAAAAAAATGTACAAAATAAAAAAATATTCCAATATTTACGGGACCATTTTAAATATTTTTTTTAAAGATCTTATAAAATGCTTCTATTGGGGATTTGATTTTAAAGAGAAGCTTTGAAGAGAAGAGAGAGCTTTGTTAAAATAAAACCTCTGTCTATTTGCAGCAGTCTATTTCGTATACAATCTGTTTGGGTCATCCAAGGATATTGGTGCTAGCCAAGGGTATAACCTGTTCTCAGAGAGTAAAAGAAGTAAAATGGTTTTAATTTATTTGGATTCTGACATATTTCAGCTATATTTGAATTTCGCATCGATGTTAGATTACATTGATTATGGACAGTGAGGCTACGAGCCACGGTATGTACTTCTATCATAGCTCCTAAGAGGCCAATTATCTATCTTTTGGAAAGAATAATCGATATTATTATACTCGTAAATATGCATTTGTTATTGAACCCAAAATATATTATTAACTGCACAACATTTGTGACTAAAATAAAATTGATTTTTTTATTGGACGGGTGGGGCAGACGAAAAGTCGAGTGGGAGTTTCGATTTCATACTTTTTCAGGATTTTGGAAATCAACTTTAATGGCCAGATTTTAATGCAACTACCCGCGTTGAACTCGTAAGGACCATTTCTATCTAAGAATCGTCGACTTAAAAAATTTAAAGCTGCAAAGTTAATGCAAAAGTCCTTTAGCTAGCCGATAGCCCTTATGAATAATAATTTAGTAATAATTTGAATTATATATTTAAAAAATAGAAAGTGGGAAATAAAATTAATAAGCGTATGGGTATGAAAATATCTATAACTTATGTTTACTTGATTTAAATTGAATCTCAACTTTGTAGAATTAAAAATTGCTTAACTCAAATTTGATGTAGGCATCAACAACGTCGGAAAGTATATATACTTTTGTATCTCAGACACTTTTTTATCTGATAGATACTTTTTACAATTTGTCAAATAAAATTTTAGTTTTAATTCTTCCATATTAATTATCGCTTTAAATAGATTACGACTTGCAAGGGCAAATGAACCGAGGAAAAACAACAATTTGATTGGAAAAGGGAACCATAAAAATTATCCTTGCTTTGCTTTTCTAAAAAGCGAGTAATATTTATTTATGTATAGTTTATATTTATGATTTCTTGGATTTCAAGGTGAAAAACTTTTTTTTATTAAATTAAATCTTTGTTTTTATATACCTAATCAATATTTAATCTATCCATCTATTTAAATCCATCTATTCGCATTTGATTAAGTTCTTTCAGGCTGATACTATGATATTCCCTAATAATCTCGTTATTGATTTTGTTTTGATTCTAATTGATACCGAAATTATTGACTTTTTTCTTTCTGTGTATGTTTTCGTGTATATATTTCCACATTTTGAATTTTTGTTAACAGTTTATGCCTTTGTCATCACGCTTTTATGGATCTGTTCTGCTCCTTTGCTTTGGCATTGTTTTACAGCTTTGTATTATGACGCACACTCTTACAAACTCATCCACATTTCGAATAACACTTTTCATTGTCATTGGGAACGAGGCGCGCTTTTGTAATAAAAACGAAAAGTGCAGTATAAGATTCATGAGAAGGCATTAACACACATGGCGTATACGTAATGTGCAGCTATGATTTTTATATTGGAGTAAGAGAGCTTTGGTTGGGGGCTGGATTGAAAGTATTAAGAGCTAGCATTAAGGGTTATCATTCGGTTACCACTCACATTTAAAGTATTGTAATAATTGATGCTGTCATTATATTAATGTATGTTCAAGCCTATTTCATTTATAGCTTAATAAATCATTCGATAATCAGTCAGAGGATTTGGACATAAAGATGTCAAAAGCTTCACTTAAGTTATTAGGATTTTATTAGCGCCGAGCCACGTAAGGCACTGAATCATTTGCACTATAAAACAGAACTTCCTCCACTAGGCTGAAGATAATATCTTATGAGCTTTTCGGTCATTTTCCTCATCAGTTTAATAGCAGAAAAATAACTATTTTTTGAAAGGTCAGCCACTAAACCTAGACTCTATACTTATTAGTATATATACACAGACTTCTTACTTATTAATTTATAAAGCAATTTAGGCTCTTCTTACACCGTCCAACGTATTGCGGCTTCATTCTAACTCTCCAGTGTTAGTTCCAGATATTTTCCAAATATCTTATTATCAATTATATCAATACCCAAAGCAGAAAGTTTAACCACTTTTAAATTCTCAGTCGGATTTGAAATATGCCCTGCAAAAAACAGAATATTCATTAAAATTTGTACATCATCGCTGATCAGATAAATGTACAAACAAAAGTGAAAAATTAATAAATGAAAAATAATTGAGTAGCAAAAAAAATTGATTGTCAGTCAATATACATACACACACACATTTGGTTTTTTTCGTATCATTTTTATTTTATTATGCATTTTAAATGCAAATATTAATAAAAGCAATAAAACGAAAACTTTATCCGTACTTTGTAGCTTGCCCAAAATTGGCTGTGCCTAAAAGACAGAGAAAAAAAGGTTTTTATACACAAAATACTTTTCTACTTGAACAAGGCAATCAATACAATATAATTAAACTGCATTCCATGATAAATTATTAAAACGCAAGTTAAAATACAATATTGGAGAGCAGAGGAATAAAAAAGAAACCAAAAAACATATTACAAAAGCCCAGCAGTGGTCGGACCAACCGACTAAACGACCAACACATATATTAAAAGCGCTTTTGAACCAAACCATTTAAAATCAAAAATTTTCAGCGCCTGAGGTAAAATATCCTTCAAATACATCAACAAGTCTTCGCTTTGGTACTATTATCATGCATACGGGTTTGTATGTAGATTTGTTTTATATTTTTCAGTTTTAAGCGAAATACTTTTTTTGAAAATTCATAAAAAATCACGCAACAAAGCTAGACAGTGTATAAATAAAAATAAAATAATTTTTAAAAAATACCCTGTAAATGAAATCAAGCTAAAACCGTCTATCAATACTCAACAACTGGAAAAAACGATAATTTAGAGCCGTTTAAATAAACAAGCATTCATAGTATAAATTATTCAAAGTTTGAATTTGTAACCTTATTATTATTCAAATTGTTACTGCCACCATGCAAAATATCGAACAGCCGAACAACAGTCGCTAAAAAGTGAAACAAAAGATTTCTGTTCAAATTTTGTTTCATATTTTCATTGGTAAATGCTCAAATTCTTACAAATAATATTATATTTATTTATTTAAAATTTAAATTACTCAATTATATTTCGTATTAATTTATCCTGCAAGTCTTTCTATTGACTGAAGGGCATTATTATTTATATTTAGTCTTCTCTATGCCATAGAAACTTTCCATGCCACAGAGTCAAGTTTACTAGGAGTCTGTGTTAGAATAAATGAGGACATTAAAGTGTGCTTGTATTTATCGAAGCAATAACCAAAGGAAAATGTTCCAAATTGAAAACTGTTGGAATCAAATGTTAACTGTTTGGCTTTCACTACTCTCCTTCAATTAAAGTTGTGGGCCACAGAAGAAGCCATACAAACAGAACAAGGGCCAATAATTGGCCAAAGCGAAGCATTGGCCTTACAATTTGTAATATTTGAAATGCAAATATGTTGCTCTTTAAAATCCATCCGTACATTCTCCTGGGAGACATAATCACCTCTCGCTCTCTCCCTGTCTCTCCCAGGGCTCTTTGCGCCTTCGTGTTTGCTATTTCCGGTTTCACAAACCATTTATCGAACTGGACCGCACACACATACACACAACACACACACACACACACATACACACACACAGACAAATATACTTATAGGCATATGTAGGCCTGTCGGTCGCCATTTTGTTTTGGACATGTACATGTTTTCAATGTCAAGAGGCCGTTCTAATTGAAACAAATTTTTTGCTGGTTTTCGTTGTTTGTTTGTTCGCTTTAACTGTATCTGATGTTGTCGTTCTTTTGATTGTCCGTCCGGGTGCTCTTCCTGTCCGAGCCTTTCTTTTTGGTGTAATACTCTGTACTTATTGAAAGTGAGTGAAAAGAGTGTATTAAAGTTGTCAAAATGAATGCAAAGGGCAGCAGGAAGCATCTCCGAACCTTGTTGAGCCCTGTGCGCGGATTTATCGTATTTACTTTGGGAAAAAGCTGAAATTGTACATAAATAAATGGATTTAGTTGAAAATTTCGATTATGTTTTCATATATAAAATTTTGTGTCGATGCTGCCAGCGAAAGGATTAAGGACAGAGCTTGTCAGGAACTCTAGGATTTGTGAAGTTTCCTATTTACATGGCGTCAATTTTGTTGAAGTCGTTATTAATTAAGCGACACGTTACGTAGCCAGGGCAATACAGGCCAGAACAAGCCAGACCCGGCACAGCTGGCGTCAATTGACTGAACGGAATTGGCAAAGGAGTTGGAAAAGAGAGAGACCGGGAGGGGAATTGGGAGTGTCCTGACTGGAATGGGGTCAACTGAACTTTGGGCACAATAACAAGAACCAGTCCAATCATCTATAGAAGAGGCCTCAAGGAAATAAAACGATATAAAGCTATTGCTCTACAAATTGCTGGCAGTTAAGCTGTTGGTCTTAGATACTAGCATTAGCGAAAATCTCAATCATACATACTTATACCCAAAAAAAAGGAAGAAGGATTTTTACCAATAAGATGCTATCAAATAGAGACTACTAAGTGTAAAGTATGTATTTGTCCTTTAATTTGATAATTGATCTTCAACCCTATTCAAAAAATAAATATAAAAGAAATTGAATAATTTTCCAAAAAAAGTTAGGGAAATCGAAAAGATATTATAGACTTAGCCAGCCAACAATGATAATGCTATAAGTATTAGTTGGATTGGATTATTGAATTTTATTTTAACAGAATTAGAAAGACTTCCAATAGTTATGAAATTGATAAGGAATTGGATTATTAAATATTTTCGATAATATCAACGAAAGAAACTAGAAAAAGTTGACATGCAAAAGTTTTCCCTTAATGTGAAAAATATAATAATTTTAAGAACAGCTTTTTCCTCTTTTTTTGTACATACATACTGTACAATTTATCTTATACATATTAAATTCTTAAAATATGAATAAAAGTATATTCAAGCTGTAATTGGTATCCGTAACTGCCTTCAGCTTCATTCGCAATTTCAGCTTTGGCAGTATAAGAAAATATCACAGTTTCTGAACGATATCAAGAACGATATATCTGAAACAATCCTTGGAAATATCTGGATTGTGGCTATAATTAAAGTGAATTTTGGCTATTTCACTTAGACCTAAAGTGTCCCATTCTAACTAGTTGACTTTTTCTCTTCCAGAGAATCTTGGTCAGAAAAGGTGTAGCCCGCAGCGTTATTAAAAGCCAATAAGAGCTCCATAAAGAATAAAGAATAAAACTGGGAATTCGAACAATATTTCTCATTCCTTTAGAGTAAATGGTAAAATTTTTAATAATATAATATATAGTATCCAATTTATTTTATACGAACTCTCATACTGATACATTAGAAGAATGAAATTCAGTGAATGAAATTCAGTGAATGACAACCATTACTTTTCTTGGTTTTCACCTTTTTAATCTCGACTTTAACATTTTCAACATTTAGGTCTTTATGGATATTTTCATTCCGCATATACCAAGGTGCCCCAGTGATAGTTCTCAGTATTTTCGATTGAGCTCTCTGAATTAATTTTAGGTTACTATCGCAAGCGTTGCCCCATAGCTGCTTTATATAAAAGGACTTTGTACTCGAGTCATAGTGGTGAACGGGCGTTTATAAGCCAATGTAGATTACTAGCTTTTAATTTCAGTTGGTTTCTCTTCGCTTCAATGTGCTTGGGCCAAGTAGGCCGTCTATCCACGCGGACACCAAGGTCTGTTACTTCATCGGTGTGTGGAATGTTGATATGGTTTAAAGACAAAGGAGGGCAAGGTAATTAATAAGGTAGGTATTTAAGGTAAAGGTGATATGTTTGCACTTTGCTCTTTTACATGTATGCGCCGGTCTGCTAGCCACTTTTGTAAGGCTACCAGATGAGACTTAGGATAGCAGTGTCATCAGTAAATGTTGATGTTGCTGTAAGACTATTTGTCGGTATATCTGCTGTGTAGATAATGTACAGTGTAGGTAAAAGTACGCTAGCCTGAGGTACACCAGCCTCAATTGGATGATATTCAGAGATAAAATCTTTGCACCTTACTGCGAAACTTCTTTGCAAATGTCATGACTCCAATATTTTATGGATGTTTTGTGGGAGTAACATATCGATTTTATGGATTAAGCCATATAGCCAAACGCGGTCGAAAGCTTGGACGACTTTCAGGAAAACAGCGGAGCAATACTCCGGAGTTCAAATGCATTGCGTATATCAGAGCTTATCCGGTTTACTTGTTCAATAGTTCCATGCTTTTCGCGGAATCCAAATTGGTGCAGTGGGACAGCCCTATTTATGAGTAAATGTTGCTTGATAGGCACGGGAAGAGACTGATAGGTCTGTATGATGAAGGCTGGGACTTGTCCTTTCCTTATTTATGGATCTTTGTTATGACTGGTTTTCTCCATTATTGGGGATAATTACCCCTTTCATCATTTATTATAGTGAGAAAATGTACTGCACAGCTCGGCAATTCTATGATCATTTTAGGGGAGATGAGATCGTGCCCGGTGCCTTTTTTGATTTCTGACTTGGTCCTTTATGACCCCTGTAACGTCTTCTGCTCGGAATGGGATGGGCATAGTGGCTTCAAGATTGTTGATAGTTGGGAGCACAAAGCTGTTTGTTGATGGATGTGGTTTGAAGACATTTTCTAAGTGGTTGGTAGGCATACGCCTGACTTGGCTTTCCACAATGGAAATCGTTTGTTGTTTGGAGCGAGTTCCTTCATGTAGTGTTTTTGCTGTAAGTTTCGTTCATTTTCTAGGGCTTTGCGTAGTAAACGGTTGGCTATTTTTAACCGCTCCTTTCAGGCAGGGGATCTATGGGCTTGCCATTCTCTCCGAAGCCTTCTCTTGTCGCGTAGTAGCTCTTCAATAAGTCTGGGAGCCCGATTACTGTTATAAAGTTTATTAGCTGTTATTATTGGAGTGGAGTGTTTTGCAGCCAGAGACATTACAGACGTTAGTGTTCCAACTGATGTATTTATGTAGTCTTTACAGCCAATGTTTGGGCAGTCTTCAATGTGAGAACTTATGTATTTCCTGTACTTCAGCCAATCTGTTTTGTTAGAAGTGAGGAAATGTGGTCGTTCAGAGAACTGTGGGTGGTCATAGAGGTGAAGTAAGATTGGCGAGTGATGCGATGATAGATCTGTTAAGTGCTCCACATTAGCCTGATCTTGCGGCACTCTTCTCGTAACAGCAAAATCAATTAAGTCGGGCTGCTTTTTTGGATCTGTGGTCCAATATGTGGGCCTTCCCGGGGAAAAAAATCAAGCTTATTTCGTGGTGTGATTATGGCATTATAAAGTTGTTTTCCTTTCGGGTTACTGAGCCTCGATCCCCAGTGGCTGTGCTTGGCATTGTAGTCACCAGCTGCTATAAACCGGTCACCTAACAGGTTGAAGAATTTTACAAATTCTGCTTCGGATATGGAGAACCGGCTACGTTTAAATGACCGCTTTGAGCTTCAATACGAATTGATGTTGCCTGTAGATAAGTTGTTGCAATGATGGCAATAGGTAATGCTTGATGCGACACTTGATTAGATTGCCAGTGCCTCCATGAGCCTTGCCATCGGGATGATTCATCGCATAAAAACTATATCCCTTGATGTGAAAATAATTTTTGGTTGTTAGGTGAGTTTCTGATATAAGCATGGCGTCGATGTTATAGTGATCAAGAAACTGCAAGAATTCGTTTTTGTGCGGTGAAATGCCATTCGCATTCCAGAAGGATATATTTAAAGGAGCCATTTAAGCAAATTTCTTGATTAGGAGCTCCAGTAGGAGATTTTGGTTACGCATGATTGCCTGCATCGTTTGTTGTATTGCTACCATTGTATTTGTTAATATAGCCAGCATTGATTCTATTCCACTAGATAAGCTGGATGAATTTTCAGTGGTATTTTGGGAAGGAATTTCTGGCCTCTGTTGCGCTGCCCGACGCTGCATTATTCCAATGGCTTGTTAAAAGTTATTTTTAGTGACTGAGGCGTACGACTCGTTGTTGTAACTTAAAACTTTAGCAAAAGAAACGCCTGGCGATGTATTTGATGGTATATAAGGCAAGTTTGGCCTTCTGGCTAGGTTTCAAGATGCAGTTTTTGCTGGTGCAGACGACTTTTTAACTCCTTATACACAGGGCATCCTCTATAGTTGGCGGTGTGGTTACCCCCACAGTTACTACATTATTTGGCAGATTGGTCCTCCTTATTTACGGGGCAGAGTTCAGTAAGATGTACGTCGGTGGGTGTAGGGTGCAATAAATTTTAGTATGTCCGTATTCCTGGCAATTTGTGCACTGGACTTCATTTTTACCTAAGTGGATACTGTCAGGTTTCCATTTTACCTTGAACATTCTACCAACCATTGGTTGAGGGTTTTAATTTCTATTTATTATATTCATAGCCATTTTGACTTCAAAGCCCTTATCCTTAATCTATTCCATCTATTAACTCCTTGACTGGAACTGTTGGCTCGATCCCTTTTATAACAACTTGTAGATATTTGCTACTTTTAAGTTGATAGGTGTAATAATTCATTTTTTCATTGTCAAGGGACTCTTGCACACAGACCGATAGTTTTGTCGTCATTTACTTGAATTTTTGTTTCGTAAATGTTACCCTTTTATCGAGCTGACTTAGAAGTTACCTTCTCCAAGTGAGTCCGTTAGCTTTTTAACTAATTCTGTACAGTTGACCTGACGCACATAAATAGACGGCGGCTTAGACTTTGGTATTTGAGCGTCATTTTCATTTTCATTCTGGTCACTGAGGATTGCGAATCTATTGTTCATCAATACCTTTTTAAGTTCAGTGCTTTCAGACGTTTTCTTGTTTTCTTGATTGCTTGCGGGCTTAATTTTCTTTTTATTTGTACATAACGATCGAGCCCAGTCTTTTCTAGCGTTCCACTACCGTTTTGCTTATTTTTTAGTGGAGAGTGGGGGAGCTTGTCGAATTCAGCTGACTATATAGGTCGCTGTGAAACTGGTGTTGTTATTGATGTTGTTGTTGTTGTTGTTGGCAACGAAAACACAGTAGTTAGCGCGGGAATAGTACTGGTCATTGTTGTGATCAGCAGTTTATTGGTTAGGTAGTAGTGGTCGGGGGACGGGCACTGGGCACTAATAAAGCTGGCGACAGAGAGCGTGCTCTCTCCGCGTTCATTTGCAGTGATGCAGTTGTTGTTGGTATTGTTTCTTCGTCAGCGCGTATAGAGAAATAGGCGTTATTTCGAATTGACGACAGTCGTGGAAATAAACAAACAAAATAAACAAAGTAACAGTAAACCGCAAGCAAAAGGGGTTGGTAGTTAGCCGTTTGAGTTGTGAACTCCCATCAGTAAGCCTCTTGGCCAAGAATTGCATGTACTCGGGTACTTATTTGAACAGGATACGCTTGAGCGCTGTCTGGTTATAATTGGAGCATAAAGCAAGGCCGTAAAAGAGCAAAAGCAAAGAGAGGCATGAAACTGAAGCGAGCCAAGTCAAAAGCCGGAAGTGGATGTGGAACTGGATGTGGCAGTGGCAGTGGCAGTGGCAGCAACAGAGATACATTTACAAGTTGTTGGCTACCTGGCCTCGTTTATTACACTCACACACACACACGAGTGTACTGTGAAATAAAATTATATTTCCACACTCATATGGCAATCCAAAGGCCCTTTTCCATATAAAAAAACCTTTGCAAAAAGCCTATGGCCAAAATACAAGATACTCGCACAATGAGCCAAAGGATGACCAAGGATAAAAATAAACCGCAGGGCCATAAATAACACAGGAGCCGGAGTTTAAAAAAAAATGGTTAGTTCTCTGAAATCAAAATACAAACAAAACAAGAGAAAGCAAGTCAGAAAAAAAATACCTGAGATTCCTGGCCAGGAGGAGCACAAATGCGACTGACCAACAAGTTCATCTAGGTTGTGTAAGAATACTCTACTTGAGCTTGAACGACTGCAGAATACTCTATACTCTGTTCTGCATAGATCTGAGGCTTAAGTTACACTTTTGTACTCCTCACATTAATTGAGATGATTAATGTGATAACTAGATTAAATCTGCTGTTAAACCTACCCAAAAATATGCTTCATTTAGTGAAAGATGTGTTCTGCCTCCTGTTACATGCGTGGGCACAAACTTTGTATACTGTTCTAACCCTTTCTATGGGTACATAAAAACACACAAAGCATGAACTTAAGTTCAGAAAAATATTTAGTATGAACTCTCATTTAAGATAACAGGAATGAGACTTAGTTTTTCTAGTATAAAAAAATATCATTTTCATCCTAGTTGTGAAATATTGCAAAGTTGAATTTCTCGACAGTAGATAAGATGAGCCATACAACATAAAAAGAGTCTAATACAGAATCACAAAAGTCTAGAACTTAACCAAACTACAACTCATGCAAACACAAAAACAAAAACAATAAGAAAAAAAGCCAACAACAAAAAAGATGATTAATTTACGCGCCCATTTGTCCATCCGTCTTCCTGCTCATCCTCGTTGTCCGTGGTTCCCGCTGTCATCCATTGTTGGCACTGTTTCCTTCACAAAGACGGCCGAAACTTAATTTGATTAACTCTGAGTAGGTCCCATCCAGCATTGTGTCTCTGGCTGCAAACAGAAATGCAAACTTTGCCATTTCCACTGACGTAGATAATGATGCGGGCGGTCGTTATCAACGGTTGCTTGGTTATAAGAGTAAAAAAAGATGAAATACTCGTCCAACAAAAAATCTTAGAGACTTTTAAGTGTTCCACTGCGTTGGCATTTTATTTTATTCTAGTTTATTGCGCGGGGAACGGGAATAAATCGGATGAGCAGCGAGTGTTTATAGTCAGGGCGTTCCAGAGGCGTTCGTAAATTGGAATTAGTCCGTTTAAGTGATGTGCTCTATGCGGATAAATCCTGTTGGTGTTCTTCGCGGCAGCTGATGGTCCGGTCCTTCCTGCTGCTGAATAGCGGAATGTGAATGAAAGGAATGGCATGAAGAAAATGGTGAATTGAAAGCAAATTCTATTGAAATTAATTAAATGTTTGAGACTTTCAGCGAACAAATTTTTGCATGCTACACTTACTACTATAAAGAAGTCCTCAACGGACATTTTAAGAATAGGTCAGGACTTTAATTTCTATACACAGATGTACTCTATTCATTGGTTGAAAAGTTGAGAAGATACAAAAATCTCTCTAAATTAATATTACAAATTTATTATTCATTCATATTTCATATACATATTTCATTAATTATTTTAAACACCAATTAATATGCTAATTCATCAAAGAATCAAGAGAAAAGAAGGTGATTGTTCAGTATATCATAATCATCTGAAGAAGCTTTCTCTCAAATATTTGATGGTCTTAAGTTCTATTATGTTGCCAAACTTAAGCCTTCTTGTCTCCTGCTGTATCCATCCCCTGGCTATAAATCTAGAGCCTTTTTCCAGCCACGTATTGGTAACATGTGCAGATTAGCATTTGTGGCATGCAATTTATTAATTGGCTTGAGATACTCGTACAAGCACACCTAGCTAAAGATACAGATACAGATACAGATGGAGATAGAGATACAGATACAGATACAGAAAGAGATAAGTAAATACAAAGCAGCAGCTGCAGCAAACAGACAACCAATTTGCAATCTGTTATAAAAAATGTCAACAAATGTAAGAGCATTTGATATTTATATGCATTACTACCTGCACTGTTCCTCACCTGCACACTCCCACACACCCACACACACAGTGGAACACACAACGAAAAAGGCTGAAGCTAGCGATCCGCAAGAGGAAAAGAGACTGCTTTCTGGAACTCTGCGACTCGGCCGAATACGACCCGTGGGGCAAGGCATACAAAATTGTGGTTAAAAGGCTCTACAGCGGCAAGCAAGCATCACCAACGGACGCCGGTGAACTGAAGCTAATAGTTGAGACACTGTTTCCCCACCAACCATCGGCACACAACAATGCGATAGTACCCCTCGCTATGGGGAAGTCTCCTATATGCGACTTAGTAACGTCGAGCGAAGTGCTTGCGATAGCCAGAAGCCTGAATGCCTCTAAAGCTCCCGGCGCTGTCTTTGCATCCGGACTCCTTTTCCGATGTTTTTAATGCGTGCCTGCAGTAGAGAATCTTCCCCAAAATATGGAAAACCCAGACCCTGGTACTTTTACCAAAGCCGGGAAAGCCACTTGAAGATGCCTCTTCCTACAGGCCAATCTGCCTGTTGGACACGGCAGGGAAAGTGCTGGAAAAGGTAATAAGTACCAGGCTTGAGGTAGCCATCGATAGAGCGGGAGGGTTATCCCCCAACCAATTCGGGTTCAGGAAAGCGAGATCCACAATCGACGCCTTGAGCAAAGTCACCGGCATAGCGTCAGAAGCTATAAAAGGCACACGCTGGGACGGCGGCTCCAAGCAGTATTGTCTCATTGCAACTTTAGATATAAAGAATGCATTCAATACTGCAAGGTGGGATGCCATAATATGCGCCTTAGCAGATTTCCTGAGCAGCTCGTGGCAATAATCCGTAGCTATTTCAACGGTAGAACGCTGCAATATGCTACCGACGAAGGCCAACAGGTTTATCGAGTGTCCGCTGGGGTGCCACAAGGATCAGTACATTATGTACGATGGAGTGCTGCGTCTCACAGTCCCGGAGGGCACTCACATAGTTGGCTTCGCCGATGATGATTGCCAACTCAAAAGCGGCTGTTTCAAACAGATCGCTCTCCAGGATATTGCTAAACACTCGTGGCCCAAAGCAGATACGCAGACAGCTGCTAACGAGCGTCACTAAGGCAATCATGCTGTATGCAGCGCCAATATGGAGCAGAGCGATGGTAGTTCCCAGCTACCGCCGTGGGATCTGCGCCACATACAGACTGAGTGCAATCCGAGTCTGTTGCGCATTTAAAACAATCTCGGATGATGCGGCCTTGGTGCTAGCAGGAATGATCCCGATCGCCGAGCTAGTATTTGAGGCTGCTGAAGCGAGCTTCAATGGGGAATACCGATGCTACACGAATACCGCGGCCCGATGCAAGGCGGCGCAGTATCGAACAGTGGCAGAAGCAGTGGGATCGCTCAACAAAGGGGCGTTGGACGCACAAGCTGATTCCCAACTTGGAGAAGTGGCTCGGAAGGAGGCATGGGCAGATAAATTTTTATCTGACCCAGAAGTTGTCAGGTCACGGTTGCTTTCGAAGCTACCTTAAACGCTTCGGACACGACACCTCCGACGAATGCCCTTCATGTGGACATCAAGTGGTAGAGGATGCGTACCACGTGATATTCCGCTGCAGACGCTTCGACCAACACAGGTTTACACTGGCGCGGATGTTGGGTGGTTCCATTACTGTCAATAGCCTTGTGCCGAGCATGTTTCACTCGGCAGAAAAGTGGGAAGCGGTCAGCAACTTCGCAGCAGTCATGATGACAGAGCTGAGAAGAGAGGAGCGCAGTCGGAGAAGACTGACAGATTAGGATAGGTAAAGCAATATGTCCGCGAAGCATTGCCTCGCGGTCGTACCGCGGACGCTAAGCTTTACCCATCCTGTCTTAGAATTACAATTAGGTATAGAAAATTTTTAAATTGTAAATTTAAATCTAAACTTAAGAGAATAAATCTGAATATAAAAAAAAAAAAACAGTGGAACACACAGGTGAAATTATGGAGAGCCAAGTGTATTCTTCTATTTATTCTATTCTATTTGTATTAGCCAGAATACTGCGAAAAAAACCGCATGAAATTGTTATAGACTTTACAAAATCTAAATGCAATTAATGTGGAAGATTTAATTTAAATACAAAGCTTTTTTTTATATTGTATTAGAAATATATGTACAATCTTATAATTATAATATTATTTATAAATGTTTTTTTATTTGAAAGCACAAGTAAAATATGTTAAATTTTAAGAAATGTTTAAATTTTCGAAAAAAATGTTTTTGAGTGTAGAGTGTCTATGAACTTGACCCCATTTGGCCTTTTCCAAAGCCTTTTCTGCAGTTGCCCTCAGTAAATATGGACCATATGTGGCCCAGACACGAAATCTCGCGCCCGCCGCAGGTCCTGTATATCTCCTGAATGTAGACTCGGTTCCTGATTGCAAGCACGGTAATTGATTATATAATATATAATTCATAATATATAATAATATAATATATAATTAATTGATAATTCAGCGTTGCATTTGCCGGGACCGCCATACTCAGCACCACAGCATTAGCCAGAAATTTTGCATGTCCTATCTTGCACAAACATGCACACTCATACTCATAGGGATGCTAGTGCTTCTTCTGTTTCTGCTCCGTCCCTCTTGCTCCTTGCTCCTGACGAAGTGCATGAGGAATTTTCTTCTTTTTTTTTTTGGTGCCATAAACTTTGGCTCCACATTTTTTGGCATGCCTTCGGTCGTTTAGATGGGCGTCGCCGTATGGTAAAGTAGCAAACATATTTTTCATGTGCAAAAAACTGTAAAATTTTAGCTATGTCGCTTTGATTGCACTTTCTCCACATGTTTTATGGGGTGGTTGGTCCAAACATATTTTTATTTCCAGTGTTTTAGGTTTTGCCTTAATAACTTATTGGGCGCCAGGAGAACATATTATTGGATAGGACTTAACTATAGAAATGAGTACCTGAATGTTGATATTCCCAGTGAACATTTCTGTTACGGAAAGCTATAATCCGACAAACTTAATTCATATTTTCTGAAGGAGAACCGAAGTTTATTGTATTATTATACCTTTCGAGATCGGTAATTGTTGGAAAAACAAGCTACTATATCGTTTATTCAATGTAGAATCATTGAATTGGTGATATCGATAGCAAAATCGAAATTTAAAGAAATTGAAATATATATAAAGTTAAACATAACAAAAACAACAATTGAGTTTACTTGCTGGTTGAACTGACTGTGGAATATAATACATTTCTATATGGATAACAAGTTTATTTAAATAAAATATTTAATGAGAATTGTTCAAGAAATTGAGACGCCATACCAAAAATTTCTACACTAATGAAGTCATCTGATTCTCCAAACCGAAGGATATGGCTATAATATGAACTAGCCTTATCGTCCTGATCCGATATGTATTCTATGCAATTTTTAGCCACAATCGCACACGTGTTGCATCAATAAAAGCAAAATAAATAAGTGGATGAAGGGTTATATGATTTGTGTGAAAGCGGAAACATAGGTCAAAAATAAATAAAATAAAAAATAAAAAACAATTTAAATAAAATTAATTAAAAAAAACTTGCTAAGAAAAACTCTTTAAAAAATGATTAAAAAAAAAACTCATCATTGAACCAACTAAATCAATGAAATGTCGACAATAATTAATAAAAAAAATTAATAAAAACAACAATTCTCTAATCTGTAATCTGTAATGGTTGTAGAATCATACATAAGAAATACATAGGTATTTACAGCGCCAGCCGTTTGCGACAAACTTGTCGCCTGCGCTGTAATGGTTGAGAGCTTTATTCTGAGCTTAATGCAGAAAACAATTGGACAACGCAACGCAATAAATCTGCTTTAACGTATTAAGCTTATGAGCGAGCTTACGCGGTAATTGTTGAAAGCTTTATTCTAAAGCTTAAAGCAGAAACGAGATCGACAACGTCATGCAATAAAGCTGCGTTCACGCATAAAGCTTATGAGCGAGCTTGCGCAAGCTGCAGCTTAGCTTAATATCACGAGCAAAGCGATGCATACGCATGCGACAAATCGCGCTATAATTGAGCATGTGTTAGAAAAAGCTTTTTGTGGTATATAAGCTTGTAAAGCTACTGAAAAGTTCTTTCCATTACACATTGCAAAAGACGGCAGAGCTGCTGTACCGTGGGCTGACGGTCTGTCACCACCAAAAAACATACAATTCAAATTATTTTAATTATTTGAAAATAATATAAAAATAAGTATTATTTGGCGCCCACGTGCAACGTGGATCCCAGATCTAATCTGGATGCATCCAGCTCAAGGCTGATCTTAGGAAAGAGATTCTTAATACAGCCTATAGATTCGAGAAAAAGGTATGTGGGAAATATAATATTATATTATTTATAATATTTTATTACAAAAAAATTTTAATTTTTATACTTATAGAAAATTTTTATATAGGGTATCTTAACCTAACCCCCCCTCCAGTCAGAAGCGGCAAAAGTTTGCCCTAAATCTAATTTTGGGGGCAGGTACATTTTTACGGCCACCACCGTAGATCCCCACATGGACTAATTGTGCTGCTGGCCAAGACTGTCTCTGCCGCCGCCGCACATTGTGGTACAGTGCCGCCCAAATAATTCATCCCTCTACATAATTAATTAAATAAATTAACAACAAAAAAATAAAAGAAGAAAAAACGAAAAATAACAAACAAAATTAGGAACATGTGTGTACAGTGGTACAGTATATCTTAAAATGGGGAAGAAAATTAGGTAAAAGAAAAATTACAGAAACATGTGTGTACAGTGGTACCATGTACAAGAAAAAGTGGAAAAAAAAATTAATAAAAAATAAAACAGAAACAGGTGTGCATAGTGGGGCAAGGCAGATATTTGTAAAAAAAAAATACATAAGAAAAATTTAAAAGAAAAATATTACAGAAAAAGAACACTGTTAGAAAAAATTAAAATATATATATATATATATATATAACAGATCTTTATCTGTTTAGATAATTATATTTTTATAATGTTCTGAGCTAAAATTAGTATGAATTAAATTAAATTGAACAACAAAAATACACATATATATATATAAAAAAATAGATAAAAATGCATAACCTAAACCTTTCCCAGATCCCACATGATAAATATTTGAGAATAAAAACAAAAAAAAAAAAAAACACTTACAAAACAACACAACAAGAAAAATATAAATCTCAACATGAAACAAAACAAACAGCATGATCCGGTACACCTTTGGACACCTTTCATCGATTGCTCTTCGGATAAATGTATGTAAGTCACACGTTTTTTATTCTTTTTACAATGAAAAAAATATTTTATTAAATTTTTATTATCCCCTTATTCCTGTACATTGAAAAAATTCTTCCTTAAAATATTGCGTATCTACAAAAGCAAAAAAAAATTATATTAAAAATAAATACAAAAAAAATAATATAATAGAAAAAAACGAAACAAAATGAAAAAATATAGAGTATAGAATATGAGAGGCTAGTTTTTTCTATGCACATTTTGCTTACACCCCCTGCCATAAAAAATAAATCCACATTATTATGTTATTAGTTAGATAGGAATTTTATTTCTTAAATTTTTTCCAATTAATGTAAGAAAACAAATTAATTAAAATTAATCACACTTGTTTATGGAAAGAAAAAAAGTTAATTGAATTTGTTGAATTAAAATTAATTATAAGGAAATATGGATATCTTTTTTTAATACTTAGATTTTGATATATTATAAATAATGGTGGTAGATTAAAAGAGAGAAAAAAATACAAATAATTAAAATGTTAATTATAAAGTAAAAATTTTCTATAACTAGAAAAAAACAAAACAAAAATTTATTAAATTTAAAGTCAGCTTCCATTTTAGTTTCAGTAAGGACTCTATAAAAATAAAACTTTATGTGCTAAGAGTTCTACAGGAACCCCACCCCGAAAGAGCTAGGGAATTAAAGGGTCCCGACACCCGCTGTGACAGCGTTGACTCCCGGTATTAACACTAAAAGATGGATAATCTTTGAGCAATAATCTTGTTTGCGTGAATGTTATCTAAGTGTCTGACTCCCAAACGTGGGGGGCCCGATTACATAAGTGTCTGACTCCTACACGAGGGCATCTACATTTAGTTACATTTTACTGCATCAGTTTTTTGTTAATACTAGTGCTGGTTTGCTAAATAAGTTTTTGGCAACCAACTTGAGGAAAGGTTACAAATCTTCGTCTTAGTCAGTAAGGGTTCGTCTTTGTAAGGCAATTAACAATATTGAGCATGTTAATAGTTTTAAAAATAGTTATAAATAATAATATTTATATTTAGAAAACAGAAAAAAACCAACACATTTTTCATCATTATTTTCTTTAATTGTTAAAAGCTGCTTCGCCACCAAAAAAGAGAAAGCCTTTGGGGTTTGCACCTTTCCAGGCCAGTTGGTACTGTTATTTTATTGTTGTTATTGTTATTGTTGTTGGTATTGTTGCTCTTGTTGTGTAAAACTCACAAATACAAATACAAATTCCAAGCGGTTGTGTTTTAAGGGAAAGGGTTAACTGTATGTGCGGATGAATGGCTCTGTGTGTGTGTTGGTATGCAATGGCTGTAATGGCTTTTGCTCACTCACACACACATAGATGCACACACACACATTTACACAATGCAACAATATCCATTAACTTCAATTAAATTTATTCATCAATTAAAAACAAAGGCCAAACAACAAAGCTACATAAAAATGAACTTAAATTGATTACGACCGGAAACGGAAATGCGTGAGCGCGCATTCAGGCAGCATGAGAGTCACCTCCATTTTCCCCACTTACAAGCACCTCCCATCCCCCTCGCCACAAGTTAAAGTTATGCCACAAAACCCTCCAAACATAATAAATTCGGTTATGGAGCAGCTCAGCCGGCGACGAGCTGTACTCTCGGTGTCCTTGTCAAGAACTCTGCTGAGCTTGAGTCCTCGAACTAAAGCCTGCGGAAAATTTTATTGTGTGTCACGCCCACTCATCAGTACTCAACGACAGACTGGCATTGCATGATATTGGGTTCATCAAATAGTTATAAATCACACGCCTTTGGCCACCTAAGCCCTAACGTCATTTATAAAATATATTATTTCGTTTGTAAATCATAAACGATAATCAAACTAATGATTTTCTTTGAAAAAAGTCTGCAGAAATCATCTTTCTTTTTATTGTGTCTTTATACCTTCCCTGAAAATAGGGAAATAGCCTCCTTCAAAATTAACGTTCCATCAGACACATTCTCACTTATTTGTGATCCAAATTTCTGGCCTCCACAAATAATTGTTCATGAGTTCATTATAAAAAAAGCACTCGTCCGGTGCCTGTCAGTCTTCAAGTCTTCTTCATTAGTAATAATCCTCCAAAAAGTTAGATCGACCTTCAGATTTACTATATATCAGTTATCAGAATGTTAGAGGTCTAGTGTCTAAACATAAAAATGTACTTTTACAAAGTTCTTCCTACGAGTCTCAAATTATTGCTTTTTTTGAGAAATGGCTTAATTTCTCAATTTCAAATTCTGAAATTTTTTGTACAGCCTTTACATCCTACAGAAAAGATAGAATAACTCGTAACTGGTGGTGGGGTACTCATTGCAGTTAATTCTTCCCTTCGGTCCGAGTCAATTACTTTATCCCTTTCACCTCCTGATGTGGAAAGAGTTGCCGTTAAGGTATCGTTTCCATCATGTTCCATTTTCATAACGTGCTCTTATATCCCTCCGTGTTCTGATATTTCTATTTATATGCAGCATTTAAGCCGTATTAAATATATATCAACACTCGTACGTGATAAAGACATGTTTGTCGTTTTAGGCGATTTCAATTTGCCTAATATCCAGTGGTCTCTCTTTAGGAAATCTAATTATCTTGTGCCTTCTGCACAACATGACTTTTTAGATTCCTTGTATGACCTTTCGTTTTTTCAAATAAACTCGATTCCTAATAATCTTGACAGAATGCTTGAACTTATTTTTGTCAACGATTGCACTTCTACCAGTATGTCAAGATCTTTTCCATTAGTATTTCCTGAAGACTCCTTTCATCCTACCGTAGAAGTTTCTCTATCAATTGCCACGTCGAATAAACCAATATCCAATCCTATTAGTAAAACCCGCCGTTGTTTTCGCAAGGGAAATTTTTCCTTGCTTAATCAACTTCTTTTCTCAGCTGATTGGTCTACTCTATACAATTCGGTTGATATAAATTTTGCTCTAACCCACTTCTATGACACTATTAACTCACTTCTTGATATCTGCATTCCAAGTAGTGTTGTATTGCCTGTTTCATCCAAGCCTCCCTGGTTTACACGTCGACTTTCAAATATTCTATTGCTAAATATAACTTCCTTCTCCTTAACTCTCAATGCTATAATGAGTATCTTATGCGCTGCAGGAATCAGTTTGAGCGGGATCCTAAACTGTTTTATAAATTTGTAAATTCTAAGCGTAACAGCTCGTCTATGCCTCCTACATTTTTTCTGAAGAATGAGGGATCCAAGGACGACTTTACTGATAAAGATCTAGTTACTGCAATGAAAACTTTAAAATCTTCATATCCTCGTGGGCCCGACAATATCCCAAGTTGCGTACTCAGAGAATGCTGGAGCTCTCTACATCTTCCCCTACTCAAACTTTTTAACTTATCTCTTGATTCCGCTGTTTTTCCATGTCTTTGGAAGGAATCATATATTATCCCAATTCACAAAAAGGGAGCTAAATCCGATATATCGAATTACAGAGGAATTGCAAAGTTGTCTGCAATCCCAAAATTATTCGAAAAAATTGTTACATCAATCATCCTTTTCAACATGGCTTTATTAAGAGTGGGTCTACCACGACTAATCTGCTTGAATTCACATCATTGGTGAATGATGCATTCCTTAGTAGAATGCAAACAGATGTCATTTATACTGATTTCAGTAAAGCATTTGACTCTGTAAATCATGATCTTTTAATCTTCAAGCTAGATCGAATTGGATTCCCCCCCACACTTCTGACTTGGATTTCCTCTTATTTAAAAAACAGAACCCAAAGAGTTCTGTTGAGATCCGAAATTTCTAAACCCGTATTTGTTACTTCGGGTGTGCTGCAAGCTAGTCATCTTGGTCAATTATTTTTCACATTATTTATTAATGACCTGCCTTCTATTTTGTCCCACTCACGCATCCTTATGTATGCTGATGATGTGAAACGTTGGTCCAAGGAGTTCAATGATCCCTTTGCCCCATACTAGAATATTGTTCATGTGTTTGGAGTCCTCAATATGGAATCCATCAAGTTCGTATTGAATCCATTCAGAAGCAATTCCTCCTCTTTGCCCTTCGTGGCTTAAACTGGGATCCCGATCGCCGTCTTCCACCGTACTCTGATAGGCTCTTACTCATTGATCTCCCTTCATTAACTAACCGTAGAACTATCCTTGGTATTATTTTTCTTCATAAATTAATTATCGGTGACATTAGCTCTCCTTTTCTATTATCTCGTCTTAACTTTCATGTTCCATGTAGACTAACAAGAAATTATTATCCCTTATTTTTATCTAATTGCACAACTGACTATGCGTTTCACAATCGATTCCGTGTGCTGTGCTCCAATTACAACGAATTTTATCACGTTATCTCTTTAGAACTCTCTCTCTTACACCTAAAATCTGCTCTTATGTTCTATATTCGGGAGAACCCAAATCATTGATTGGTTGACGTGGTTGCTGCCTTGGCAACACTGCTTCTTTTTTGGTTAGTGTTTTCCTGAATTGTCCTCTTTTCTCTCTGTTTTTCTTTTTCTTTATTATAATTTAATATATCACTAAAAAGTCCGGATACCTACCGAGAATCCGCTCAAAATCTCGAGATTCTGATTATTCAATACTCGATTGATTTTTGATATTTTTTAATGTACAAATGGATGTAGTTCTATGTCGGGTATCTGCATTATAATTATTAATTATTTTCGCCACAGCAATGGCTTGGCTTGAAGCGCGATACATTGACGCATCTGCTCCATCTACTATGGATCCTCGGTTCCATCAAATTGGGGCACACGGTCACATTGTTTATTATGTATGTCCATGTGATGTGTTATCTTACTTTATTACTATCTTTCTTTCTATCCTTTTGTCCATTCTGTTCTATTATCATTCTATTTTCAACAATCTTTATATTTCTTTTTCGCCTTTTTTCCTGTTCTGATTGGATTTTTTGCCTGGGTTTTCCCCAATCCTGTGCAACAAATGTTGGACCATAAAAATTGATTGATTTTAATACCCCAGAAGGCTTAAATGTAATTCAATTTTAATCTTACTTGTAAATTTTAATTTAATTAATTTCTAAATTTTAATTTAATTTATATAATAATTATATTTATCTTTTGTAATCCTTTAATCGAATTATTAATAAATAAAAAAAAAAAAAAATACTTTGTTTCAGTTCTTAGCATTGTTCTGATAAACTCATCAAGTTTCTCGCAAGCGAAGAAAAATAATAGCTTAAATTTGTGCTCTGTTGGCAACATTGTAGGAGTAGCTAATTTAGCTTCACTCAATGCAGCATCCACATGTGTGTCTAAGTGTCTGACTCCGAAACGTGGGCCCGATTACATAAGTGTCTGACTCCTACACGAGGGCACCTACATTTAGTTACATTTTACTGCATCAGTTTTTTGTTAATACTAGCGCTGGTTTGCTAAATAAGTTTTTGGCGACCAACTTGAGGAAAGGTTACATGCCAAGCACAGCCACTGGGAATCTAGGATCAGTAATTATAATGCCATAATCACACCATGAAATAAACTTGACTTTATTTTCCCCGGAAGGCCCACATATTGGCCCACAGATCCAAAAAAAGCAGCCCGACCTTATTGATTTTGCTGTTACTAGAAGAGTGCCGCAAGATCAGGTTAATATGGACTACTTAACAGATCTATCATCGGATCACTCGCCAATCTTACTTCACCTCTATGACCACCCACAGTTCTCTGAACGACCATATTTTCTCACTTCTAACAAAACAGATTGGCTGAAGTATAGGAAATACATAAGTTCTCACATTGAAGACTGCCCAAACATTGGCTGTAACGATGACATAGATACATCAGTTGAAACACTAACGTCTGTAATGTCTCTGGCTGCAAAACACTCCACTCCAATAATAGCAGCTAACTTTACAACAGTAATCGGGCTCCCAGAAGAGCTACTACGCGACAAGAGAAGGCTTCGGAGAGAATGGCAAGCCCATAGATCCCCTGCCTCGAAGGAGCGGTTAAAAATAGCCAACCATTTACTACGCAAAGCCCTAGAAGATGAACCAAACTTACACCAAAAACACTACATGGACCAACTCGCCCCATACAACCCAGCGTATGCCCACCAATCGAGACTGATTCACCATTGCGTACCCCAACAGGAGAGTGGACTCGGAGCAACGAAGAAAAGGCAAATATATTTGCCAACCACATAGAAAATGTCTTTAAACCACATCCAGCACCAAACGGCTTTTTGCTCCCAACTATCAACAATCTTGAAGGCACTATGCCCATCACATTCCAAGCAGAAGACGTTACAGGGATCATAAAGGACCAAGTCAGAAATCAAAAAAGGCACCGGGTCACGATCTCATCTCCCCTAAAACGATCATAGAATTGCCGAGCTGTGCAGTATATTTTCTCACCATAATATTCAACCAAATGATGAAATGGGGTTATTATCCCCAACAATGGAAAAAAATCAATCATAACATTGATCCATAAAGCAGGAAAGATCAAGTTCCAGCCTTCATAATACAGACCTATCAGTCTACTCCCAAAGATATTTTAAAAACTGCTCCTCCGCGAAAAGCATGGAACTATTGAACAAGTAAACCGGATAACTTCTGAGATACGCAATGCATTTGAACGGCGAGTGTATAGCTCCGCTGTTTTCCTGGATGTCGCCCACTTTCAACCGAGTTTGGCTATATGGCTTGATCCGTAAAATCGACATGTTACTCCCACAAAACATCCATAAAATATTGGAGTCATACCTTTTGCAAAGAAGTTTCGCAGTAAGGTGCAAAGATTTTATCTCTGAATATCATCCAATTGAGGCTGGTGTACCTCAGGCTAGCGTAATTTTACCTACACTATACATTATCTACACAGCAGATATACCGACAAATAGTCTTACAGCAACATCGACATTTGCTGATGACACTGCTATCCTAAGTCGCTCTAAGTGCCCAACAAGAGCAACGGAGCAGCTAGCATCTCATTTGGTAGCCTTAGAAAAGTGGCTAGCAGACTGGCGCATACATGTAAATGAGCAAAAGTGTAAACATGTCACCTTTACCTTAAATAGACAAACTTGCCCTCCTTTGTCTTTAAACAATATCAACATTCCACAAACCGATGAAGTAACATACCTTGGTGTCCACCTGGATAGACAGCTTACTTGGCGCGAAATTAATTTTAATTAATAACCAAATACTTTAGATTAAGATTTAATTACTTATCGTTAGTCTCTAAGTGAGAAGATCCGATAAATAATAAATACCGTTAAAAAAATATATATATAAATTTTTATCATTTGGGATATGGGAAAGGTTTGGGGTTATGCATTTTTATCTATTTTTTTTCTATATATATGAGTATTTTTGTTGTTTATTTTAATTTAATTCATACTAATTTTAACTCAGGAAAATTGCATAAATATAATTATCTAAACAGATACAGTTCAGAAGATATATATATATATATAATTTTTATTAAACAGTGTTCATTTTCTTTAATTTTATTTTATTTTAAATTTTTCTTTTCTATTTTTTTTTACAAATATTATCTGCCTTATCCCACTATGCACACCTGTTTCTGTTTATTTTTTTATTAGTTTTTTTCATATGTTTTTTTAATTTTTCCTTTACTTAATTTTCTTCCCTATTTTAAGATGTACTGTACCACTTTACACAAATGTTCCTATCTTTTAACTCATTATTGTTTTTATATTTAATTATTGTAAAATTTTTTTTTTTAACACTACCAGTGTACATAGTTCCTAATTTTGTTTGTTTTTTTCGTTTTTTCTTCTTTTATTTTTTTGTTATTGTTTTATTTAATTGCTGGGGCTCCAGGTGAAACTGCAGTACAATTCAATATGTAGAGGGATGAATTATTTGGGCGGCACTGTACGCCGATGTGAGGCGGCGGCAGTCAGTCTAGGCCAGCACCACAATTAGTCCATTTAGGGATCTACTGTGGTGGCCGTAAAAGTGTACCTGCCCCCAAAATTAGATTTAAGGCAAATTTTTTCCGCATCTAAAAAATTAGGGGTTAGGTTAAGATACCCTATATAGATATTTTCTATAAGTATCATAAATTACAATTTTTTTGTTTTTCATGAAATATTCTATTCCCCATATACCTTTTTGTCGAATTTGTAGGCTGTATTAGGAATCTCTTTCCTAAGATTACCTTTGAGCTGGATGCATCCAGATTAGATCTGTGGGCGCAATATAATATTTATTTTTATATTATTTTCAAATAATTAAAATAATTTGAATTGTATGTTTTTTTTTATATTTTAGCACTAATATTAATAATATTATTAATATTTTAACACACTTTTTCAAGTTTTAATTAATTTTATTATTTAACAGCAACGCCGTCTTTTGAAAATAACTTTTCAGTAGCTTTACAAGCTTATATACCACAAAAAGCTTTTTCTAAAATATGCTCAATAATAGCGACGATTTGTCGCATGCGTATGCATCGCTTTGCTCGCGATATTCAGCTAAGCGGCAACTTACGCAAGCTCTTTCATAAGCTTTATGCGTGAACGCAGTTTTATTGCATTGAGTTGTCAATCTGTTTTCTGCATTAAGCTCAGAATAAAGCTCCCAACAATTACATCGCAGGCGACAAGTTTGTCTCAAACGGCTTGC
This sequence comes from Drosophila repletoides, assembly GCA_018150835.1. NCBI lineage: Eukaryota > Metazoa > Arthropoda > Insecta > Diptera > Drosophilidae > Drosophila > Drosophila repletoides. The sequence goes on from JAECWQ010000228.1 coordinate 286,072, forward strand.
GCTGTAAATACCTAAGTATTTCTTATGTATGATTCTGCAACCATTACATAATCTTGCCAATCGTATTTTTTTAGGGAATCGCTGCCACTTATTGATTTAGTAGGAAATCCTACCTTTTAAATGCCGTATGGGATTGCAAATTCGATGAGGCTCACAAAGCTAATCGAAATTGGGTCATCAACATTCGGTACCCAATAATCTTGCCGAATTTGGATTCAAAATTCGTTTAAAAGATTCGCCACGATGGGGCTTACAAAGCTAAAAGGTCATCACCACTCGGTACCAAATAATCTTGCCAAGCTTATCTTTAATGGAATCGCTGCCACTTATTGAGCTAGTTGGTGGTCCTACCTCTTAAATGCAGTATTTGGATTCCAAATTCGTTCCAAGGATTCTCCACAATGGGGCTTACAATTCTAAAAGAAATTAGTCAACAACGTTCTGCACTAATCTTGCCAAGATTATTTTTTAGGGAATCTCTGAAACTTATTGAGCTAGTAGAAGATCCTATCTTTTAAATGCCGTATGTGGATTGCAAATTCGTTCAAAGGATTCGCCACGATGGGGCTCACAAAGCTAATCGAAATTGGGTCACCAACGTTCGGCACCAAATAATCTTGTCAAACCTATTTTTTTAGAGAATCATTTCAAACTTTTAAGGAGATCCTACATTTTAAATGCCGTACTTGGATTTCAAATTCATTCAACGGATTCTCAACAATGGGGTTCACAAAGCTAAAAGAAATTTTGTCATCACCGCTCGGTACCCAATAATCTTGCCAAGCATACTTTTAAGTGAATCGCTGCCATTTATGGAGCTAGTATGAGATGCCGTAATTGGATTTTAAATTCGTTCAAAGAATTTGCAAAAATCGGGTTATCAACATTCGGCACCCACTAATCTGGCGAAGCTTACTTTTTTGGGGATCGCTGCCACTTATTGAACTAGTAGGATTTGCTCTTCTGTTCTATCTTCGGGAAAAACTTAATCATTGATGGTTAACGTGGTTTCTGCCTTGGCAACACTGTTTCTTTTTTGGTTTGTGTTTTCCTGGATTGTTGAAAATATAATGAAAAGAGACTAGAACAGAAAAAAGGATAGAAACAATCCCGAAAAACACAAACCAAGAAATAAGCAGTGTTGCCAAGGCAGCAACCATGTCAACCATCAATGAGTAGGGTTTTCCCGAAGATAGAACAGAAGAACAGATTTTAGGTGTAAGAGAGAGAGTTCTAAAAGATAACGTGATAAAATTCGTTGTAATTGGAGCACAGTACACGGAATCGATTGTGCAACGCATAGTCAGTTGTGCAATTCGATAAAAATAAGGGATAATAATTTCTTGTTAGTCTACGAGGAACATGAAAGCTAAGACGAGATAATAGAAAAGGAGAGCTAATGTCACCGATAATTAATTTATGAAGAAAAATAATACCAAGGATAGTTCTACGGTTAGTTAGTGAAGGGAGATCAATGAGTAAGAGCCTATCAGAGTAAGGTGGAAGACGGCGATCGGGATCCCAGTTTAGCCACGAAGTGCAAAGAGGAGGAATTGCTTCTGAATGGATTCAATACGAACTTGATGGATTCCATATTGAGGACTCCAAACACATGAACAATATTCTAGTATGGGACGAACTAGAGAAGTATAAAGGATTTTGGTAACAAAGGGATCATTAAACTCCTTGGACCAACGTTTAATGAATCCAAGAACACCCTTGTTCGTTATAGAGGAGATATGCAGAATGAAACTAAGTTTGGCATCAAAAAGTACACCAAGGTCTTCCATAGTCATTATACGTTGCAAGGGTACATGTGTAACCGTTGCCTCACGTTGGTCGCCAAAAACTTATTTAGCAAACCAGCGATAGTATTAACAAAAAATTTATGCAGTAAAATGTAACTAAATGTAGATGCCCTCGATTAGTTAACATTCACTTAGTTAACAATCACGCAAACAAGATTATTGCTCAATGATTATCCATCTTTGAGTATGAATACCGGGAGTCGATGGTGTCACAGCGGGGGTCGGGACCCTTTAATTCCCTAGCTCTTTCGGGGTGGGTTGGGTTTGCTGTGTCCTGAAGAACTCTTCGCACATAAAGTTTTATTTTTATAGAGTCCCTACTGAAACTAAAATGGAAGCTAAACTTTCTAACAACGAAAATCTCAAACGATCCAAAAATTGGAACAAACGCAAAATTATTAAAAATTCGATAAACAAATTGATGGATGCTTTATATACCCAGACTGTCAAAAAATTAATTTGGAGTATCTTAGCTAGTATTCGATCCTTCTCCGTCGCGGTCTTTACCCACCCAACCATGAATCTCATATGCGATTATTTTTATAGAGATTACCTAAACCTTTATATTATTATGTACCCATGTCAACAGGAAATCATCATCTCAAACTAATAACAATATTTATTTAATAATAAATGACCCTAATATATACTCCAATGAGTTCTTTAATGTGATCTTCCTAGCTTTAAATTTAATAAATTTTTGTCTTTGTGTTGTTTTTTTTTTCTAGTTATAGAAAATTTTTACTTTATAATAAACATTTTAATTATTTGTATTTTTTTCTCGTTTAATCTACCACCATTATATACAATATTTCAAAATCTAAGTATTAAAAAAGATATGCATATTTCCCTACAATTATTTTTAATTCATTAAATTCAATTACTTTTTTTCTTCCCATACAAAAATTGGATTAATTTTAATTAATTTGTTTTCTTACTTTAATTTGAAATAATTTAAGAAATAAAATTCCTACCTAACTAATAACATAATAATGTGGATATATTTTTCAGTGTAAAAAGAATAAGAGAAATAAAAACGTGTGAATTTTTATTTATTTATTTATTTATTTATTAATAACTAAATTGACTAATTGAAGTCGATTAAAGGATTACAATAAATAAATATAATTATTATATAAATTAAATTAAAATTTAGAAATTAATTAAATTAATTAATTAATTAAAATTTACAAGTAAGATTAAAATTGAATTAAGCCTTCTGGGGTATTACATGGACATGGAAAACAGCAGAATCAAGAGATAAGTTAAAAAGTTTGAGTGGGGAAAGCTCTAAAGACCTCCAGTATTCTCTGAGTAATAATAGGAGCAAATAAAGAGTTAGAGGAAGAAATAGGATAAGGGTAAGCGATTTTGTTAATGGAAGACGTGTAAGTGTTCTTCACGAAAAATGTAGGAATTTGTAGAATGTAGAATTTACAAATTTATAAAACAGTTTAGTATCTCGCTTAAACTGATTCCTGCAGCGCATATGATACTCATTATAGCATTGAGAGATAAAGAGAAGGAAGTTATAATTAACAATAGTATATTTAGAAAAGTCAAGATTAGATCCAGAGACTTTAGATAGTTTAGTTTAAATATTTTTTAAATTTAAAAGTCGACGTGGAAACCAGGGAGGCTTGGGTGTCATAGAAGTGGGATAGAGCAAAATTTATAACAACCGAAATGTATTGAGTAGACCAATCAGTTGAGGAAAGAAGTTGATCAATCAAGATGAACAAAATTATTAGCAAGAGAAATTCATGCAGACTCGTACAAATCGTTATAACTTTGATTGAATGGGTCAGAGCGTAGAAAGTCATACCTTGTTGACGAGAACTATCTATGAGAACTATCGATTGCCATCAAAAAATTTAATTTTTTTAATTGCAACTGATTCTGAGATTTTCCACGAATTTTCAATGGTATTCCATTCGTAAATCTGACGCCATTTGACAAAAATATACACATTCTAAGCGATGAGCAGGTGAACCAAATTAATAGCAAGGGAGAGAAACTTTTAATTCATGTAAACTCGTACAAATCGTTTTAACATTGGATGAATATGTCAGAGCGTGGAATGTTATACCTTGTAATAAATACATACATAAATAAGAAATACATACGTATTTACATCGCAAGCCGTTTGCGACAAACTTGTCGCCTGCGCTGTAATTGTTGAGAGCTTTTTCTAAGCTTAATGCAGAAAAGAGATCGACAACACAATGCAATAAATCACGAATAAATCTTATGACCGAGCTTGCGCAAGCTGCCACTTAGCTTAATTATTAATTAATTATTTAAAAAAATATAAAATAAATATTATTTTTCGCCCACGTGGATCCCATATCTAATCTGGATGCATCCAGCTCAAGGCTGATCTTATGAGAGAAACTCCTAATACAGTCTAAATATTCGACAAAAAGGTATGTGGGGAATATACTTCCCGAAACACAAAAAAAATTAAATTTTTATACTTATAAAATTTGTATATAGGGTATCTTAACCTAACCCCCTCCAGTTAGTTGCGGCAAAAGTTTGCCTTAAATCTAATTTTGGAGGCAGGTAGATTTTACGGCCACCACCGTACATTGACCAATTGTGCTGCTGGCACACAGTTATTCAGCCAAGACTGTCTCTGCCGCCGACGCACATCGGCGTACAGTGCTGCCTCAAATAATTTGTCGCGCCCTCTTCATATTGAATTGTACTGCAGTTTCACCTGGAGCCCAGCAATTAAATTAAATAAAAACACAAGAAATAAAAGAAAAAAAGACGAAAAACAACAAACAAACAATAATTGTAACAATAATTATAGACAAAAAAAATGAGTTAAAAGATAGGAACATTTGTGTAAAGTGGAACAGTACATCTTAGGTAGGGAAAAAACTAGGTAAAAGAAAAATTAAACAAACATGTGTGTACAGTGGTACCATGTACAAGCAAAATGTGGGAAAAATCGAACCGGAGATAATTCTAAACGGCGAGGAGTTGATAAATTTTCTGAAGGGGGAATAGCCATTGCAGAGGAAGATGGAAGAGGAACATTTAAAAATTGATCCTCTAACCGACGGATAGGTGTGGATTCGAAATTAAACTCACTAAGCATCTCAATGCTCGAGTCAAAATCACTCGACAAAAGCTTGGACATTTTATGCAACTTAAGAAATTGACCTCTCACAGAATTATACATTTTAGAGAAATTCAATTGCAAGTTATTCGGTAAAATAACACAAACAATGCTTGAGCAATTCGAAAAGCAACATCAAAAATTTGAGCGGGAGCGGCGCACAAGCGAACGACCGCACAAAAGGAAGATAGGTAAAGGTATTATTAGAATAATTAAAGCTTTTAATAAAAATGGCAAAATTGATGACTATGTGTGCAACAATGTGATACTGGCTTACCAATAAGGTTTATTTCCAAGTTATATTTAAATCACTCAGTACAACAAAAAACGAATTTTATTACGGAGCACTAAAAAAACTCGACTGTTCACTTTGACAGAAATCTCTCTCGATATTAAGCAGCCCTCAATTTGTTTACCGAATTTTTAATTTTTCGTTGTTAGGAAGTTTAGCTTCCATTTTAATTTCCATAGGGACTCTATAAAAATAAAGATTTATGTGCTAAGAGATCTGCAGGACACAGCAAACCCACCCCACCCCGAAGGAGCTAGGGAATTAAAGGCTCCTGACCCCCGCTGTGACACCGTCAACTCCCGGTATTCACAGTCAAAGATGGATAATCTTTGATCTTGTTTGCGAAAATGTTAAATAAGTATCTGATTTTGCTGCATCAATTTTTTTGTTAATACTAGCGCTGGTTTGCTAAATTAGTTTTTGAGGAGATAAAGTTCAATCTAGATACTCAATTTACTCCACTGCTCTCCAAAGTTAGTGCTCGCTTGATTTCGATATCTATTTTATTATTTATTTGAATGTTGATCGTGAAACTTTACAATACTATTGCATAATAATCTGGAATCTTGCGTATTTAGCTGAGACTGAATACCCTGAGGATTATGCATGCGAAAGCCTTTGGTTTGATCACTGATTAAATTTTTAATAAATTTTGAATTGATTTCTTATCCTTTTTAGGTATAAATAGTGGATGAGTGTTAGATGTATTCGATGCAAATGCAGTCTTGTTGACTCTGTAATAGATGTATCAGTGCATCGATACCGTGCAACAGGCATGTGTTTAAATGAGTATATATGGCAATTGTCAGGTTTTCTATTTGTAGTAGCAATAACCCAAAATTCTTTTCTTACTTTTTATATTCGACTACTGTCAAAGATACAAAACAAATAACGATTTTTATATTAAAATGTTACCCAAAACAAATGTCAATTAATTGTTCACCCAGAGAAAAACAGGTTGATGCCAATGTTGCAGGTACTAGCCAAGACATTAGAAGGAGTATCTGCTCAAGGAGAAGCTCATGACACCCGTTCAGTAGAAGCGAGTGATATTCAGTTAAATGAGTTAGAAGCCAGCATTGGTACTAACCCATATGATGTTCCTTCGCAGGGTTTATACCCAAGAAGAAGGGATTGTTCTTACCGCCCTAATAATAATCCTCGTCCGGTACAATCGGTATCGGTAGATTATTCAATGATACAGGATATGATTGAACAAACTGTTTCACGCTTGATATCGGCTTTACATGTAAGCCCTAGAAATCCTTAATGGCTCTCGAGCTATGTCTGCTCCAATTTCCACTGCAAGTCGTACATCCGTACAGTCGAGTAAAATTGCAGAAGTAATGCAGAAATGGAACTTGCACTTTCATGGCTCAGCGGAAGGGTTAGGTGTAGACGAATTTATGTATCGAGTGAAGGTACTTACGAATGAAACTTTAGAAGGAGATTTCGTTGCACTATTTAAACATTTACATGTTTTGTTTGTCGGAAGAGCTCGAGATTGGTTTTGGCGTTATCATAAGCAAGTGAGTCGCATCACTTGGGACGATTTTTCTCTTGCATTACGGCACCAATACCGCGATTACCGATCAGAGTTTGCTAGGAAAGAACGAATCTAGAAATTCAATACGTTGTAAGAATTATTTTTAGAGAATGAAACAATGCAGTAAGGCATTCAGTTCAGCAATATTTAAAAATAATAATTTTCGCTCTTATGCAGAAGTGTTCTTTTGAAATTTTCTGACATGGTTTATTAGACACCGGTGCAAGCGTCAGTTACATTGGGTCTACATTAGCATTAGAGAACTTTTCAAATATGGCAGAATTTCAATCAATTATATCTCATGTGAGCACTGCGGATGGAAAAGCTCATGAGGTGGTAGGTGTACTTACAGTTAGTATGATTTATAAAGAAATGGAAAAATCCATTCATCTGTATATTATCCCATCTATTAGACAGAGACTGATTTTAGGTGTAGATTTTTGGAAGATTTTCGCTTTAGCTCCTAATGTGATAAGCTCGATAGAATCGCCTACGAGAGAAATAGAAAACAGTCCTGCATTTCAAGCAACCAATTTGTACCTCCTTTTAACTCCTGTTCAACAACAACAACTAGAAGTAGTTAAAAATTTATTCCCTAACTGTCTTCACGGATTAGGTAGAACACCCATGATTAAGCATCACATTGATATCGGAGTCGCTACTCCAGTAAAGTAACGCTTTTATCCCGTCAGTCCAGCAGTTGAGAAACTATTGTACGCCGAGAAAGATCGTATGTTAGAATTAGATATTATTGAGCCTTCGTCCAGTGCCTGGAGTTCGCCAATGCGTCTGGTTATGAAACCCAACCCAACAAAGTGCGTCTTTGTTTAGATGCACGCAAGTTAAATGAGGCAACAAAGAAAGATGCTTATCCTTTGCCCAGCATAGACGGTATTTTCTCACGAATGCCAAAGGCTAACATTATATCAAAATTGAATCTCAAGGATGCATATTAGCAAATTGAGCTAGCGAAAGAATCAAAACCATTAACCGCATTTACAGTGCCTGGCAGGCCTTTGTATCAATTCAAAGTTATGCGTTTCAGCCTTTGCAACGCGTCGTCCACCATGTGTCGTCTTATGGATGATATAATCCCCCTGATCTTCGTCATTGTGTGTTTGGATATTGAGAAAAGCCATTTTTGTGTAAATAGTGTAAACTATTTAGGATATGAAATCGGTAGTGCAGGTATATGCACAGATCCTGCGAAAATTGAGTGTATTCTAAATTGGCCAACACCAAGGAACCTGAAACAGGATCGTTTGTTTTTAGGAGTATGCGGTTGGTATCGCCGTTTCATCAACCATAACAGATGTGTTGTCTGTTAAAAAGAAATTCGTCTGGACAGATAATGCACAAGAAGCGATGCAAAAGTTTGAGATTATACTTATATTATACTTACTTCTGCCCCTGTATTACAGAATCCAGACTTTCAGAAAAAAATTTACCAATATTGTGATGCTAGTAATTTTGGAATAGGAGCCGTCTTGGTTCAACTATCGCGTGACAATAATGAAATGCCAATTGTATTCATGTCAAAAATATTAATTGCACAGCAAAATTATAGTGTAACCGAAAGTGAGTGTTTAGCAGTCATTTTAGCTATTGAAAAGTTTAGATGCTATTTAGAGCTGCTGGTATTTGAAGTTGTTACTGATCACTCCAGTCTGCTATGACTTATGCGCCAACAAAATGCTTCTGGTAAGCTCCCTAGATCGATTTTCCGATTACAGCCGTATAAATTTTCAATTTCTCATAGGAAATGAAAAGAGCATATTGTTCCCGATGCATTGTCGAGAATGTGTGAGAATGAGCTCGCAGAATTCGAAATGAACCCAATTATTGATTTGGATTCTAAAGCTTTCTTTGATTCAGAATATAAATCACTTATCGAGAAATTTACGCAGAATCAGTCAAAATTCCCTGATATTAAAATTTCTCAGCACTTTATTTACATGAGAACAGAACATTCCACAGGAGATGAAACACAGGAACAAAACTCATGGAAATTATGGGTTCCTGAACGTCTTAGAACAGATGTTCTAAAACAAGCTCATGATAGTGTAATTTCTTCGCATTGTGGAATTAAAAAAACTAAACTGGCTTAGCCAAAGATGTGCGTGATTACATTCAAAATTGTGACACCTGAAGGAAACCAAGGCTGCCAATATTATGTTCTTCGACCGGCGATGGGCTTACAAACTCCAACTTGTAGACCTTTCCAGAGGTTATATATTGATTTGTTAGGACCGTACCCAAGAAGTAAACGTGGCGATATCGGATTGCTCATTGTCCTAGATCATTTCAGTGAATATCATTGGATTCATCCTTTAAAAAATTTACTTCGTCAGCTATTCAGGATTTCCTATTAAAGAGTATATTTTACTGTTTTGGAGTACCTGAAACTGTAGTTAGTGATAATGGTTCTCAGTTCAAAGCGAATGATTTTTATAGTTTTCTGACCGAATTAGGCATAAGACATGTATATACAGCTTTTACTCCCCTCAAAGTAACGCTGCAGAGCGAGTCAATCGTTCATTGTTAGCGGCTGTTCGCGCTTACTTGAAAGAGGATCCGACCGAGTGGGACAAGCATATTTCGGCCATTTCATGTTCCTTGCGATTATCTTTGCATCAATCATTAGGCTGCTCTCCGTATAAAGCATTATTTGGATTAGATATGATCACACATGGTTCTGATTATCAATTATTAAAAGAAGTATCACTTTTAGAAGAGCCTATAATTCCATTGGATAGAATTGATCAATTAGCAAGAAATGCGGCAAAGTACAATTTGAGTTCCAAGCCCATTACGTACAAAGTAGGTCAGGAAGTTTTTATTTTTTATTTTATTTTATTATTAATAAATCGACTAATTGCAGTCGATTAAAGGATTACAAAAGAATTAATATAATTATTATATAAATTAAATTAAAATTTAGAAATTAATTAAATTAAAATTTACAAGTAAGATTAAAATTGAATTCTGGGGTATTAAAATCAATCAATTTTTATGGTCCAACATTTGTTGCACAGGATTGGGGAAAACCCAGGCAAAAAACCCAATCAGACCAGGAAAAAAGGCGAAAAAGAATTATAAAGATTGTTGAAAATAGAATGAAAAAAGAACATAATAGACAAAAGGATAGAAAGAAAGAGAGTAATAAAGTAATATAACACATCACATGGACATACATAATAAACAATGTGACCGTGTGCCCCAATTTGATGGAACCGAGGATCCATAGTAGATGGAGCAGATGCGTCAATGTATCGCGCTTCAAGCCAAGCCATTGCTGTGGCGAAAATAATTAATAATTATAATGCAGATATCCGACATAGAACTGCATCCATTTCTACATTAAAAGAATATCAAAAATCAATCGAGTATTGAAAAATCAGAATCTCGAGATTTTGAGCGGATTCTCGGTAGGTATCCGGACTTTTTAGTGATGTATTAAATTATAATAAAGAAAAAGAAAAACAGAGAGAAAAGAGGACAATTCAGGAAAACACCAACCAAAAAAGAAGCAGTGTTGCCAAGGCAGCAACCACATCAACCAATCAATGATTGGGGTTCTCCCGAAGATAGAACAGAAGAGCAGATTTTAGGTGTAAGAGAGAGAGAGAGTTCTAAAGAGATAACGTGATTAAATTCGTTGTAATTGGAGCACAGTACACGGAATCGATTGTGCAACGCATAGTCAGTTGTACAATTAGATAAAAATAAGGGATAATAATTTCTTGTTAGTCTACGTGGAACATGAAAGTTAAGACGAGATAATAGAAAAGGAGAGCTAATGTCACCGATAATTAATTTATGAAGAAAAATAATACCAAGGATAGTTCTATGGTTAGTTAATGAAGGGAGATGTTAATGGAAGACGTGTAAGTGTTCTTCACGAAAAATGTAGGAATTTGTAGAATGTAGAATTTACAAATTTATAAAACAGTTTAGTATCTCGCTTAAACTGATTCCTGCAGCGCATATGATACTCATTATAGCATTGAGAGATAAAGAGAAGGAAGTTATAATTAACAATAGTATATTTAGAAAAGTCAAGATTAGATCCAGAGACTTTAGATAGTTTAGTTTAAATATTTTTTAAATTTAAAAGTCGACGTGGAAACCAGGGAGGCTTGGGTGTCATAGAAGTGGGATAGAGCAAAATTTATAACAACCGAAATGTATTGAGTAGACCAATCAGTTGAGGAAAGAAGTTGATCAATCAAGATGAACAAAATTATTAGCAAGAGAAATTCATGCAGACTCGTACAAATCGTTATAACTTTGATTGAATGGGTCAGAGCGTAGAAAGTCATACCTTGTTGACGAGAACTATCTATGAGAACTATCGATTGCCATCAAAAATTGAATTTTTTAATTGCAACTGATTCTGAGATTTTCCACGAATTTTCAATGGTATTCCATTCGTAAATCTGACGCCATTTGACAAAAATATACACATTCTAAGCGATGAGCAGGTGAACCAAATTAATAGCAAGGGAGAGAAACTTTTAATTCATGTAAACTCGTACAAATCGTTTTAACATTGGATGAATATGTCAGAGCGTGGAATGTTATACCTTGTAATAAATACATACATAAATAAGAAATACATACGTATTTACATCGCAAGCCGTTTGCGACAAACTTGTCGCCTGCGCTGTAATTGTTGAGAGCTTTTTCTAAGCTTAATGCAGAAAAGAGATCGACAACACAATGCAATAAATCACGAATAAATCTTATGACCGAGCTTGCGCAAGCTGCCACTTAGCTTAATTATTAATTAATTATTTAAAAAAAATATAAAATAAATATTATTTTTCGCCCACGTGGATCCCATATCTAATCTGGATGCATCCAGCTCAAGGCTGATCTTATGAGAGAAACTCCTAATACAGTCTAAATATTCGACAAAAAGGTATGTGGGGAATATACTTCCCGAAACACAAAAAAAAATTAAATTTTTATACTTATAAAATTTGTATATAGGGTATCTTAACCTAACCCCCTCCAGTTAGTTGCGGCAAAAGTTTGCCTTAAATCTAATTTTGGAGGCAGGTAGATTTTTACGGCCACCACCGTACATTGACCAATTGTGCTGCTGGCACACAGTTATTCAGCCAAGACTGTCTCTGCCGCCGACGCACATCGGCGTACAGTGCTGCCTCAAATAATTTGTCGCGCCCTCTTCATATTGAATTGTACTGCAGTTTCACCTGGAGCCCAGCAATTAAATTAAATAAAAACACAAGAAATAAAAGAAAAAAAGACGAAAAACAACAAACAAACAATAATTGTAACAATAATTATAGACAAAAAAAATGAGTTAAAAGATAGGAACATTTGTGTAAAGTGGAACAGTACATCTTAGGTAGGGAAAAAACTAGGTAAAAGAAAAATTAAACAAACATGTGTGTACAGTGGTACCATGTACAAGCAAAATGTGGGAAAAATCGAACCGGAGATAATTCTAAACGGCGAGGAGTTGATAAATTTTCTGAAGGGGGAATAGCCATTGCAGAGGAAGATGGAAGAGGAACATTTAAAAATTGATCCTCTAACCGACGGATAGGTGTGGATTCGAAATTAAACTCACTAAGCATCTCAATGCTCGAGTCAAAATCACTCGACAAAAGCTTGGACATTTTATGCAACTTAAGAAATTGACCTCTCACAGAATTATACATTTTAGAGAAATTCAATTGCAAGTTATTCGGTAAAATAACACAAACAATGCTTGAGCAATTCGAAAAGCAACATCAAAAATTTGAGCGGGAGCGGCGCACAAGCGAACGACCGCACAAAAGGAAGATAGGTAAAGGTATTATTAGAATAATTAAAGCTTTTAATAAAAATGGCAAAATTGATGACTATGTGTGCAACAATGTGATACTGGCTTACCAATAAGGTTTATTTCCAAGTTATATTTAAATCACTCAGTACAACAAAAAACGAATTTTATTACGGAGCACTAAAAAAACTCGACTGTTCACTTTGACAGAAATCTCTCTCGATATTAAGCAGCCCTCAATTTGTTTACCGAATTTTTAATTTTTCGTTGTTAGGAAGTTTAGCTTCCATTTTAATTTCCATAGGGACTCTATAAAAATAAAGATTTATGTGCTAAGAGATCTGCAGGACACAGCAAACCCACCCCACCCCGAAGGAGCTAGGGAATTAAAGGCTCCTGACCCCCGCTGTGACACCGTCAACTCCCGGTATTCACAGTCAAAGATGGATAATCTTTGATCTTGTTTGCGAAAATGTTAAATAAGTATCTGATTTTGCTGCATCAATTTTTTTGTTAATACTAGCGCTGGTTTGCTAAATTAGTTTTTGGAGGAGATAAAGTTCAATCTAGATACTCAATTTACTCCACTGCTCTCCAAAGTTAGTGCTCGCTTGATTTCGATATCTATTTTATTATTTATTTGAATGTTGATCGTGAAACTTTACAATACTATTGCATAATAATCTGGAATCTTGCGTATTTAGCTGAGACTGAATACCCTGAGGATTATGCATGCGAAAGCCTTTGGTTTGATCACTGATTAAATTTTTAATAAATTTTGAATTGATTTCTTATCCTTTTTAGGTATAAATAGTGGATGAGTGTTAGATGTATTCGATGCAAATGCAGTCTTGTTGACTCTGTAATAGATGTATCAGTGCATCGATACCGTGCAACAGGCATGTGTTTAAATGAGTATATATGGCAATTGTCAGGTTTTCTATTTGTAGTAGCAATAACCCAAAATTCTTTTCTTACTTTTTATATTCGACTACTGTCAAAGATATAAAACAAATAACGATTTTTATATTAAAATGTTACCCAAAACAAATGTCAATTAATTGTTCACCCAGAGAAAAACAGGTTGATGCCAATGTTGCAGGTACTAGCCAAGACATTAGAAGGAGTATCTGCTCAAGGAGAAGCTCATGACACCCGTTCAGTAGAAGCGAGTGATATTCAGTTAAATGAGTTAGAAGCCAGCATTGGTACTAACCCATATGATGTTCCTTCGCAGGGTTTATACCCAAGAAGAAGGGATTGTTCTTACCGCCCTAATAATAATCCTCGTCCGGTACAATCGGTATCGGTAGATTATTCAATGATACAGGATATGATTGAACAAACTGTTTCACGCTTGATATCGGCTTTACATGTAAGCCCTAGAAATCCTTAATGGCTCTCGAGCTATGTCTGCTCCAATTTCCACTGCAAGTCGTACATCCGTACAGTCGAGTAAAATTGCAGAAGTAATGCAGAAATGGAACTTGCACTTTCATGGCTCAGCGGAAGGGTTAGGTGTAGACGAATTTATGTATCGAGTGAAGGTACTTACGAATGAAACTTTAGAAGGAGATTTCGTTGCACTATTTAAACATTTACATGTTTTGTTTGTCGGAAGAGCTCGAGATTGGTTTTGGCGTTATCATAAGCAAGTGAGTCGCATCACTTGGGACGATTTTTCTCTTGCATTACGGCACCAATACCGCGATTACCGATCAGAGTTTGCTAGGAAAGAACGAATCTAGAAATTCAATACGTTGTAAGAATTATTTTTAGAGAATGAAACAATGCAGTAAGGCATTCAGTTCAGCAATATTTAAAAATAATAATTTTCGCTCTTATGCAGAAGTGTTCTTTTTGAAATTTTCTGACATGGTTTATTAGACACCGGTGCAAGCGTCAGTTACATTGGGTCTACATTAGCATTAGAGAACTTTTCAAATATGGCAGAATTTCAATCAATTATATCTCATGTGAGCACTGCGGATGGAAAAGCTCATGAGGTTGTAGGTGTACTTACAGTTAGTATGATTTATAAAGAAATGGAAAAATCCATTCATCTGTATATTATCCCATCTATTAGACAGAGACTGATTTTAGGTGTAGATTTTTGGAAGATTTTCGCTTTAGCTCCTAATGTGATAAGCTCGATAGAATCGCCTACGAGAGAAATAGAAAACAGTCCTGCATTTCAAGCAACCAATTTGTACCTCCTTTTAACTCCTGTTCAACAACAACAACTAGAAGTAGTTAAAAATTTATTCCCTAACTGTCTTCACGGATTAGGTAGAACACCCATGATTAAGCATCACATTGATATCGGAGTCGCTACTCCAGTAAAGTAACGCTTTTATCCCGTCAGTCCAGCAGTTGAGAAACTATTGTACGCCGAGAAAGATCGTATGTTAGAATTAGATATTATTGAGCCTTCGTCCAGTGCCTGGAGTTCGCCAATGCGTCTGGTTATGAAACCCAACCCAACAAAGTGCGTCTTTGTTTAGATGCACGCAAGTTAAATGAGGCAACAAAGAAAGATGCTTATCCTTTGCCCAGCATAGACGGTATTTTCTCACGAATGCCAAAGGCTAACATTATATCAAAATTGGATCTCAAGGATGCATATTAGCAAATTGAGCTAGCGAAAGAATCAAAACCATTAACCGCATTTACAGTGCCTGGCAGGCCTTTGTATCAATTCAAAGTTATGCGTTTCAGCCTTTGCAACGCGTCGTCCACCATGTGTCGTCTTATGGATGATATAATCCCCCTGATCTTCGTCATTGTGTGTTTGGATATTGAGAAAAGCCATTTTTGTGTAAATAGTGTAAACTATTTAGGATATGAAATCGGTAGTGCAGGTATATGCACAGATCCTGCGAAAATTGAGTGTATTCTAAATTGGCCAACACCAAGGAACCTGAAACAGGATCGTTTGTTTTTAGGAGTATGCGGTTGGTATCGCCGTTTCATCAACCATAACAGATGTGTTGTCTGTTAAAAAGAAATTCGTCTGGACAGATAATGCACAAGAAGCGATGCAAAAGTTTGAGATTATACTTATATTATACTTACTTCTGCCCCTGTATTACAGAATCCAGACTTTCAGAAAAAAATTTACCAATATTGTGATGCTAGTAATTTTGGAATAGGAGCCGTCTTGGTTCAACTATCGCGTGACAATAATGAAATGCCAATTGTATTCATGTCAAAAATATTAATTGCACAGCAAAATTATAGTGTAACCGAACGTGAGTGTTTAGCAGTCATTTTAGCTATTGAAAAGTTTAGATGCTATTTAGAGCTGCTGGTATTTGAAGTTGTTACTGATCACTCCAGTCTGCTATGACTTATGCGCCAACAAAATGCTTCTGGTAAGCTCCCTAGATCGATTTTCCGATTACAGCCGTATAAATTTTCAATTTCTCATAGGAAATGAAAAGAGCATATTGTTCCCGATGCATTGTCGAGAATGTGTGAGAATGAGCTCGCAGAATTCGAAATGAACCCAATTATTGATTTGGATTCTAAAGCTTTCTTTGATTCAGAATATAAATCACTTATCGAGAAATTTACGCAGAATCAGTCAAAATTCCCTGATATTAAAATTTCTCAGCACTTTATTTACATGAGAACAGAACATTCCACAGGAGATGAAACACAGGAACAAAACTCATGGAAATTATGGGTTCCTGAACGTCTTAGAACAGATGTTCTAAAACAAGCTCATGATAGTGTAATTTCTTCGCATTGTGGAATTAAAAAAACTAAACTGGCTTAGCCAAAGATGTGCGTGATTACATTCAAAATTGTGACACCTGAAGGAAACCAAGGCTGCCAATATTATGTTCTTCGACCGGCGATGGGCTTACAAACTCCAACTTGTAGACCTTTCCAGAGGTTATATATTGATTTGTTAGGACCGTACCCAAGAAGTAAACGTGGCGATATCGGATTGCTCATTGTCCTAGATCATTTCAGTGAATATCATTGGATTCATCCTTTAAAAAATTTACTTCGTCAGCTATTCAGGATTTCCTATTAAAGAGTATATTTTACTGTTTTGGAGTACCTGAAACTGTAGTTAGTGATAATGGTTCTCAGTTCAAAGCGAATGATTTTTATAGTTTTCTGACCGAATTAGGCATAAGACATGTATATACAGCTTTTTACTCCCCTCAAAGTAACGCTGCAGAGCGAGTCAATCGTTCATTGTTAGCGGCTGTTCGCGCTTACTTGAAAGAGGATCCGACCGAGTGGGACAAGCATATTTCGGCCATTTCATGTTCCTTGCGATTATCTTTGCATCAATCATTAGGCTGCTCTCCGTATAAAGCATTATTTGGATTAGATATGATCACACATGGTTCTGATTATCAATTATTAAAAGAAGTATCACTTTTAGAAGAGCCTATAATTCCATTGGATAGAATTGATCAATTAGCAAGAAATGCGGCAAAGTACAATTTGAGTTCCAAGCCCATTACGTACAAAGTAGGTCAGGAAGTTTTTATTTTTTATTTTATTTTATTATTAATAAATCGACTAATTGCAGTCGATTAAAGGATTACAAAAGAATTAATATAATTATTATATAAATTAAATTAAAATTTAGAAATTAATTAAATTAAAATTTACAAGTAAGATTAAAATTGAATTCTGGGGTATTAAAATCAATCAATTTTTATGGTCCAACATTTGTTGCACAGGATTGGGGAAAACCCAGGCAAAAAAACCCAATCAGACCAGGAAAAAAGGCGAAAAAGAAATATAAAGATTGTTGAAAATAGAATGAAAAAAGAACATAATAGACAAAAGGATAGAAAGAAAGAGAGTAATAAAGTAATATAACACATCACATGGACATACATAATAAACAATGTGACCGTGTGCCCCAATTTGATGGAACCGAGGATCCATAGTAGATGGAGCAGATGCGTCAATGTATCGCGCTTCAAGCCAAGCCATTGCTGTGGCGAAAATAATTAATAATTATAATGCAGATATCCGACATAGAACTGCATCCATTTCTACATTAAAAAAATATCAAAAATCAATCGAGTATTGAAAAATCAGAATCTCGAGATTTTGAGCGGATTCTCGGTAGGTATCCGGACTTTTTTAGTGATGTATTAAATTATAATAAAGAAAAAGAAAACAGAGAGAAAAGAGGACAATTCAGGAAAACACCAACCAAAAAGAAGCAGTGTTGCCAAGGCAGCAACCACGTCAACCAATCAATGATTGGGGTTCTCCCGAAGATAGAATAGAAGAGCAGATTTTAGGTGTAAGAGAGAGAGTTCTAAAGAGATAACGTGATAAAATTCGTTGTAATTGGAGCACAGTACACGGAATCGATTGTGCAACGCATAGTCAGTTGTGCAATTAGATAAAAATAAGGGATAATAATTTCTTGTTAGTCTACGTGGAACATGAAAGTTAAGACGAGATAATAGAAAAGGAGAGCTAATGTCACCGATAATTAATTTATGAAGAAAAATAATACCAAGGATAGTTCTATGGTTAGTTAATGAAGGGAGATCAATGAGTAAGAGCCTATCAGAGTACGGTGGAAGACGGCGATCGGGATCCCAGTTTAAACCACGAAGGGCAAAGAGGAGAAATTGCTTCTGAATGGATTCAATACGAACTTGATGGATTCCATATTGAGGACTCCAAACACATGAACAATATTCTAGTATGGGGCGAACTAGAGAAGTATAAAGGATTTTGGTAACAAAGGGATCATTAAACTCCTTGGACCAACGTTTAATGAATCCAAGAACACCCTTGGCTTTGTTAGTTATAGAGGAGATATGCAGAATGAAACTAAGTTTGGCATCAAAAAGTACACCAAGGTCTTCCACAGTCGTTATACGTTGCAAGACGAAACTTTACTCTGAGCAAATTCTCGCAGAACTTTAATTCAAAATTAGCACCATAGTTTTTGAAGTGTCGGGTAGCAAGAAAACTTGGCAACTGTTCTTTGTTTCCTTCTATCGAATCACAATTATCGGGTGGTGTAATGGATGCAGAATCATATATAAAAAATACATAGGTATTTACAGCGGAAGCCGTTTGCGACAAACTTGTCGCCTGTGCTGTAATTGTTGAAAGCATTCTTCTAAGCTTAATGTAGAAAAGAGATCGACCTTAGCAATGCAATAAAACTGCGTTAACGCATTAAGCTTATGAGGCTTACGCGGTAATTGTTGAAAGCTTTATTCTAAGCTTAATGCAGAAAAGAGATCAACAACGCAATGCAATAAAGCTGAGCAAAGCGATGCATACGCATGCGACAAATCGTCGCTATAATTGAGCATGTGTTAGAAAAAGCTTTTTGTGGTATATAAGCTTGTGAAGATACTGAAAAGTTCTTTTCCATTACACATTGCAAAAGACGGCGGAGCTGTTGCACCGTGGGCTGACGGTCTGTCACCACTTTAAATAATAAAATTAATTAAAACTTGTAAAGTGTGTTAAATATTAATAATATTATTAATATTAGTGCAAAAATAAAAAAAAAAAACAATAAATTAAAATTATTTTAATTATTTGAAAATAATATAAAATGCATATTATTTTTCGCCCATGTGCAACATGGATTCCATTATCTAATCTGGATTCTTCCAGCTCAAGGCTGATCTATTCCTAATACAGCCTAAAGATTCGACAAAAAGTAATTTGCAAAATATAATCTTTCCTGAAAAACAAAAAATTTTAATTATTGATACTTATAGAAAATGTCTATATAGTGTATCTTAACCTAACCCCCCTCCAGTTAGAGGCGGCAAAAGTTTGCCTTAAATCTAATTTTGGTGTCAGTTTCACCTGGAGCCCCAGCAATTAAATAAAAAAAAAAACACCCACAAAAATAAAAAAAAAAAATAATAACAAACAAAATTAGGAACATTTGTGTAAAGTGGTACAGTACATCTTAAAATAGGGAAGAAAATTAGGTAAAAGAAAAATTAAAAAAAAACATGTGTGTATAGTGGTACCATGTACAACCAAAATACATAACCCCAAACATTTCCCGTATCCCACATGATAAAAATTAATATTAAAAAAAAACAACACAACAAGAAAAATATAAATCTCAATATGAAACAAAACAAACAGCATGATCCGGTATACCGTTGGAAGGCCTTTCATCGATTGCATTTCGGTTAAATATATGTAAGTCACACGTTTTTATTTCTCTTTATTCTTTTAACAAAAAAAAAAAATGAAAAAAAATGTATAACATTTTTATTATCCCCTTATTCTTGTACACTGAAAAAAATTCTTTATTAAAATATTGAGTGTACAAAAGCAAAAAAAAAAATTATATTAAAAATAAATACCAAAAAATAAAATACAAAAAACGAAACAAAATGAAAAAAATATAGAGTATAGAATATGATAGGCTCTGCCATAAAAATAAATCCATATTATTATTATTATTAGTTAGATAGGAATTTTATTTCTTAAATTTTTTCAAATTATATAAGTAAGAAAACAAATTAATTTAAAATAATCAAACTTTTTTATGGAAAGAAAAAAAGTTAAATGAATGAAAATTAATTATAAGGAAATATGGATGTCGTTATTTGTAATAGTTAGATTTCGATATATTATAAATAATAATGGTGGCAGTGAATAGCTGTTAACTCTTGTTCAGTTGTTCTCTTGTTACTTTCTCCTTTACTGAACGATCTTGATGCGTATGTAATGGGAAGTTAGAGACCGTTTTAGTTTTGAGTTAAAAACGCTCCACACGCTCGCTTACTTGCATCTGTTATTATGCAAAATTCCTTGCTGAACTCTGGATATTGTAACAAGGGTGGATTTATAAGTGCCGTTTTGTGATGATCGAAGGCATTCTGTCATTCAGATGTCCATTCGAATTTTGCATCCTTTTTACATAATCTTATTAGGTGACTGTGTAACCCTTGCCTCACGTTGGTCGCCAAAAACTTATTTAGTAAATCAGCACTAGTATTAACAAAAATTGATGCAGCAAAATGTAATTAAAAGTAGATGCCCTCGTTTAGTCCTCACTTAGTCAACATTCATGCAAACAAGATTACAACAAGATTGCTCAAAGATTATCCATCTTTGAGTGTGAATACCGGGAGTCGACGGTGTCACAGCGGGGGTTGGGACCCTTGAATTCCCAAGCTCTTTCGCGGTGGGGTGGGTTTGCTGTGTCCTGTAGAACTCTTAGCACATAAAGTTTTATTTTTATAGAGTCCCAACTGAAACTAAAATGGAAGCTAAACTTCCTAACAACGAAAATCTCAAACGATCCAAAAATTGGAACAAACGCAAAATTATTAAAAATTCGATAAACAAATTGATGGATGCTTTATATACCCAGACTGTCAAAAATGAATTTGGAGGATCTTAACTAGAATTCGATCCTCGCGGTCTTTACCCACCCAACCATGAATCTCATATGCGATTATTTTTATAGAGATTCCCTAAACGATTATATTATTATATATGTCAACAGGAAAGAAAACTTTTACTTCATCATCTCAAGCTAATAACCATATTTATTGAATAATAAATGACACTAATATATACTCCATTGCGTTATTTAATGTGATCTTCCTAACATTAAATTTAAGAGATTTTTGTTTTTGTGTTGTTTTTTTCTAGTTACAGAAAATTTTTACTTTATAATTAACATTTTAATTATTTGTATTTTTTTCTCGTTTAATCTACCACCATTAGTATTTATAATATATCGAAATCTATCTATTACCAAAAAAAAGAAATCCATATTTCCTTATAATTAATTTTAATTCGTCAAATTCAATTAACTTTTTTTTTCATAAAAAAATTTGATTAATTTAAATAAATTAAAAAAAAAAAATTACTTAAATAATTTGAAAAAATTTTAAAAAATAAAATTCCTATTTAACTAATAACTTAATAATGTAGATTTATTTTGTGCAAAATGTGCATAGCAAAATAACTAGCATATCATATTCTATACTCTATATTTTTTTCATTTTGTTTCGTTTTTGTGTTTTTTTTTTTTTGTATTATATTATTTTTTTGTATTTATTTTTTTAATAATAATTTTTTTTTGCTTTTGTATATACGCAATATTTTAATATAATAATAATAATATTTTATATTTTTTCAATGTATAGGAATAAGGGGATAATTAAAATTTAATTACATTTTTTTTTCATTGTAAAAAGAATAAAGAGAAATAAAAACGTGTGACTTACATACATTTATCCGAAGAGCAATCGATGAATGGCCTTCCAACGGTAGACCGGATCATGCTGTTTGTTTTGTTTCATGTTGAGCTTTATATTTTTCTTGTTGGGTTGTTTTGTGTGTGTTTTTTTTCATTTTGTTTTTAATCTTAAATTTTTATCATGTGGGATCTGGGAAAGGTTTGGGGTTATGCATTTTTTTTATTTTTTTTCTATATATATGTGTATTTTTGTTGTTCAATTTAATTTAATTCATACTAATTTTAACTCAGGAAAATTTCAAAAATATAATTATCTAAACAGATACAGAACTGTTATATATATATACAATTTTTCTAGCCGTGTTTTTTTTTTTTTTTTTTTTTTTTTTTTAATTTTTTTTGTCTATTTTTTTTCACAAGTATTATCTGCCTTGTCCCACTATGCACACCTGTACACACATGTTCCAATCTTTTAACTCATTATTGCTTTTGTATGCAATTATTGTTACATTTTTTTTTAAGCACTGTACCACTGTACACACATGTTCCTAATTTTGATTGTTGCTTTTCGTTTTTTTTTTTTTATTTTTTTGTTGTTATTTTATTTAATTACTGGGGCTCCAGGTGAAACTGCAGTACAATATGTAGAGGGACGAATTATTTGGGTGGCGCTGTATGCCGATGTGCGGCGGCTGCAGAGACTGTCTTGGCCAGCAGCACAATTAGTCTATGTGGGGATCTAGGGTGGTGGCCGTAAAATCTACCTGCCCCCAAAATTAGATTTAAGGCAAACTTTTGCCGCATCTAATTGGAGGGGGGTTAGGTTACGATACCCTATGTATAAATTTTCTATAAGTAAAAAAATTACAATTTATTTATTTTTCGGGAAATATTATATACCCCACATACATTTTTGACGAATCTAAAGACTGTATTAGGAATCTCTTTCCTAAGATCAGCCTTGAGCTGGATGCATCCAAATTAGATCTGGGATCCACGTTGCACATGGGCGCAAAATAATATTTATTTTTATAATATTTTCAAATAATTAAAATAATTTGAATTGTATGTTTTTTTTTATATTTTAGCACTAATATTAATAATATTATTAATATTTTAACACACTTTTACAAGTTTTAAGTAATTTTATTATTGTGACAGACCGTCAGCCCACGGTGCAGCAGATCCGCCGTCTTTTGCAATGTGTAATGGAAAAGAACTTTTCAGTATCTTCACAAGCTTATATACCACAAAAAGCTTTTTCTAACACATCATTGATCTCTTTTCTGCATTAAGCTTAGAATAAAGCTTTCAACAATTACCGCGTAAGCCTCATAAGCTTAATGCGTTAACGCAGTTTTATTGCATTGCTAAGGTCGATCTCTTTTCTACATTAAGCTTAGAAGAATGCTTTCAACAATTACAGCGCAGGCGACAAGTTTGTCGCAAACGGCTTCCGCTGTAAATACCTATGTATTTTTTATATATGATTCTGCATCCATTACACCACTCGATAATTGTGATTCGATAGAAGGAAACATAAGAACAGTTTCCAAGTTTTCTTGCTACCCGACACTTCAAAAACTGTGGTGCTAATTTTGCATTAAAGTTCTGCGAGAATTTGCTCAGAGTAAAGTTTCGTCTAAAAACTTCCTGACCTACTTTGTACGTAATGGGCTTGGAACTCAAATTGTACTTTGCCGCATTTCTTGCTAATTGATCAATTCTATCCAATGGAATTATAGGCTCTTCTAAAAGTGATACTTCGTTTAATAAATGATAATCAGAACCATGTGTGATCATATCTAATCCAAATAATGCTTTATATGGAGAGCAGCCTAATGATTGATGCAAAGATAATCGCAAGGAACATGAAATGGCCGAAATATGCTTGTCCCACTCGGTCGGATCCTCTTTCAAGTAAGCGCGAACAGCCGCTAACAATGAACGATTGAGGGGAGTAAAAAGCTGTATATACATGTCTTATCCCTAATTCGGTCAGACAACTATTAAAATCATTCGCTTTAAACTGAGAACCATTATCACTAACTACAGTTTCAGGTACTCCAAAACAGTAAAATATACTCTTTAATAGGAAATCCTGAATTGCTGACGAAGTAAATTTTTTAAAGGATGATGCCAATGATATTCACTGAAATGATGTAGGACAATGAGAAATCCGACATCACCACGTTTACTTCTTGGGTACGGTCCTAACAAATCAATATATAACCTCTGGAAAGGTCTACAAGTTGGAGTTTATAAGCCCATCGGCGGTCGAAGAACATAATTAGCCTTGGTAGCCTTGGTTTCCTTACAGGTGTCACAATTTTGAATGTAATCACGCACATCTTTGGGTAAACCAGACCAGAAAAGATTTCTACGTAATTTCTCGATGGTTTTTTGAATTCCACAATGCGAAGAAATTACACTATCATGAGCTTGTTTTAGAACATCTGTTCTAAGACGTTCAGGACCCATAATTTCCATGAGTTCTATTCCTGTGTTTCATCTATAGTGGAATGCTCTGTTCTCAAGTAAATAAAGTGCTGAGAAATTTTAATATATGGAAATTTTGACTGATTCTGCGTAAATTTCTCGATAAGTGATTTATATTCTGAATCAAAGAAAGCTTTAGAATCCAAATCGCACATTCTCGACAATGCATCGGGAACAATATGCTCTTTTCCTTTCCTATGAGAAATTGAAAATTTATACGGCTGTAATCGGAAAATCCATCTAGCGAGCCCACCAGAAGCATTTTGTTGGCGCATAAGTCATAGCAGACTGGAGTGATCAGTAACAACTTCAAATACCAGCAGCTCTAAATAGCATCTAAACTTTTCAATAGCTAAAATGACTGCTAAACACTCACGTTCGGTTACACTATAATTTTGCTGTGCAATTAATATTTTTGACATGAATACAATTGGCATTTCATTATTGTCACGCGATAGTTGAACCAAGACGGCTCCTATTCCAAAATTACTAGCATCACAATATTGGTAAATTTTTTTCTGAAAGTCTGGATTCTGTAATACAGGGGCAGAAGTAAGTATAATATAAGTATAATCTCAAACTTTTGCATCGCTTCTTGTGCATTATCTGTCCAGACGAATTTCTTTTTAACAGACAACACATCTGTTATGGTTGATGAAACGGCGATACCAACCGCATACTCCTAAAAACAAACGATCCTGTTTCAGGTTCCTTGGTGTTGGCCAATTTAGAATACACTCAATTTTCGCAGGATCTGTGCATATACCTGCACTACCGATTTCATATCCTAAATAGTTTACACTATTTACACAAAAATGGCTTTTCTCAATATCCAAACACACAATGACGAAGATCAGGGGGGATTATATCATCCATAAGACGACACATGGTGGACGACGCGTTGCAAAGGCTGAAACGCATAACTTTGAATTGATACAAAGGCCTGCCAGGCACTGTAAATGCGGTTAATGGCATTGATTCTTTCGATAGCTCAATTTGCTAATATGCATCCTTGAGATCCAATTTTGATATAATGTTAGCCTTTGGCATTCGTGAGAAATAACTGTTTTCTATTTCTCTCGTAGGCGATTCTATCGAACTTATCACATTAGGAGCTAAAGCGAAAATCTTCCAAAAATCTACACCTAAAATCAGTCTCTGTCTAATAGATGGTATAATATACCTATAACCTGATTCTCACATTAAATTCTGCCATATTTGAAAAGTTCTATAATGCTAATGTAGACCCAATGCAACTGACGCTTGCACCGGTGTCTAATAGACCATGTTCAGATAAGTTCAAAAAGGACACTTCTGCATAACATTGTTATTGTTATTTTTAAATATTGCTGAACTGAATGCCTTACAGCATTGTTTCATTCTCTAAAAATAATTCTTTCACTAAAAATTCTAGTTCTAATATCTAAATAATTTCTAAGTCGTTCATGATAGGGGAGAAATGGTTTTTATTTACGGGTAACATTTCATAATTTCCTGTTGGTTTTAAAATCGTTACTTTACTTTCTTTTAGTTCTTTTGGGATATCCTGTTGTTGTGGGATACAGCCTTCAATCCTTTTTCCGACTTAAAACGAATACATGTCGAACATTGTGGCTTATAAACATAAAGAGTGCCACATCCGTAACAAAATATACGGCGCTGGGCTAAACAATTTTCCCAGACGTGTTCCTGGACATCGCAGTTGCAGCAAGTTATATTAGTATTACAAATGGCAGCGACATCACTTTCGTTACTAACCTCTATTGATTGATCTACATCATCTTCTTTCTCTTCTATAGTGTATACTTGACGACGATTTGCTTGTGGTTTTGGTCTAACAAATTCTTCTGCACGATTGCTAAGTTCTCTAACTAAATTTTGATGCTTCTGTACATACCTTCGTAGTTGTCCTACTGTGTGTACAGGCTGATACAGCAATCTGTGTCGCGCTTCTGGAAGCAGATTTTTTTTAGAATCTCAATCAATTCTTCCTGATTTATACAAATAGAAGACTTATCAATTATTGAGACCACAGCATCATAAAATTCGAGAAAGATTCACCAACGGTAGAATTGAAAATTAACGGTAGAATTGAATTTTAAATTTATTCAAAATTGGATCTCAAGGATGTATATTAGCAAATTGAGCTAGCGAAAGAATCAAAACCATTAACCGCATTTACAGTGCCTGGCAGGCCTTTGAATCAATTCAAAGTTATGCGTTTCAGCCTTTGCAACGCGTCGTCCACCATGTGTCGTCTTATGGATAATATAATCCCCCCTGATCTTCGTCATTGTGTGTTTGGATATTGAGAAAAGCCATTTTTGTGTAAATAGTGTAAACTATTTAGGATATGAAATCGGTAGTGCAGGTATATGCACAGATCCTGCGAAAATTGAGTGTATTCTAAATTGGCCAACACCAAGGAACCTGAAACAGGATCGTTTGTTTTTAGGAGTATGCGGTTGGTATCGCCGTTTCATCAACCATAACAGATGTGTTGTCTGTTAAAAAGAAATTCGTCTGGACAGATAATGCACAAGAAGCGATGCAAAAGTTTGAGATTATACTTATATTATACTTACTTCTGCCCCTGTATTACAGAATCCAGACTTTCAGAAAAAAATTTACCTTCATTGTGATGCTAGTAATTTTGCAAAAGGAGCCGTCTTGGTTCAACTGTCGCCTGATAATAATGAAATGCCAATTGCATTCATGTCAAAAATATTAAGCCGTGCACAGCAAAATTATAGTGTAACCGAACGTGAGTGTTTAGCAGTCATTTTAGCTATTGAAAAGTTTAGATGCTATTTAGAGCTGCAGGAATTTGAAGTTGTTACTGATCACTCCAGTCTGCTATGGCTTATGCGCCAACAAAATGCTTCTGGTGGGCTCGCTAGATGGATTTTCCGATTACAGCCGTATAAATTTTCAATTTCTCATAGGAATGGAAAAGAGCATATTGGTCCCGATGCATTGTCGAGAATGTGTGATTTGGATTCTAAAGCTTTCTTTGATTCAGAATATAAATCACTTATCGAGAAATTTACGCAGAATCAGTCAAAATTTCCATATATTAAAATTTCTCAGCACTTTATTTACTTGAGAACAGAGCATTCCACTATAGATGAAACACAGGAATAGAACTCATGGAAATTATGGGTCCCTGAACGTCTTAGAACAGATGTTCTAAAACAAGCTCATGATAGTGTAATTTCTTCGCATTGTGGAATTCAAAAAAACATCGAGAAATTACGTAGAAATCTTTTCTGGTCTGGTTTACCCAAAGATGTGCGTGATTACATTCAAAATTGTGACACCTGTAAGGAAACCAAGGCTACCAAGGCTAATTATGTTCTTCGACCGCCGATGGGCTTATAAACTCCAACTTGTAGACCTTTCCAGAGGTTATATATTGATTTGTTAGGACCGTACCCAAGAAGTAAACGTGGTGATGTCGGATTTCTCATTGTCCTACATCATTTGAGTGAATATCATTGGCTTCATCCTTTAAAAAAATTTACTTCGTCAGCAATTCAGGATTTCCTATTAAAGAGTATATTTTACTGTTTTGGAGTACCTGAAACTGTAGTTAGTGATAATGGTTCTCAGTTTAAAGCGAATGATTTTAATAGTTGTCTGACCGAATTAGGGATAAGACATGTATATACAGCTTTTACTCCCCTCAATCGTTCATTGTTAGCGGCTGTTCGCGCTTACTTGAAAGAGGATCCGACCGAGTGGGACAAGCATATTTCGGCCATTTCATGTTCCTTGCGATTATCTTTGCATCAATCATTAGGCTGCTCTCCATATAAAGCATTATTTGGATTAGATATGATCAACCATGGTTCTGATTATCAATTATTAAAAGAAGTATCACTTTTAGAAGAGCCTATAGTTCCATTGGATAGAATTGATCAATTAGCAAGAAATGCGGCAAAGTACAATTTGCGTTTCAAGCCTATTACGTACAAAGTAGGTCAGGAAGTTTTTAGACGAAACTTTACTCTGAGCAAATTCTCGCAGAACTTTAATGCAAAATTAGCACCACAGTTTCTGAAGTGTCGGGTAGCAAGAAAACTTGGCAACTGTTCTTATGTTTCCTTCTATCGAATCACAATTATCGGGTGGTGTAATGGATGCAGAATCATATATAAAAAATACATAGGTATTTACAGCGGAAGCCGTTTGCGACAAACTTGTCGCCTGCGCTGTAATTGTTGAAAGCATTCTTCTAAGCTTAATGTAGAAGAGAGATCAACAACGCAATGCAATAAACCTGAGTTCACTCATAAAGCTTATGAGCGAGCTTGCCCAAGCTGCAGCTTGGGTGAATATCGGGAGCAAAGCGATGCATACGCATGCGACAAATCGTCGCTATAATTGAGCATGTGTTAGAAAAAGCTTTTTATGGTATATAAGCTTGTGAAGATACTGAAAAGTTCTTTTCCATTACACATTGCAAAAGACGGCGGAGCTGTTGCACCGTGGGCTGACGGTCTGTCACCACTTTAAATAATAAAATTAATTAAAACTTGTAAAAGTGTGTTAAATATTAATAATATTATTAATATTAGTGCAAAAATAAAAAAAAAAAAACAATAAATTAATATTATTTTAATTATTTGAAAATAATATAAAATGCATATCATTTTTCGCCCATGTGCAACGTGGATTCCATTATCTAATCTGGATTCTTCCAGCTCAAGGCTGATCTATTCCTAATACAGCCTAAAGATTCGACAAAATGTAATTTGCAAAATATAATCTTTCCTGAGAAACAAAAAAATTTTAATTATTGATACTTATAGAAAATGTCTATATAGTGTATCTTAACCTAACCCCCCTCCAGTTAGAGGCGGCAAAGTCTGCCTTAAATCTAATTTTGGTGTCAGTTTCACCTGGAGCCCCAGCAATTAAATAAAAAAAAAAAACAAAAAAATAAAAGAAAAAAAAACTAATAACAACAAACAAAATTAGGAACATGTGTGTACAGTGGTACAGTGTATAAAAAAAAGTAACAATAATTAAATACAAAAAAAAAATGAATTAAAAGATAGGAACATTTGTGTAAAGTGGTACAGTACATCTTAAAATAGGGAAGAAAATTAGGTAAAAGAAAAATTAAAAAAAACATGTGTGTATAGTGGTACCATGTACAACCAAAATGCATAACCCCAAATATTTCCCGTATCCCACATGATAAAAATTAATATTAAAAAAAAACAACACAACAAGAAAAATATAAATCTCAATATGAAACAAAACAAACAGCATGATCCGGTATACCGTTGGAAGGCCTTTCATCGATTGCATTTCGGTTAAATATATGTAAGTCACACGTTTTTATTTCTCTTTATTCTTTTAACAATGAAAAAAATGTATAACATTTTTATTATCCCCTTATTCTTGTACACTGAAAAAAATTCTTTATTAAAATATTGAGTGTCTACAAAAGCAAAAAAAAAAAATTATATTAAAAATAAATACCAAAAAATAAAATACAAAAAACGAAACAAAATGAAAAAAATATAGAGTATAGAATATGATAGGCTCTGCCATAAAAATAAATCCATATTATTATGTTATTAGTTAGATAGGAATTTTATTTCTTAAATTTTTTCAAATTATATAAGTAAGAAAACAAATTAATTTAAAATAATCAAACTTTTTATGGAAAGAAAAAAAAGTTAAATGAATTAAAATTAATTATAAGGAAATATGGATGTCTTTATTTGTAATAGTTAGATTTCGATATATTATAAATAATAATGGTGGCAGTGAATAGCTGTTAACTCTTGTTCAGTTGTTCTCTTGTTCCATAGTGTCCCGTCCCACTTGCCTTGGGAGGCGTCTAGGCTGAGATGTGCCGCAATTGCTCGAAGTTGTAATGTTACGGTTATCTACAGTGTCATCATTAACCGCAATCAGCGAGTATTTTGTAACAAATGACAAACAATATATAATTAATAAAATATTATGCAGCAGGCAGGCAGATGCTTACCTT
The DNA here is from genome assembly GCA_018150835.1 of Drosophila repletoides. Classification (NCBI taxonomy): domain Eukaryota; kingdom Metazoa; phylum Arthropoda; class Insecta; order Diptera; family Drosophilidae; genus Drosophila; species Drosophila repletoides. The sequence continues at coordinate 316,353 of JAECWQ010000228.1, forward strand.
GGCTTTAACTGGAGAATTAGGTACAACAACAAAACTTTTATTTAATTTGTTGATCTGCTTGCTCATGTTATAGGGCTGGGGGCGTGGGCAAAGACCAGGCGTTGCCTCTTTTTTTCTTTTCCACACTCAAGTTTTCTGTAGAAATTTTAAGACAGCTTAGAGATTATTCAACACAACTTTGCAAAAAAGTTGAGAAAAGTGATGTTATACAAGGAAAAGAAAGCAAGGTAACGGACGTACAATGAAGCCTTATTACTCAACATTTAGAGTTTAGATATATGTGTATAATTTCTTTTTCCATAACTTTTCCATGATTCAGCCGCAAGCTGTATGTATGTTCACGCAAGCTGAACCCTTTTTCAAGAGTAACTTTCAAACGTAAATGATTCAGGAGTTCAAAGGACTAGAACCGCCTATTTAATCATAAGTATTTCAGTCTTATGTAATATCTACAAATTATCACAATTGCCAAGGAGCTCAGTTTTGATTCCTAAGACCGATATTTCAATGGTTCACTTTTATAACACGGCGTCGTTAAAATAATTTTTCATATTCTGCAAATAAATGAAATAATTATAATTAAAATTTATTAAATTATAGAATTTAAAGTAAAGCTGTTTAAGAGTCTAAAATCAAAATGAAATATCATTCCATATCAGGAAGGATATAGCATGAGCAAAGGAAACGTGTGACTTGGATTTTATACGGATACGGGTAGCAAAGTACGTTAAAGGCTCTTCGCTGCTTTCTGGTCTTTTGCTGCCAGGTCTGTCCGTCCGCTTACCTTCTACGCCTTTCCAGCCTCTCCAGGCGCATTAGGCGTGGCAGGTTGAGCTGTTTGGGAAACTACAGTAGGCGAAAAGGATAAAACAATTTTTTTAAATTGCGAATACCCTTTATATGTGTTGTCTGCAAGCTAATATGAATTTCATAAGTACTTCAGCTTTTATTGTTTGAGTGCAGGGTATACATAGTAATTCAAATAATAATAACTTGTGGATAAAAAGGGAAAAGGGAAGCGGTATCCTGGCGACGGCTTTGTATAACCCATCTACTCTGAGCGTGAGAAGTAAGAGGGTGAGGGAAGAAAGTGTGGAGCATAATATTAATTGATTTCTTTAACGCGCTTCTCGAGCACCACAACAATGAGTGGCACTATGCGCTGTGATGTAGCAGCTCCTAGAATTATGCTATAAATATTTTACTTGGCATATTAATGCGATGCTGGCGACAAGGACAAGGGCGACCCACGGCGACGGTGACAGCGACGCCATCTTAATAAATTTCAATATGGCGTCAGTCAAAGGCAGGCGCTTCTCGGTCTCAGTTTCCGTTTCAGCCTCGCTCTTTGTCTCCCGTTCGTTTCTCTCCATCTCTCCGTCCCTCTGTCCATGTGAACTCATGTGTGCACTTAAAAAAAATGTCTTCCTAAATTTCAGTTTTCCTTCTAGAATCTTTAACTATTATCAATCTGTCCTGAATTTTTATTTTTACAAATTTAGTTTTATCTATTTATTATATTTAGTAAAAAAAAAATATGTCTGAATTGAAAATTGAAAGTCGAGTCTCATAAAAAAAAGGGAAATAAAAAGCGCAAGAAAATTACTTTCCGCTCTACAAGAGGCTTCTTCTGCTGCTAGTTCCATTCTCTCCCTTTCTTCTGCTGCTGCTGGCTATAGTCAAGCGTGTAAAATAAGTAAAGTTGCGAATAAAAATCTTTTCCGCATTTTCGCTCCTTTGAGGCATTATGTCATCACAATTTTCATGATTATGCTACGCTTATGCATTGAGTGTGCAGCCAGCCAGCCAGCCAGACAGTCCAGCCCAGCCTCTTTTGTCCTTTTCAGCCGCCTAATCGCAGCTGTTAAGCTGTTAAGCCTTTTTCCGTTTCCGTTTGGCCTTTTTTTTTTGTTATGTGTGAGTAGCTTACTTGGTCTTTGCGCCTAGAGGGTCGAGACTTCTATTGATAGTATTGACAGCTAGTTCAAAAATCCACACAAGGCTTCGGCGGCCACACAAAAAAATAAATAACGAAATGAACATGGGATTTTCATTCAATTTTTATATGTTTTCCTATCTTTTTTTGGCTCGTATTCGCGTTGAAAACGTGCTTTCTATAGTATTATAGTATTATGGCCTAGCCAAGGTGTGCTCGCCAATTTTCTGGTAATTACAGATAACTCTCTGAATATTGTCTATCCGTCTGTCTCTGAGTGTGCGAAAGGTTATTAAATGTTCCAATAAAAGAAAATGTTGTGAAGTTTGTAGGGGAAATAAAAGCTTCTCTAGAAAGTAGAAGCAAAATTTACTTAATATACTTTCTTTTAGCCTTGAGTTTCCAAATTCTTTGCATAGATACTTTCCTATCTTTCAATTGAGTCGCTTTTCAGAAAATCTTTCACTTGAACGGGTCGAAATACAAGTTTGAATTAGGTATTTATAAATCTATTTTTTGACAGGTTTTATTCACTTTATTGACAACAAATAAAGGCTATAATTATTGTTGATGGCTGAGAGAATAAAATTAAAAACCAAAGTAAAAGGGCTTCATAAAAAGTGTCATGACTGGCAACTTATTCTGACAATTGCAAAGGGAATAAAAGAGAAAGGACGAAGGGAAAAGGGAATATTGACAGGGAAGTTATAGTATTATTTCTGGTTAATTTACCTCTGCGCGAGAAGTGCTTACAATACGCCAAATAAAGACTGTATGCAACATAAATAATGTTGAGCATTGACATAAATAACTGAGAGCGTTTCTAGCAGAGAGAAGAGAGTTCGTTAGAGCCCTGTGGCACAGCCGCTGAGGGCTTTCCTCTCGGGCTCTGCTCTGATCGGCTCCTCTGTAACTGTTACAATTAATTAGAAACTAACAAAGTTCCACTTGACAAAGGCGCTAAACTTGTTCCAGAATAGACCGAAGAAGACTGTCGCGCACATAAAGCGCTTTTAATTGATTTTTCTGTTACGTGGCAAATGGCAAATTGTCCACTCTCCTTGCTCGTGGTAATCGTTCATTCATTCATTTCGGATTGTAGTTAATTAATTAATTATTCCATACGATTGAACTAACAATGGAAAACTTCCACTGCCTACGTGTCCTCCAGCACTCCAGCTGTCCTCTCCTTTCGTCCTTGCTTCCGTCCTAACCTAAGCCGAACTGGACTTCAATTATACACCACACACCATTCTCACTTCTCTCTGCTCCATCTGTGTGGCATGCCGTATAAATTACATTTTTTCCGTTGCAATTGAACACATTTTTATGTAGCTCTCCAAAAAATGTTTTCGGCTCGCACATGTTGCGTATTGTTGACCATTTATCCGGGTGCTGACGACAAGGTTCGTGTTGTCGACATTCTCACCGCCCAAGGTGTAGTAAAAAGACCAGTTGTCAAACTGATACTTCTTTCAACTGACAGCTCCACTCCAAGTCGATGACAAATCAGACCGACTATTACCCTCTTTTTCCTCACTCCTGTGTGTCTCGTATACCCAAATGATCATATGCAATATTTTTATATTTTTTTCTATCTTTTTTCCAACCACAACACTATATGGCACCACGCTCAAAACAACAGAATACGGCCGAAGAAAAATCTGCTCGCGGAACGCAGTCGTTCCGGTGCCGAGTCTGCCGGGGAATCCATCCACTGCGGAAATGCGCCCGGTTCCTGCGACTCTCCGCCGAGAAGCGCCTACGAGCAGTATTAATCAATAAATACTGCGCCAACTGCCTAGCACACCAGCATTCCGGCAACTTATGCCGAAGCAGTGATAAGTGCCTGGTGTGCCAGCAGCAACACCACACACTCCTACATATTGCGGAGGAATCCAGCCCACCTACGTCGCAACCAGAAGCTGCTCCTCCACAACGGCAATCGGCAGTGATCCAACCCCTTGCAACACTAATGGAACACCTCCAAACCAACGTGTTCCCAACTGTCGTAATCCTCCTCAACAACGGAATTAAGACAGTGGAAATCCGAGCACTCCTGGCCCCGTGCACTCCGATGAGCGGAAACAACGCGTCTCTCGCAAGGATTCTTAAACTGAACTCCTTCAACGTTGGATCCGAAAAGGTCTGCACAGCCAGAATCGGGTCAAGGATCGAGCCATCGATCGATATCGAAGTCTTATTGAAGACAATCCCCGATCTGCGCTATCAGACACCAACGAGGCCCTTGGGATAGAGCGTTAAGGCACATTTCGGGTCAATGATGGATTGGAGCGCTACATAAAAATGTTTTCGGCTCGCACATGTTGCGTATACGCAATGTGTTAAGCTTTTATATTATTCTCGTAAACTTCTCCCGTATAATATTCTTTTCACTGTTTTAAACAGATATGACCCAGGGGATACCAAAAAAAGGAAGGTTAAAGGCAAAGTCTAAGTTTTTGAATTGTAAATTAAAATTGATAATTGAATTCAATTTAATAGTCAAGTAAAGGGCCTTTTTCCTTTCCTGGTTTCTTAATTTTTCATTTAATTTTCTTTCTAGTAAATTATTTGAATTATTAAATTCCTTTTCCTATTTCTATCTCTGAATGCTGTGCAACTGCACCTGCATCTAATGCCTACGACTAATGGGGCTCCTTCAATCAATTTGATTTTTTAATTCAATTAATTATTGCAAGAAGCAAAAAATTTTATGTGGTTCAGCTCCTTTCTGGGTCACATGCTAATGAACCCTCCCCACTAGCTCCACCCGCAGCCCAATGCAGTCCAAGAAGATGTCCTAGTAAATGCAGCCAGCTGCTCGACAGATCATTGGTGAATGATGCATTCCTAAGTAGAATGCAAACAGATGTCATTTATACTGATTTCAGTAAAGCATTTGACTCTGTAAATCATGATCTTTTAATCTTCAAGCTAGATCGAATTGGATTCCCCCACACTTCAAACTTGGATTTCCTCTTATTTAAAAAACAGAACCCAAAGAGTTCTGTTGAGATCCGAAATTTCTAAACCCGTATTTGTTACTTCGGGCGTGCCGCAAGGTAGTCATCTTGGTCCATTATTTTTCACATTATTTATTAATGACCTGTCATCTATTTTGTCCCACTGACGCATCCTTATGTATGCTGATGATGTGAAACTTATTCTTTCTTACAACGATCCTTCTAAATATATTTGTCTGCAAGATGACTGTAACTGCATGCATCTTTGGTGTCAGACTATTAAGTTGCATTTAAATATTTCTAAATGCTTGTTTATGACTTTTAGTCGAATTACTCCACACTTAGTCACGTATACGCATGATAATGTACCCTTGCAACGTATAACGACTGTGGAAGACCTTGGTGTACTTTTTGATGCCAAACTTAGTTTCATTCTGCATATCTCCTCCCTAACTAACAAAGCCAAGGGTGTTCTTGGATTCATTAAACGTTGGTCCAAGGAGCTTAATGATCTCTTTGTTACCAAAATCCTTTATACTTCTCTAGTTCGCCCCATACTAGAATATTGTTCATGTGTTTGGAGTCCTCAATATGGAATCCATCAAGTTCGTATTGAATCCATTCAGAAGCAATTCCTCCTCTTTGCCCTTCGTGGCTTAAACTGGGATCCCGATCGCCGTCTTCCACCGTACTCTGATAGGCTCTTACTCATTGATCTCCCTTCATTAACTAACCGTAGAACTATCCTTGGTATTATTTTTCTTCATAAATTAATTATCGGTGACATTAGCTCTTCTTTTCAATTATCTCGTCTTAACTTTCATGTTCCTCGTAGACTAACAAGAAATTATTATCCCTTATTTTTATCTAATTGCACAACTGACTATGCGTTGCACAATCGATTCCGTGTGCTGTGCTCCAATTACAACGAATTTAATCACGTTATCTCTTTAGAACTCTCTCTCTTACACCTAAAATCTGCTCTTCTGTTCTATCTTCGTGAGAACCCCAATCATTGATTGGTTGACGTGGTTGCTGCCTTGGCAACACTGCTTCTTTTTTGGTTGGTGTTTTCCTGAATGGTCCTCTTTTTTCTCTGTTTTTCTTTTTCTTTATTATAATTTAATACATCACTAAAAAAGTCCGGATACCTAACGAGAATCCGCTCAAAATCTCGAGATTCTGATTATTTCTGTGGATCTTCAAAATGAATACTCGATTGATTTTTGATATTTTTTTTAATGTAGAAATGGATGTAGTTCTATGTCGGGTATCTGCATTATAATTATTAATTATTTTCGCCACAACAATGGCTTGGCTTGAAGCGCGACACATTGACGCATCTGCTCCATCTACTATGGATCCTCGGTTCCATCAAATTGGGGCACACGGTCACATTGTTTATTATGTATGTCCATGTGATGTGTTATCTTACTTTATTACTCTCTTTCTTTCTATCCTTTTGTCTATTATGTTCTATTTTCATTCTATTTTCAACAATCTTTATATTTCTTTCTCGCCTTTTTTCCTGGTCTGATTGGGTTTTTTGCCTTGGTTTTCCCCAATCCTGTGCAACAAATGTTGGACCATAAAAATTGATTGATTTTAATACCCCAGAAGGCTTAAATGTAATTCAATTTTAATCTTACTTGTAAATTTTAATTTAATTAATTTCTAAATTTTAATTTAATTTATATAATAATTATATTAATCTTTTTGTAATCCTTTAATCGACTGCAATTAGTCGATTTATTAATAAATAAATAAATAAATAAAAATAGGGACGATTTGTCGCATGCGTATGCATCGCTTTGCTCGCGATATTCAGCTAAGCTGCAGCTTGGGCAAGCTCGCTCATAAGCTTTCTGCGTGAACGCAGCTTTATTGCGTTGCGGTGTCGATCTCTTTTCTGCTTTAAGCTTTCGAATAAAGCTTTCAATAATTAGCGCGTAAGCTCGCTCATAAGCTTAATGCGTTAACGCAGATTTATTGAATTGCGTTGTCCAATTTTTTTCTGCATTAAGCTCAGCATAAAGCTTTCACCAATTACAGCTCAGGCGACAAGTTTGTCGCAATCGGCTTGCGCTGTAAATACCTATGTATTTATTTCTTATGTATGATTCTGCAACCATTACAGCAGACGGACAGACAGACCGGACTGGCAACCGGCAACCTGCAGTTTTGAGATAGTCCTGCGGTTAGGCGTGCCAGAGTCTGTTATAGTTTCGGATACAGACAATGATGCTGTTTACACAGAAATATTGAATGGTTATTGGAAAATCAGAAAGGGACGAGAAAACACCATACGGAAAAGCAATTTTAAAATACACTCCATAAAAAACGAAGAAAAGTAATCTCAACAGCTCCATGAAAAAGCCACCTCAAAATCCACTCCATAGACTTTTTTATTCATTCATTAAAGTAAAGCTTATATAATTAGCTGAAAATAAAAAAAAATAAATTTTTATCTCAAATTTATTTAAAAATACACTTTATAAATCGGATAAAAAGTTATCCATAAATTCTGTAAAAATCTCTTTGCAGTGGTCGAAAAGTATTTCAGAAACTGTCCAATAGATTGTAGTAAAAAAAGGGTATAAATATATTTATATAATAACAAAAATCTAATTGAGAATATTCGTTTGTTTACCCAATAAGGCTTTAAGGAGTCTGCCCATTAAATGAAGAAATGAAATCTCTTAAATTTCTTTGCTATTTCTAAGCCGAAACTCGATTAAGTCTCTGGTTCGCTAGGGAAATACCCCGATTTGTTGGACTTGGCAAGTGTCAACGAGCTCGTCCATAAATCCGGCTATGGTTGATCCTCTCAGGTCGGTTAACAAATTCGCAGCCAAAAGTCTTTAACCGACGGCAGCAACATCTTTTCTCAAGAGGATCACTATTAACCCATTTTCAACACGCATTTTAAATTTTAAATTTAGCATCGCATTTATATATTTTAGCATCGCATTTTCAGGTTTGTTTGGACTCCATTTTCTCTTGCTTTTGCCACCTTTCCTTTCACTTTGTGTTTAGTTTTTAGCTTGCGGTTCGTGGGTTCGCATCTCAACTGCGTCTTGGCCAAAAAGTAATTTGGCCTTTATCTGTATTGCAGCTTAAACAGCCAAACAAGAACCGCAACAACAACAGCCAACCCGGGTTGTCCTGGGTTTCCCTGCCCTGGCCTCAGTTGTCATGGGGAGTTGCGTTGAGTTCAGGAAGCTCTTGACTCTGGGGGCAGGATGACAATGCGGTGGATATCCCATTGTCTTTGTTGTAATATGTATTTTTGTTTGTTTACCATCTTTTCAGCTTGCTACACTCTCACTCAGAGTATAAAGATTTTATGAGGAAAGTTGTCAGCAGAACTTGTTTTATGTATTTTCGACATATATTCTAAAAGTAGACATTGTAAATATCAGTTTTATACACCTAAAGAGCCGATGAGACGAGTCAATATAGCAGGACTGTCTGTCTGTCGGTTTCTAAGGCAAGCTGAGTTGGCTAAAACTCGAAATAAAGCCTTGTTTTTGTTGCAGGCACCACAGATCAGACAACTATATCATATAATTGTCGGTGGTAGGGATGGGTTTTCTTATAGCATACCTTAAAGTATAAAGATCGAACTACTATATCATTATTTCAGCTGGCGAGAGTATGTCAGCCATCGATGATAGCATTTGCTTACTATTTTTTTGTTTGTTTTTTAGCTACTTCCGGGACTTATTTTGGTTTGGCCAAAATAGCACTATGGTCCCCTCCGCCCCCGTCGCACCGAAACTGCTAAAAACTTGAATTTTTTGAAATTTTTGTCCAAGTTTTGCACTCAATCCGTGTTGTTATTTTGTAGTTGGTCGCTCGACACTTAACTAAAATTGAAGCGCCATTTTGCTGACGTTGTCATTTGGTGAGGCTGGCTGGCAGTGCATTTAAAGTTCTGCAGAGATACCCAATTTTAATTAGCATGCCAGCAACTTGAAGCTAATCCTCCCTCCCATTCGTCCCTGCGTCCCCCATTTGTCAGGGCGAATGGCCAAAAATCTATTAACACATTTGCGCTTTATTGAATGTTTATTGGCTTTGTTGATTTCGATTTTCTCATCGAATGCGCAACGAATTTGAAATACAAACAACAACGAAATACAAACAAGGGCGGCGTCATCAATATGTGTGATGGGTAGGGGCAGGGGAAGGTGTGGAGTTGGGACTAGCTTAAGGCTAAGAACACACACACAGACAGCCCCTGCCCAATCATAGACTCAGAGAACTTTGAGCACGCCTGTAAGCAATGAACGGTAAATAAGGGAAATCTGTATAAGAAAAACAAGTTTTCCTGCCCTCTTTATATTCATATAGTGAGAGGCGAATGGGTTTTCCTCCACCCAGAACAAACAGCATCGATCAGAACAAAAGCAACAACGTTGCATCTCTGCCCTGTCCCTGTGTCCTTTTCTGTTACTGTTACTTTTGCTGTTACTATTATTGAATTAGCAATTGACTCTCGGGTGTTGGCCAACAATACTTACCTGCTGGCAAAGTTTGTGCACTGAAAGAAATTGTGTAGGCAGTCAGCAAGTCAACATCGGATTGTTGTCTATTGAGTCAACAACTCCTTTGAGCAGACCTAGAGGCCCTTTCTTATTTTACCATAACACTCGAAGAAATCTTAGATACAAAAAGTGCTCACTTTAGCTTTTTATTTATCTATTTTTGCAGCTAAATCTAGCTAAATATCCGGCAATTCGAATAAACACTTGGCTCAAATACATTTTTAAGTTCGTTACTAAAACCTGTCACAAACGATATCCTAAGCTTAAAATAGCCTTTTTCTAGAACATTTTCCTTGGGTAATGAGTATAAAAAGGTGACTCACAGACATACACACACACTTACACGTGGTACATAACAACAAATAACAAAGATGACAATAAAAAGCAGTAAAACAATTTTCCTTTCCCCCTCCTTATGCCCATATTCGTTTATTCCACACACAGACAAAAGTCGGAAAAGGAAACTAATATTTTAAGAAAACAAGACACGGTCAAAAGAGGGGAAGATTTGTTTGGGTCGGGGGCGAAAGCAGCCTAAAGCAACACATGTGGGTGTGCGTCTGTGTGTGGGGGTTGCGCACAAAAAGTAGGCAACAGTTTTGTTTCTTTTTTTTTGGGGCAAGTGACCGTCGTCAAATTCAAGTGACATATTTAGACAGCTAAGTGTGGCATCCACAACACACAGCAAAGGTGAAGTGGCATTGCCACAGAGCCGCAGAGCTGCCGGCAGAGCAGACGGCAGCAGCAATTTTGCAGCAACCCAAAAAGTATGCAGCAGTTTTTTTGTATCCGTTTTGGTTTTTTGTTATGCAGCGCACAACGGGCGCAAGGTTTGTGTGTCCGAGCAGTAAGTAGCAGACAAACCCTCATAGACCCCCCTCACACCCACACACTGAGGGAACGACAGTTGCTTTTAATAATAAAATCATTCAAGTGCAACATAAGCTTAAAGACCACGTCGTCTGAGTGGCAGGGGATTACGGAGGGCTGCTGCTACTTCCCCTTCGCCTCCAATCGATGTTAGCTTATGTAGTTCCTGCCCTCTCGTTTTTCTACCTGGACTCAATTCGATTTTTCCTTTTCTTGCCTCCCCCAGAAAAAGAAATGAATGTGATTTAATGTTATTTTTACAGCCAAATTAGTTGGCTTTTGATGTGCTTTTAACTTTTGTGTGCGCTGCTTTAACTTTAAGCCAAACAAAAAAAGGCAGCAAAAAAAAAAAATAAAAATAAAAATAAAATTAAAGACATAAATACTTAAGGACAACGAAGTTTTAATACGCTTTTATTCTAATGAACCTGGCTGTAAAATATTAACTTTTTTATACAACTTTATCGAAGTAGTCCGAGATTGACCAACTATAAAAAAGGATATTGAAGGATGTGGTGAAAAGTCAATCAAAAAGTGTGACAAAGAACATTTCATAATTATAATACCCTACCAAAGAGTATATAAAAACTGTTGGCAACACTTTATTGGGCACGCATTCTGTGCTTAACTTTTTCCTGATGAGCTGATAAGGATAGCTGTGGGCACAATAGGTGGTTCGTATGCTTTTTTCTTTTTTTCACTGCGTGCAACCATAAAAACTCATAAACTGAAAACACACATGTGCCTTCTTTTTTGTATCTTTAAGATACATTTTTAGCATTTGCTTGCTCTTTAAGGCAGAGTCAAGTGCAATCATTTGAAGCTGCTGCATTCGTAATTGCATAAAGTACTCACAATTTATTCTCACTTTTATATGCCTAACTCTCTTAGCTCATAAGTGTGCCAGATGTTTCCCTTTGTAACTAGGCAGCTTTCGAGTACGCATATTGAGAGATACGAGTACTTCATTCTAGTATTTAAGTTGAGGACTTTAGAGAGGAAAGTATACAATTTTCTTATTAATTTGTTGGCCAACTCTTTTGGCTGGCAGTTTTATATTGCACTTAATTTATATATATTTAGGCTCTTTGAATTATGTTTATCAAAGTTAATCATGTATTCTTTTTAAAGCTGTATTTATCATATTTTTATTTTAATTCATCAGATTCTATTTTAATCACAGGCATTGGAATTTAGTACAGGGTATTTATTGGTCTAATTCTTTGCTTGGTTAATTAAAGTGCTGCTTTAAATAAATTTCTGTAAAATGAGACAAGAATTTGCAATGTACAGATGAATATCCACAAATGAGAGGCTTAGTTAGGCACGCCGAAGATTATATACTCTTACACACAGTCAAAAATGAGATATGCTTTTAAGATTTATTAAAATATCTTGAAGAACAAGGCTGATTTTCCTAGAACAACTATTAGATTGTTCCTTTCCAGCTATCTGATACAGTAGCTCGAACCGATATTCCTGGTTTAAGAAGGGTATAGAGGCGTCAATAAGTAGTTTCTCGTTCTTGAGCGACACCAGTAATAGATCCGCATATAAGTTGTAAAACAATTTAAAATTCTTTGAAGAAAAAAGTTTGGTTTTATTTGTAAAATAGAATAGCAAAATGTTGTGAGCAAGTTTTGTGGCATAACTGAAAAAAAATGCTAAAAATCTGTGCGCATTTTATCTAGGAAATAGGCAATATATTCGGCACCCGCCCTATTCAATCGCCGAGCACCTGCAACGCATTGCTCGAAGCCAGCCTCGTTGTTCATCCGCTTCAAGGCGGCTGCCTTATAGAGCCAGGCACGCAAGCAGCGTTCATCCAAATTGTTTAGGACATGATCACGTTTTCTATAGATAAATATATTTTTGATTACTAAAGAGCAAGAGATATGGCCAGCTACTCGCTTGATGTTGCAAAGGACGCGATTGACAAAGAATTGTACAAATTTGTACAAATTCAATTAAATTGAAATGCAAATACCCTTTTTTTGAGGTGCGACATTTAGCGCGTTGTGCATAGAAAATTACTAGAAATTAGCCGCAACAATTGCACTGTTATTCAAATGTGGCCCAAAACAATCAAAACGGAAAAATCAAATAAACTTTGTAGACGCAATCGGCTCTGCACTCGTTCTATGATTGATGTGAACTCAACAATTTCGTGAAATTATCTATGGAAAACTTTGGGAATTCGCAAGAGCTTTAGCTAATATACTTTCCTACTGCTGGTTGGTCAAAAGTTTGGATTGAACTCTGAAAAAAGGGAGTTTCAAGCGTTTAAAATATAATTATAGCAGCTATATGATATGGTCATGTCTCAATAACTTTTAGTAAGTGTTAGGGTAGTTACTGGAAGGCATAGAAACTGACTGTATTACTGGCTGATAAATTGGCGAGAAAGGGCACTACAAAGTCTAACCTCGAATTAAAAGGAATGCCGAATTCCGTATGAGAATGACCTTATAGTAAAAGCTCTCAAAAATTGCCACAATACTCCTTACTACCGAATAACTCGCTTGACATGGTCAATAACTAATGCTAAAGATAGTCTGAAGAATGAAATCTGTAAAATGTGATTTATTGAGCCCTGAGGAGCAACTGGTTGAGTGCCTATAACTAAAAGTCCCGTACAAAGACTGTAGAAGCTGTAGGAACGAAGAGGATGAGTCTATAGAGCATTTATTTTCCTAATTCCCGGAACTTAGTAGAGGGGCGCTGATAACTTAGGTAGCCCATATAGTTCAGTCCAGATAGGGTGGCCAATTTCTGAAGTCGATCTGGCTGGACCTCCTCTTAATACTTACATCTCTATAGGCAATCTTTTGATGCAATTGGTAACACAACTGGTCTTCTGCTGATTTAAGCAAACCAAAACTGTGGTAGAGTATTACTACAATTTAGAGCATTTATCTCTTAAATTTTCAAGTTTTATAATTGCTAAATTGATATTTGATAAGCATTTATTCAGGCATATTATAAGAACACGTAGCCAAACATTTATTTTCTCAGATAAAAAGCAGTTTATGGTCAAAAGTTCGTTGAATGCAATTTTGAAAATTGGTTTTGCAAAGTGCAAAGTGTAACAATTTTACACTTATTTTCAGAAAAGAAGAAGAAGAAGAAAAAGGCTAAAAGAGAAAGCCGGCTAAAAAGAAAACTACGAAATGATGCACTTAAAGTGATTATTTTAACCGATTATTGCTTGCAACTGCCACAACGCACGATTGCACATTTAACGATCCCTTTCTGTGAGAGCCATATTTAAATAAAATTTTAAGTGTCGACCAGGTGCAAACAGCTGTGGTGCTGTACAGGTGAGAGGGGAGGAGAGCAGAGAGTACCAGGAATAGGTAGAGATTCTGCTTGATTATTATTTCCAGGCACACTTCGTTGTGGTATTATTATAATGACTGTTGCAGCAAAATTCACAGCGCACCTGACTGGCATATAGCATCATCATACGCTCCACTGTTGAAAGGAAACAGCTTGCTTGGCTTTCAGCTAATGTCCTGCCAGCTGCTGGCATTCTTCCATTAGTCAAAAAAAAAAACTAAACAAAAACAAACAGATAAACAAATGACAGAGGGACAGACAGACAGCGCTTGCTAGCTTTTTTTGGAATTTTCATGCAAACTTCAGGAAATTTTGGTACAGTTGCTTCACTACAATATTCAACAACATTCAAGTCAAATCCAGGAAGTCACAGGGACTTTTTTTAACAAATTCATACAAAATCGAAAAACTTTACATCATTTCTCACTAATTGCAGTCGATTAAAGGATTACAAAAGATTAATATAATTATTATATAAATTAAATTAAAATTTAGAAATTAATTAAATTAAAATTTACAAGTAAGATTAAAATTGAATTCTGGGGTATTAAAATCAATCAATTTTTATGGTCCAACATTTGTTGCACAGGATTGGGGAAAACCCAGGCAAAAAACCCAATCAGACCAGGAAAAAAGGCGAAAAAGAAATATAAAGATTGTTGAAAATAGAATGAAAATAGAACATAATAAACAAAAGGATAGAAAGAAAGAGAGTAATAAAGTAAGATAATACATCATATGGACATACATAATAAACAATGTGACCGTGTGCCCCAATTTGATGGAACCGAGGAGCTGCGTCAATGTATCGCGCTTCAAGCCAAGCCATTGCTGTGGCGAAAATAATTAATAATTATAATGCAGATACCCGACATAGAACTACATCCATTTCTACATTAAAAAAAATATCAAAAATCAATCGAGTATTGAATAATCAGAATCTCGAGATTTTGAGCGGATTCTCGGTAGGTATCCGGACTTTTTTAGTGATGTTTTAAATTATAATAAAGAAAAAGAAAAACAGAGAGAAAAGAGGACAATTCAGGAAAACACCAACCAAAAAGAAGCAGTGTTGCCAAGGCAGCAACCACGTCAACCAATCAATGATTGGGGTTCTCCCGAAGATAGAATAGAAGAGCAGATTTTAGGTGTAAGAGAGAGATAACGTGATAAAATTCGTTGTAGTTGGAGCACTGCACACGGAATCGATTGTTCATGTCAGTTGTGCAATTAGATAAAAATAATGGATAATAATTTCTTGTTAGTCTGCGTGGAACATGAAAGTTAAGACGAGATAATAGAAAAGGAGAGCTAATGTCACCGATAATTAATTTATGAAGAAAAATAATACCAAGGATAGTTCTTGGGTTAGTTAATGAAGGGAGATCAATGAGTAAGAGCCAATCACGAAGGGCAAAGAGGAGAAATTGCTTCTGAATGGATTCAATACGAACTTGATGGATTCCATATTGAGGACTCCAAACACATGAACAATATTCTAGTATGGGGCGAACTAGAGAAGTATAAAGGAGTTTGGTAACAAAGGGATCATTAAACTCCTTGGACCAACGTTTAATGAATCCAAGAACACCCTTGGCTTTGTTAGTTATAGAGGAGATATGCAGAATGAAACTAAGTTTGGCATCAAAAAGTACACCAAGGTCTTCCACAGTCGTTATACGTTGCAAGGGTACATTATCATGCGTATACGTGACTAAGTGTGGAGTAATTCGACTAAAAGTCATAAACAAGCATTTAGAAATATTTAAATGCAACTTATTAGCCTGACACCAAAGATGCATGGAGTTACAGTCATCTTGCAGACAAATATATTTAGAAGGATCGTTGTAAGAAAGAATAAGTTTCACATCATCAGAATACATAAGGATGCGTGAGTGGGACAAAATAGAAGGCAGGTCATTAATAAATAATGTGAAAAATAATGGACCAAGATGACTACCTTGCGGCACACCCGATGTAACAAATACGGGATTAGAAATTTCGGATCTCAACAGAACTCTTTGGGTCCTGTTTTTAAATAAGAGGAAATCCAAGTTTGAAGTGTAGGGGGAATCCAATTCGATCTAGCTTGAAGAATAAAAGATCATGATTTACAGAGTCAAATGCTTTACTGAAATCAGTATAAATGACATCTGTTTGCATTCTACTTAGGAATGCATCATTCACCAATGATGTGAATTCAAGCAGATTAGTCGTGGTAGACCGACTCTTAATAAAGCCATGTTGAAAAGGGGAAATTATCGACTTACAGAGGTGCTGCAAAGTTGATGTTACAATTTTTTCGAATAATTTTGGGATTGCAGACAACTTTGCAATTCCTCTGTAATTCGATATATCGGATTTAGCTCCCTTTTTGTGAATTGGGATAATATATGATTCCTTCCAAAGACATGGGAAAAAAGCGGAATCAAGAGATAAGTTAAAAAGTTTGAGTAGGGGATGATGCAAAGAGCTCCAGCATTCTCTGAATACGCAACTTGGGATATTATCGGGCCCAGGAGAATATGAAGATTTTAAAATTTTCATTGCTGTAACTAGATCGTAATCTGTAATGATTGGAGTAAATAAAGAGTTAGAGGAAGAAATAGGATAAGGATAAGGGTAAGCGATATTGTTAATGGAAGAAGTGTAAGTAGTTTGAAAGAAATTTGCAAAAAAGGTTAGCACTAGAAAAGTCGTCCTTGGATCCCTCATTCTTCAGAAAAATGTAGGAGGCATAGACGAGCTGTTACGCTTAGAATTTACAAATTTATAAAACAGTTTAGGATCCCGCTCAAACTGATTCCTGCAGCGCATAAGATACTCATTATAGCATTGAGAGTTAAGGAGAAGGAAGTTAGATTTAGCAATAGAATATTTAGAAAAATCAATATTAGATCCAGAGAGTTTAAATTTTTTAAATAGCTTAGTTTTAATATTTTTTAAATTTGAAATTCGACGTGTAAACCAGGGAGGCTTGGATGAAACAGGCAATACAACACTACTTGGAATGCAGATATCAAGAAGTGAGTTAATAGTGTCATAGAAGTGGGTTAGAGCAAAATTTATATCAACCGAATTGTATAGAGTAGACCAATCAGCTGAGGAAAGAAGTTGATTAAGCAAGGAAAAATTTCCCTTGCGAAAACAACGGCGGGTTTTACTAATAGGTTTAGATATTGGTTTAGTCGACGTGGCAATTGATAGAGAAACTTCTACGGTAGGATGAAAGGAGTCTTCAGGAAATACTAAAGGACAAGATCTTGACACACTGGTAGAAGTGCAATCGTTGACAAAAATAAGATCAAGCATTCTGTCAAGATTATTAGGAATCGAGTTTATTTGAAAAAACGAAAGGTCATTCAAGGAATCTAAAAAGTCATGTTGTGCAGAAGGCACAAGATAATTAGATTTCCTAAAGAGAGACCACTGGATATTAGGCAAATTGAAATCGCCTAAAACGACAGACATGTCTTTATCACGTACGAGTGTTGATATATATTCAATACGGCTTAAATGCTGCATATAAATAGAAATATCAGAACACGGAGGGATATAAGAGCACGTTATGAAAATGGAACATGATGGAAACGATACCTTAACCGCAACTGTTTCCACATCAGGAGGTGAAAGGGATAAAGTAATTGACTCGGACCGAAGGGAAGAATTAACTGCAATGAGTACCCCACCACCACGACGAGTTATTCTATCTTTTCTGTAGGATGTAAAGGCTGTACAAAAAATTTCAGAATTTGAAATTGAGGAATTAAGCCATGTCTCAGAAAAAGCCATAATTTGAGACTCGTAGGAAGAACTTTGTAAAAATACATTTTTAAGCTTAGACACTAGACCTCTAACATTCTGATAACTGATATATAGTAAATCTGAAGATCGATCTAGTTTTTTGGAGGATTATTACTAATGGTTGCTTGCGAAAGAGAACCACTAGCTTGAAGACTGACAGGCACCGGACGAGTGGCTTTTTTTATAATGAACTCATGAACAATTATTTGTGGAGGCCAGAAATTTGGATCACAAATAAGTGAGAATGTGTCTGATGGAACGTTAATTTTGAAGGAGGCTATTTCCCTAGGTTCAGAGAAATTAAATTTAGATACTGATACATTGCTTGAAGATTTGCTGGCAATATAGGCAGCAATAGCTTCACATGTAGTATCAGCTGAAAGTCTAGATAGGAAAATTTGCTTACGCGGTGCAACAACAGTAAGCAAAGGAGTCGGGGCAGGGTCAGAACCCTGAACAGTTACCGAAGCTGGAAGCACACTTATGGGTGCAGCACCAGGATGGGCTGTAATTGAGCTAGTTGCCGGAGATGAAGTCGCAGACACCAACTGAAGTGGAGCTGCAACGGCAGCCGGAGCTGGAGGGACAGCTGGACTTGTAGCTCGTGTTGTAGTTGGAGCACAAGCCTAAGCTTGATTTGGAGAAGTTGGTTGAACATGAACAGCACATACATTGGTATTTGAAGAATTATCGGAGTGTTCAAAGGAAGAGTGGCCGACTGACGGTGAAGGCGAGGGCGAGAAAAATCGAACCGGAGATAATTCTAAACGGCGAGGAGTTGATAAATTTTCTGAAGGGGGAATAGCTATTGCAGAGGAAGATGGACGAGGAACATTTAAAAATTGATCCTCTAACCGACGGATAGGTGGGGATTCGAAATTAAACTCACTAAGCATCTCAACGCTCGAGTCAAAATCACTCGACAAAAGCTTGGACATTTTATGCAACTTAAGAAATTGACCTCTCACAGAATTATACATTTTGGAGAAATTCAATTGCAAGTCATTGCACCTCGGACAAGACCATTTCAGGCCTCCATAGCCTTTCTTGGAATTGTCTTTTCGAACTTGTCAATATCTTGCCCAGTTGGAACTGCACATTTGCCATGCATCATGTTGTCACACAACCAGCAGTTAACAAACCTTGGTTGGTCACCATCACGCGCTTGGCCATACGTGCAATTCAACTTGCAGCAAGACATTTTATTAGTATACAATATTAGTAAGAAAAAAATTTGCTAAAAGTTTCCCACTGGGTATTATTATGATTAGTATGAAGAAAAGAAATAGCTGTTAGTTGCAATAAATAACACAAACAATGCTTGAGCAATGCGAAAAGCAACAACAAAAATTTGAGCGGGCGAGCGGCGCAGAAGCGAACGACCGCACAAAAGGAAGATAGGTAAAGGTATTATTAATAGAAAAATTAAAGCTTTTGATAAAAATTGCACAGCTGATGACTATGTGTGCAACAATGTGATACTGGCTTACCAATAAGGTTTATTATAATATAAAACGAATTTTATTACGGAGCACCAAAAAAACTCGACTGTTCACTTAGATAGAAATCTCTCTATTATGCTTTTTTTTCATTTTGCTTTGTTTTCACTCTTCAACGAGGTCGAGAGAGAGAGAGAGAGATGATTTTATAGTTCAATTTCTCATTCTGTCTTTCAATCTGTGCTTTCTCCCACTTTTTTATGCTTCCTTTTTGGCGTGCTTTTTTTATACCTCTTTGGTAAGATTAATAAAAGAAAGAACTTGGAAGCTGTTTTTTTCAATTTCTCTTTGTATAGTTATTCTTCTTTTTTTTGGCATTCATTTAAGCTGTTTGCTTAAACGTTTTAATCCTTCTAATAGAATTGAATATTAACATTGGGCATAGGCCATTAATTTGCGCCCACGCCGCGTAAATATTTATACCCAATTGCAATTGCATATATCGAGGCGCTGGGCAGGATTTTTGGCATTTGCTCATTTGTGTAAGTCAACGCAATTTCCGTAATGCCTGGCATAGTCGGGCGAGTCAAGAATCCTCTCCATACCCCCTGCCCCTGTATCCTACCTAAGCCGGGTACCACAGCTTTATCTGTTTCTCGATTTGTGCGTTTGTATCCGCATCGATGCTGCTGCCGCTGCCTCTCCCGTTGCCGCCACATTATTTGTGCATTTTGATTTATGCATTTGCCCAGCAGCCTTCGCCCTTGCCTCTGCCTCGCCTTGTGACTACACTCTGAAAATTTGGCTTAAGTTATAAGAAAAAAATGGAATTAATCGATAACTATTTGAAGACTAAATGAATGAATAGGAAAAACTTATTTCCCAGAATTATTATACCCTATTACTCTGGTTATTATTTAAATATTATTTTTAATCGTATTTCTTTACTTCCTTTTCAGAATACTGCAATGATTCGGAAATCTTTGATTGGTAAGTTTCACCTCTAAATATTTGTTCTTTATGCCTATAAAATTCAATTTTCATCCTGTTCTAACTACGCCAGCCAAATTATATTTTTATAATTCAGTGTAATTCCTTAATTTTATTAAATTAACTGCAGAAACAATCAAAATTTTTCATAAAAAAACCGGTTTTAAATCAATATTATTGTTTTTAGGGGTTCTCTTTCTAAATTTTGAATGCTTTCTTCTTAGGTTAAGCGCAGAACTGTATCCAAAATGATTATATCTGTCAGTCTCTGCGCTGTGCCGCACGCTTGAGGCGGCGTTGCAGTTGCATTATTCAAAAGCCGAGGCAAGCAACCACCAGACACGTCTCGCCCCAGTCCCCGCTCTCAGTCGCTGATACCCTGCCATTGGCCTCTCCCGTTGGGTGATTTAGCGTGTGCCTATTTAATTGCAATGGAATTGTAATTACCCGAACTGCTTCCGTATACCCACCCCCCTCTTTTTCGAGTGCTCGGGTCCCTATTGCTACGCCCCCTGTTCAGGCCACGCCCTGCTGTTTTTCTGCTGTATTTAGTGGTCGTAGCCAGCGCTTTGCAATTAGTTCCAAATCGTAAACGAGGCTTCCGCTTGGTCAACTGGTCCAACTGATTCCAGACTCTAGACTCGACCCTCCTCTTCTTCTAACCACAAAAAAATGAAGGTTAAATGCCATTTGATATCATTTAATGCTGCAAAATTTATGAAAATCAGATTTACGCATAGATTTTTGGCTAACAGGGGGGCTACAGGATGTTAAAGTGTTTGCGAATAACAAATGAAGAAACTGTTAACTTCAATGGAAGGGAATAACTTATCTGTGAGCAGCCCAACAGCCTTATACGCTTTCTGTGTGTATTATGACACTAACACAAAGTGTCTAATTTAGTGCAGGAGGTGTCTAATTACTGAATTACCGTCTAATACCTGAGTAAATTATAACTTTGGTCAGATTTACTAACTACTTTTGAGAGGAAGTTTTTATTCATTTTAATATAATTTTTGAGAATATTATTTTGTAGAAATTTCGTTATTTAATTATTTATTTTTTATTGGAATTGCAGCTGTAAAATGCTATTTTTAAATTATTGCAAATTTAATTTGTTGCCCCCGAAAATTGAAGCCTCCCAAATGAAACCTCCTTTTTCATTTGCTGCATTATCCCCTGATAACTCAGGCCATTTCGCATTGTGTGTCTATGGGTGTGTGTGTGTGCATTCATAATTTATACGCAAGCAAGCCCAGGTTGGTACAGTAAACAACCCATATACCACACAGCCCCTCCCTCGTGGCTGCTGTTGGACCCATCAATTCACGCATTGCGCATTAAGTCGTTACACTGCGATTGTTTTATGCCTGCCTGTTGCCTCCTCGTCCTTGTTGCGTTGCATTGTAGCATATTTAGCAATAATAAAATTTTAGTGGCAATTTATTATCACTGTAAATACATACACGCGCACACACACACGGTCAGTCACAGATTATAAATGAGCACATACAAAATTGCAGCTTGTCGAGATTTGAAATTCTATACTCGCCCAATATTGCATTATGCGGCAGCTTAATCGCTTTTAAGCCTCCTTTCCCCCCAAAACTGAAAACTGGCAAGAAAAAACTATTTGCAGCACGCCGAATATTACACACTCTTGCAAACTTTATTCGCTATATTGACCGATGTTTCCTTTTATCTTCGATTTCTTGGTATTCAATCCGTAGACGCAATGATATAGATATATTTATGTATATAGACATACAGCTGCTTTTTTCAATTCACTTTAATACGCTGTGTAAGGGTCTAATAAAATAATAAAAATCCTTTGCAGGACATTCCGTATTCAATAGACACATGATAAATTGGACACACTCCAACATACACCTTCTGGCAAAGTGAAGCCAAATAATTCTAAATAAATGGCATAAATATATATGTAATATTTAAATAGTTGGCAGTCAGATTTCTATGCAATTTTATTCCAAGATTTTACTCTCATATTTGTCTAAAAATTAAATAAAAAATGGCTAATTTAATTATAAAAATAAAAAGCTTTAAACGTAGGGTAAAAAGCATTATATTCATTTGCGATTAATGCAAAATTCTTGTGTTAAAATGTGGTTTAATCTATAGTATAAAAGGTTCCGATTTTTGAGAAATATTCTGGGGAGTTTTGTTTGGATCAGCTCAACGCATTACGTAGCATCAGCTAAAAGCTTCTAGCCGAAATCTCACCATTAGCTTTTGTAATATTTTTCTTAGCTTTATTATATAAAAATAATTTCTGCACAACATGTCTCAAAAATTTCAGATATATATGGGAATTTTATTATTCCCAAGGACCTATTTTTGTATTGCTATCCAATCCAAAGCTGCAAGTAGTTGCACGATTTATAGCCCAGTGTTTTATGATTTTCGTTTCACAAATTGCTGCTAAATATTAATAATTATAAAATATTTTCTGTCATTATCGTTGAGGGCATGAGGGCTTAGTCCATATCCCTGTTCAGGGATTCTTTGGTAATAAATATGACTGTGAATGTTGCACGGATTTACACTATTTGTGGTAATTATTTGTTGCACTGTTGTCGGAGAAATTCACAAGCAATTTGATGATTTTAATTATGCACTCAAGCTGAATATTTGAAGGAATTGAAGGAAATAGGCAACTTTTTTTGAAGACCCAAATCATGCTTAGAATTTCCAAACGGTTTTAGTATTTTATGCATAAGGAGCCAACAGAATTCGTCTAATTTCATAAGTAACTTTCAATCAGTTATTAGTGTGGTTTTTGGTAAGTGTTTACATAATTTGGTAAGTATATATAAATAATTATTTTGGATTTGGGTGAGTGTGTATATATATATATAGTAACATATGTTACCCAGGAATCAAGTATCCTCGTAGATAAGGATACGAAACCAGACCTAAGCAACACATAAATAATATAACACTTAAGACCCAATTCTACCTAAAAACCGAAATTGAATCGCCAAACATATGGTAACCAGTGCACCGCACTTGAGAATAATGTAAAACAGATCAAATTCAATTCAGCACTCATTTGGGGTGCCAAGCCAGGAAAATATATTTTTTACTTTTAGTCTTAAACTGAACTCCGGAAAATAAAGTCATACATCGAATTCGTGTCGTGTTTTTATTCTTTCACATTTCAGTGTCTGCTTGAGTCTATATAATCATAGACCGGCAGTTAGTTCGACTAATAATTATTTTACAAAGTAAATTTATTTTACTGGCGCAGCCGGTAGGATATCATTAAATTATTGATGCGATAGCTTGACTATATAATTCTCTAATTTTTGGTATCCGCCAAAGAACTTTGCTGTAACAACCCGCGACGGTGAACATCACGTTGAGTTTAAATTTAAACCTCGACAACAACGTGAAACCGTGAAACCTTTTGTTAAAAAAAAAAAAACACATAGACGATCAAGA
This sequence comes from Drosophila repletoides, assembly GCA_018150835.1. Classification (NCBI taxonomy): domain Eukaryota; kingdom Metazoa; phylum Arthropoda; class Insecta; order Diptera; family Drosophilidae; genus Drosophila; species Drosophila repletoides. Next base: position 339,709 of record JAECWQ010000228.1, read on the forward strand.
ATTCGTTGGAAAAATAAACCCAAGTTGATTGGTTATTCCACAAAAAACGAAACAGCTTGAGTGCGAAAAAAACAATAATTTTTAAATAAAATAAGTGAAAAAAAAAAATAACATTAAATTACATATAAAATTATAATAAAAAAAAAAAAAACCAAAAGAAGAAACAAACACAACAATGGAAATACCACAAATGGTTATACCAGCAGCAGCACCACTCTCCGACAATGGGATGGCACAAGTGGAACGCCAGATTCATGATGTCGAAACTTTCCGAGGTGATCCCAACGCACTATACACCTTTATAAGCCGGTTCGACTTCATATTGGCGCTATACCCTACCAATGACGTCCGTCAACAGTGTATAATTTTGGGCAGCATCGAACACAATATCAGCGGAGAAGTTATGCGCACTATAGACGCATACAACTTAACCACCTGGCCGGAACTTAAACGGAGACTCGTCTTATATTTTAAGCCACAAATACCAAATCATCAACTACTGGAAGACTTTCGCAACACCCAATTCAAAGGAAACATTCGACGCTTTTTGGAAGAAGCCGAGATGAAACGTCAACTATTAACAAGTAAGTTAGCATTAGAGAACAATGCAGCAGAGTCAACTCTTTTTAATCAATTAATTAATACTAGTATCGAAGCATTAATTCAAAAATTGCCTACAAATATTTATTTAAGAATTGTTAATTGTAATATACCAGATATAAGATCACTTATAAATGTACTACAAGAAAAGGGTTTATATGAAGACCCCGATCAAAAAGGTCAACCAAAATTAGTTAATTATGATAAACAGAATAAATCCCATTTTGATAACCGAACACCATACCATAACCATACTAATACTCCATTTCAACCAAATTTCAACCCTAATAATATACAAACAAATTTTCCAGAGCCATATCGTCACCCGATACCTAACAATCTTTACCAACACTATCATCCTCATTTTAATAATATGACTCGCCCAATTCCACCAATACCATACATGTCCAGACCCAACGTACATTTTCAACGCCAAAACGCCTTTGACTCAAATCGCTTTGGTTAACACCAAACTCAACAACATAACTCAAATCCGTTTACAAATAACAATCCAACCAAACGCATGAGACCAGCTGACAGCGGACAGACAAAAATGAGTGTCGAAGAAACGCGTCATCAGGAAGAAGAAATATATTCACATTATGAACCTTATAATTACTATTACGACCAAAATTGTTATTACTATCCGGAATATTATCCACAGCTTAATATCCAACAATATTCAAATGATCAATATCCACAATTCCCGATAGCAGAAGAAGAAAGTAAAGAGGACATAAAATTTTACGACTATGATTTCGACAATAAATACATTAAAGGTAAAGAGAATCACGCTGATGTCCTATCCCGAGTAAAACTAGAACATAGTTACTTGGCTGAGCAAACGCAACACAGTGCCGATGAAGACAGCAACAGTTTAATTAGCATTACTGAAAAACCAGTTAACACATTCAATAGACAAATAATAGACAAAGGTCTACCAAGCATCAAACACGAAACTTATTTTAAAAAACAAATAACACATATTTCTTATGATGAAATGACAAAAGAAAAAAGCGAGCATTGCCGCGATAAATTTGAAATAGACATTTACTCTTTTGAAGACAATAATTATTTGAGTTGTATAGATATTTACTCAAAATTCGCTATCCTCGAACAAATAAAAACGAAAGATTGGATAGAATGCAAAAACGCTCTTATGCGAATATTTAATGCTTTGGGGATACCCAGACTATTGAAAGCAGACAGAGATGGAGCATTCTCGAGTCTAGCCCTCAAAAGATGGCTCTTGAGCGAAGATATTGAATTGCAACTTAATACATCAAAAACAGGTATAGCAGACGTAGAAAGGTTACACAAAACCATAAATGAAAAAATTCGAATTATAAAAAATTCTAACGATAACGAACTCAAACTAAGCAAAATAGAAACAATACTTTACATATACAACCATAAAACCAAACATGACACTACTGGACAGACTCCTGCTCACATATTTCTTTATGCCGGACAACCAACCCTAGATACGCAACAAATCAAGGAACGAAAAATCAAAAAATTAAATAATAATAGACAAGATTATGAAATTGACACGAAATACAGAAAGTGCCCGCTTCAGAAACCAACCCTAGATACTCAACAGATCAAGGAAGGGAAAATCAACAAATTAAATAATAATAGACAAGACTATGAAATTGACTCGAAATACAGAAAGGGCCCGCTTCAGAGAGGTAAATTAGAAGATCCATTTAAATCAAAACAATATTGTAGAACAAATTGATCCTGGCCATTACAAAATTACTAATAGAAATAGAGAAACACACTACTATAAATCACAGTTCAAGAAAAAAAAAAAAGAAAATCAATCACATCAAAATAATCTACAAACAGTTGCTCAAAATTCAATTAAAATCCACGAACTAAATGACGTAATACAGTTAGAAAATGATGGATTAGAAAAAATCAAAAAATATGAAAACAACCGCAATAGCATTGACACACTCACATACGAACTCATGCAATTCATTGAATTTATAGAAGACATAGAAATGGGTATGCAACTCTCTCGTCTCGGACTGTTTAATCCAAAACTATTAAATTATGATAAACTAGAAAACGTTAATAACCAAAATATACTACTAATCAAAACATCCACTTGGATTAATCACAAAGATAATCAAATAATAATTTTATCTCATATACCTATTGCACACGAATTAAAGCAATCTATTAAAATCATCCCTTATCCTGATCACAACGGTTACCAATTAGGTTATACTGGAACTAAATCCTAATTTGAAAATGAAAATAAAATTTATAATGAAGAAGTACAGGATGATTGTATTAAAGATATAATTAAGAGCAAAAAACCAATCTGTAATTTCATCTCAATAAATACTAAAGAAATGATTAAATATATAGAACCAAATATAATTTTAACCTGGAACTTAAGCGAAACCAATGTTATACAAAACTGTAAAAAATCGAATAATGAATTAAAAATCAATGGAAATAAAATTATAAGAATAACTCAATGTAAATTTGAAATCGGAAACATTATCTTAAGCGAAAACTACTTACAACCAGAAATAGACCTAACACCATTATATCCACCATTAGAAGTTACCAAAATCAAAATTGTAGAACACAATGACATTGTTAAATTGATATCACAAAATAATCTCACACTTTATACAATTATAGCAATTATAATTATTATATCTATTATACTATTTTTGTATTCAAAATATGTAATCAAAAACCCATTTATGTTGATATATTCAAAAACGAAAAAGCAAAGAAATGTAAATCACAATCCAACACAAGCTAAATTAGAAGTAGAACAAAATCCATTACCCACATTGTACCCAATAATCTCAGCCTAAACATAGGCTTCCTTTTAAGGGGAGGGAAGTAACATATGTTACCCAGGAATCAAATATCCTCGTAGATAAGGATACGAAACCAGACCTAAGCAACACATAAATAATATAACACTTAAGACCCAATTCTACCTAAAACCGAAATTGAATCGCCAAACATATGGTAACCAGTGCACCGCACTTGAGAATAATGTGAAACAGATCAAATTCAATTCAGCACTCATTTGGGGTGCCAAGCCAGGAAAATATATTTTTTACTTTTAGTCTTAAACTGAACTCCGGAAAATAAAGTCATACATCGAATTCGTGTCGTGTTTTTATTCTTTCACATTTCAGTGTCTGCTTGAGTCTATATAATCATAGACCGGCAGTTAGTTCGACTCGTGTAAAATAATAATTATTTTACAAAGTAAATTTATTTTACTATATATATATTTATTTTTTTTTTTTTTGGTATGTGTGTATATAAATTGTTTTTGGTAACTTTGTATATATTTTGTTCAGAGACCTGCAACGGGTAAATTCGAGTTTGTTCAATCGTTTTCAACTCAATCAAATCAACTCAACTCCGAGCCGAGCTTCGCCGAATTTCGGTCAAATCAAGTGTCGTCAAAAAATCTTCTCGTTCAGGTAAACTCGAGACTTCTCAAGTAAGTGTGTGTGTGTGTGTGTGAGCCTATCGAATGTGTTGTATGCACAGTGACGCACAAAAGTATTGGCAGAGCGGAGTATTTTAACTTTGTGTTTTAACAAATGTAATTTAACCAAACCATTTTTTTGAAGTGGCCCCTCATAAATGCTTAACCGGATTAAGTTCTGGTGGCTCTGGAAGAAACACTCTGCTGTGCGAATACATTTTAGCGGCAGTAAACAAATGCAACTAATATCGAGTTATCTTCTTTGTTTATTTCGGCTAATATGTTCCATACAAAACTATTCCCTTTACTCGAACACTTCGTTCAAGGCTAATCTTCTATTTTTTCCAAGTTTGAGTGGTGAAATGCGATTGTATATCAGATTTTTTTCCATTTGTTTACTCTGTAAATGTTCGCGTTGTGCCTTCTTCCTCCTGATCAACTTTATCGTTTTTGTAGCAAGGCTTTTAACGATTAAAAATTTGATTAAATATTAGCTATTTATAAAAATTTGTTTCATCAATAATTTTCCATGTGTTTACTCGGTAAATTTTCGAGTTGTCCTTCTCGTTCCTCTCAATTATCCACGTTCTTACGTAGCTCTTAGCCAAGTTATCTTTTTTGTAGCAAGGCTTTTAACGATTAAATATTACCCATTTTATAAACTGGTTTTTTTTTATTTTATTATTATTATCAAGTCTACTATGCGCATTATTGTGGCAGGCTAAGCTACAGTTATCGTTAATAGTCGTATGCCTGGTCCATGCTAATACGCTTATGTGCATGTCCCTTAATATCCTTACTCACTCCTATTCCATATCCTGTTTGTTGTTGTCCTGGAACGGCACACAAAGTACTCGAGCCGCACTCTCAACATGCAAATATGGCACCATATTAAAAATCAGCCAACTTCAACTCTCTTTCTATCTGGCTCTTACCTATTTTCACTGTAAAAATGTAATACAAAATATTGATATTGTTTTTTAATTTACATTTTCTTCCCTTTTTCCTTTTCTCGTTTTTATTTTTGTTTTGATTTGTATTTGATCAAATTTATTAAGAAATTTTAAATGAATTTTCAAACTCATTTTTTCCTGTATTTTTTCTTTTAATATTTTCTCCAGAGTCTAAAGAAATTTTCATAAAGTGTATAATAAATTTTTATATTAATGTTTGCCTTCAAATAAGTTTTTGAGTTTCCCTTTTGCGTGGCAAATGAGAACCGGACGATGATCCGAGATTAAGATAGGATGATGATGGGCTCCTTAAGGGTTCTTTGTATATCGACCATTTCCTTATGCACTTCAATTGTTTTACATTTGGTTTTGGCTTGCAGTTTTGGAAGTTTTATTACCATTTCGTAGTTGCTTAAACGAAAGAGAAAGAAAAGAACAAATGCCTTTTGCTGAAAACAAATTTCCACAGATTTCGACTTTTCATATCGCCAAACACACTCACACACACTGGCACACATACAATGCCAGATACTGAGACGTCAAGTTTGTGAACATGAAAAGGTTACCAAGGAAAATAAAACACGGCAAAGGAAAAGGTGACAGCATGAAAAGACAGAATGCGCAAAAAGCAAGAAAAGCGGGGAAAAAACACAAAAGGCGCGTCACACACACACACACACGCATGCACACAAACAATGTTGCATACAAAATACACAAAGCAACCAAAGAAGTACACAAAAGCATCAAGAAGTACAGAATCATAATCAATAAAGCGCGCCGAGTATTCAAATACTCTGCACAGTTGCTTCAAGTTCATTTTTTTTATTTTTTTTTTTTTTTTTTTGTATTTTTTTTAATATTTTTTTTAATTAAAACAATATTCTTATTTTTATGTAACAATGTTAAAAGCCGTAACATTTTTCACTCTGTTAAGAGCCACTGTTAACTAACATTAGCATATTTATAATTCATCTCTAGCAATATTTCTCCAACACAACTTTTGACTGTAAATCTGAGGTAAAAAAATCTTTAAAAGAGCACAAAATTTTAATTCTCTCCTCTGTAAAGAAGGGTATAAAACGGCAAATCTTCTCCATGGCAGGCGCGATATTTTTGTTGTATCTGTGTGAATAACAACATTTAAAACATGTTCTTATTTTGTTGCCCGCGCGATAACGCTTATGCAATTATTTCACCCTAACCCAAAGAATCCTTATAGAGGAATTACCTGAACCACATCGTCTTCTTGGTCTTGCTCCATTACTAAGGATTCCCAGCGGCTGGGGCCAGGTATAATCTTTTGCTTGTCTTTAACTTCAGAAGCAGCCGCAGCGGCCGTGTCCTTTGCTCAACTTCTGCCAGGCAACAAATTTTTGTATACCCTTACAAAGCGAAGTATAGTGCTATCTATGTGCATCTCGACACACAGTGAATCGTTTTTTTTCAATAATTTTTTTTAAATCTAGAATAATTTTTTAATTTAATAATTTTTGAATAATTGTGAACACTACTAAGAAATTATGTGTATATATATGAATATATATATGAATGCATTCCGGAAATGCTGGAAAAATACTCTAAAATTTTGTATTTACTTTTGCTGTTTTTGTGTAAAAGGTAAAAATGTGAAAAGCCGAGTTAATAGTCAAGGTGGAGCCGGCTGCGGTCAACGCTTTAACTTTAACTTGAACTTTGCGCCAAAGTTTGCCTGACTGGTTTCAAGAACCAAAAATAAAAAAGAATAATATTTTATATATAAATAAAAAATGTAGAAAAATGTGAAATATTTTACTACAACAATGGGCAATGTTACTTTAAGCTCGAAGCAGTTGGCTAACACCTACCTACTGCTCCGTAAATAAACAACGAAATTGTCTCAACCAGAATCAATTTTGCGTCGAGCTTAAATATACACATAGATAAATATGCAAATAGATAAAAGAAATTTCCTTATATACGTGTGAATATTTTGACTGATATTTTGCTGTGTCCTGTAGAACTCTTAGCACATAAAGTTTTATTTTTAAAGAGTCCCTACTGAAACTAACATGGAAGCTAAACTTCCTAACAACGAAAATCTCAAAAGATACCAAAATTGGAATAACCGCACACTTATGAAAAGTTTGTTAATCAAATTAAAGGCTGCTTTATATACCCAGACTGTCAAAAATTAATTTGGAGGATCTTTGCTAGTATTCGATCCTCACGGTCTTTACCCACCCAACCATGAAAATCATATGCGATTATTTTTATAGAGATTCCCTAAACCTTAATATTATTATGTAAGAAAACATATCATCATATCATCATCTCACACTAATAACAATATTTATTTAATAATAAATGACACTAATATATACTCCATTGCGAAATTTAATGTGATCTTCCTAACTTGTGTTGTTTTTTCTAGTTACAGAAAAATTTTTACTTTATAATTAACATTTTAATTATTTGTATTTTTTTTTGTTTAATCTACCACCATTATTATTTATAATCTACCGATTCCTATCTAACTAATAACATAATAATGTGGATTTATTTTTATGGCAGGGGGTGTAAACAAAATGTGCATAGGACAAAACTAGCCTATCATATTCTATACTCTATATTTTTTCATTTTGTTTCGTTTTTTGTTTTTTTTTTTTTGTATTTATTTTTAATATAATTTTTTTTGGTTTTGTAAATACGCAATATTTTAATGAAGAATTTTTTTCAGTGTACAGGAATAATGGGATAATAAAAATTTAATAAATTTTTTTTTCATTGTAAAAATAATAAAGGGAAATAAAAAACGTGTGACTTACATACATTTACTTCCATCCGAAGAGCAATCGATGAAAGGCCTTCCAACGGTGTACCGGATCATGCTATTTGTTTTGTTTCAAGTTGAGATTTTTATTCTTGTTGTGTTGTTTTGTTTTTTTTTTTTTTGTTAATATTAAATTTTTTCATGTGGGATATGGGAAAGGTTTAGGGTTATGCATTTTTATCTATTTTTTTTTTATATATATGTGTACTATTGTTGTTAAATTTAATTTAATTCATACTAAATTTAAGAAAAATTTTAAAAATAAAATTATCTAAACAGATATATATCTGTTATATATATATATATATAATTTTTTCTAACAGTGTTCCTTTTCTTTAATTTTTTGTTTTTTTTTTTAATTATATCGCGACTGCCATGGCGAAGATTTGCCGTTTTATACCCTTCTTTACAGAGGAGAGTATTAAAATTTTGTGCACTTTTAAAGATTTTTTTTATCTCAGATTTACAGCCAAAAGTTGAGTTGGAGAAATATTGCTAGAGATGAATTATAAATATGCTAATTTTAGTTAACAGTGGCTCTTAACATCAAAATAAAAAAATTGTTTTATATAAAAAAAATATTAAAAAAAATACAAAAAAAAAACAAAAATAAAAAAAATGAACGTGAAGCAACTGTGCAGAGTATTTGAATACTCGGCGCGCTTTATTCATTATGTTTCTGTACTTTTTGATGCTTTTGCCTCATTCTTTGTCACGCGCCTTTTGTGTTTTTTCCCGCTTTTCTTGCTTTTCGCGCATTCTCTCTTTTCATGCTGTCACCTTTTCCTTTGTCGTGTTTTATTTAGCTTATTATCCTTTTAATGTTGACAAACTGGGCGAATTTGCCAAGTGTTTTTGGCGATGTGAAAAGTGGAAATCTGTGGAAATTTGTTTTCAGCCAAAAGGAATTTATTCCGGTGAAATATAAAATAGCTCTTCTTTCAGCTCCTGAAACCTCAATAAATAAATTGAAGTGCATAAGGAAATGGTCGATATACAAAGGACCCTTAAGGAGCCCATCATCATCCTATCTTAATCTCGGATCATCGTCCGGTTCTCACTTGCCACGCAGAAGGGAAACTTAATTGAAGGCAAACATTAATATGAAAATTTAATATACACTTTATGAAAATTTCTTTAGACTCTAGAAAAAATATTTAAAAAAAATACAGGAAAAAAATGAGTTTGAAAATTCTTACCGCTCCGCCGAGTGATAAAAATACAGAGCAATTAACCGCAAATTAACTCGGGAAAAGACGCTCAGGGTATGCATAAGTGCTTGTGCTTGTGCTGCCCATGAAAAACTTATAAAATCGTCATCAAATAAAAAATTAAAAAAACACAACATAAAATCTTAGTGAAACAAATGTCAACGTGTAAGAGCATAAGCTCTGAAAGAACTCAAAAAATGAGCCAAACTCGAGCTCGGCAGCAACAACAACTGTCGTCAATTCGGAATAACGCTAATTTCTCTATACGCGCTGATGAAGAGACAATACTAACAACAATTGCCTCACTGCAAGTGAACGCGGAGAGAGCACGCTCTCTGTCGCCAGCTTTATTATGCTCAAGCAGCAAAGCGGAAAGTGGATCGTGGAGTGCCCAGTGCCCGTCCCCCGACCACTACTACCTAACCAATAAACTGCTGATCATAACAATGACCAGTACCATGCCCGCGCTGTCAACAACAACAACAAGGACAACAACATCAATAACAACAGCAGTTTCACAGCGACCTATATAGTCAGCTGAATTCGAAAAGCTCCCCCACTCTCCACCAAAAAACGCTAGTACAGACTGGGCTCGATCGTTATGTTAAAAAGAAAATTAAGTCCGCAAGCAATAAAGAAAACAAGCGCACCCAAAATAACGAAAACGTCTGAAAGCACTGAACTTAAAAAGGCATTGAACAATAGATTCGCAATCCTCAGTGACCAGAATGAAAGTGAAAATGACGCTCAAATACCAAAGGCTAAGCCGCCGTCTGTTTATGTGCGTCAGGTCAACTGTACAGAATTAGTTAAAAAGCTAACGGACTCACTTGGAGAAGGTAACTTCTAAGTCAGCTCGATGAAAAGGGATAAGATTTACGAAACAAAAATTCAAGTAAATGACGAACAAAACTATCGGTCTGTGTGCAAGTAGCCGCTTGATAATGAAAAAATGAACTATTACACCTATCAACTTAAAAGTAGCAAATATCTACAAGTTGTTATAAAAGGGATCGAGCCAACAGTTCCAGTCAAGGAGCTAATAGATGGGCTTAAGGATAAGGGCTTTGAAGTCAAAATGGCTATGAATATAATAAATAGAAATTAAAACCCTCAACCATTGGTTGGTAGAATATTCAAGGTGGAATTGACACCTGAGAGTATCCACGTAGGTTAAAATTAAGTCCATCCAATCTACAAGGTCGCGTATCTACTTAATCGGAGAGTCACCGTTGAGGAACCGCATAAACGAAATGGACCCGTCCAGTGCACAAATTCCCAGAAATACGGACATACTAAAACTTATTGCACCCTAAGTGCCGTTTGCGTTGTATGCGGCGACGTACATCTTACTGAACTCTGCCCCGTAAATAAGGAGGACTTTGTCTAATATATGGATTTCTTTACTTTTAGAACCATGAAAATAGAACCTACTTTCGTTTGCATTACGCCAAAAGAAGTACAATTACTTTGCTAAGTGTAAACAGAAGGAGAGCAATGAAAATTCAATAGGAAGAGGGTAAAAGATACATAAAAAAAAAAAAATCCTGGTGGGTAATATGCAACACATATATATATATATATATATATATATATGGAACAAAAAAGTAAATGTTGCAATTAGTTGACTTAAGTTCTATGAGACACACAATTGGCAATTTATTAAGGCGCAAGAGCGGCGCAACGAACTTGAGTGTCCTTTCCGGAAAAGAGATTTTTTTATGGTTCATAGATTAAATACTAATTAACACTAAGCACAGCAAAGGCCAAAAGAAAAGCAAAAACAACAAATACATTAAATTTATGCCAAATGCATTCTGACCGTCTCGATCTGTATCCTGTAAGGATTAGAACCAGACAAAAACCCCAAAAACATAAAGAAAGAAAGGAAGAAAAACCAAACAAAAACTTAAGATAATGATTTATCTCTATATCTTATTTAATTTATCAATGAAGAGGAAAAATGGTTTTCCTTTCTTTTTTTTTTTGTATATATAAATATACGTTCCGTTATGGGTAGTGAGTTTAGAATGAAATCCACTCAAAAATTGGGAACTGATTCCATTTTGATAGAATTATGCTAATTTTTCAGGCTTTTAATTCAAGCTTTTAACACACGCATACACTCACACACATCCACACACACGCTCACAAAAATATACATACAGAGACAGAGAGTGAAGTGCCTTTATACGTTTTAACCAAAATGCACGTCGCTCGTAAATCTTGCGCGTGAAAACATCAGTTTTGTTCTTTGTTGTTCCGGCTTTGCTTACAGGAGAGCTGAGATCTCAGTGGTTTGAACCTCAGACTTTGATTTCGGAGCATATCTCATTGGTGCTATCAAACAATTGTCTTGAAATTGAAATTCTCACTTGAATATTTTTTGAATACAATATAAATTCCTAGTCCTAATTGAACAGAGAAGATTTACACCTTCTTTTCGATTCTGGATTAATCGAAACAGCTTTACTTCCACTTTTGTTCAAAGTTCAGCTGCTGTTTGAAACTATCTGCTGGTCTACCAATCTATTTGTACTCTCAATACCGCTGAATATTTCAGGTGGTTGCCAGTTGGATGATTACAAACGATTACTGTCATATACATGTTGCTTGCAGACAGCTTAAAAATAAGACATCCGTAGCCCCCATATAGCTCAAATATCTCCAGTAGTCGTAGCTGTAGTTCAGTTTGGTCAGTCTATCTGCCGGATATTGCCTGGGTCTGAGTCTGGGCCTGGTCCTGGGTATGAGTCTGGCCCAGGTCCTGGGCAACTCATTTTATTTTTCTTCTTTTTTATTCCAAATTTTTTTAGTAGCAGCTTTTGATGTTCGCTATTTGTTTTGGTTTCATTTTTTGAATGCTCTGTAGAGTCTAAAGCAACCTTTACAGGCCCCACCTGGGGCACTTCACTTCAGTTGACGCTGTGATACAGAAATTAATTGCGTGGATCGAGTGGCAACAACCCACAGAGAGGATGAAGGGTAACGAGCTGGCAGGGCAGAGAGTGGGCAAGTGTTTGCCCCAAAATGTTGACGCACGCTAAGCCAGAGTCACACACAGAGAACCGCAGAACTCCACAAGTGACAAGCGCAAACACATTTGTGCCCGGCTATATGCCAAATATTGTATTTGTACACTTAAAGAAACAGATATAGAGAAATCTGTACAAAAGTATAAAGAAAATAGTTACAAGTTTGCTTAAAAAATCCTTTCGTTCATCTAGAAACTCTGGAAATAACATTGGCTTTTGAGACTCTTCTCAAATAGGTAGAATCTAATATTATTTTTGAGAATCTTAGTGAGAAATAAGTCAAAACTAACTAAATTTAATAATGAAATTCTAACCGAGATAAAGGAAGAGAAATATTAAACTTAAAATAAGCAATTTTGGTATATTTTCGGATTGAATCAGGTTCACTTTGACTTAATTCACGAATCAAGGACTTCCCAAAGAAAAACAGTTTTTATTGTGATATGATTTTCAATATATTATTTTACCTGTAGTAAGTGAATGAATATTTTGTGGGTGTGCCTTATTTTCTTTGAGTGTATCCACATGTATACCTGTATCTGCGACTGTATCTATCACTGTGTGTATGTGTGTGTATCTGTGAGCACTTGTCGAGATTTGTTTATTTGTCTAGGCGAATGGGTCGTCTATGTTTGGATTTGTCTGGCTGCAAAAAGGAAAAAATATTAAATAAAAGAAAATAATAGAAAGGGAATAAAAGAAAAGGAAAGGAAAAAAATAAATTTAAGAGTGCCTCTAAAATCTATCAACAGCAAAATGCAAAATCTGTTAAATCTTTTATGCTGTTCGATGCGTGAAATTCTCTGGCAAACCCGCAGAAAATTCAACTCTTTGATGAAAAGCTCAAAAAAACGATTTCTAAACGAATTCGAGTAAGAAAATAGTGCCTCAAAAGTTGTATGGGTATTTGTATTATATTGAAATTCCACCCCTAAGGACGAAAAATGGAAGGAAACCTGAAAATCTGCTCTTATCAAAATATACTTTCAATATTGGCAGAGCCGGTTATTTCTTGGATAAAGATAAATATGCAAATTTTCTTGGGCTATGAATACAGATTTTCTGTGGATTTCATTTTCTCTCGCTTGTTCAAATTAAATTAGTAGATTTGGTGGAGAAATCAATTCCGAGAACATAAATAAATAAATTGTTGATCGAATCGGCTGAAAATATGAATGAATTCTTAATTTCTAATCCTCGGCGTGCTGAATGTAGACTCTCCTTAGTAATCTTTTTGTTGTATTATTCATTTCTTTATTTCGTACATTTAAATATTGCCCATTGTTAGTTATTTAAAATGAGCGAGTGAATAAATTGAGTTTTTTCTCTCTTTATATGCATATTCAATAATATTTCTATAATGAGTGAATAATAATAACAATTGCTGTAACAATTTAAATACATTAGTATTGATGGATTTGCATTAAATTTGTAAATTAAACAATTTTATCTAATCTGCATATTGGACAGCATTATTCATTAGGCTTTTTACACACACCCAATAGATACATTTTGTATAAATTTATCTGCTAAATACTCGAATTAAATAGATTCTGGCTTTACGCAAGACTAATGTATTTGTTCACGATTTGTACGTAAAATAAGAAATAAATTTCCGATGAAATAATATTTGACCATCATTGATCAAACTTAGCTGGGAGATTCGGTAACACAGCTTCGGCTCCTGCAGAGTAGTATTCAGTTGTAGGTTCTAGGCGGACCACAGATCATGGGCGTAGATGATCTTTCGGCTTGGGATAATATATATTTTAATATTTAAACTAAATAAAAAAACTAAATAATATTACTTACTTTTGCTCTGTTAAGAAGCTGTTTGATTTTTCTATTATGCTTTAAGCGACATTCTTAAACGTTTTGCTTTTGTTTTCACTCTTCAAAGAGGTCGTGAGAGAGAGAGAGAGAGAGAGATGATTTTATAGTTAAATTTCTCTTTCTGTCTTTCAATCTGTGCTTTCTCCCACTTTTTTTATGATTTCAGGAGAGGTTTTCGCTTTTTCTATTTCTCTTTGTGTAATGGTTGCAGAATCATACATAAGAAATACATTACAATACAATACTCTTATTCCTGTACATTGCAAAAATTCTTCCTTAAAATATTGCGTATCTACAAAAGAAAAAAAAAAAATGTGTATTAAAAATAAGTACAAAAAATAATATAATTAAAAAAAAAACAACAAAAAAACAAATTAAAAAAATATAGAGTATAGAATATGATATGTTAGTTTTTTTCTATGCACCCCCTGCCGTAAAAATAAATCCACCTCAATATATTATTAGTTAAATAGGAATTTTATTTCTGAAATTTTTTCAAATTATTTAAGTAATTTTGTTATTTTTTAATTAATTTAAATTCATCAAATTTTGTATAGAAAGAAGAAAAAAAATTAATTGAACTTATTGAATTAAAATTAATTATAAGGAAATATGGATCTTTTTTTTTAATACTCAGATTTCGATATATTATAAATAATATTGTTAGATTAAAAGAGAGACAAATACAAATAATTAAAATGTTAATTATAAAGTAAAAATTCTCTGTAACTAGAAAAAAAGAAACAACACAAAAACAAAAATCTATTAAATTTAAAGTTAGGAAGATCACATTAAATAACGCAATGGAGTATATATTAGTGTCATTTATTATTAAATAAATATTGTTATTAGTTTGAGATAATGAAGTAAAAGTTTTCTTTCCTGTTGACATGGGTTCATAATAATATAAAGGTTTAGGGAATCTCTATAAAAATAATCGCATATGAGATTCATGGTTGGGTGGGTAAAGACCGCGAGGATCGAATACTATCTAAGATCCTCCAAATTCATTTTTGACAGTCTAGGTATATAAAGCAGCCCTCAATCTGATTAACGAATTTTTAATAATTTTGCGTTCGTTCCAATTTTGGTATCTTTTGAGATTTTCGTTGTTAGGAAGTTTAGCTTCCATGTTAGTTTCAGTAGGGACTCTATAAAAATAAAACTTTATGTGCGAAGAGTTCTTCAGGACACAGCAAACCCACCCCACCCCGAAAGAGCTAGGGAATTAAAGGGTCCCGACCCCCGCTGTGACACCGTCGACTCCCGGTATTAACCCTCAAAGATGGATAATCTTTAAGCAATAATATTGTTTGCGTGGACTGAGTGTCTGACTCTCATACAAGGGGCTCGATTACATAAGTGTCTGACTCCTACACGAGGGCATCTACTTTTAGTTACATTTTACTGCATAAATTTGTTTGTTAATACTAGCGCTGGTTTGCTAAATAAGTTTTTGGCGACCAACGTGAGGAAAGGATACATTTGTTTAATTGATTAATATTATTTAATATTAATATTTGTTTAATAAAAGAAAGAACTTGGAAGCTGTTCTTTTTCAATTTCTCTTTGTATAGTTATTCTTCTTTTTTTTACATTCATTTAAGCTGTTTGCTTAAACGTTTTAATCCTTCTAATAGAATTGAATATTAATTTTGGTCATTAATACCCCCGTCCATGGCATAGGCCATTAATTTGCGCCCACGCCGCGTAAATATTTATATGCAATTGCATATATCGAAGCGCTGGGCAGGATTTTGTGTAAGTCAACACAATTTCCATAATTCCGGGTACCACAGCTGTATTTGTTTCTCGATTTGTGCGTGTGTCTCCGCATCCGATTTATGCATTTGGCCAGCAGCCTTCGCCTTTGCCTCTGCCTCGCCTTGTGACTACACTCTGAAAATTGGGCTTAAGTTATAAGAAAAAAATGGAATTAATCGATAACTATTTGAAGACTAAATGAATGAATAGAAAAAACTTATTTCCCAGAATTATTATACCCTATTACTCTGGCTATTATTTAAATATTATTTTTAATCGTATTTCTTTACTTCCTTTTCAGAATACTGCAATGATTCGGAAATCTTTGATTGGTAAGTTTCACCTCTAAATATTTGTTCTTTATGCCTATAAAATTCAATTTTCATCCTGTTCTAACTACGCCAGCCAAATTATATTTTTATAATTCAGTGTAATTCCTTAATTTTATTAAATTAACTGCAGAAACAATCAAAATTTTTCAAAAAAAAAAACCGGTTTTAAATCAATATTATTGTTTTTAGGGGTTCTCTTTCTAAATTTTGAATGCTTTCTTCTTAGGTTAAGCGCAGAACTGTATCCAAAATGCTTATATCTGTCAGTCTCTGCGCTGTGCCGCACGCTTGAGGCGGCGTTACAGTTGCCTATTTAATTGCAATGCAATTGTAATTACCCGAACTGCTTCCGTATACCCTCCCCCTGTTTTTCGAGTCCTCGGGTCCCTATTGCTACGCCCCTGTTCAGGCCACGCCCTGCTGTTTTTCTGCTGTATTTAGTGGTCTTTGCCAGCGCTTTGCAATTATTTCCAAATCATAAACAGAGCGCCTCACACCCCCCGTCCCCAGTTTCTAACCTCAAACTCCCAGCTGACTGCACAATTGCGTGTAAATTTAAAATTTTAATCGTTTTTGTACATCAACAACAACAACAACAACTGAAACAATTGCTTTGAAATTGTAAGCAATTTTTCGCCAAATGCATTTTCTGGTTTTCTCTTCTTCTAACCACAAAAAACGAGGGTTAAATGCCAGTTGATATCATTTAATGCTGCAAAATATGAAAATCAGATTTACGCATAGATTTTTGGTAATAAAGAGCGGGCTTACAGGGCGAATAACAAATGAAGAAACTGTTAATTTCAATGGAAGCGAATAACTTCTCTGTGAGCAGCCCAGCGGCCTCATACCCTTTCTTTCTAAAAGCTTCTAGCCGAAATCTCACCATTAGCTTTTGTAATATTTTTCTTAGCTTTATTATATAAAAATAATTTCTGCACAACTTGAAAACATGTCTCAAAATTTCAGATATATATGGGAATTTTATTATTCCCAAGGACCTATTTTTGTATTGCTATCCAATCCAAAGCTGCAAATAGTTGCACGATTTATAGCCCAGTGTTTTATGATTTTCGTTTCACAAATTGCTGCTAAATATTAATTATTATAAAATATTTTCTGTCATTATCGTTGAGGTAATGAGGGCTTAGTCCATATCCCTGTTCAGGGATTCTTTGGTAATAAATATGACTGTGAATGTTGCACGGATTTACACTATTTGTGGCAATTATTTGTTGCACTGTTGTCGGAGAAATTCACAAGCAATTTGATGATTTTAATTATGCACTCAAGCTGAATATTTGAAGGAATTGAAGGAAATAGGCAACTTTTTTTGAAGACCCAAATCATGCTTAGAATTTCCAAACGGTTTTAGTATTTTATGCATAAGGAGCCAACAGAATTCGTCTAATTTCATAAGTAACTTTCAATCAGTTATTAGTGTGGTTTTTGGTAAGTGTTTACATAATTTGGTAAGTATATATAAATAATTATTTTGGATTTGGGTGAGTGTTTATATATATATATATATTTATTTTTTTTTTTTTGGTATGTGTGTATATAAATTGTTTTTGGTAACTTTGTATATATTTTGTTCAGAGACCTGCAACGGGTAAATTCGAGTTTGTTCAATCGTTTTCAACTCAATCAAATCAACTCAACTCCGAGCCGAGCTTCGCCGAATTTCGGTCAAATCAATTGTCGTCAAAAAAATCTTCTCGTTCAGGTAAACTCGAGACTTCTCAAGTAAGTGAGTGTGTGTGTGTGAGCCTATCGAATGTGTTGTATGCACAGTGACGCACAAAAGTATTGGCAGAGCGGAGTATTTTACTTTGTGTTTTAACAAATGTAATTTAACTAAACCATTTTTTTGAAATGGCCCGCTTTTACACAATTTTATTGACCTCTCCTCATAAATGCTTAACCGGATTAAGTTCTGGTGGCTCTGGAAGAAACACTCTGCTGTGCGAATACATTTTAGCGGCAGTAAACAAATGCAACTAATATCGAGTTATCTTCTTTGTTTATTTCGGCTAATATGTTCCATACAAAACTATTCCCTTTACTCGAACACTTCGTTCAAGGCTAATATTCTATTTTTTCCAAGTTTGAGTGGTGAAATGCGATTGTATATCAGATTTTTTTCCATTTGTTTACTCTGTAAATGTTCGCGTTGTGCCTTCTTCCTCCTGATCAACTTTATCGTTTTTGTAGCAAGGCTTTTAACGATTAAAAATTTGATTAAATATTAGCTATTTATAAAAATTTGTTTCATCAATAATTTTCCATGTGTTTACTCGGTAAATTTTCGAGTTGTCCTTCTCGTTCCTCTCAATTATCAACGTTCTTACGTAGCTCTTAGCCAAGTTATCTTTTTTGTAGCAAGGCTTTTAACGATTAAATATTACCCATTTTATAAACTGGTTTTTTTTTATTTTATTATTATTATCAAGTCTACTATGCGCATTATTGTGGCAGGCTAAGCTACAGTTATCGTTAATAGTCGTATGCCTGGTCCATGTTAATACGCTTATGTGCATGTCCCTTAATATCCTTACTCACTCCTATTCCATATCCTGTTTGTTGTTGTCCTGGAACGGCACACAAAGTACTCGAGCCGCACTCTCAACATGCAAATATGGCACCATATTAAAAATCAGCCAACTTCAACTCTCTTCTATCTGGCTCTTACCTATTTTCACTGTAAAAATGTAATACAAAATATTGATATTGTTTTTTAATTTACATTTTCTTCCCTTTTTCCTTTTCTCGTTTTTATTTTTGTTTTGATTTGTATTTGATCAAATTTATTAAGAAATTTTAAATGAATTTTCAAACTCATTTTTTCCTGTATTTTTTCTTTTAATATTTTCTCCAGAGTCTAAAGAAATTTTCATAAAGTGTATAATAAATTTTTATATTAATGTTTGCCTTCAAATAAGTTTTTGAGTTTCCTTTTGCGTGGCAAATGAGAACCGGACGATGATCCGAGATTAAGATAGGATGATGATGGGCTCCTTAAGGGTTCTTTGTATATCGACCATTTCCTTATGCACTTCAATTGTTTTACATTTGGTTTTGGCTTGCAGTTTTGGAAGTTTTATTACCATTTCGTAGTTGCTTAAACGAAAGAGAAAGAAAAGAACAAATGCCTTTTGCTGAAAACAAATTTCCACAGATTTCGACTTTTCATATCGCCAAACACACTCACACCATACAATGCCAGATACTGAGACGTCAAGTTTGTGAACATGAAAAGGTTACCAAGGCAAATAAAACACGGCAAAGGAAAAGGTGACAGCATGAAAAGACAGAATGCGCAAAAAGCAAGAAAAGCGGGGAAAAACACAAAAGGCGCGTCCACACACACACACACGCATGCACACAAACAATGTTGCATACAAAATACACAAAACAACCAAAGAAGTACACAAAAGCATCAAGAAGTACAGAATCATAATCAATAAAGCGCGCCGAGTATTCAAATACTCTGCACAGTTGCTTCAAGTTCATTTTTTTTATTTTTGTTTTTTTTTTTTTGGTATTTTTTTTAATATTTTTTTTAATTAAAACAATATTTTTATTTTTATGTAACAATGTTAAAAGCCGTAACATTTTTCACTCTGTTAAGAGCCACTGTTAACTAACATTAGCATATTTATAATTCATCTCTAGCAATATTTCTCCAACACAACTTTTGACTGTAAATCTGAGGTAAAAAATCTTTAAAAGAGCACAAAATTTTAATTCTCTCCTCTGTAAAGAAGGGTATAAAACGGCAAATCTTCTCCATGGCAGGCGCGATATTTTTGTTGTATCTGTGTGAATAACAACATTTAAAACATGTTCTTATTTTGTTGCCCGCGCGATAACGCTTATGCAATTATTTCACCCTAACCCAAAGAATCCTTATAGAGGAATTACCTGAACCACATCGTCTTCTTGGTCTTGTTCCATTACTAAGGATGCCCAGCGGCTGGGGCCAGGTATAATCTTTTGCTTGTCTTTAACTTCAGAAGCAGCCGCAGCGGCCGTGTCCTTTGCTCAACTTCTGCCAGGCAACAAATTTTTGTATACCCTTACAAAGCGAAGTATAGTGCTATCTATGTGCATCTCGACACACAGTGAATCGTTTTTTTTTCAATAATTTTTTTTTAAATCTAGAATAATTTTTTAATTTAATAATTTTTGAATAATTGTGAACACTACTAAGAAATTATGTGTATATATATAAATATATATATGAATGCATTCCGGAAATGCTGGAAAAATACTCTAAAATTTTGTATTTACTTTTGCTGTTTTTGTGTAAAAGGTAAAAATGTGAAAAGCCGAGTTAATAGTCAAGGTGGAGCCGGCTGCGGTCAACGCTTTAACTTTAACTTGAACTTTGCGCCAAAGTTTGCCTGACTGGTTTCAAGAACCAAAAATAAAAAGAATAATATTTTATATATAAATAAAAAAATGTAGAAAAATGTGAAATACTTTACTACAACAATGGGCAATGTTACATTAAGCTCGAAGCAGTTGGCTAACACCTACCTACTGCTCCGCCACGAACCTGAAAAGAAGGAAAGGAGGTTGCCCCATGCCGTGTCAAGCAAGCGTAAACTGCTTGCTTATGCAGCTCAAGTTGCCACGCTTGACACATTTCTCTAGAGGGACCTTCTGGGGCATGTCTCGTCGTCCATGAGACTTATCCATAACGGAGGATGTATTCAAAATTTTATATTTGGAAGAAATATTTTTTTTTTGGAAGGCTTTTTGAAGGAAGGCTTACATTTTTTTTTTTTTTTTTTATTAAAATCTTTAATTTGTTTGGCAAAATAACATAATAAATATGTATTGCGGATTCTAATTTGTTCCAGATCGACTTCAATTTCAGCTTCACACCTCAATATTAAAATCTAATCTAAATACATTTTTCCGATGAAGATAAGTTGATTAATTCTAACTATATTAAGTCAAATTCTTCAAAGTTGAAAAATGGGTGCGAAACTTTCTATTTCGTTAGAGATATTCATAAGTAATTATTAATCAAACACCGAGACTTCGAAATTCATCCCGCGAGAACGCAAATAAGAACGTTATTATTTGCTGCAAGCCAGTCTAACGGGAGCTGTAAAAGTCTATAAACTTTGAGCTTTATAATGCTTTATAAGGGATTGAGGATTGAGTGCATACAAAAACAATCTTATGCAATTTAATTGACCCATTTTTTCAGTTATTTTTACATAATTAAAATTATTAAATAAATTTTTAAAACAAATTAATTTGTTAAAAGCACAAAAAAAATTTTTTTTTTTTATATAATTTTCATTTATTATTTATTACTTCGACTAAATGCAGTTGGTCTCAAAATTATTATTATTTAAATTAAAAATTAAGCAATATGTTTTAATTAAAAATTATAAAATATAAAATTTATATTCCTAATGCCTAGGATTGGGAAAAAAACCAAAAAGCCCAATCAGGCCCAAAAAGAAGGTGAGAAAGTAAATATAATTAAAGACTCTAAATTATATTTTAAAAGCATGCTTTGCCCTAAAAATCAAATGTTAATATTTTTATTTTCAAAAGACAAACAAGAAAGTAATCAACACAAGCGAAATTCCGTAATCGCAATATTTGGAATTTTAGACGCTGATAAGCCGCATGATGATTCGATTCAAAGCATCAATGAAGATATTCCAACCGTTTCTGATTTGAGCACTATTATTGAATGTTTTATGAATGAGAAACTTACTCAAGTTTTGCCTTTGCCCCACGGAGATTACTTTGGAATCGATCGGGCTGATCTTATTTTGTATCTCAATATTTCATAAGTGTCTACGAGTTGTTCTAAGTAAGAATTTATGTATCTAATTATTACTATCCTTAATTATTTTTTGTAAATTACCTTCGGTTGGAAAAGAAATTGTCAGCGAATTTGGAGTAATAAAGAAAGAAAATATTTGAGAAATAACAATTGATAGTCGAAATTAATTACTATATTGATTATCCCAGTTGGTTCATTAAGTTACCACTGGAAAACAAAGTAAAATCTGCATTTTTAAATAGTTTTTAGTTTCCTAATTTTTTATAGCGAAAATATGTGAATGAAAATTATTAGATACAAATAAAATTCCACACAACATTGTTAATAATTTTTATTACAATTTTTCTTTCATTTATTATAATTTTAATTTACCTTATCTTATCTTATTTTCACTACACAAGTAGAAAAGTAGTAGAGTTTAGAATTTTCTCAACCAATTTTCGGAACCAACTCCATATGCTCATAATAATTTGAATTTCAAGACATTAACTTAATATAATTTAAATTATTGGGCTAGGGGGAACCATCGAATGAAAGGTCATAGGTCGATCGGTTTCATTTTCATATTCTAAGCTGCAAATTTCAGTTTAAATTTTAAAATATTGCTGCTTTTTTCAACTGAACTTCAAAACCAATTGATTAGCATCGAAAAATTTCAGTCGAAATGCGGAAAAAAATCAGAAAGAAACACAATGCTGGATAACTGAAGAACTCTTTAAATGCCCTTTGGTTAGTCGAATATATACGAATTTCGAATATCTTACGAATTTCACATAAACCAATATGTTCAGTTGACAAGCCTTTTTGTCTTTTGTCCAGTTTGTAAAATTCATTTTTTAATATAAATTATTCAATGCAATGTCAATGTTTGCTTTAATTTATAAGTTTTAAAGTTAAATGTTAAAGTTAAAGTTAATTAGAAATGCGAAATAAAGCGAGCGGCTGGCCAAAATCAAGATCAAAGCAAAAGAAAACTAAGCTAGGTTACATAGTATCTAATAGAGACATTCAAATTTAATGGCAATAATTAACTATTTTGGACCTCAAAAAAAATTAAAAAAGAATTCAATAAAAAATTTTCTTGTATTGAAAGCTTAGATGTCTATAGGAAATGAAGTCCAAGCTTTCTCATCGTCTAAGTGTTAGAACTGTATGAGAATTATAAAGCTCAAAAATGCCAAAAGTGTGAGTGTTAGAACTGTTTGGGAATTATAAGGCTCTGAATGCTAAAATCAAAGTCTACTATGTTGCTTAGATGGCAGTGGAAGAAAACCAGTTTGCTAGTATTTATGGAATATGGAAACTAATTTCAAATGGATAATCTTAATAAGGAGTCTCTAGCTTCATTAGTCACTAGACACTTTCACCTGGAGAGACAGACGGATAAGGTAATTCTGCAGAGGAAGTGCATATTTCATTCTAAATAGTAAGTAATTTTACCAAAAATTTAGGTTTGGTATTGACTTCTGAGATAAACATAAAAGTTCTCAATTATTTCTATAGTTAAAGTCTAGCAATGTATGCAGTAAAAATGAAAATAAATGTATTTATTTAATGTTATTAATTTGCCAGAATTAATCTTTATTAAAAATAAAACAGTCATTACTGTTTTTAATATTTAAAATTTAATAATTTTATTTATTTTATTAGTATTTGTTTATTTTATTCATTGCGTTTCCTTTCGTTTCTTTTACTTTTCATTATTATGACTTACATT
Source organism: Drosophila repletoides (assembly GCA_018150835.1). Classification (NCBI taxonomy): domain Eukaryota; kingdom Metazoa; phylum Arthropoda; class Insecta; order Diptera; family Drosophilidae; genus Drosophila; species Drosophila repletoides. Next base: position 363,262 of record JAECWQ010000228.1, read on the forward strand.
TATTTATAATATTAGTATGTTTAACTAGACGATTATAAATTTAGCCAAATGTAATGTAATTTTAATCTTACTTATAAATTCTAATTCAATTAATTTTCTAAATTTTGAATTTAATTTATATAATAATTTTTTTATCTTTTGTAATTCTTTAATCGAGTGCAATTAGTCGATTTAATATTAAATAAATAAATAAACAACGAAATTGTCTCAACCAGAATCAATTTTGCGTCGAGCTTAAATATACACATAGATAAATATGCAAATAAATAAAAGAAATTCCCTTATATACGTGTGAATATTTTGACTGATATTTTGCTGTGTCCTGTAGAACTCTTAGCACATAAAGTTTTATTTTTAAAGAGTCCCTACTGAAACTAACATGGAAGCTAAACTTCCTAACAACGAAAATCTCAAAAGATACCAAAATTGGAACAACCGCACACTTATGAAAAGTTTGTTAATCAAATTGAAGGCTGCTTTATATACCCAGACTGTCAAAAATTAATTTGGAGGATCTTTGCTAGTATTCGATCCTCACGGTCTTTACCCACCCAACCATGAAAATCATATGCGATTATTTTTATAGAGATTCCCTAAACCTTAATATTATTATGTAAGAAAACATATCATCATATCATCATCTCACACTAATAACAATATTTATTTAATAATAAATGACACTAATATATACTCCATTGCGAAATTTAATGTGATCTTCCTAACTTGTGTTGTTTTTTCTAGTTACAGAAAAATTTTTACTTTATAATTAACATTTTAATTATTTGTATTTTTTTTGTTTAATCTACCACCATTATTATTTATAATCTACCGATTCCTATCTAACTAATAACATAATAATGTGGATTTATTTTTATGGCAGGGGGTGTAAACAAAATGTGCATAGGACAAAACTAGCCTATCATATTCTATACTCTATATTTTTTTCATTTTGTTTCGTTTTTTGTTTTTTTTTTTTGTATTTATTTTTAATATAATTTTTTTTGGTTTTGTAAATACGCAATATTTTAATGAAGAATTTTTTTCAGTGTACAGGAATAATGGGATAATAAAAATTTAATAAATTTTTTTTCATTGTAAAAATAATAAAGGGAAATAAAAAACGTGTGACTTACATACATTTACTTCCATCCGAAGAGCAATCGATGAAAGGCCTTCCAACGGTGTACCGGATCATGCTATTTGTTTTGTTTTAAGTTGAGATTTATATTTTTCTTGTTGTGTTGTTTTGTTTTTTTTTTTTTTTGTTAATATTAAATTTTCATCATGTGGGATATGGGAAAGGTTTAGGGTTATGCATTTTTATCTATTTTTTTTATATATATGTGTACTATTGTTGTTAAATTTAATTTAATTCATACTAAATTTAAGAAAAATTTCAAAAATAAAATTATCTAAACAGATATATATCTGTTATATATATATATATAATTTTTCTAACAGTGTTCCTTTTCTTTAATTTTTTGTTTTTTTTTTAATTATATCGCGACTGCCATGGCGAAGATTTGCCGTTTTATACCCTTCTTTACAGAGGAGAGTATTAAAATTTTGTGCTCTTTTAAAGATTTTTTTATCTCAGATTTACAGTCAAAAGTTGAGTTGGAGAAATATTGCTAGAGATGAATTATAAATATGCTAATGTTAGTTAACAGTGGCTCTTAACAGAGTGAAAAATATTACGGCTTTTAACATTGTTACATCAAAATAAAAAGATTGTTTTATAAAAAAAAAAAATTAGAAAAATACAAAAAAGAAACAAAAATAAAGAAAATGAACGTGAAGCAACTGTGCAGAGTATTTGAATACTCGGCGCGCTTTATTCATTATGTTTCTGTACTTTTGATGCTTTTGCCTCATTCTTTGTCACGCGCCTTTTGTGTTTTTCCCCGCTTTTCTTGCTTTTCGCGCATTCTCTCTTTTCATGCTGTCACCTTTTCCATTGTCGTGTTTTATTTAGCTTATTATCCTTTTAATGTTGACAAACTGGGCGAATTTGCCAAGTGTTTTTGGCGATGTGAAAAGTGGAAATCTGTGGAAATTTGTTTTCAGCCAAAAGGAATTTATTCCGGTGACTTACTGAAGCTCTGCTGAAATATAAAATAGCTCTTCTTTCAGCTCCTGAAACCTCAATAAATAAATTGAAGTGCATAAGGAAATGGTCGGTATACAAAGGACCCTTAAGGAGCCCATCATCATCCTATCTTAATCTCGGATCATCGTCCGGTTCTCACTTGCCACGCAGAAGGGAAACTTAATTGAAGGCAAACATTAATATGAAAATTTAATATACACTTTATGAAAATTTCTTTAGACTCTGGAAAAAATATTTAAAAAAATACAGGAAAAAAATGAGTTTGAAAATTCTTACCGCTCCGCCGAGTGATAAAAATACAGAGCAATTAACCGCAAATTAACTCGAGAAAAGACGCTCAGGGTATGCATAAGTGCTTGTGCTTGTGCTGCCCATGAAAAACTTATAAAATCGTCATCAAATAAAAAATTAAAAAAACACAACATAAAATCTTAGTGAAACAAATGTCAACTGTAAGAGCATAAGCTCTGAAAGAACTCAAAAAATGAGCCAAACTCGAGCTCGGCAGCAACAACAACTGTCGTCAATTCGGAATAACGCTAATTTCTCTATACGCGCTGATGAAGAGACAATACTAACAACAATTGCCTCACTGCAAGTGAACGCGGAGAGAGCACGCTCTCTGTCGCCGGCTTTATTATGCTCAAGCAGCATAACGGAAAGTGGATCGTGGAGTGCCCAGTGCCCGTCCCCCGACCACTACTACCTAACCAATAAACTGCTGATCATAACAATGACCAGTACCATGCCCGCGCTGTCAACAACAACAACAAGGACAACAACATCAATAACAACAGCAGTTTCACAGCGACCTATATAGTCAGCTGAATTCGAAAAGCTCCCCCACTCTCCACCAAAAACGCTAGTACAGACTGGGCTCGATCGTTATGTTAAAAAGAAAATTAAGTCCGCAAGCAATAAAGAAAACAAGCGCACCCAAAATAACGAAAACGTCTGAAAGCACTGAACTTAAAAAGGCATTGAACAATAGATTCGCAATCCTCAGTGACCAGAATGAAAGTGAAAATGACGCTCAAATACCAAAGGCTAAGCCGCCGTCTGTTTATGTGCGTCAGGTCAACTGTACAGAATTAGTTAAAAAGCTAACGGACTCACTTGGAGAAGGTAACTTCTAAGTCAGCTCGATGAAAAGGGATAAGATTTACGAAACAAAAATTCAAGTAAATGACGAACAAAACTATCGGTCTGTGTGCAAGTAGCCGCTTGATAATGAAAAAATGAACTATTACACCTATCAACTTAAAAGTAGCAAATATCTACAAGTTGTTATAAAAGGGATCGAGCCAACAGTTCCAGTCAAGGAGCTAATAGATGGGCTTAAGGATAAGGGCTTTGAAGTCAAAATGGCTATGAATATAATAAATAGAAATTAAAACCCTCAACCATTGGTTGGTAGAATATTCAAGGTGGAATTGACACCTGAGAGTATCCACGTAGGTTAAAATTAAGTCCATCCAATCTACAAGCTCGCGTATCTACTTCATCGGAGAGTCACCGTTGAGGAACCGCATAAACGAAATGGACCCGTCCAGTGCACAAATTCCCAGAAATACGGACATACTAAAACTTATTGCACCCTAAGTGCCGTTTGCGTTGTATGCGGCGAGGTACATCTTACTGAACTCTGCCCCGTAAATAAGGAGGACCAATCTGCCAAAAAATGTAGTAACTGTGGGGGTAACCACACCGCCAACTATAGAGGATGCCCTGTGTATAAGGAGTTAAAAAGTCGTCTAAGCCAGCAAAAACTGTATATCGAAACCCAGCCATAAGGCCAAACTTGCCTTATATACCATCAAATACATCCCCAGGCGTTTCTTTTGCTAAAGTTTTAAGTTACAACAAAGAGTCGTACGCCTCAGTCACTAAAAATAACTTTCAAGAAGCCACTGGAATAATGCAGCATCGGGCAGCGCAACAGACACCAGAAATTCCTTCCCAAAATACCACTGAAAATCCATCCAGCTTATCTAGTGGAATAGAATCAATGCTGGCTATATTAACAAATACAATGGAACCAATACAACAAACGATGCAGGAAATCATGCGTAACCAAAATCTCCTACTGGAGCTCCTAATCAAGAAATTTGCTTAAATGGATCCTTTAAATATATCCTTCTGGAATGCGAATGGAATTTCACAGCAGAAAAACGAATTCTTGCAGTTTCTTGATCACTATAACATCGACGCCATGCTTATATCAGAAACTCACCTAACAAGCAAAAATTATTTTCACATCAAGGGATATAGTTTTTATGGGACGAATCATCCCGATGGCAAGGCTCATGGAGGCACTGGCATTCTAATCAAGTGTCGCATCAAGCATTACCTATTACCATCATTTGCAACAACTTATCTACAGGCAACATCAATTCGTATTGAAGCTCAAAGCGGTCATTTAAACGTAGCCGGTTCTCCATATCCGAAGCAGAATTTGTAAAATTCTTCAACCTGTTAGGTGACCGGTTTATAGCAGCTGGTGACTACAATGCCAAGCACAGCCACTGGGGATCGAGAAACCCAAAAGGAAAACAACTTTATAATGCCATAATCACACCATGAAATAAGCTTGACTTTATTTCCCGGGAAGGCCCACATATTGGCCCACAGATCCAAAAAAAAGCAGCCCGACTTAATTGATTTTGCTGTTACGAGAAGAGTGCCGCAAGATCACATTAATGTGGAGCACTTAACAGATCTATCATCGCATCACTCGCCAATCTTACTTCACCTCTATGACCACCCACAGTTCTCTGAACAACCACATTTCCTCACTTCTAGCAAATCTTATTGGCTGAAGAACAGAAAATACATAAGTTCTCACATTGAAGACTGCCCAAACATTGGCTGTAAAGATGACATAGATAGATCAGTTGAAACACTAAAGTCTCTCTGGCTGCAAAACACTCCACTCCAATAATAACAGCTAATAAACTTTAGAACAGTAATCGGGCTCCCAGACTTATTGAAGAGCTACTACGCGACAAGAGAAGGTTTCGGAGAGAATGGCAAGCCTATAGATCCCCCGCCTCAAAGGAGCGGTTAAAAATAGCCAACCATTTACTACGCAAAGCCCTAGAAGATGAACGAAACTTACAGCAAAGACACTATATAAAGCAACTGGCCCCAAACAACAAACTATTTCCATTGTGGTCTTGAAGCCACTATGCCCATCACATTCCGAGCAGAAGAAGTTACAGGGGTCATAAAGGACCAAGTCAGAAATCAAAAAAAGGCACCGGGTCACGATCTCATCTCCCCTAAAATGATCATAGAATTGCCGAGATGTGCAGTATATTTTCTCACCATTTGGGTTATTATCTCCAACAATGGAGAAAACCAGTCATAACAATGATCCATAAAGCAGGAAAGGACAAGTCCCAGCCTTCATTCTACAGACCTATCAGTCTCCTCCTGTGCCTATCAAAGATATTTGAAAAACTGGACCTGAATCGCATCCAGCAACATTTACACATAAACAGTGCTGTCCCACTTGAAATTCTGAGATACGCAATGCATTTGAACGGCGAGAGTATTGCTCCGCTGTTTTCCTGGATGTCGCCCAAACTTTCGACCGGGTTTGGCTAGATGGCTTGATCCATAAAATCGACATGTTACTCCCACAAAACATCCATAAAATATTGGAGTCATGACATTTGCAAAGAAGTTTCGCAGTAAGGTGCAAAGATTTCATCTCTGAATATCATCCAATTGAGGCTGGTGTACCTCAGGGTAGCGTACTTGGACCAACACTGTTCATTATCTACACAGCAGATATACCGACAAATAGTCTTACAGAAACATCGACATTTACTGATGACACTGCTATCATAAGTCGCTCTAAGTGGCCAACAAGACCAACGGAGCATCCTTAGAAAGTTGCTAGCAGACTGGCGCATACATGTAAATGAGCAAAACTGCAAACATGTCACCTTTACCCTAAATAGACAAACTTGCCCTCCTTTGTCTTTAAACCATATCAACATTCCATAAACCGATGAAGTAACATACCTTGGTGTCCACCTGGATAGACGGCTTACTTGGCGCAAGCACAATGAAGCCAAGAGAAACCAACTGAAATTAAAAGCTAGTAATCTACATTGGCTTTTAAACATCCGTTCACCACTAAGGCTCGAGTACAAAGTCCCTTTATATAAAGCAGTTCTCAAACCAATTTGGACGTATGGGTCCGAGCTATGGGGCAACGCTTGCGATAGTAACCTTGAATTAATCCAGAGAGCTCAATCGAAAATACTGAGAACTATCACCGGGGCACCTTGGTATATACGGAATGAAAATATCCACACATTAAAAAAATAAAAGTGAGTTGGCAGCTTGGTGCGTTCTTATTGCGTTTACGCCATGTGTTGTAACCAAAACAAAAATAAAAATGAGAAAAGGAAAAAGGGAAGAAAATGTAAAAATTAAATATAAAATTGTAAATTAAAAAACAAGATCAAAAGGACTTGTATGCTACGAAATATTTTGTATTACATTTGTATAGTGAAAGTAGATAAGAGCCAGATAGAAAGAGAGTTGAAGTTGGCTGATTTTTAATATTGTGCCATAGAATTTGCAATTCATATTTGCATGTTGACAGTTTGGCTCGAGTACTTTGTGTGCCGTTCCAGGACAACAACAAACAGGATATGGAAGAGGAGTGAGTAAGGATATTAAGGGACATGCACAAAAGCGTATTAACATGGATCAGGTATACGAATTTTAAGAATAACTGCAGCTTAGCCTGCCACAATAATGCGCATAGTAGACTTGATAATAATAATAAAATAAAAAAAACCAGTTTATAAAATGGGTAATATTTAATCAAATTTTGAATCGTTAAAAGCCTTGCTACAAAAAAGATAACTTGGCTAAGAGCTACGTAAGAACGTGGATAATTGAAACTCGAAAATTTACCGAGTAAACACATGGAAAATTATTGATGAAACAAATTTTTATAAATAGCTAATATTTAATCAAATTTTTAATCGTTAAAAGCCTTGCTACAAAAACGATAAAGTTGCTCAGGGGGAAGACGGCACAACTCGACAATTACAGAGTAAACAAATGGAAAATTATTAATGGAAAAAAATCTGATATACAATCGCATTTCACCACTCAAACTTGGAAAAATTAGAAGATTAGCCTTGAACGAAGTGTTCGAGTAAAGGGAATAGTTTTGTATGGAACATATTAGCCGAAATAAACAAAGAAGATAACTCGATATTAGTTGCATTTGTTTACTGCCGCTAAAATGTATTCGCACAGCAGAGTGTTTCTTCCAGAGCCACCAGAACTTAATCCGGTTAAGAATTTATGAGGAGAGGTCAATAAAATTGTGTAAAAGCGGGCCATTTCAAAAAAATGGTTTAGTTAAATTACATTTGTTAAAACACAAAGTAAAATACTCCGCTCTGCCAATACTTTTGTGCGTCACTGTGCATACAACACATTCGATAGGCTCACACACACACACTCACTTACTTGAGAAGTCTCGAGTTTACCTGAACGAGAAGATTTTTTTGACGACAATTGATTTGACCGAAATTCGGCGAAGCTCGGCTCGGAGTTGAGTTGATTTGATTGAGTTGAAAACGATTGAACAAACTCGAATTTACCCGTTGCAGGTCTCTGAACAAAATATATACAAAGTTACCAAAAACAATTTATATACACACATACCAAAAAAAAAAAATAAATATATATATATATATAAACACTCACCCAAATCCAAAATAATTATTTATATATACTTACCAAATTATGTAAACACTTACCAAAAACCACACTAATAACTGATTGAAAGTTACTTATGAAATTAGACGAATTCTGTTGGCTCCTTATGCATAAAATACTAAAACCGTTTGGAAATTCTAAGCATGATTTGGGTCTTCAAAAAAAGTTGCCTATTTCCTTCAATTCCTTCAAATATTCAGCTTGAGTGCATAATTAAAATCATCAAATTGCTTGTGAATTTCTCCGACAACAGTGCAACAAATAATTGCCACAAATAGTGTAAATCCGTGCAACATTCACAGTCATATTTATTACCAAAGAATCCCTGAACAGGGATATGGACTAAGCCCTCATTACCTCAACGATAATGACAGAAAATATTTTATAATAATTAATATTTAGCAGCAATTTGTGAAACGAAAATCATAAAACACTGGGCTATAAATCGTGCAACTACTTGCAGCTTTGGATTGGATAGCAATACAAAAATAGGTCCTTGGGAATAATAAAATTCCCATATATATCTGAAATTTTGAGACATGTTTTCAAGTTGTGCAGAAATTATTTTTATATAATAAAGCTAAGAAAAATATTACAAAAGCTAATGGTGAGATTTCGGCTAGAAGCTTTTAGAAAGAAAGGGTATGAGGCCGCTGGGCTGCTCACAGAGAAGTTATTCGCTTCCATTGAAATTAACAGTTTCTTCATTTGTTATTCGCCCTGTAAGCCCGCTCTTTATTACCAAAAATCTATGCGTAAATCTGATTTTCATATTTTGCAGCATTAAATGATATCAACTGGCATTTAACCCTCGTTTTTTTGTGGTTAGAAGAAGAGAAAACCAGAAAATGCATTTGGCGAAAAATTGCTTACAATTTCAAAGCAATTGTTTCAGTTGTTGTTGTTGTTGTTGATGCACAAAAACGATTAAAATTTTAAATTTACACGCAATTGTGCAGTCAGTTGGGAGTTTGAGGTTAGAAACTGGGGACGGGGGGTGTGAGGCGCTCTGTTTATGATTTGGAAATAATTGCAAAGCGCTGGCAAAGACCACTAAATACAGCAGAAAAAACAGCAGGGCGTGGCCTGAACAGGGGGCGTAGCAATAGGGACCCGAGGACTCGAAAAACAGGGGGGAGGGTATACGGAAGCAGTTCGGGTAATTACAATTGCATTGCAATTAAATAGGCAACTGTAACGCCGCCTCAAGCGTGCGGCACAGCGCAGAGACTGACAGATATAAGCATTTTGGATACAGTTCTGCGCTTAACCTAAGAAGAAAGCATTCAAAATTTAGAAAGAGAACCCCTAAAAACAATAATATTGATTTAAAACCGGTTTTTTTTATGAAAAATTTTGATTGTTTCTGCAGTTAATTTAATAAAATTAAGGAATTACACTGAATTATAAAAATATAATTTGGCTGGCGTAGTTAGAACAGGATGAAAATTGAATTTTATAGGCATAAAGAACAAATATTTAGAGGTGAAACTTACCAATCAAAGATTTCCGAATCATTGCAGTATTCTGAAAAGGAAGTAAAGAAATACGATTAAAAATAATATTTAAATAATAGCCAGAGTAATAGGGTATAATAATTCTGGGAAATAAGTTTTTCCTATTCATTCATTTAGTCTTCAAATAGTTATCGATTAATTCCATTTTTTTCTTATAACTTAAGCCCAATTTTCAGAGTGTAGTCACAAGGCGAGGCAGAGGCAAAGGCGAAGGCTGCTGGCCAAATGCATAAATCAAAATGCACAAATAACCTGGCCGCAATGGGAGAGGCAGCGGCAGCGGCATCGATGCGGAGACACACGCACAAATCGAGAAACAAATACAGCTGTGGTACCCGGAATTATGGAAATTGTGTTGACTTACACAAAATCCTGCCCAGCGCCTCGATATATGCAATTGCATATAAATATTTACGCGGCGTGGGCGCAAATTAATGGCCTATGCCATGGACGGGGGTATTAATGCCCAAAATTAATATTCAATTCTATTAGAAGGATTAAAACGTTTAAGCAAACAGCTTAAATGAATGTAAAAAAAAAAGAAGAATAACTATACAAAGAGAAATTGAAAAAAGAACAGCTTCCAAGTTCTTTCTTTTATTAAACAAATATTAATATTAAATAATATTAATCAATTAAACAAATGTATCCTTTCCTCACGTTGGTCGCCAAAAACTTATTTAGCAAACCAGCGCTAGTATTAACAAACAAAATTATGCAGTAAAATGTAACTAAATGTAGATGCCCTCGTGTAGGAGTCAGACACTTATGTAATCGAGCCCCTCGTATGGGAGTCAGACACTCAGTCCACGCAAACAAGATTATTGCTTAAAGATTATCCATCTTTGAGGGTTAATACCGGGAGTCGACGGTGTCACAGCGGGGGTCGGGACCCTTTAATTCCCTAGCTCTTTCGGGGTGGGGTGGGTTTGCTGTGTCCTGAAGAACTCTTCGCACATAAAGTTTTATTTTTATAGAGTCCCTACTGAAACTAACATGGAAGCTAAACTTCCTAACAACGAAAATCTCAAAAGATACCAAAATTGGAACGAACTCAAAATTATTAAAAATTCGTTAATCAAATTGAGGGCTGCTTTATATACCTAGACTGTCAAAAATGAATTTGGAGGATCTTAGATAGTATTCGATCCTCGCGGTCTTTACCCACCCAACCATGAATCTCATATGCGATTATTTTTATAGAGATTCCCTAAACCTTTATATTATTATGTACCCATGTCAACAGGAAAGAAAACTTTTACTTCATTATCTCAAACTAATAACAATATTTATTTAATAATAAATGACACTAATATATACTCTATTGCGTTATTTAATGTAAACTTCCTAACTTTAAATTTAATAGATTTTTGTTTTCGTGTTGTTTTTTTTCTAGTTATAGAGAATTTGTACTTTATAATTAACATTTTAATTATTTGTATTTTTTTTCTTTTAATGTAACACTATTATTTATAATATAACGAATTTAAGTATTAAAAAAAAAAGATCCATATTTCCTTATAATTAATTTTAATTCAACAAACTAACATATCATATTCTCTATTTTTTTTAATTTTGTTTTTTTTTTTTTGTTGTTTTTTTTGTATTATATTATTTTTTGTATTTATTATTAATATTTTTTTTTTTTTGCTTTTGTAGATACGCAATATTTTAAGGAAGAATTTTTTCAATGTACAGGAATAAGGGAATTATAAAAATTTAATAAAATTTTTGTTTTTCATTGTAAAAAGAATAAGAGAAATAAAAACGGGTGACTTACATACATTTACTTCCATCCGAAGAGCAATCGATGAAAGGCCTTCCAACGGTGTACTGGATCATGCTGTTTGTTTTGTTTTATGTTGACATTTATATTTTTCTTGTTGTGTTGTTTTGTGTGTTTTTTTTTTTTGTTTTTGTTTCTTAATATTACATTTTTATCATATGGGATATGGGAAAGGTTTGGGGTTATGCATTTTTATCTATTTTTTTTTTTCTATATATATGTGTATTTTTGTTGTTCAATTTAATTTAATTCATACTAATTTTAATTCTGAAAAATTTCAAAAATATAATTATCTAAAGAGATACCTATCTGTTATATATATATATAATTTGTTCTAAAAGTGCTCCTTTTCTTTAATTTTTCTTTTTTTTTTTTATCCAAATATTATCTGCCTTTTCCCACTATGCACACATGTTTCTGTTTTAAAAATTTTATCAATTATTTTCTTTCCACATGTTTCTTGTACATGGTACCACTGTACACATGTTTTTTTAATTTTCTTTTACCTAATTTTCTTCCCTATTTTAAGATATACTGTACCACTGTACACACATGTTCCTAATGCTGATTGTTGTTTTTCGTTTTTTCTTTTATTTTTTTGTTGTTATTTTATTTAATTGCTGTTGCTCCAGGTGAAACAGCAGTACAATATGTAGAGGGACGAATTATTTGGGCGGCACTGTACAGCACAATTAGTCCATATGGGGATCTACGGTGGTGGCCGTAAAAATGTACCTGCCCCCAAAATTAGATTTAAGGCAAACTTTTGCCGTCTCTAACTGGAGGGGGTTAGGTTAAAATACCCTTTTGTCGAATCTATAGGCTGTATTAAGACTCTCTTTCCTAAGATCAGCCTTGAGCTGGATGCATCCAGATTAGATCTGGGACCCACGTTGCACGTGGGCGCAAATAATATTTATTTTTATATTATTTTAAAATAATTAAAATAATTTGAATTATGTTTTTTTTATATTTTAGCACTAATATTAATAATATTATTATTATTTTAACACACTTTTACTATTTTTAAATAATTTTATTAATTAACGTGGTGACAGACCGTCAGCCCAATGTGCAGCAGCTCCACCGTCTTTTGCAATGTGAAATGGAAAGAACTTTTCAGTAGCTTTACAAGCTTATATACCACAAAAAGCTTTTTCTAACACATGCTCAATTATAGCGGCGATTTGTCGCATGCGTATGCATCGCTTTGCTCGCGATATTCAGCTAAGCTGCAGCTTGCGCAAGCTCGCTCATAAGCTTTATGCGAGAACGCAGCTTTATTGCATTACATTGTCGATCTCTTTTCTGCTTTAAGCTTTAGAATAAAGCATTCAACAATTACCGCGTAAGCTGGCTCATAAGCTTATTGCGTTAACGCAGATTTATTGCATTGTGTTGTCGATCTGTTTTCTGCATTAAGCTCAGAAAAACTTCTCAACCATTACAGCGCAGGCGACAAGTTTGTCGCAAACGGCTTGCGCTGTAATTACCTATGTATTTCTTATGTATGATTCTGCCACCATTACACAACCTGATAATTCTGATTCGATAGAAGGAAGATTAGCGGGAAATTAAACTCGAATATCTTTCGCATGGTAAGTTCCAAGTTCTCGGCCCTGTAAGTTCTCTAAAATATAAAAACAGTTGCCAAGTTTTCTTGCTACCCGACACTTCAAAAACTGTGGTGCTAATTTTGCATTAAAGTTCTGCGAGAATTTGCTCAGACTAAAGTTTCGTCTAAAAACTTCCTGACCTACTTTGTACGTAATGGGCTTGGAACGCAAATTGTACTTTGCCGCATTTCTTGTGTACGCTTTCCTAATATTTTTTGTATATCTTTACGGAGTAGTGCTAATTGATCACTTCTATCCAACGGAATTATAGGCTCTTCTAAAAGTGATACATCGTTTAATAATTGATAATCAGAACCATGTGTGATCATACCTAATCCAAATAATGCTTTATATGGAGAGCAGCCAAATGATTGATGCAAAGATAATCGCAAGGAACATGAAATGGCCGAAATATGCTTGTCCCACTCGGTCTGATCTTCTTTCAAGTAAGCGCGAACAGCCGCTAACAAGGAACGATTGACTCGCTCTGCAGCGTTACTTTGAGGGGAGTATAAAGCTGTATATACATGTCTTATGCCTAATTCGGTCAGAAAACTATTAAAATCATTCGCTTTGAACTGAGAACCATTATCACTAACTACAGTTTTCGGTACTCCAAAACAGTGAAATATATTCTTTGATAGGAAATCCTGAATTGCTGACGAAGTAAATTTTTTAAAGGATGAAGCCAATGATATTTACTGAAATGATCTAGGACAATGAGCTATCTGACATGACCACGTTTACTTCTTGGGTACGGTCCTAACAAATCAATATATAACCTCTCGAAAGGTCTACAAGTTGGAGTTTGTAAGCCCATGGGCGGTCGAAGAACATAATTGGGAGCCTTGGTTTCCTTACAGGTGTCACAATTTCGAATGTAACACGCACATCTTTGGCTAAACCAGGCCAGAAAAGATTTCTACTTAATTTCTCGATGGTTTTTGAATTCCACAATGCGAAGAAATTACACTATCATGAGCTTGTTTTAGAACATTGGTTCTAAGACGTTCAGCGACCCATAATTTCCATGAGTTTGTTCCTGTGTTTCAACTCCAGTGGAATGTTCTGTTCTCATGTAAATAAAGTGCTGAGAAATTTTAATATCAGGGAATTTTGATTGATTCTGCGTAAATTTCTCGATAAGTGATTTATATTCTGAATCAAAGAAAGCTTTAGAATCCAAATCAATAATTGGGTTCATTTCTAATTCTGCGAGCTCATCCTCACACATTCTCGACAATGCATCGGGAACAATATGCTCTTTTCCTTTCCTATGAGAAATTGAAAATTTATACGGCTGTAATCGGAAAATCGATCTAGGAGCCTACCAGAAGCATTTTGTTGGCGCATAAACCATAGCAGACTGGAGTGATCAGTAACAACTTCAAATTCCTGCAGCTCTAAATAGCATTTAAAATTTTCAATAGCTAAGATGAGTGCTAAACACTCACGTTCGGTTACACTATAATTTTGCTGTGCACGACTTAATATTTTTGACATGAATGCAATTGGCATTTCATTATTATCAGGCGACAGTTGAACCAAGACGGCTTCTATTCCAAAATTACTAGCATCACAATGAAGGTAAAATTTTTTCTGAAAGTCTGGATTCTGTAAGACGGGAGCAGAAGTAAGTATAATCTCAAACTTTTGCATCGCTTCTTGCCCATTATCTGTCCAGGCGAATTTCTTTTTAACAAACAACACATCTGTTATAGGGCATGTCAACTCCGCATAGTTGTTGATGAAACGGCGATACCAACCGCTTACTCCTAAAAACCCACGAACGTGTTTAAGGTTCCTTGGTGTTGGCCAATTTAGAATACACTCAATTTTCGCAGGATCTATGCAGATACCTCCACTACCGATTACGTATCCTAAATAGTTTGCACAAAAATGGCTTTTCAATGTTCACAGTTAGATTGGCTTTTCGAAATTGCTCTGCCAGACTTACAAGAACTGAAAGGTGTGAGGAAAATGTTTCTGAGACGATGCATACATGATCTAAATATCCAAACACACAGTAACGAAGATCAGGGGGGATTATATCATCCATAAGACGACACATGGTGGACGGCACGTTGCAAAGGCCGAAACGCATAACTTTGAATTGATACAAAGGCCTGCCAGGCACTGTAAATGCGGTTAATGGCTTTGATTCTTTCGATAGCTCAATTTGCCAATATGCATCCTTGAGATCCAATTTTGATATAATGTTAGCCTTTGGCATTCGTGAGAAAATACCGTCTATGCTGGGCAAAGGATAAGCATCTTTCTTTGTTGCCTCATTTAACTTGCGTGCATCTAAACAAAGACGCACCTTGTTGGGTTTCATAACATATTGACGCATTGGCGAACTCCAGGCACTGGACGAAGGCTCAATAATATCTAATTGTAACATACGATCTATCTCGGCGTACAATAGTTTCTCAACTGCTGGACTGACGGGATAAAATCGTTGCTTTACTGGGGGAGCGACTCCAATATCAATGTGATGTTTAATCATGGGTGTTCTACCTAATACGTCAACTCAGTTAGGGAATAAATTTTTAACTACTTCTAGTTGTTGTTGTTGAACAGGAGTTAAAAGGGAGGTACAAATTGGTTGCTTGAATTGCAGGACTGTTTTCTATTTCTCTCGTAGGCGATTCTATGGAACTTATCACATTAAAAGCTAAAGCGAAAATCTTCCAGAAATCTACACCTAAAATCAGTCTCTGCCTAATAGATGGCATAATATACAGTTGAATGGATTTTTCCATTTCTTTATAAATCATATTAACTGTAAGTACACCTATAACCTCATGAGCTTTTTTCACATAAGATTTAATTGATTTAAATTCTGCCATATTTGAATAGTTCTCTAATGCTAATGTAGACCCAAAGCAACTGATGCTTGCACCGGTGTCTAATAAACCATGTTCAGAAAAGTTCAAAAGGACACTTCTGCATAACAACGAAGATCATTGTTATTTTTAAATATTGCTGAAATTAATGCCTTACTGCATTGTTTCATTCTCTTAAAATAATTCTTACAACGTATTGAATTTCTAGAGCTTAGGGTACTAATTTCACTAAAAATTATAGTTCTAATATCTAAATAATTTCTAAGTCGTTCATGATAGGGAAGAAATGGTTTTTATTTACGGGTAACATTTCATAATTTCCTGTTGGTTTTATAATCGTTACTGAACTTCTTTCTTTTATTTCTTTAAGGGTATCCTGTTGTTGTGGGATACACCCTTCAATACGTTTTCCGACTTACGACGAATGCATGTCGAACATTGTGACTTATAAACATTCAGAGCGCCACATCCGTAACAAAATATACGGCGCTGGGCTAAACAATTTTCCCAGTCGTGTCCCTGGACATCGCAGTTCCAGCAAGTTACATTATTACAAGTGGCAGCGACATCACTTTTGTTACTAACCTCTATTGTTTGATCTACATCATCTTCTTTCTCTTCTATAGCGTATACTTGATGAAGAGTTGCCTGTGGTTTTGGTCTAACAAATTCTTCTGCACGATTGCTAAGTTCTCTAACTAAATTTTCATGCATCTGTACATACCTTCGTAGTTGTCCTACTGTGTGTACAGGCTAATACAGCAATTTGTGTCGCGCTTCTGGAAGCATTTTATTTTTTAGAATCTCAATCAATTCTTCCTAATCTATACGAATAGAAGACTTATCAATTATTGAGACCACAGCATCATAAAAATCCGAGAAAGATTCACCAACTTTCTGTTTACGAGAACGTATTTGTTATTTGATAGCAAACTCTGATCGGTAATCGCGGTATTGGTGCCGTAATGCAAGAGAAAAATCGTCCCAAGTGATGCGACTCACTTGCTTATGATAACGCCAAAACCAATCTCGAGCTCTTCCGACAAACAAAATATGTAAATGTTTACATAGTGCATCGAAATCTCCTTCTAAAGTTTCATTCGTAAGTACATTCACTCGATACATAAATTCGTCTACACCTAACCCTTCAGCTGAGCCATCAAAGTGCAAGTTCCATTTCTGCATTACTTCTGCAATTTTACTCGACTGTACGGATGTACGATTTGCAGTGGAAATTGGAGCAGACATAGCTTGAGAGCCATTAACTGGATTTCTATGGCTTACATGTAAATCCGATATCAAGCGTGAAACAGTTTGTTCAATCATATCCTGTATCATTGAATAGTCTACCGATACCGATTGTACCGGACGAGGATTATTTATTATTAGGGTGGTAAGAACGACCTCTTCTTCTTGGGTTTAAACCCCGCGAAGGAACATCAGATGGGTTAGTACCAATGCTGGCTTCTAACTCATTTAATCTGAATATCACTCGCTTCTACTGAACGGGTGTCTCCTTGAGCAGACACTCCTTCTAATGTCTTGGCTAAATTTCTAGTGATAGGACGACGGCTAGTACCTGGAACATTGGCATCAACCTGTTTTGCTCTGGGTGAACAATTACCTATGACTAATTTTAAATTATTTGTGTCTATTAGATTGACACATTCGGGACAATTATTATGTGCTTTGTAACCAATCCTCAAGACAATTTTTTATGGAAAATATGCTTACAGGCTGTTATATAGCACGACTGAGTATTGGTCATTATCTGAGAACAAATACTACAATTCTTCTCAGCGGCATCCACTGAGGCGGATATATTTTGGGGGTTATGTTCAATAGGCATTATTAACATTTTAAGTTTCCTATTTAATTGACATTTGTTTTGGCTAACATGATAATATAAAAATCGTTATTTGTTTTTTATTTTTGACAGTACTCGAATATAAAAAGTAAGAAAAGAATTTTGGGTTATTGCTACTACAAATAGAAAAGCTGACAATTGTCATATATACGCATTTAAATACATTCCTGTTGCTCGGTAGCGATACACTAAAACAGTATGATACATTTATTCCAGAGTCAACCAGACTGCATTTGCATCGAATACATCTAACATTCATCCACTAATCATACCTAAAAAGGATAAGAAATCAATTCTAAATCTACCAAAAATTCAAACAATGATCCAAACAAAAGGGTTTCGCACGCATAATCGGCAGGGTATTCAGTTTCAGCTAAATACCCAAGATTCCAGATTATTATACAATAGTATTGTAAGGTTTCATGATCAAAATTTTAATAAATAATAAAATAGATATCGAAAACAAGCGAGCACTAACTTTGGAGAGCAGTGGAGTAAATTGAGTGTTTAGATTGAACTGTCCTATCTTTTAACTATTATTTAACATATATATATATGTGCAAGGTAATCGATCTTAGCCAAATACCAAGTTCCAAGACACATACATTGAATTAAATAATCTCACACAGTCAAGGCATAACTATTATGTTTTTTCCATAACCCTCATAGCATACATTTTCAATGTAAGTAAAACAATGCTACTCCTAAGTTGGGGATGTGCGACGACTAATTCAGAAAGGTATCTTACTAACATTAGTGGTTTCTAATGCTATCAATAGTCTTTCCAAATGTAGCTGTGCCCCACGTTTGGGCGCCAAAAATCTTATGTAACCTTTCCTCACGTTGGTCGCCAAAAACTTATTTAGCAAACCAGCGCTAGTATTAACAAACAAATTTATGCAGTAAAATGTAACTAAATATAGATGCCCTCGTGTAGGAGTCAGACACTTATGTATGGGAGTCAGACGTATGGGAGTCAGACACTCAGATAACATCCACGCAAACAAGATTATTGCTTAAAGATTATCCATCTTTGAGGGTTAATACCGGGAGTCGACGGTGTCACAGCGGGGGTCGGGACCCTTTAATTCCCTAGCTCTTTCGGGGTGGGGTGGGTTTGCTGTGTCCTGAAGAACTCTTCGCACATAAAGTTTTATTTTTATAGAGTCCCTACTGAAACTAACATGGAAGCTAAACTTCCTAACAACGAAAATCTCAAAAGATACCAAAATTGGAACGAACGCAAAATTATTAAAAATTCGTTAATCAAATTGAGGGCTGCTTTATATACCTAGACTGTCAAAAATGAATTTGGAGGATCTTAGATAGTATTCGATCCTCGCGGTCTTTACCCACCCAACCATGATTCTCATATGCGATTATTTTTATAGAGATTCCCTAAACCTTTATATTATTATGAACCCATGTCAACAGGAAAGAAAACTTTTACTTCATTATCTCAAACTAATAACAATATTTATTTAATAATAAATGACACTAATATATACTCCATTGCGTTATTTAATGTGATCTTCCTAACTTTAAATTAAATAGATTTTTGTTTTTGTGTTGTTTCTTTTTTTCTAGTTACAGAGAATTTTTACTTTATAATTAACATTTTAATTATTTGTATTTGTTTCTCTTTTAATCTAACAATATTATTTATAATATATCGAAATCTGAGTATTAAAAAAAAGATCCATATTTCCTTATAATTAATTTTAATTCAACAAGTTCAATTAACTTTTTTCTTCTTTCTATACAAAATTTGATGAATTTAAATTAATTAAAAATAACAAAATTACTTAAATAATTTGAAAAAATTTCAGAAATAAAATTCCTATTTAACTAATAATATATTGAGGTGGATTTATTTTTTACGGCAGGGGGTGCATAGAAAAAAAACTAACATACCATATTCTATACTCTATATTTTTTTAATTTGTTTTTTTTGTGGTTTTTTTTTTGTATTATATTATTTTTTGTACTTATTTTTAATATACATTTTTTTTTTTTTGCTTTTGTAGATACGCAATATTTTAAGGAATAATTTTTGCAATGTACAGGAATAAGAGTATTGTATTGTAATGTATTTCTTATGTATGATTCTGCAACCATTACACAAAGAGAAATAGAAAAAGCGAAAACCTCTCCTGGAATCATAAAAAAGTGGGAGAAAGCACAGATTGAAAGACAGAAAGAGAAATTTAACTATAAAATCATCTCTCTCTCTCTCTCTCACGACCTCTTTGAAGAGTGAAAACAAAAGCAAAACGTTTAAGAATGTCGCTTAAAGCATAATAGAAAAATCAAACAGCTTCTTAACAGAGCAAAAGTAAGTAATATTATTTAGTTTTTTTATTTAGTTTAAATATTAAAATATATATTATCCCAAGCCGAAAGATCATCTACGCCCATGATCTGTAGTCCGCCTAGAACCTAGAACTGAATACTACTCTGCAGGAGCCGAAGCTGTGTTACCGAATCTCCCAGCTAAGTTTGATCAATGATGGTCAAATATTATTTCATCGGAAATTTATTTCTTATTTTACGTACAAATCGTGAACAAATACATTAGTCTTGCGTAAAGCCAGAATCTATTTAATTCGAGTATTTAGCAGATAAATTTATACAAAATGTATCTATTGGGTGTATGTAAAAAGCCTAATGAATAATGCTGTCCAATATGCAGATTAGATAAAATTTTTAATTTACAAATTTAATGCAAATCCATCAATACTAATGTATTTAAATTGTTACAGCAATTGTTATTATTATTCACTCATTATAGAAATATTATTGAATATGCATATAAAGAGAGAAAAACTCAATTTATTCACTCGCTCATTTTAAATAACTAACAATGGGCAATATTTAAATGTACGAAATAAAGAAATGAATAATACAACAAAAAGATTACTAAGGAGAGTCTACATTCAGCACGCCGAGGATTAGAAATTAAGAATTCATTCATATTTTCAGCCGATTCGATCAACAATTTATTTATTTATGTTCTCGGAATTGATTTCTCCACCAAATCTACTAATTTAATTTGAACAAGCGAGAGAAATTGAAATCCACAGAAAATCTGTATTCATAGCCCAAGAAAATTTGCATATTTATCTTTATCCAAGAAATAACCGGCTCTGCCAATATTGAAAGTATATTTTGATAAGAGCAGATTTTCAGGTTTCCTTCCATTTTTCGTCCTTAGGGGTGGAATTTCAATATAATACAAATACCCATACAACTTTTGAGGCACTATTTTCTTACTCGAATTCGTTAAGAAATCGTTTTTTTGAGCTTTTCATCAAAGAGTTGAATTTTCTGCGGGTTTGCCAGAGAATTTCACGCATTGAACAGCATAAAAGATTTAACAGATTTTGCATTTTCCTGTTGATAGATTTTAGAGGCACTCTTAAATTTATTTTTTTCCTTTCCTTTTCTTTTATTCCCTTTCTATTATTTTCTTTTATTTAATATTTTTTCCTTTTTGCAGCCAGACAAATCCAAACATAGACGACCCATTCGCCTAGACAAATAAACAAATCTCGACAAGTGCTCACAGATACACACACATACACACAGTGATAGATACAGTCGCAGATACAGGTATACATGTGGATACACTCAAAGAAAATAAGGCACACCCACAAAATATTCATTCACTTACTACAGGTAAAATAATATATTGAAAATCATATCACAATAAAAACTGTTTTTCTTAGGGAAGTCCTTGATTCGTGAATTCAAGCCGAAAATCTACCAAAATTGCTTATTTTAAGTTTAATATTTCTCTTCCTTTATCTCGGTTAGAATTTCATTATTAAATTTAGTTAGTTTTGACTTATTTCTCACTAAGATTCTCAAAAATAATATTAGATTCTACCTATTTGAGAAGAGTCTCAAAAGCCAATGTTATTTCCAGAGTTTCTAGATGAACGAAAGGATTTTTTAAGCAAACTTGTAACTATTTTCTTTATACTTTTGTACAGATTTCTCTATATCTGTTTCTTTAAGTGTACAAATACAATATTTGGCATATAGCCGGGCACAAATGTGTTTGCGCTTGTCACTTGTGGAGTTCTGCGGTTCTCTGTGTGTGACTCTGGCTTAGCGTGCGTCAACATTTTGGGGCAAACACTTGCCCACTCTCTGCCCTGCCAGCTCGTTACCCTTCATCCTCTCTGTGGGTTGTTGCCACTGATCCACGCAATTAATTTCTGTATCACAGCGTCAACTGAAGTGAAGTGCCCCAGGTGGGGCCTGTAAAGGTTGCTTTAGACTCTACACAGCATTCAAAAAATGAAACCAAAACAAATAGCGAACATCAAAAGCTGCTACTAAAAAAATTTGGAATAAAAAAGAAGAAATATTTGTTGCCCAGGACCTGGGCCAGACTCATACCCAGGACCAGGCCCAGACTCAGACCCAGGCAATATCCGGCAGATAGACTGACCAAACTGAACTACAGCTACGACTACTGGAGATATTTGAGCTATATGGGGGCTACGGATGTCTTATTTTTTAAGCTGTCTGCAAGCAACATGTATATGACAGCTGTATGAATCGTTTGTAATCATCCAACTGGCAACCACCTGAAATATTCAGCGGTATTGAGAGTACAAATAGATTGGTAGACCAGCAGATAGTTTCAAACAGCAGCTGAACTTTGAACAAAAGTGGAAGTAAAGCTGTTTCGATTAATCCAGAATCGAAAAGAAGGTGTAAATCTTCTCTGTTCAATTAGGACTAGGAATTTATATTGTATTCAAAAAATATTCAAGTGAGAATTTCAATTTCAAGACAATTGTTTGATAGCACCAATGAGATATGCTCCGAAATCAAAGTCTGAGGTTCAAACCACTGAGATCTCAGCTCTCCTGTAAGCAAAGCCGGAACAACAAAGAACAAAACTGATGTTTTCACGTGCGAGATTTACGAGCGACGTGCATTTGGTTAAAACGTATAAACGCACTTCAATCTCTGTCTCTGTATGTATATTTTTGTGAGCGTGTGTGTGGATGTGTGTGAGTGTATGCGTGTGTTAAAAGCTTGAATTAAAAGCCTGAAAAATTAGCATAATTCTATCAAAATGGAATCAGTTCCCATTAATTTCGTGCTCGAAAATGAAGAGGAAAAAATGGTTTTTTTTTTTTTTTTTTTTGTATATATAAATATACGTTCCGTTATGGGTAGTGAGTTTAGAATGAAATCCACTCAAAAATGTGTGGTCTACTTTTTGGAGTGGAATGCAAAAACCATATATCATTTTTTTATTCGAAGAGCGTTCTTCTAATTTTGAATATAATCTATTCTTTGCAATAGAATTCTCTATAAAACCTTATATTCTTTTCTATCTGGAATTTATTTAAAAATATATAAATTAAATAAGATATAGAGATAAATCATTATCTTAAGTTTTTAAAGTATTTCTTCAATTAAAATACAATAATTTTGTAAGCTTCACTGTCTTCTTTGAATCTATACTAAGCTGATCGACTGTTGACATTACTTATAGAATATTTACCTATCTTTTTATCTATATTTTTGTAGGGTATAAGGAGGTTTTTTTGCTGCTTATTTCTCGGTAGCTGCGGACTCATTAGCTGAGAGAGGAGCTTTGAAAGAGAACATTTGTATGAGTGTGCGTGTGCGTGTGCGTGTGTGTTAGCCAACCCCAATAATTTAAGCACAATATATGGCATTTAGCTAAAGATACACAGAGCAGAGCCTGCCCCTCTCTCTCCATCCTCCTCCCGCTGCGCCTTTGGTCAATGGTCCAGACACAAAAACGCTTGGCAAATGTTTTGTTTGGTTTTTCTTCCTTTCTTTCTTTATGTTTTTGGGGTTTTTGTCTGGTTCTAATCCTTACAGGATACAGATCGAGACGGTCAGAATGCATTTGGCATAAATTTAATGTATTTGTTGTTTTTGCTTTTCTTTTGGCCTTTGCTGTGCTTAGTGTTAATTAGTATTTAATCTATGAACCATAAAAAAATCTCTTTTCCGGAAAGGACACTCAAGTTCGTTGCGCCGCTTTTGCGCCTTAATAAATTGCCAATTGTGTGTCTCATAGAACTTAAGTCAACTAATTGCAACATTTACTTTTTTGTTCCATATATATATATATATATATATATATGTGTTGCATATTACCCACCAGGATTTTTTTTTTTTATGTATCTTTTACCCTCTTCCTATTGAATTTTCATTGCTCTCCTTCTGTTTACACTTAGCAAAGTAATTGTACTTCTTTTTGGCGTAATGCAAACGAAAGTAGGTTCTATTTTAATGGCTCTAAAAGTAAAGAAATCCATATATTAGACAAAGTTTCCTACTGGATACTGGGTTCATTGCCAAGGCGTATGCGATAAAAGCTCCTATACTTTGGTGGTGCAAAAAGAGTAGCAATAAAACTGTTGCAAAACAATTAGCAAGCGCAACCCTTTGGTCAATGGTCCAGACACAAAAACGCTTGGCAAATGTTTTGTTTGGTTTTTCTTCCTTTCTTTCTTTATGTTTTTGGGGTTTTTGTCTGGTTCTAATCCTTACAGGACACAGATCGAGACGGTCAGAATGCATTTGGCATTTAATGTGGTAATATGCTTTTACCAAATCTAACGTCGAAAATACTTTTTTCCGTACAGTTGGTCCGTGAAATCATGGATATGAGCAATCGGGTAGCGGTCAGGTATCGTTACCGAGTTGAGCTTGCGATAATCCCCGCATGATCTCCCGCCACCATCTTTTTGGCTGGACGAAGGGCTGTTTGAAGGCCGACAAATACCTTCTTTTATTAAGAAATTTATTTCAGCCTTCGCGATGGCGAGTTTCTCCCCGGCTAAACGGCGTGGTCGATCCGAAACAGGCGCACCTGTGCATCCTATATGATGACGGACTTCATGGTGCTTGGTACTCTTCCTAGTTGGAATTGTGACGTGCACGTATTTTTGTAAGAGGCTCTGGAACTTTGCAGCACCTCGAACTGTTGATATTGAAAAATTCCTAGAACTAGAAATGCAGGTTAATGACGATAAACCAGTGACAGAATCTATCAACCGTTTGTTTTTTAAATCGATGAGTAGCTGAAATTGGGACAGGAAATCTGTACAAATTATGGCTACTTGCACATCGGCAACAACGAAACAGGTTTAATTCCATCACCGAAAATCCATACGTTTGAATGGTTGTTCCATTTGCCGCATATAGGGTGAGATTGCTTTGTTTTTGATTCCGTCTACCCAACGTGCGTGGTATGACGGAAATCACAGAACCGGAGTCGATAAGGAATCTGACATGCGATTTGCAATCCGTAATGTAGAGGCGGCGCTCTGATGTGATAATTGGTTGGCTTGTTTGGTCGCTGTTGTTGTTGTTGGGGCTGTCGCCGCATAGCGTTGCCGGCGGCAGCCTTGTTAGTTTAACGACTGTGTACGGGAGCGTGGAGAATTGCACTTTTGAGCATTGTCCCCAAAACGACGATGATAATAACACAACTGATCAGCGGTGTTATTTGAACGTTCAGCTTGCGCATGGGATATTGGCTGGCGCCGAGATGATTCACGCGACTTGCTGCGCGAACGATTGTCTGACTGCATGCGCTTAATGTCACTCTGAAGAGTGTCAACCTTTTTGGTAAGCGCGCGTAAGGCGCTCTCCATTCTGTGTTAGCCGATGGTTGTGTTGGCTTAGAACCAATCGCTAGAGAAGTGCCTGCGCCGATTGTCTGTTGCATTTTGTCAGCCATTTTTGCGAGTTTCTCCAAATCGGTCTCTTCCCAAATTGTCAGTATTGGCCGGATATTTTGAGGCCTCTCTGACAGGAACAGGGTCCGAATTATTTGTTCACTGCTTGACTCTGGAGCTAGACGCCGCATGTGAGACAGGATTTCCGATGGCCTCAATCCTGTTGTCTCCCCTCCTTGCAATAAGCGACGTAATTTTGACTCTGGTGACTCGCCGAATTTACCCAATAAGCGTGTTTTAATTATTCCATACTTATTTTCATTCGGTGGGCTTATTAGTAAATCCTCTACTGCCACTGCAGCCTCTGAATCCAAATTGACAGTGAGGTGGTTGAACTTGTCGTCATCATTGTAGATGCCGTGCATGCAAAAAATTTGTTCGACCTGAACAAACCATAGGGTCGGATTGTTGCAGGTGAATTTTGGTAGGTGGACAAAGCGCGCCATTACCGCCGAATTTGAATTTTGTGCCGAGTTCATGCCAACTTGTAACGATTCAAGTTGACTTTGCATCACCCGCATTTGCTCAGCCAGCTGAGAATCCGAATCGGTAGGCATGTTGAAGCCTTCTTCCTCAAAATTGAAACGTCTAGGATTTAAGGAGCGTAAGTCATATTTTGATTTGTACATAAACCGGAGTTGATACTTATTTCATCAGCCGCACTTGCATGCGTGTGTATGTGTGTGTGTATGTACTTTTGCTGGCTGTGCGCAATGTTAGCACAGAGTTAGAGTTGTCGGGGTCACCACTGTAGGAATTGGTATTGTATTTATTCCACTGTATTTAATTAACTCTAACAATAAATCTAATAATACTGGTTACAATACATATAAGGCTATTTGGTAAGCCACTCCCTGGTAAACCACCCGCGATCCCAAACACTGTCTTTAAGAGCAATTAGTGATTAGCATGAAAAACTTTTAAGCATCAACTTTGTGTGTGGGTGTATGGGGGTGTGTGTGTTGGAGTTTGTGTGGGTGTGTGGCTTGTTGACAACTGCACATTAGTTTGCTTTGTCAGAATTTTTCCTTTTTATACCGCATGCCCTATGAAAATGGGTGATAAAAGTATCCTGCTTCTAAGAAAGCCAAGGAAACAAAGCTGCAGTTGGTTTTCAATAAAGTTGACTTTTCTTCAATCTAACTAAAGCTGGCTTATATAAATTATTGAAAAAGATCTATAGTAGACTCTATTTATGCGTCTCTTCATCTGCCTGCTAACCGGAATCAAAAAATATATTTAGATTTCTTTTAAAGTTCCATTCATACCTTGATGCCTTAATTAAATCTTTATACATCCACCTTTACAGGGTGTTCAGCAAGTCGAGCAGGGTTCACTTACTTTTACTTGTTTTCATTTGCAATTCTCTATAATTTTCATTAGTTGTTGGAATTTTCAATTGCAATTTTTGATTTCGATTGATACATATAATTTAGCAGTGCGCTCAGAAGGAAGTGGCTATATGCTTGCTTGATAGACGCTCTCTTCATAGTTTTTCTCATCATTCTGGCGTTTATAGGCAGCAGCGCGATAGAGCCAAGCGCGTAAATTCTTTGAATCCAATTTATTTAAGACATAATCACAGTCCAAAATGGCGCGCTTAAAGTTGCGTACGCTACGAAAGTTGAGTTCATTAATTCATTAATACAGTTTATAATTCATTTGCTTCAATTCTTTTTGTGCTTTTCACCCACTTCATATAGCAACAACCGCGATTTATATAGAGCACAGGCGTATCCTTAACATACTCCAGACCTTTGGTATAATAGTTAATGGCATTACCGAAATGATCTCTGCGATATTCATTGTTACGCATTGTAAGCCCTTCAATCTAAGGCTCTGCAGGCTTTTATATTCGTAGAATTACTTGAATTTTTCAGAGTTAATATTCACATTTTATAGAGTGAACCACCTCCAAAAATTGCTTGCCACTCTTGCCCGCTCCAGCCAAGTGATGGCTCGTTTTTCCTGTTTTTGATCGATTTGCCGCATGAAGGTGAACTGGTTCGTATCTATAGCCGATTTGATTTTCGCCTTGGTTCTCCTGATCAAAGTACCTCTGCTATTAGATGCCGATCTCTACGAGATGAAATAGTTATAATCTGTTACATCCGCACTAATATCCACAATGGGTGTAGCTTCTTATTTTTTTGTTTTTTACAGGGCTAATGAAATTAATTAGCGCTTAAAGTTGGATTTTTTAGATACAATTTTGATAGCACTCACTCCTCCATTTTGTTGGCATTAACCATAACGTTCAAGAATCGAATTAATTCCACAACTTTTGAGGCTCCTTTAAGGAAACTCTCATCACATTGCGGGTGGTTTGCTTCGCCCATTCTACGGTTGTTTTTCTTTGTTTTTTATATTTTTTTTTTTGTATAAATTTGTTTAATATTTTTGTAGTTATTTTGTTGTATTCTTTATGTAATTATTAATTTTTTTGTTTTTAGTGTTATTTTTTTATTTTTTTTTTTTGTGTAGCCTATTAGATTTTCTATTCAAACTTGTATAATATAGCTGTTTTTTATACCCTTTAAATAAGCGTTCTTCATGTGAACCCAATGGATTTCTCTACCTCTTGGTAAATCTGGTAATCTGAAATTATTCGCCTTTACACATAAAGACTATGCTTTAAATAAATACCCTGGCTCACAATTCAACACTTACTTTAATCTATTGTTGGACAGTGTCTATAAAAAGTCCTTATGTGAAGGATATAGAGTCTAGTCAACCCTATGGCAGACACAGACAAAAACTATCATCGAGGCAATCATTTAGGATTAACGCCCCACGATGTCTGTGTGCTTGATTTTTTCGGCTTTCTTCGTTTTGTTTCTTTTTATTTTCTCATTTCCGCTACAGCTTGGAGCTTATCGATGCCATCTTTAGCTTCGTGATAGCCAGACAACACCTTCAACTTTGGAGTTGATCTTTAAGCAACTTTCAATTGATTAGCCGGGCACTTTCATTCTCTAATTAACTGCAAGTAACTCGCTCACAAAAATAGAAAGACGAAACATTTAAGGACCAGGAAAAAGGAGGAGCAATTGATTTTTATGGCTAGAAAAATTAATTGAAAAGCTTTTGGGCCACTTTCGTTTCTGTGCCCAAAATAAAAAGAAAGTTCTACTAGGCCCACCTTGCACTTAGAGAAAAATACCAGAGAATATTCCGCAAAAAAGTACTGGCAAAGTGAAAGGAATTAAAACCATTTTGCTACTTAGTCCTATCTTTTCACAATTGAAAGAAAAAATTTTGTTTTTAAAAATATTAGTTTGTTTCTCTAATCCTCAGAGTATCAGAATATTTTTCTTTATTATTTATCAATGAATTCTTATGATTTTTCCAATAAAAACACAGAAATCAAGAGAAAACAATACTAAAATATCAAATAAATAAGCAAAAAGAACTAGGAAAATTGGGCAGCAGATAATCATTACAAAGGGCAGGCCAAAAAATTGAAGATCTAACTATCAAGAAGAATAAATGTAAGAAAAAAAGAAAAGTCAAATGAAAAGCCTCTACCAAAGGCACATCAAATGAAAAATACATTTTCACCAAAATATAATTAATAAATAACCACACTCAGCAAGAGCAAAGAGAAACAAAAAATTAAGAAGAAAAAATATATATGGAATAAAAATTAATGGCATTAGCCACAGATTACTGTAAGGAGTCTTCTCTCAGGATGAAGTCGAGCAGCTGGCTGCATTTGCTAGGACATCTTCTTGGACTGCATTGGGCTGCGGGTGGAGCTAGTGGGGAGGGTTCATTAGCAATGTAACCCAGAAAGAAGCTGAACCACATAAAATTTTATGCTGTTTGCAATAATAAATTTAATTAAAAAATCAAATCAAGGAAGAGAGGAAAAATGCCCCTTACTTGATTATTAAATTGAATTCATGTGAAAGAAGAATTATCAATTTTAATTTACAATTCAAAAACTCAGATTTTGCCTTTAACCTTCTTTAAGCAACATTTGGTAAAAAGGCCAAATCGGGCCACAAAATTAATTTCAAGTTAAACAGAAACATGAAATCGTGAGAAATTCGCAAAAGTTATTTTGTGCGAGCTTTTAATAAATTTCCAATATGTGCGACACACCTGATCCACCGAACACTCTACTCACCCCAGACCAGAAATAAAATGAAAATTAAAATGTAATTTATTGAGGGGAGTATGAGGAGAGAGAAGGTCATATCTCTTAAAAACAGTGAAAAGAATAATATACGGGAGAGGTTTACGAGAGTAAGTATAAGAGCTAAACACATTGCGTATACGCAACATGTGCGAGCAGTAAACATTTTTTTGGAGCGCTACATAAAAATGTGTTTAATTGTAACGGAAAAAAATGTAAATTATACGGCATGCCACACAGACGAAGCAGAGAGAAATGAGAATGTGTGTGTGGTGTATAATTGAAGTCCAGTTCGGCTTAGGTTGGGACGGAAGCAAGGACGAAAGGAAAGGACTACATAAAAATGTGTTTAATTGTAACGAAAAAATGTAAATTATACGGCATGCCACACAGACGAAGCAGAGAGAAATGAGAATGTGTGTGGTGTATAATTGAAGTCTAGTTCGGCTTAGGTTGGGACGGAAGCAAGGACGAAAGGAAAGGACATCTGGAGTGCTGGAGGACACGTAAGCAGTGGAAGTTTTCCATTGTTAGTTCAATCGTATGGAATAATTAATTAATTAACTACAATCCGAAATGAATGAATGAGCGATTACCACGAGCAAGGAGAACGTTGGGTACAGGACGAAGGGCAGTGGACAATTTGCCATTTGCCACGTAACAGGAAAATCAATTAAAAGCGCTTTATGTGCGCGACAGTCTTCTTCGGTCTATTCTGGAACAAGTTTAGCGCCTTTGCCAAGTGGAACTTTGTTAGTTTCTAATTAATTGTAACAGTTACAGAGGAGCCGATCAGAGCAGAGCCCGAGAGGGAAAGCCCTCAGCAGCTGTGCCACAGGGCTCTAACGAACTCTCTTCTCTCTGCTAGAAACGCTCTCAGTTATTTATGTCAATGCTCAACATTATTTATGTTGCATACAGTCTTTATTTGGCGTATTGTAAGCACTTCTCGCGCAGAGGTAAATTAACCAGAAATAATACTACAACTTCCCTGTCAATATTCCCTTTTCCCTTCGTCCTTTCTCTTTTATTCCCTTTGCAATTGTCAGAATAAGTTGCCAGTCATGACACTTTTTATGAAGCCCTTTTACTTTGGTTTTTAATTTTATTATCTCAGCCATCAACAATAATTATAGCCTTTATTTGTTGTCAATAAAGTGAATAAAACCTGTCAAAAAATAGATTTATAAATCCCTAATTCAAACTTGTATTTCGACCCGTTCAAGTGAAAGATTTTCTGAAAAGCAACTCAATTGAAAGATAGGAAAGTATCTATGCAAAGAATTTGGAAACTCAAGGCTAAAAGAAAGTATATTAAGTAAATTTTGCTTCTACTTTCTAAAGAAGCTTTTATTTTCCCTACAAACTTCACAACATTTTCTTTTATTGGAACATTTAATAACCTTTCGCACTCAGAGACAGACGGATAGACACTATTCAGAGAGTTATCTGTAATTACCAGAAAATTGGCGAGCATACCCTGGCTAAGCCTTAATACTACTATAGAAAACACGTTTTCAACGCGAATACGAGCCAAAAAAGATAGGAAAATATATAAAGAAATATACAAAGACCAAGTAAGCTACTCACACATAACAAAAAAAAAAGGCCAAACGGAAATGGAAAAAGGAAAATTGTGATGACATAATGCCTCAAAGGAGCGAAATTGCGGAAAAGGTTTTTATTCGCAACTTTACTTAATTTACATGCTTGACTCTAGCCAGCAGCAGCAGAAGAAAGGGAGAGAATGGAACTAGCAGCAGAAGAAGCCTCTTGTAGAGCGGAAAGTAATTTTCTTGCGCTTTTTTATTTGCAACGTTCCCTTTTTTTTATAAGACTCGATTTTGCACTTTGATTTTATTGTCAGAAATATTTTTTTTTAATAAATATAATAAATAGATAAAACTAAATTTGTAAAAATAAAAATTCAGGACAGATTGATAATAGTTAAAGATTCTAGAAGGAAAACTGAAATTTAGGAAGACATTTTTTTAAGTGCACACATGAGTCCCCACGGACAGAGGGACGATGGAGAGAAACGAACGGGAGACAAAGAGCGAGGCTGAAACGGAAACTGAGACCGAGAAGCGCCTGCCTTTAACTGACGCCATATTGAAATTTATTAAGATGGCGTCGCTGTCGCCATCGCCGTCGGTCGCCGTCGCTCGCCCTTGACCTTGTCGCCAGCATCGCATTAATATGCCAAGTAAATATTTATAGCATAATTCTAGGAGCTGCTATATCACAGCGCATAGTGCCACTCATTGTTGTGGTGCTCGAGGAGCGCGTTAAAGAAATTAATTAATATTATGCTCCAGGTTTTCTTCCCTCACTTCTCACTTCCTTACTTCTCACGCTCAGAGTAGATGGGT
The DNA here is from genome assembly GCA_018150835.1 of Drosophila repletoides. Lineage (NCBI taxonomy): Eukaryota > Metazoa > Arthropoda > Insecta > Diptera > Drosophilidae > Drosophila > Drosophila repletoides. The sequence goes on from JAECWQ010000228.1 coordinate 395,025, forward strand.
TTAATAATGGCGCATGTGTGTTTTTTCTTGCGGATTCTACAAAACCGTCGCCAGGAAACCGCTTCCCTTTTCCCTTTTTATCCACAAGTTATTATTATATGAATTACTATGTATACCCTGCACTCAAACAATAAAAGCTGAAGTACTTATGAAATTCATCAGCTTGCAGACAATACATATAAAGGGTATTCGCAATTTTAAAAAAATTTTTATATTAATACGCACAAAAGATTACTTTTTTATAAAACTTTTATACAGTAAACTAGCTCAAAAATAGGGTATATTGAGTCCAATTATTTTTAGGGCAGCATTTGAACTTTGTTGCTTCTAGGTTATTTGCCATTTTTCGTTAGAGCGCTTTAAGCCTTTGCATTGTTTTGACACTATCACCGTTCTTGTATCTTGCGGCTTCAAACTAAGTTAAAAATTGAAAAGCACTTTATTTACTTGGTTTGCGAAGAAAGTGTATGCAGACACCGGAAAAATAGGAAAATAAACAGATTTCCATAGTACAGGAAGGCTGTGATAAATGCTTAAACTTAACTTCCTTTCCTCTTAACATTTCCAGCTAAATGGCATAAAAGAAGTGTTACGCATGTCCGGATTATGAAGGAAGTATATCCGAAATTATTCAAAATTCATTTACTTTTCAAGAAAAAACAACAAAGATATTTAAAAAAGAATAAAGAAAATCATCAAATATTTAAGGAATAAAATAATAAAAACAAATATTTTAATTCAAATTAATGTTAGTAAATGTGATTAATCGCAACATTAATCTAGTACCAAACTAAAAGATGTAAAAACGTTTAAATCTGTTAACTATCTGGCATGTTCTGCATCCAATTTAGCATTTTATATTTATTTTAATAAAAACTTAAGTCTGCACCTATGATAAGACAATGTTACAATGGTAATGATCTGATTTTTTTATTTATTTTTTTATTTATTTATTTATTATTAAATCGACCAATTTCAGTCGATTAAAGAATTACAAAAGATAAAAGTAAATTATTATATTCATTAAATTCAAAATTTAGAAAATTAAATAAAAAATTATAAGTCAGACTAAAATTGAATTATATTTAAGCCTAGGGTGTTTCTGGTAGGTAGGTCCAACATTTGTTGCACAGGATTGGGGAAACCCAGACAAAAACCCAATCAGACCAGGAAAGAAGGCGAAAAGAAATATAAAGATTGTTGAAAATAGAATGAAAATAGACGAGAATAGAAAAAAGGATAGAAAGAAAGACAGTTATAAAGTAAGATAAGAACAATTCAGGAAAACACAAACCAAGAATGAAGCAGTGTTGCCAAGGGATAATAATTTCTTGTTAGTCTACGAGGAACATGAAAGTTAAGACGAGATAATAGAAAAGGACAACTAATGTCACCGATAATTAATTTATGAAGAAAAATAATACCAATGATAGTTCTACGGTTAGTTAATGAAGGGATATCAATGAGTAAGAGCCTATCAGAGTACGGTGGAAGACGGCGATCGGGATCCCAGTTTAAGCCACGAAGGGCAAAGAGGCGGAATTGCTTCTGAATGGATTCAATACGAACTTGATGGATTCGTTATTGAGGACTCCAAACACATGAACAAAATTCTAGTATGGGGACAACAGAACTCTTTTTAATAAGAGAAAATCCAAGTCAGAAGTGTGGGGGAATCCAATTCGATCTAGCTTGAAGATTAAAAGATCATGATTTACAGAGTCAAATGCTTTACTAAAATCAGTATAAATGACATCTGTTTGCATTCTACTTAGGAATGCATCAATCACCAATGATGTGAATTCAAGCAGATTAGGCGTGGTAGACCGACTCTTAATAAAGCCATGTTGAAGAGGGGAAATTATCGACTTACAAAGGTGCTGCAAAGTTGATGTTACAATTTTGTCGAATAATTTTGGGATTGCAGACAACTTTGCAATTCCTTTGTAATTCGATATATCCGATTTAGCTCTCTATTGTGAATTGGGATAATATATGATTCCTTCCAAAGACATGGAAAACAGGGGAATCAAGAGATAAGTTAAAAAATTTGAGTAGGGGAAGATGTAAAGAGCTCCAGCATTCTCTGAGTACGCAACTTGGGATATTATCGGGCCCAGGAGTATATAAAGATTTTAAAATTTTCGTTGCTGTAACTAGATCGTTATCAGTAGAGGAAGAAATAGGATAAGGATAAGGGTAAGCGATATTGTTAATAGAAGAAGTGTAAGTAGATTGAAAGAAATTTACAAAAGGGTTAGCACTAGTTATGACGTCTATGGATCCCTCATTCTTCAGGAAAAATGTAGGACGCATTGACGAGCTGTTGCGCTTAGAATTTACAAATTTATAAAACAGTTTGGGATCCCGCGCAAACTGATTCCTGCAACGCATAAGATACTCAGTATAGCTAGACTGAACATCTGATGATACTGAACATCTTTTTGACTTTACCCTCCCAGCCTTACCCTAGTGCTGTCTGAGAATTCTAAGGCTTAACACATAAAAATGACTTATTGGTGTTGCCTTGTTTTGATGGTCACCGTTGCTAACTTTAGATGAGAAAAAAAGCTGTTTTTGGTGGGATGCATCTCATATGAAATATAACATTATTTACTAGACTAAAAAAAAAGCTAACAAAAGGTACCCGCCACTCAGTCTTAAAAAGGCTGATTTGGCAACAATGGCAACATTCTGCTTTAAATTCTCTGGTTGAATGATCAACTGATTAGTAAGAGCATTGTTAGTGTAAGCCCAAAGGACTCTAGCCGGTTTCTTAGTTGATTTTGGATTTTAGATGTATTCATCAGTTCTTGAATATTTTTGATTTTTTTTTAATTTTATTATATTTTCCTCTTTAAAATTTTATTCGTTTGAATATTTAATTGGTAATTCTAACAGTGTATATACATATAAGTCTACATCAGCTGTTTTTTTCTCAACTAAAATACTATTTTTCTGGAAAGGAATAAATATTTTTAACAATTTAATTTTACTAATAAATACCAACACAAATACAAAAATTGAATACCTGATAGAAGAGATGAACTGAAAATTAAGGCAGCATTTCTCCGAACCGTTATAAATATATACAGGGTATTTGTAAGTTGACCGCCCGCTATAACCGCATAGCTTAAATACAGATTTTTGTACCAACTAGTGATCTCCGACCCTATAATAAGAATTTATTCCTGATGCGAAAGAATAATTTAAAAGGATTTAAAAGCATTTTAGATGACCCTTGATAATTATTTGTCTGAATGGCATTTAAACTAATTCAACAATTGGTTTCCAAATAAAATTCAATGAAAATCATCATTATTTATAATTTTCATTATATTTTTGAAACTGAGACCTGAATCTCGAGTATATTCCCATGGAAATGGGAACTTTGGGGAGAACTCCAGAAGCGTTGCCAAATTCTAAGGCCCCTGTGCAGTAATTATCCAGCTTCACACTCACGCCAAAACAATGCCCAGTTGCCAGGATATTATTCTGAAGGGAACGAGAGGAGGAGGAGTAAGAGAAGGCACAAAGACCCCTTAAAAGCCCTTCAATAAAAGGCATTATAACTTAATTACAGTCTGTGTTAACTACTGTAGTCACATCAGGCGTAAATGAACGGAAATGAATTCATACTCGTAAAATGGGAGGCGCAAATGCGTTGCAAACACAACATTCCGCAACGTTGCACATTTAAAAGTGTAAATAATATGTGTGCTTAGTTTGTGTTAAAGTGTAATACTGTTCTCTTCTGTATTGTGCTATATGTGAGTTGGAAGCCTAAAAACTGAACTCATCCCTGCCAAACGTCATTTTGTATAGAGGCAATAATGAAATGCCACACAAACACTGTGCACAAAATTGTGACCGAGTGTGGAACTGGGAACTGTCACCAAATTAAACAAATAACCTCCCTTTGGCAGCGGATGCTAAACTCAACAGCGTCGACGCTTAAATCATGCAGTGCCGTGTAAATAAGTTAGTTAAAGTAAGATTTAACTTGGATTCCCAGCTCAAGTGAAGAGGTTTTTAGGGTATTAAAATCGAATGAATTTGGCATGAAGATTTGTATTTGTTGCAGCTATTACATGGGACGGATCCGGTAGGAACAGACAATTGTATTATATAGCTGCCCGTAATCGGACTAAAAGTAGTAAAATGGAAATACGATCGGCGTACTTTATCATATAGCTGTCATAGGAATAATTAGCGAACGAAATATGACAAATTTGGGGATATGTTCCGCAACTTGAAAATATCGTGTATGATATAAGAGATCTAAATATTTTTTCAAAACCCGTGCAATTGAATTGAGAAAAGATTAAGTCTATAGCTTGGTTTATGAATAGGCGGATCCAATGAACTGGCATGGAGTGTAGTATGTTCGTATAATCCAGCCTACTTTTAACATTTTGTATAACAAGTCAGCTTTCAAATAAAGCGAATTTATATTTCCTATACGTTTTTTACCAATTCATAATAGAGCAACTGAGGAAGAATCCGAATCAGTTATAAGCCGGACTGCAATCAGGCATGAAATTGTATCCAACTTCAAAGTATTTATTTGCAGAATATGAAAAATTATTTGGAATCAAAACTGAGCTCCTTGGCAATTGTGATATTTAATTGTGATTTGTAGATATTACATAAGACTGAAATACTTATGATTAAACAGGCGGTTCTAGTCTTTTGAACTCCTGAATCATTTGCGTTTGAAAGTTACTCTTGAAAAAGGGTTCAGAAACAGCTTACGGCTGAATCATGGAAAAGTTATGGAAAAAAAAATTACACTCGCTAATCGCTAATCGCTTTTCTCAACTTTTTTGCAACGTTGTTTTGAAAAATCTCTAAGCTGTCTTAAAATTTCTACAGAAAACTTGAGTGCGAAATAGAAAAAAGAGGCAACCTCCGGTCTTTGCCCACGCCCCCAGCCCTGTCACATGAGCAAGCAGATCAACAGATTAAATAAAAGTTTTATTGTTGTACCTAATTCCCCAGTTAAAGCCAAGGTAAGCACCTGCCTGCCTGCTGCATAAAGAATTATATATTGTTTGTCATTTGTTACAAAATACTCGCTGATTGCGGTTAATAATGACACTGTAGATAACCCTAACATTCCAACTTCCAGCAATTGGGCCACATCTCAGCCTAGATGCCCCCCAAGGCAAGTGGGACGGGACACTATGGAATGGCTGCGCTGATAAGTCGACTCAGACAATTGAGGCTGAAGGATACAATTAAGATGCTGGGATGGTCTAAAAAGACTGAGTGCTAACTGCAAAAATGTTATCACTAATGATATTTGGTTTTGATCTCTGAGCACATTAGGAATTTTTTTAAATTGGCTCAAGGTAATGCGGCAACCATCAATGGCCCAATTTATATTAGATTAACCTATTTAATGGTTCAATGTGCTTCTTTTGCTGCAGCTTTGGAGCTCCTGTGGAGTGAAATGGCATTGGCCTGTTTTTAATGGGCCGCATAAAAATTGTTTTGTTTTCTCATATAAAAGATGTGGAAAGAAAAACAATTGTGTTCGAATAGTAGAGTAGAACGAATACTTAGAAATTAAGTATTTATAGTTTTATCCAAAATTAAGAATTTAAAATGTAAGCCAAGACTTAATTTCGGAACCGCTGATAATCCATTATCAAAACATATCTTAATTATTTACCCATTTTTCCTATTGCAGAATAAGGGAAATATACGAAATTTTGAGATTGGTGAGTATTAATATTTAAAAAAGGTTTATTTCAGGAGCTGGAACCGAACCGAACCGAACTAGTACTGAATCAAACTAATTGTAATTAACTTTTTCTCATAATTGCAATTAACTTTTCCAAGACTTTGGTTTTAAGTACAGAATTGGGCAAATAACTGTCATAATTTTAGCTTAGAATTTCATAGAAATAATCAGAGCTCAATTCGTCAGTTGTCGAAATGGGAGCTACGAATAAACCTCCAACAAGTAAAACATCAACAGGAACGAAATTCAGGCAAAGGGCAACACATGTTGTGTATCTGTGAGATACATATGAATGTGTATTATATCCGTACCCATATGTTAACTGTGAGCCCCGTTTAGTTAACTGACAGCTGCGTAAACGAGTGTGGCCGAAGTATCCCCATAGCCAGTATCATTGCCATATTACAGAGGCTTGGGGTGAGATATGTCTGCTGATGACATTAATTTGAATAGCACATATAAATAGCTATATATGTACACACACATTCACTTGTATAAATGCTCAACGAGCAACATAATTATAAATTTCATGGCACTTCATGGACGAGAACCATTGGAAAAAAGTGGAAAATAAACTGGAATAATTAAGGAACAAGTTTGACGCTTAAATCCTTGCCGCCGACCGCAATCAATCTCAAGACCTCTGGGTAATTCCCTTCGTTTTCCCCTGCTTCCCAATGCGCAAGTATATTTATCACAAAAGTGTTGAGCCCACACGGATCTGCAGATTGTCAGATGATTTTAATAATAATTTAGGCATTTCTGTCAAAAAAAAAAAGATACGCATAGTCTTTAGAGTTGAAAATCGATGCCTGAACAGCTAACGCTATTTCTGAAATAGAAAAAATCACGTATACGCCACATGAAACCATTAAGAACATAAGACGGCGGCATGAAAATGTTGGGTAATTGAAACTATTTGCTTTTTGGCGTTTTCATTAACGCCTATTTCCTTAAAATTTAACGCACTTTGCCAGAACCAAGCTGATTTCAATATTACTTCTGGCAGGGAGGGTAGCATTTCCTTTATGATGCCAGGGAGGGGTAGCAGCCGTTCGACAAATGAACGTCGACTTGAAAAGCGCTAATTACTTGAAAATCAATTGTCGCAATTCAATTCATTTTCCAGTTTTTTATGTGCATGCGCTCACAATTTTTGATGAAGTGAGAGGAGTAAAAAGAAAGACTAAAGTTTATCTAATTTAGGTTAACTAAATATTCAGTTTTATGTAAAATTAGCGTGTTTTATCCGGCATTGCCTAGGGAAGTCTATATTAAAACAGTATTTGATATGTTGGCATCGGTTGACATCGGTCAAATAATATTTGTTGTGAAAGGGGAGCCAGTATAATTTTAACTAAATTTCCAACTGGACTTCGTGAAGTATACAGCTGATCCATTTAAATAGTTTTCCCAATATTGAAAGCTTGGCAAGTTTCATGAGTGCTTTGATGGTTGAATCAGTCAGTCGAACAGACAAAGAGCTTTATATAAAGAGATTTATATTTTTATACCAAAATCTTCCATTTGAACAAAATGAAGCAGATATTTGCAACAATAGTTTGAGTATTTTTAAGTTCAAACTCCTCAGACACCCCATAAAATTATGGGTATTACGAGTAATAAGTCTACTTTTCCATTGCTGTTGTTGTTGTGAAAAGTTCTGACAGAGAAAAGTTTATTTTCGAAAACTTTACATTTGTGCCTCCTTTATTACTGGTGGCTTTTCTTTGACCAGAAAGTCAATTTGTATCCGTAAGTTTTTTTGATTGGAATGAGCTCTGAATTGTAAATGATTCACAGAATAATAATGAAAGCAGATAGAGAGAGAATAGTAAACAGAACCCCACAGACAATCTGAAGATATCGAAGAAGCAACTCAAATAAAAAAACTTTAAATAATAATTTAATGACCAATAAGGGAACACCCCTCAAAAAAAAAAAAAAAATCTATATATATAGGACACAAAAGAAAAAGAGAAAAAAACCATTTGGAGTCTGCACCTTGCTGCACAAAAGTGCATTTCCACTTTTCCAAAACGAAACGAGAGAAACGTACAAAAAAACGGCAATTGGTTTACTTCTTGGTTCGTTCATTTTGTAAACAGCATGGAAAATTGCACAGAACTTCGGCAGCAAAACAAAAGTTTAAGGTGCCTTATGTATTGGTTAAAACATAGTGCAGTTCATTGTCCCTTCTTACCTACCTCAATACTATATATATATATATATATATAGTAACATATGTTACCCAGGAATCATATATCCTCGTACATAAGGATACGAAACAATACCTAAACAACACATAAATAATATAACACTTAAGATCCGATTTTACCTAAACACCGAGATTTAAAAACAAGTAACATATGTCACCCACATACCAGGAATCAAATATCCTCGCAGATAAGGATACGAAACCAGACCTAAGCAACACATAAATAATATAACACTTAAGACCCAATTCTACCTAAAAACCGAAATTGAATCGCCAAACATATGGTAACCAGTGCACCGCACTTGAGAATAATGTAAAACAGATCAAATTCAATTCGGCACTCATTTGGGGTGCCAAGCCAGGAAAATATATTTTTTACTTTTAGTCTTAAACTGAACTCCGGAAAATAAAGTCATACATCGAATTCGTGTCGTGTTTTTATTCTTTCACATTTCAGTGTCTGCTTGAGTCTATATAATCATAGACCGGCAGTTAGTTCGACTCGTGTAAAATAATAATTATTTTACAAAGTAAATTTATTTTACTGGCGCAGCCGGTAGGATATCATTAAATTATTGATGCGATAGCTTGACTATATAATTCTCTAATTTTTGGTATCCGCCAAAGAACTTTGCTGTAACAACCCGCGACGGTGAACATCACGTTGAGTTTAAATTTAAACCTCGACAACAACGTGAAACCGTGAAACGCTTTTTTTAAAAAAAAAAAAAAAACATAGACGCTCAAGAATTTGTTGGAAAAATAAATCCAAGTTGATTGGTTATTCCACAAAAACGAAACAGCTTGAGTGCGAAAAAAACAATAATTTTTAAATAAAATAAGTGATAAAAAAAAAAATAACATTAAATTACATATAAAATTATAATAAAAAAAAAAAAAAACCAAAAGAAGAAACAAACACAACAATGGAAATACCACAAATGGTTATACCAGCAGCAGCACCACTCTCCGACAATGGGATGGCACAAGTGGAACGCCAGATTCATGATGTCGAAACTTTCCGAGGTGATCCCAACGCACTATACACCTTTATAAGCCGGATCGACTTCATATTGACGCTATACCCTACCAATGACGTCCGTCAACAGTGTATAATTTTGGGCAGCATCGAACGCAATATCAGCGGAGAAGTTATGCGTACTATAGACGCATACAACTTAACAACCTGGCCGGAACTTAAACGGAGACTCGTCTTATATTTTAAGCCACAAATACCAAATCATCAACTACTGGAAGACTTTCGCAACACCCAATTCAAAGGAAACATTCGACGCTTTTTGGAAGAAGCCGAGATGAAACGTCAACTATTAACAAGTAAGTTAGCATTAGAGAACAATGCAGCAGAGTCAACTCTTTTTAATCAATTAATTAATACTAGTATCGAAGCATTAATTCAAAAATTGCCTACAAATATTTATTTAAGAATTGTTAATTGTAACATACCAGATATAAGATCACTTATAAATGTACTACAAGAAAATGGTTTATATGAAGACCCCGATCAAAAAGGTCAATGAAAATTAGTTAATTATGATAAACAGAATAAATCCCATTTTGATAACCGAACACCATACCATAACCATACTAATACTCCATTCCAACCAAATTTCAACCCTAATAATATACAAACAAATTTTCCAGAGCCATATCGTCACCCGATACCTAACAATCTTTACCAACACAATCATCCTCATTTTAATAATATGACTCGCCCAATTCCACCAATACCATACATGCCCAGACCCAACGCACATTTTCAACGCCAAAACGCCTTTGACTCAAATCGCTTTGGTCGACACCAAACTCAACAACATAACCCAAATCCGTTTACAAATTACAACCAAACCAAACGCATGAGACCAGCTGACAGCGGACAGACAAAAATGAGTATCGAAGAAACACGTCATCAGGAAGAAGAAATATATTTACCTTATGAACCTTATAATTACTATTACGACCAAAATTGTTATTACTATCCAGAATATTATCCACAGCTTAATAACCAACAATACTCAAATGATCAATATCCCCAATTCCCAATAGCAGAAGAACAAAGTAATGAAGAAAAATCAGATATTGACATTGAGATAGCTGAAAATTTTCAATCCACCATCATCGGATACCAACAGTTCATAACTATCCCTCACGAAGGAAATAAGTTAAAATGTCTTATAGATACAGGTTCCACAGTTAACATGATGACTAATAATATTTTCAACTTACCAAGTATAGATACAGAATGCCTCATTCAAACTAGTATGGGGTCATTCAATATCACCAAGTGTGTAAATTTACCAAGCAATAACTATTTTCAGCATCCACATAATTTCCTATTACATCCATTTTCAACAAATTATGATATTTTAATCGGCAGAAATTTACTATCACAAGCGCAAGCAGTGATAGATTACAAAAATAAAACAGTAACACTCTACAATCATAAACACAAACTTATAGATCAGACTGTTGAAGCAGAATCAAAGCCGTCGCAAGAAAATAACCATCACTCTCAAGATCCCATTCCCAAGTGTATAACTAATCGCAGTTCATGTCCCTACAGACTAGATCATTTAAACAGCGAAGAAAAATGTAGAACAATATCACTACTTCAACATTATGAACACATTCAATACAGAGATGGCGATAAATTAACATTCAGCAACCAAGAAAAACATACCATAAATACAACACATAACTTACCCATTTATTCAAAGTACAGTTACCCACAAGCTTACGAACAGGAAGTTGAAACCCAAATTAAAGAAATGTTACAATAAGGTATTATTCGTAATAGCAATTCACCATATTGCAGCGCCATCTGGGTTGTACCAAAAAAACAAGATGCCTCTGGTAAACAAAAATTTAGGATCGTCATAGATTATAGAAAATTAAACGAAATTACAATAAGCGACCGACACCCCATTCCAAATATGGATGAAATACTAGGAAAACTAGGAAAATGTAATTATTTTACCACAATAGATTTAGCTAAAGGTTTCCACCAAATTGAAATGGACCCCGACTCGATTGCTAAAACTGCCTTTTCTACAAAAAATGGCCACTACGAATATTTACGTATGCCATTCGGTCTCAAAAATGCACCTGCAACCTTCCAGCGTTGCATGAATAACATTCTTCGACCCCTTCTAAATAAACACTGCCTCGTATACCTTGATGATATAATTGTATTTTCTACATCACTTAATGAACATTTAAATTCACTCCGTTTAGTCTTTGACAAATTAGCCGAAGCCAACCTAAAATTACAACCCGATAAATGTGAGTTTTTAAAACAAGAAACTACATTTCTAGGTCATGTCATAACACCAAACGGAATAAAACCTAATCCAGAAAAGATCGGAGCTATCCGAAATTACCCTTTACCTACTAAAACCAAAGAAATTAAAGCCTTTTTGGGTTTGACAGGTTATTACAGAAAATTTATTCCAAATTTCTCCGATATTGCAAAACCCATGACAATGGCATTAAAAAAAGACGCAAAAATAGATACTAAAAATCCCGAATATATTTCCTCATTCGAAAAACTAAAATGTCTCATCTCAGATGACCCAATTTTAAGAATTCCAAATTTCAACCGCAAATTCTCTTTAACTACAGATGCTAGTAACGTAGCTCTTGGAGCTGTACTTTCCCAAGATAATCACCCAGTTAGTTACATAAGCCGAACATTAAACGACCATGAACTAAATTACAGCGCTATCGAAAAAGAACTGTTAGCCATTGTATGGGCAACCAAAACCTTTCGTCACTACTTATTAGGACGACATTTCGAAATACTAAGTGATCATCAACCATTATGTTGGTTACATCGAATGAAAGACCCAAATTCAAAATTGTCTCGTTGGAAAATAAAATTGTCCGAATATGATTTCGATATTAAATACATTAAAGGTAAAGAGAATTACGTAGCTGATGCCCTATCCCGAGTAAAACTAGAACATACTTACCTCGGTGAGCAAACGCAACACAGTGCCGATGAAGACAGCAACAGTTTAATTAGCATCACTGAAAAACCAGTTAACACATTCAATAGACAAATAATATTTTCCAAAGGTCTACCAAGCATCAAACACGAAACTTACTTTAAAAGACAAATAACATATATTTCTTATGATGAAATGACAAAGGAAAAAGCGGAATCTTACTTAGTCAACCATTTTTGTACCAAATCTAGTACCTTATACATAGATAGCGATACAGACTTCGAAATGATCCAAACTGCACATAAAACAGTCATTAACACAAAACATACCAAAATTATCCGTAGCCTTATTCTATTAAAAAACATACACTCATATGCCAAATTTAAAGAATTAGTTCTCACAGCTCACGAAAAACTTCTACATCCCGGAATACAGAAAACCAACAAACTCTTTAGTGAAACTTATTATTTTCCCAATAGTCAGTTACTCATTCAAAACATAATAAATGAATGCCACATTTGTAACCTATCCAAAACAGAACACCGCAATACAGACATGCCTATGAAAATTACTCCTTCCCGAAATTTGAATAGATATTTACTCCTTTGAAGGCAATAATTATTTGAGTTGTATAGATATTTACTCAAAATTCGCTATCCTCGAACAAATGAAAACGAAAGATTGGATAGAATGCAAAAACGCTCTTATGCGAATATTTAATGCTTTAGGGAAACCCAGGCTATTGAAAGCAGACAGAGATGGAGCATTCTCGAGTCTAGCCCTCAAAAGATGGCTCTTGAGCGAAGATATTGAATTACAACTTAATACATCAAAAACAGGTATAGCAGACGTAGAAAGGTTACACAAAACCATAAATGAAAAAATTAGAATTATAAAAAATTCTGACGATAATGAACTCAAATTAAGCAAAATAGAAACAATACTTTACATATACAATCATAAAACCAAACATGACACTACTGGACAGACTCCTGCTCACATATTTCTTTATGCCGGACAACCAACCCTAGATACTCAACAGATCAAGGAAGGAAAAATCAACAAATTAAATAATAATAGACAAGACTATGAAATTGACACGAAATACAGAAAGGGCCCGCTTCAGAGAGGCAAATTAGAAAATCCATTTAAATCAAACAATATTGTAGAAAAAGTTGATTCTGACCATTACAAAATTACTAATAGAAACAGAGAAACACACTACTATAAATCACAGTTCAAAAGAAAAAAAAAGAAACTAACCTCATCCCAACTCCACAGATTTCTGGAAAATTGTGATGACACTACTTCTACTATTCACCCCAGGCCTCGCTCAACAAATTCAGATATCCAACATCGATACTGATCACGGTTACCTTCTCTTCTCAAGTAAACCAGTCCAATTGCCGTCAAAATTTGAACATCATTGCTTAAGAATAAACCTAACAGAAATTAACTCAATAACTAACTCATTCGGAGACAAAATACTTAATAGCTTAACCTCATCCAGAAATAAATTTTTATACAATAAACTACTCAAAGAATTAAGTGGGATAGTAGTACATCAAAAAAATAGGCAGAAACGAGGACTCCTAAATATAGTAGGCTCCGCATATAAATATCTTTTTGGCACACTGGACGAAAATGATCGAGTAGAAATTCAAAATAATCTAGAAACAGTTGCTCAAAATTCTATTAAAATCCATGAACTAAATGACGTAATACAGTTAGTAAATGATGGATTAGAAAAAATCAAACAATATGAAAACAACCGCAATAGCATTGACACACTCACATACGAACTCATGCAATTCATTGAATTTATAGAAGACATAGGTATGGGTATGCAACTCTCTCGTCTCGGACTGTTTAATCCAAAACTATTAAATTATGATAAACTAGAAAACGTTAATAACCAAAATATACTACTAATCAAAACATCCACTTGGATTAATCACAAAGATAATCAAATAATAATTATATCTCATATACCTATTGCACACGAATTAAAACAATCTATTAAAATCATCCCTTATCCTGATCACAACGGTTACCAATTAGATTATACTGAAACTAAATCCTATTTTGAAAATGAAAATAAAATTTATAATGAAGATAATGAAGAAGTACAGGATGATTGTATTAAAGATATAATTAAGAGCAAAAAACCAATCTGTAATTTCATCTCAATAAATACTAAAGAAATGATTAAATATATAGAACCAAATATAATTTTAACCTGGAACTTAAGCGAAACCAATGTTATACAAAACTGTAAAAAATCGAATAATGAATTAAAAATCAATGGAAATAAAATTATAAGAATAACTCAATGTAAATTTGAAATCGGAAACATTATCTTAAGCGAAAATTACTTACAACCAGAAATAGACCTAACACCATTATATCCACCATTAGAAGTTACCAAAATCAAAATTGTAGAACACAATGACATTGTTAAATTGATATCACAAAATAATCTCACACTTTATACAATTATAGCAATTATAATAATTATATCTATTATACTATATTTGTATTCAAAATATGTAATCAAAAACCCATTTATGTTGATATATTCAAAAACGAAAAAGCAAAGAAATGTAAATCACAATCCAACACAAACTAAATTAGAAGTAGAACAAAATCCATTACCCACATTGTACCCAATAATCTCAGCCTAAACATAGGCTTCCTTTTAAGGGGAGGGAAGTAACATATGTTACCCAGGAATCATATATCCTCGTACATAAGGATACGAAACAATACCTAAACAACACATAAATAATATAACACTTAAGATCCGATTTTACCTAAACACCGAGATTTAAAAACAAGTAACATATGTCACCCACATACCAGGAATCAAATATCCTCGCAGATAAGGATACGAAACCAGACCTAAGCAACACATAAATAATATAACACTTAAGACCCAATTCTACCTAAAAACCGAAATTGAATCGCCAAACATATGGTAACCATAATGGAATAATGTAAAACAGATAAAATTCAATTCGGCACTCATTTGGGGTGCCAAGCCAGGAAAATATATTTTTTACTTTTAGTCTTAAACTGAACTCTGGAAAATAAAGTCATACATCGAATTCGTGTCGTGTTTTTATTCTTTCACATTTCAGTGTCTGCTTGAGTCTATATAATCATAGACCGGCAGTTAGTTCGACTCGTGTAAAATAATAATTATTTTACAAAGTAAATTTATTTTACTATATATATATATTATATATACTCTTGTCGGCTCCTGGTCAACTGGCCCCTGCTGTAACTGATTAAATGGCTGGCTGACTGACTGAATGACGCAAAAACATTCAAGTGAATTGGCTGAAGCCATGCAACCAATGGCTAAACATACGGATGCAGATGCATTAGGTTCATTCAACTACAGACAATGACTACAACTGTTGTGATTGCATTTATCCGCATCAGAGGTTGTTATTGATAATTTAGTCCTTTCGAGCAGCGTGCATTATTTCTGCTTTATTTGAGATATCCCTTGTGCCGAATATAAGATCTCTCACTATGATTAGTGTCCCAATGCCAAGTTCACTCGCGATAAGCACTTTTAGATGATTTTGTTCTGAAATCACAACTTTATTCAGCAGTTTTAAATTTGTGCTTAAAGTATTCGACGTCATATAAACATGTTTTCTAAAGGTCATTTGATAATGGTAAGAATCGAATATTAAAATCGTCCACCTTTAAAGATTCTGCTCCTTTTTATCTTAACTTCTTTGTGCAGAGGGTGTTATAACTTTGTCAAGAAATGTGTAACGCATTGAAGAAGGCTTTCCGACGCCATAAAATTTATATCTAATTGCTTAGGACAACGAGACCCGAATCATTAATGGATATAACGATTCTATGAAGACTATCCTCTCTGTTATTGGGAAATTTAGTAGGAAGCTTCTTTTTTGGCCTTATCCAAAATCTATATAATATAATTTCCATAGGGAAAATCGGTCCAAAAGTTGATTCATGAAAAATTAAGTGTTTCATAAGATATCTAGATGCATTGAAAACAATTAAAATTGTTTAATGATCTCATAAGGAATGTTAATGTTATATAAAACAAAACTATTTTCAATTGGAGGGGTAGGGAATTTCCATTTAGTGCTGTTTGTATGCTTCATTTTTTATTTGCTTGTTTGGAAAACAAGAGTTAGAGTATGCCCTAGTCGAGTACTCTCGAAGAGGAGAGACCTCTTACTTATATTTTTGAAATTCGTGTCTTTGAGCTCCGGTGATAAAAGACAACTGTGGAGCCTGATTGGTTCGCATCCCATTTTCTAAGCACTTAGTCCTTAGTCATCACACAGCAGAAATACATTTCCTTTTTTTATTGAATGAAGGGAAAAATCTTTCATTAAAATTTTTCACATTTACAATGAATTACAATGGCGCCTGAACCGCAGGCACTCACATTAAAATGGCGCAGGTGTTGAGGGTTTGAGGAAAAAGGCGGAAAAACAGGGAGTGGCACTTAAGTTTTGCAGAATTCCTGCTTATTACACTGTTCTCTTAATTGTGAGACAAATGCGAAGAAAAGAAACGTTTATTTAATTTACGTGTCTCGTCATTCCAGGTATTTGACGTTGCCTACATGTTGGACTGTAATCATTTGAGGCATAAAGGAAAATTCCATATCAAGCTAAGATATAAAATTTTACAGCTGCCAACGGGTAATTGTGGAGGACGAGGTAACACAGAGAGGTGCGTCGGGCAGGTGAGTACAACCAACAATGGAGCCTACCAAGAGACGCTGCGGCAGATGGCCTGAAAATGAGAAATCCCTTAACAAGCAATTTACCATAAATTTATAATTTACTGTGAAATTATTTTCATAAGCCATTTGCATTTATATGGGCCAAACACCAGACACATGAGCCTGCAGCCCTCCACTGGGGCACCAAGCATGTTGCACTATCCACTACTATTAGATATCCAGCAGAATAATGCTTAATTTAAGCTTATAAATTCTTAATTTCAGTACGATTGGTACTCTTTGATATCAAATCAATTTTGAACAGAATTAAATCTTTATTTATTCGTGTCAAGATTTGCATTCGTGCATCAATAAATTTCTGATAGTTCCATAAATTAAAAAAAACTAATAGGTATATAAATTTAATTTGTTACAATCCTATTCACTGGGTCAACGTTTTGTGTAGTTTTTCCCCTGAAATGTAAGGTATAAAACTGAACCTCAGTCAGGCAACATACAAGGCTCCTCTACGCATCACACATCGTATTCCAGTTTTCCTCACATTTTTGTGGGAGAAAATACTGCAACAAAAACTTGACTCATAAAATATAAAATTGATTTTCGCGCGTGTCATTAACTTTCTTAAGTATCTGTGTGTTTTCGGAAACTTGCCTGAACGGTTGTATTATTCATGTGCTTTTATGGGTTTGTACGTCCTTGGAAAACCCACACAGACTCGGGCGACTATATTTTCGTAAAAATTATAGTAATCGGCTTTGAAGTAAATTATAAAGAAAATTTTACATCCGAGCACATTGAAAATGTTTGATAAAAAGTTATCAGAAATGTGAAGTCAAAAATTATTCGACCTTAGAATTCTCGAAGTCAAAAACGAAATCCTTGATTCTAGCCTGCTTTTTTAAATCTATGAATTGTTGGCTATATTCTGTTTCTTGCCCGAGTCGACTCGACGTTATTTCCGATTTGTTTTTCATTTAAATGTATAATGAATTAAATTAATTGTAATGAGATTAATGTAAGAATTCTGTTGCTTGGTCTAATCAGAACTAGTCTAGTAAGCTGGTTCTTACTTGAATCTAATATGAATAGGGATTGAATCATATTTTTAACACTTTTCATACTTAATTTATTTATATTTTATTATTTAATAAGAGCAGCAACCGGCCGAATTGGACAACAATATCATATAGCTCCCATAGGAACAATCGGTTCAAAAGATGTTGTATGAAAAAGATACCAAAAATTATTAAGATTAAACAACTATACCATATAGTTTGAAAAGGGTATGTAATCTTCGTCGCGCCGCACATATTCGTTCCTTACTAGTTCCTCTATTAATCTGTAAATAAGTTAGTACATATATAAGAGAAATCTCTTAGAGATTTAATTCAGTAAAGCTCAGGATTTGTCAGAAATTTGGGACTTAATCATACGAAGAAGTATCGGAGAAGCGGTGGATAGCGATATCTAATATCGAGAAGAATCCATAAGCTGGATATCGAGTAGTCAGCGGTCGGCAATCAGCAGTCGCGAGTAGCCAGTCAGCAGTGAGCAGTGGCCGGTCAGCAGTCGGAATGATTTCAAGTTGTCGTCAGCCGTGAAGCGACAAGTAAATTAAGCTGTACAATTATCTAATTATAATATTAACTTTATCATAATAAAACTATGATTCACCATATAATCTTACATTTGGGGCTCGTCCAAACAAAAAACTAAAACTAAAAAACACCCGCCAAACGCAAGCTGCCAGCAGTACGAGTGAGTCAACCGGTACATACATTGCGTACAGAGCCAGAAAAAGTGACAAAGCCGGCGCCGTGTATAGCGGTACAAAAAAGAATGAGCGACACAGAAGGAATTGGAGGAATGACGGATATACTGCAGCAGGCGTTACCAAGTACAATGCAGAACGACGATAATAAAGAAATGTTGCAGCAGATCATTCAGCTTTTGTCATTAAAAATTCAAGCTGATGAAATCGCGAAAGACGAAGGCAAAGTATTGGTGGAGAACTTTGCTAAAATAATTCCTGAGTTTGACGGAGAGAATATGGATGTCCAAAAGTGGTTCTCAAACTTTGAACTCAATGCTGATGCCTATGGTTTAAACATAAAACAAAAGTACGTGCAAGCGCGCGCAAAAATTACACACACAGCTGCATTATTTTTGGAGTCGACGACGGTGTATGAGTACGAAGCAATGCGCGAACAGCTGATCGCCGAATTTCAAAGGGAAAAAGTGTGCAGTGTAAAGAGGAAAGTTTTCATGAATACATGCTTCAAATGAATCGAATTGCTGCTCGTGGTGTAATGGATGTGGAGTCAGTGATAAGATATATCGTAAATGGGCTCAATTTAAAAACTGATTTCAAATATAACTTGTACGGATGCACGTCTTTCAAAGAGTTGAAAGAAAAATATGAAGTATACGCAAGCATTCTAAAAACCGAGAATGCAAACAGGGAGAAAAAGAATATCAGCCAATTAAGAATTTTAACAAGAATATGGATGCTAGGAGTGACAAAAAGCGGCATTGTTTTAATTGTGGATCATTAGACCATATGCGCAAAGATTGCAAAGCGGAAATGAAATGCTTCCGTTGCAATGAAAGTGGACATTGGTCAAAAGAGTGCACATCATCAGCTGGAGTAAATGTTGTGTATGAAGCTAAGCGTCTTAAGAAGTTGATAATTAACAATGTGACAGTAGAAGCACTTGTCGACAATGGAGCGGACATATCAATTTTGAAGAAATCAGTGCTCGATAAGATCAACGGCGGCAAGTTGCAGAAAAGTGTATCGACCCTACGAGGATTAGGCACCAACATAGTGAATTGACGACAAGCAGCTGATCCACAAGTTCCTAGTCGTGGTCGACGGTGCACTTGAATGTGATGCTTTGTTGGGGTACGACTTTATCAGAAAGTTCAGCGTGACGATGACAACAGCTGGATATGAATTTTCTTCCCCTGCCGGGGAGAAAACTTTGGATATAAATAAAATAAGCATTTATAATGTAGTGGAAGTGATGTTGATATTCCGCTGCAGTTTGAACGTGCTGTGAAAAGTATGATACGCGATTACAAAGATGCTGAGAAAACGAAGGAGTGCCCGATTCAACTTACAATAGTGCCAGATGGGAATATCCTTCCCTTCCGGCATGTACCTAGCCGAATCGCTTTCAACGAAGCCGAAGCAGTAAAACAACAGGTCAAGGAATGGCTTGACACAGGCATAGTTCAAGGATCATCATTACACTTTGGTTGTTTCGTTTGGTTGTTGTAAAAAAAGGATGGTACAAACCGAGTTTGTGTGGACTACCGCCAGCTGAATAAGATGGTCCTCAAGGACTGCTTTCCTGTGCCAGTGGTAGATGACGTGCTTGTTAAATTACAGAAGGCAAAATTTTTTACTACCCGTGGAAGAAACCAGCAAGAAGTTTACGGCATTCATCACAAAGGAGGGACTTTTTGAATTCAATAAAGCACCGTTCGGGTTCCGTAATTCGCCAGCGATTTTCATCCGATTTGTTAACTATGTGTTCCAAGATTTAATAAATGAAGATGTGTTGGACCTTTATATGGATGATATCATTATACACGCAGTATCAGCAGAGCAATTCAAAAGCAGCCGAGTTTGGATTGAAAATTAAATGGAAAAAGTGTCATTTCCTGCAGACGAAAATTCACTTTTTGGGCCATACGGTGGAAGCTGGACAAATAAAACCTGGAATGGAGAAGACCAAAGCGATCAGCAAGTTTCCGGTACCGAAGAACATCAAAGCTATACAGTCATTTTTGGGGCTAACTGGATTTTTCCGAAAATTTATAAAAGGATATTCGGAAATAGCAAAGCCGTTAACCAATCTTTTACGAAAGGATATACCTTTTGCAATGGATCAGGCAGAGCTGCAGGCGTTTCAGCTACTAAAGGAGGCATTAGTTAAAGAGCCGGTATTGCGAATTTATCAACGAAACTCAAAACGGAGCTTCATAGAGATGCATCTAAAGATGGATTTGCTGCTGCACTGCTGCAATGGAACGAGGGTCTTCTGAATCCTGTATTTTTCTGGAGCAAGAAGACCAATGAAGCTGAAGAGCGTCAGCACAGTTATGTCCAAGAGGCGAAGGCTATCTTCGTGGCATGCAAAAAAGTTTCGCCAATACATACTGGGTATACAATTTACGCTGGTAACAGATTGTGCGGCTTTCAAGCAGACACTAACTAAGAAGGATGTACCACGAGAGGTAGCCCAATGGGTCCTATACTTGGAGGACTATGACTTTAAAGTGGAACACAGAGCAGGAGAACGTCTAAAACATGTGGACTGCCTTAGTCGCTATCCGCAGCAAATCATGGTGATTTCATCAGAGGTGTCGGCTAGAATTAAAAAGGCGCAGCAAGACGATACCATGATAAAAGCGATTTTGGAAATTCTCAACAGCCGGCAGTATGAAATTTTAAGGTTAAAGGAGGTTTGCTATTCAAGTCTGTGGACGGCACTGACTTGCTCGTAGTGCCAAAACGAATGGAGAGAGAAATCATCGTGGATGCTCACGATGCTGGACATTTTGCTAGGCAAAAAACAATGCATTTGGTTAAGCAGAATTATTGAATTGCCCACCTGGAAGGCAAGGTTGCACAGCTCATAGCTAACTGCATTAAATGCATCATCCACAATAAGAAGTTGGGCAAAAAGGAAGGTTTCATGCATCAGATAGAGAAAGGAGCAGAGCCGTTGCACACATTGCACGTAGACCATCTCGGACCAATGGACGCTACTGCCAAACAGTACAAACATATTTTTGCGTTGGTTGATGGATTCACAAAGTTTGTGTGGTTGTTCCCAACAAAGACTACAAGCAGCGAGGAAGTTCGTAAAAGGTTGGAAATTTGGTCAGAAGTTTTTGGTAACCCAACTCGTATAATTAGCGACCGTGGAACAGCGTTTACGCCGTCTAATTTTGAAGAATATATGAAGGAACAAGGCATCGAACATGTGTGGAGTACAACTGGAGTGCCAAGAGAAAATGGTCAAATATATCGCGTGAATCGCTCCATTTTATCAATTATATCCAAGATGTCTTCCGAGAATCCAGAAAAGTGGTACAAATTTGTAGGCAGAATCCAGAGAGTGATGAATAGCACCGTACACATATCCACGAAGCGATCGCCATTTGAGCTCATGTTTGGCGTGAAGATGCGAAATAATATCGATGATGAGATCATGCAGCTATTAGAAAAGGAGATGTTTGATAACTTTGACGAGGAGCGGCAGAAGATCCGGCAATTGGCTAAACAAGAAATTCAGAAAGCTCAGGAGAAATATAAGAATCAATACGATAAGAAGCGTAAAGCCGAATACAGATATTAGATTGGGGATTTGGTTGCAATTCTCCGTACCCAGTTTGTAGCGGGCAGAAAATTTGCTAGTGAATACCTTGGCCCATACGAGATCACGAAAATCAAGAGAAAGGGATGTTGAGGGACCAAACAATACAGCAACAAGCTGCGATTATATGAAGCTGTGGAGATATGTGGCTGAAAACGAAGATTTTTGGTCATCGGGGGCCGAGGACTAATCAGGATGGCCGAATGTAACATGGTGAGATGAGATAGGTGGTACGAAGAAGTATCGGAGAAGCGGTGGATGGCGATATCTAATATCGAGAAGAATCGATAAGCTGGATATCGAGTAGTCAGCGGTCGGCAGTCAGCAGTCGAGAGTAGGCAGTCAGCAGTGAGCAGTGGCCAGTCAGCAGTCGGAGTGATTTCAAGTTGTCGTCAGCCGTGAAGCGACAAGTAAATTAAGCTGTAGAATTATCTAATTATAATATTAACTTTATCATAATAAAACTAAGATTCACCATACAATCTTACATGTATTTATTTATATATATGTTATGCTCAGTGTCAAAAATAAGAATAATTAAGCAAAAATCAAATATTTTTATCGTAGTAAAAGTCAAATTTTGTTTAAATTGTCAGTGATTTCCCCTAAGACTCGGGCAAAACAGAAACACAAACAAGATTTTTATGCATAAAAAATGGTCATTAAAACATACACGTGAAAGCAACTAAGTTTAAACTAAAAATTTGATTTAATCGATAGAGAATTGATAAAAAGAAAAATGTAAAATTTTCATATTTTTAATATATTGACTCTCAATTGCAAACAGATAAGCTAAAATTAGAAAAAGTAATCTCGACTAGCAGGCACACTATAATTTTTACACAGTCTTTTTTATTCGTACTTTTTTATTGCAATAAAAATGTATATATTATAATTTTAATATAGGGAATTTCTCATGACACCTTTGTTATCTCTTTTATATTTATATTTGTAAGCACTTAAAAATGTTCAATTTGTTTATTTCGATTGTTTATCGATTGTTTGCTATGTCAGATATATGATAAAGTAATCAGATATTTTTCGTTACCTTACACAACTTTTGGTCTAATTATTCTTATGACAGCTATTGGACATAGTTTTCCGATTCGGTCAGTTCCTACAAAAGTGCTCCCAAGATTATAAAAATTTAAATTTAGCTAGCTAAAAATTAAAGTAAAGAGACAGGCGTGCAGTTCAATTATATATATACTTTATGAAGTTGCTGATGCCTCTTTTAATGCTTAAGAATGTCAAGAAATCACAAACTCCTCTGCAAGGATGAAAAAATATTAATTCCGAGAAACAAATCTTAAATATATTCAAAAAACAAGATAACAACTAATAAAAAGTGAAATAAAGTGAATGAATAAAATATTTCTTGTATTTTATGTATTTAACATATATAAAAGGTAGCGAGAATTTCTCTCTAATTGCTTCTTTTATTGTTAGCTAAGATAATTCTAATTAAAAAGTTTGTAGAAAGTACAAACAAATAAATTGCAACTAACAAATCTCTAAGGTTCTCCAATCTCTGTTTTTTTTTTTTTTGTTCCAAGTGTCACAAACGAGGCTTGACGATACCAACAGCCAGCGAACGGCGAGTAGATTGAAGCGCCATGGAAAATTAATCGGCGGCGTTTAGTTACTTTTACAAAATGTATTTAAGGGCTAAATGAGCGTGTATAAGTGATAGCTGAGGGAAAGCCAAGGGGAACATAAACACGGCCAGACGAACTGAGCAGAGGACTGTCATTAAAGTGTGCACGAAAAACACTTGAAAACGCGCAGTAAAAACGGAAATTGTGTAGGTCTCTCTCTCTCTCCCTGTCCTATCTATCACCGTCAATGCTTTTACCGCCACTTTTGGGTGTAAATTGCCAAAAGGATACAATTTAAAACGTCTTCAGGCCAAAGGCAACGCATCTAGGCAACGTCAATTCCAAAAAAAAAAAAAATGAAAATTACTGAAAATGTTTCCAGACTGCTGCTGCCACGCCCCAAAAGCAAACACACACATACAAATACACACACGAGTTAAGTCTTTCGGACAGTTTTGTGTAGGACTTAGACTGGGAGAATGTGAGAAATGCCTTCTAGTTTTCTGTTAATCCTTTTACTTTGAGCAATGTTAAGTCAGTTAGAATGTATTTTATATCTATAATCCGTGCCTGGTATACTTGGCTATCTGTCTAGTCAACATTAATGCTCTTCTCTTTCTCAGGAAAAGCCAAGACTAAAGCTGAAAATTGCCGTCTACCACAACGTGTAGCTAATTTAGAATTGAATTGAATATATTTTTGAATTTTTGAATTTTTCATATATTTAAGTAGAAGAAAAGCGTGTTGCCTTTCAGGCATTAATCAATTGAAGAGATAAATTTAAATTGAACGTGTTATAAATTGAATTAATTCTTAACTACATATTTAAAGCAATTAAATACAGTTTAAAATCACAAAAAAAAAAAAAATGTATATTAATAAAGATTACATGTAATTTATGATAGAAAAAAACCTCGTTTTCTCATCATATTTTAGCTAATTAATTTTATTTATTTATTTTATTGTAATCTGGTCTCTTATTACGTTAATTGTATTGATTCCTCGTGTATATTTATTCTTGTTTGCGATGAAAAATGTTTTATAGATGAGTTGAAAATTAATAAATGCCATTGGTCTACGGAAAACCTTTGAAAATCAAAATCTCGTAAATAAAGTTTATCATTTTCCTGGCAGGGCACAATTTCTGGTAATAAAATAAATAAGAAGTCTTTCGCGACACTTTTTATTACACTTTATAATTTACAAGAGCTGCCGAAATCAAACAGCCAACAGAAGGAGCCGAGAAATGGTACGAAAAGTTGACGATGATGGCCACGATGATTGTTTGCCTGTTTGACTTTTTTAAATGTTTTTCTTCAGTTTCGCTCTTTTTTTATTATTATATCCTGTTTACGTGGCGTATGATGAACACGTTTATTGGTTGCGTAGCACTCCTAGTTGTTTATCTACTACTCAAGTAACTGCGGATAGGTGGGGGTATTTGCCTTATTGGATCGTGATATGTAAAGCTTATACATACCAGAGGACTGATATTTATTCATATATGTAGGCCGAGCTTGTTACATTTGCCATTTCACACAAACCAATTGCCAGAACTCACAATAATATGTCGCCCTGGTAACCAGCTGACTTTGATTTTGTACAGCGCTGACATCATAGCAATTTATTTATCCCACAAAAGGCATTTGTTGCCTCAAAGTCGCTATAACCTGATAACAAAACAAGCTTCTTTATTGAATTGTATTGAAAGTAAATTACTTAAATTTTCAATATGTGTACATTAATTGAAATATTTGGGACTTGCTATTTTCCTATACTATGCAAATTTCAAGTCAGGATGTTCTGTTCTTGGAATGATTTGGGCAACTACAATGGTCACAAATTATTCTCCATTGAGTATAGAGTCCAAGTGGGAAACGAGCAATTGGTGATGTGCCGTGTGAAATTAGTCTTTAAGACCCGGAGTCCGATCCATTCTTCTATAAGAGAAAGTGAAAAGGACTGCTCCAATAATCAGCGATAAGAATGAGACCCACAGCAGACTTCAAAATTTCAAATTCAAGATATAAATTTCGATTTATACTATATATTGTTTTTTAATAATTTATATGAAGAATAGTTCTGATAGTTCTTCTTTATAAAATAATAGAAAATTATTGATGTTAAAATAATCCCTTGAAAAATCTGTCATCTTGCTATGTTACGATGCTTCAGATAAACTGATATTGAATACTGCACTTTCATCTTTAAAACATAAGTCTTCAGGTATCGGATATCATGTAAGAACGCTTTCCTTAAGCATATTTGACTACACATATAAAAGCATAGTTCTTGAAGCACTCTGCTACTCTACAGAAAAGAGTTTATTGAGTAATAGAGTACAAAACCGAAGAGATAGAATATATTAGTGCGTAGCTGACGTACTCATCTCCTACTATAAAGATCTCTGTGCAGAAAATGTAATACGAAATGGAGAATAAACACAGAGTAAAACAGAAAGGTATGTTGCGACCGTAAGTTATTCAAATTAAAAAGGACTTATGTAGGCACTCAATGTTACCGCCATTGTCTGATGTCAGAGGGAGAACGGCAAGGTGAGAGGTGGTATGTGGTAGGTAGGAGGAGGACAAGGCAGGAACCGAGACCTCGACATCAGCTTCGGCTTCGGGTTGGTAGTGTGGGTTGCTTCCGGTGCTTTCACCGCTCAAGCTGCCATTTTTTTACACTTTAATTGCCATCGGCAGCCATTTGTGGCAACAGCCACGCCCCACGTCCCGCAACCCCGTTACTGGTAGTTGTCCTTGTAGGCAATGTGAAGTGCTCGCCCCTTATTGTTGGTTTATTGCTGCTGCTGTTATTGCTGTTGTTGTTGTAATTTAATGTTTAAAGGTTAATACACCGTAAATGCTATTCAAAATTCATATCACACACAGCATCTCACACCATAAATAAAATACTATTTTTATTATTATTTGATGACAAAAACAATATAAAATATGCTACTTTTGTCATAAATTTGATTCAAAGTGCTAACAAAATTTATTAAAATAATAATAGAGGAATAAATAAATAAAAAATAAAAAAAGCACCAGAGAATGAGCAGATGTTGTTGAATTATAAAATATGAATAAAAGGAGGTGAACAAACACAAAGTGGGGGACTATGAGATATGCTGTAGAAAAAGTTCAGCTATAAATATGTAAATAATCAACTGTACTGTATTTATAATTGAAATGAGATTAAAGTAGCTATTTGAAGTATGAGTTTTAGAGGCAGGAATAGTTAATTTCATCTCTTATATACATATATTTTGGTATGGTTATACTCTCTTTACCCTTTATCAAGGTTACAGGATATGCAAATGTATGCCAACAATTAAGGACTTGTAGTCTTCTGATTCATGCGAATACTTAACCAAGACCTACCCTATAATCATTTAGTATATAACTATGTGATAAGTAAATTTTAAATGAGTTATTTGACATATCTTCTAATTAGCTTAAAAGCAGAAACCCTTACAGAGTTTTATGGCTTTTTATCTTTATTTTTATGCCATATTTAACAATTAATTAAAGCAATGTGATGCCAAAACTACAAAATGAATCCAAAGAAGAAGAATCATTGAGAGAGATTTCTATCAAAGTGAACAGTCGAGTTTTTTTAGTGCTTTTTATGAATGGCTTTAATTATTCTATTAACAATACCTTTACCTATCTTCCTTTTGTGCGGTTGCTCGCTTGTGCGCCGCTCGCCCGCTCAAATTTTTGTTGTTGCTTTTCGCATTGCTCAAGCAATGTTTGTGTTATTTATTGCTAGCTAACAGCTATTTCTTTTCGCTCTCAATTTGCGCGCTCTTCATACTAATCATAATAATACCTAGTAGGAAACTTTTAGCATCTTTTTTTTCTTACTAATATTGTATACTAATAAAATGTCTTGCTGCAAGTTGGATTGCACGTATGGCCCAGCGCGTGATGGTGACCAACCAAGGTTTGTTAACTGCTGGTTGTGTGACAACATGATGCATGGAAAATGTGCAGTTCCAACTGGGCGACATATTGACAAGTTGGAAAAAGACAATTCCAAAAAAGTCTGTGGAGGCCTGAAATGGTCTTGTCCGAGGTGCACTGACTTGCAATTGAATTTCTCCAAAATGTATAATTCTATGAGAGGTAAATTTCTTAAGTTGCATAAAATGGCCAAGCATCTGCCGAGTGATTTTGACTCGAGCATTGAGATGCTTAGTGAGTTTAATTTCGAATCCCCACCTATCCGTCGGTTAGACGATCAATTTTTAAATGTTCCTCTTCCATCTTCCTCTGCAATAGCTATTCCCCGTTCAGAAAATTTATCAACTCCTCGCCGTTTAGAATTATCTCCGGTTCGATTTTTCTCGCCCTCGCCTTCACCGTCAGTCGGCCAATCTTCCTTTGAACACCCCGATAATTCTTCAAATACAAATGTATGTGCTGTTCATGTCCAACCAACTTCTCCTAACCAAGCTTAGGCTTGTGCTCCAACTACAACACGAGCTACAAGTCCAGCTGCCCCTCCAGCTCCGGCTGCCGTTGCAGCTCCACTTCAGTTGGTGTCTGCGACTTCATGTCCTGCAACTGGCTCAATTACAGCCCATCCTGGTACTGCATCCATAACTGTGCTTCCAGCTTTGGTAACTGTTCAGGGTTCTGACCCTGCCCCGACTCCTTTGCTTAATGTTGTTGCACCGCGTAAGCAAATTTTCCTATCTAGACTTTCAGCTGACACTACATGTGAAGCTATTGCTGCCTATATTGCCAGCAAATCTTCAAGCAATGTATCAGTATCTAAATTTAATTTCTCTGAACCTAGGGAAATAGCCTCCTTCAAAATTAACGTTCCATCAGACACATTCTGACTTATTTGTGATCCAAATTTCTGGCCTCCACAAATAATTGTTCATGAGTTCATTATAAAAAAACGCACTCGTCCGGTGCCTGTCAGTCTTCAAGCTAGATTAAACTAGGTCGATCTTTAGATTTACTACATATCAGTTATCAGAATGTTAGAGGTCTAGTGTCTAAGCTTAAAAATTTATTTTTACAAAGTTCTTCCTTTAAGTCTCAAATTATTGCTTTTTCTGAGACATGGCTTATTCTATAATTTTTTCTACAACCTTTACATCCTACAGAAAAGATAGAACAACTCGTCGTGGTGGTGGGGTACTCATTGCAGTTAATTCTTCCCTTCGGCCCGATTCAATTACTTTATCCGTTTCCCCTCCTGATGTGGAAATAGTTGCCGTTAAGGTATCGTTTCCATCATGTTCCATTTTCACACCGTGCTTTTATATCCAACCGTGTTCTGATATTTCTATTTATATGCAGCATTTAAGCCGTATTAAATATATATCAACACTAGTACCATGTAAGACCTTTCGTTTTTTCACATAAACTCGATTCCTAATAATCTTGACAGAATTCTTGATCTTATTTTTGTCAACGATTGCACTTCTACCAGTGTGCCAAGATCTTGTCCATTAGTATTTCCTGAAGACTCCTTTCATCCTACCGTAGAAATTTCTCTATCAATTGCCACGTCGACTAAACCACTATCCAAACCTGTTAGTAAAACCCGCAGTTGTTTTCGCAAGGGAAATTTTTCCTTGCTTAATCAACTTCTTTCCTCAGCTGATTGGTCTACTCTATACAATTCGATTGATATAAATTTTGCTCTAAACCACTTCTATGACACTATTAACTCACTTCTTGATAACTGCATTCCAAGTAGTGTTGTATTGCCTGTTTCATCCAACCCTCCCTGGTTTACACGTCGACTTTCAAATTTAAAAAATATTAAAACTAAACTATTTAAAAATTTAAACTCTCTGGATCTAATATTGATTTTTCTAAATATTCTATTGCTAAATCTAACGTCCTTCTCCTTAACTGTCAATGCTATAATGAGTATCTTTTGCGCTGCTGGAATCAGTTTGAGCGGGATCCTAAACTGTTTTATAAATTTGTAAGTTCTAAGCGCAACAGGTCGTCTATGACTCCTATATTTTACATGAAGAATGAGGGATCCATTGACGACTTAACTAGTGCTAACCTTTTTGAAAATTTCTTTCAATCTACTTACACTTCTTCCATTAACAATATCGCTTACCCTTATCCTATTTCTTCCTCTAACTCTTTGCTCCTATCATTACTGATAACGATCTAGTTACAGCAATGAAAACTTTAAAAT
This sequence comes from Drosophila repletoides, assembly GCA_018150835.1. Lineage (NCBI taxonomy): Eukaryota > Metazoa > Arthropoda > Insecta > Diptera > Drosophilidae > Drosophila > Drosophila repletoides. Next base: position 424,875 of record JAECWQ010000228.1, read on the forward strand.
CTTCATATTCTCCTGGGCCCGATAATATCCCAAGTTATGAACTCAGAGAATGCTGGAGCTCTTTACATCTTCCCCTACTCAAACTTTTTAACTTATCTTGATTCCGCTGTATTTCCCTGTATTGTCCGGAATTGCAAAGTTGTCTGCAATCCCAATATTATTCGAAAAAATTGTAACATCAACTTTGCAGCACCTCTATAAATCGATAATTTCCCCTTTTCAACATGGCTTTATTAAGAGTCGGTCTACCACGACTAATCTGCTTGAATTCACATCATTGGTGAATGATGCATTCCTAAGTAGAATGCAAACAGATGTCACTTATACTGATTTCAGTAAAGCATTTGACTCTGTAAATCATGATCTTTTAATCTTCAAGCTATATCGAATTGGATTCCCCTACACTTCTGACTTGGATTTTCTCTTATTTAAAAACAGGACCCAAAGAGTTCTGTTGAGATCGGAAATTTCTAAACCCGTATTTGTTACATCGGGTGTGCCGCAAGGTAGTCATCTTGGTCCATTATTTTCCACATTATTTATTAATGACCTGTCATCTATTTTTCCCACTCACGCATCCATATGTATGCTGATGATGTGAAACTTATTCTTTCTTACAACGAAGCTTCTAACTATATTTGTCTGCAACCTGACTGTAACTCCAGACATCTTTGGTGTCAGGATAATAAGTTGCATTTAAATATTTCTAAATGCTTGTTTATGACTTTTAGTCGAATTACTCCACACTTAGTCACGTATAGGCTTGACAATGTAGCCGTGCAATGTATAACGACTGTGGAAGACCTTGGTGTACTTTTTTGATGCCCAACTTACTTTCATTCTGCATATCTCCTCTATAACTAACAAAGCCAAGGGAGTTCCTGCATTCATTAAACGTTGGTCCAAGGAGTTTAATGTCCCCTTTGTTTTTCATTCAGAAGCAATTCCTCCTTTCTGCCCTTCGTGGCTTAAACTGGGATCCCGATCGCCGTCTTCCACCGTACTCTGATAGGCTCTTACTAATTGATCTCCCTTCATTAACTAACCGTAGAACTATCCTTGGTATTATTTTTCTTCATAAATTAATTATCAGTGACATTAGATCTCTTTTTTTATTATCTCGTCTTAACTTTCAAGTTCCTCGTAGACTAACAATAAATTATTATCCCTTACTTTTATCTAATTGCACAACTTACTATGCGTTGCACAATCGATTCCGTATACTGTGCTCCAATTACAACGAATTTTATCACGTTATCTCTTTAGAACTCTCTCTTACACCTAAAATCTGCTCTTTTGTTCTATCTTCTGGAAAATCCCAATCATTGATTGGTTGACGTGGTTGCTGTTGGCAACACTGCTTCTTTTTTGGTTGGTGTTTACCTGAATTGTCCTTATCTTAGTTTATTACTCTCTTTCTTTCCATCCTTTTTTCTATTCTGGTCTATTTTCATTCTATTTTCAACAATCTTTATATTTCTTTTTCGCCTTTTTTCCCGGTCTGATTGGGATTTTTGCCTGGGTTTTCCCTAATCCTGTGCAACAATTGTATTTAATACCCCAGAAGGCTTAAATGTAATTCAATTTTAATCTTACTTATAATTTTTTAATTTAATTAATTTTCTAAATTTTAATTTAATTTATATAATAATTATTTTTATCTTTTGTAATCCTTTAATCGACTGCAATTAGTCGATTTAATAATAAATAAATAAATAAATATTAAATAAATAAATAAGTAAATAAAAAATGTCTTCAATATATATTTTCATACACATTTCCATATTTCTGTTACATGTATTGATGTAATATTTGATGTTTATTACATTTTTATACTTTATGAAAGTCCTAAAAACTATTAAAAATGGAGTAAGGATAATATCTGCTAATACTCTGGACTGCTCTTGCAGAAACAGCCTGTTTTTCACTTTATAAATTCATTTATTTAGGAATATGTGATTATAAACAGAAATCACCTGCCAAGCTTCCAAGCTTCGCCAGGACAAGTCAATTCCTGATTTCATAACAGTTTAATAGTAATTACATTTAGCCAGAAAATGGGTTTCAGAGCCTTGGGTTAGTAATTTTGCAATTTCTCTTTCTGAAATGCACTCTAGACGGCCTATTGTCATTTTATTTACAAATGAATGAAATGAAATGCTTTGCTTGACGGCATTTATGGCATTTCCATCAGAGTCTATAATTTTTAGAATTAACTTGTTGTTGGCTGGCGGTAGCAGCAAGCAAAATCAGGCTTCATTCTCTATATATAAAAAGCAAGGTATTTGAGTATTTCACACCCATTAAGTTTGAGGTATTTAATTGCAATTTTGATTCAAAATCAAAATCAAATGCACTTAATAGATTCATTTACTTGAATGACTTAAATGTGAATAAATATTTAAATCACTCATTTAAACTTGCATTGTAAAATTCAACTATTTTTATAATTTTTCTCAAATGAGTTAAATATTAAAGAAGATTCAACTTAACTCTCTATATCATTCTTATATATGTAGATAAGGTTAATATAAATTGAGCCAAGAAACGAACCAAGACCTTTAACTAAGCGAATTCTGAACCCTTTTGAAATTTGGAAGAATTAAAGCATAAGAATCAAATAACTAACATCATTCAATCTCTCAATAAACAAATTAATTATTAAAATAATTTTAGCCCATATATTACCCATTAGCTTTAATTAATTCATCAGTTTTTTTCCTTTATATTAATCTGTTCTTAATCCGCCCTAGTAGCCCAGTTCTTTTTTTCACTCTTCTTCGGCCAACCAGCAACCCATTTGTTAAACAACTTTTAACCCTCTCACATAGCGCGCAAAAGAGGCATAAAACCACATAACAAATCGTAACTCAGGGAGACCCCGATAGACAGCTAACAGTTGTGGTTTGGTACTGAATGCCCCTGCTCAGCGGGGGGCAGAGTCTGTCCTGTCACCAGGCAGGCCCAATGGTGTCCAGCGAGATCGTTAAATCGGCGCTCGCTTGGCCAAAGGGACGAACAGACGACGAGAGGTGGACGAAGAGGCATGACGTAAGCATGGCAACCACTCCACAACCATCAGAGTGCTCCATCTCTCTGGGTGCACGTAAAAGGAAATCAAGCAAATGGACAAATGTGAAGCCGACAGTTGTTGCTTGTTGTATAGGGACACCCAGCAGAGTTGCATGATCGCATTTTATGTTTGTATTAATTTTTTATTTACTATATACTTTGAGAGTGCAAAGCGCGCATCATAAATAAAGGACCAATCAATTTTCATAGGCACCGTTGTGCGACAAAGTAGCGCCGATTGTCGCCTAACGCGCGCGCGTTAGCGACGCCAGCGAGTCGTAAAATAAAAAAACCAACGAAATGCAAAATACCAAAAGGAAATCGTATATTTTAACATAATATTATTCCTGCACAGCTGGCTGTGGTTAAACCAACTGCCAAACCCTCCTCCTTCTCCCAGCCAAAGGCTCTGGCTGTGGCGCCGGCCCCACTACTTAATGCTCATAAAATATGAAAATTCATCTGCAATTCATCAATTATTTATTTATGACAATGTTCTTATACGTTTTACGCATGTGTTAATAAATAATTTTTTGCCATTTTTCACTCGTGTGTGTGTTTGTGTGCGGCTGTGTGTGAGTGTGTTTGATGTGTGTATGAGTGTATGTGTTTGCGAGAGTGTAATCAATTTCAATTCGCTTTTTTTATTTTTATTGCACTTATCCCCATTGGCAGAAATACAAAAATTAAGAATTCTTCTGGTTGAAGAAGAACCGCTTTTAAATACCCTGTAAAATGTTTCTTTCATAATATAAAACATCCATTCATTTCTCTTTCCCTTTTCAGCCATCAGGTAATAAAAACATTCAGCTCAATTTTTCTTTATTGAATTTTTAATAAGAAATATACTTTTTAGAATCAAAAATGATCATATTTTGTGATATATTATAACATATTTCTCGTTATTCATCCATCCAGTCTTCGGCTTCGCTTTTTCACATGAGATCTTCAAATTGTAAATGCAGTCACACAACAACAACAACTACAATGGCTCAGACCCCTGTTTGATCGGGGCCAGAAATCGGAATTATTCCATCTACTTGAACAATTTGCAATTTAAATGTTGATTTCGTTAATGCGACGATGATCTCAGTCGACATAAACAGATAGCTTCAACAAGCCTTACAACTGCAGTACATATATTAAAATACTCAATTATAAACTTAAATAAAAAATATTCAATTTTCTTTTAACTGACGCAAATCTGTAAATTGGCTTTATTATAAGTATAAGTATACTGATAATGTCTTTGTATCTTTTAGGTATATTTCCGCTTGTAAATGTCTGATTCTATAAATTAAATATACCTCGATTTATACCCTTATTATTATAACTTTGTTATTATTTATGGTATATACATCTACTAGGCATACAAAAAGTATAGTCGATACTTCAGTTTATGGCGAAAGAAAAGACTTAACCTTTGACCCTTGTTCTAAGCGTAAAAGTCTTCTCCTTGATTTCTCTGTTTGTCCTGTTAATTTCATTCCACTCTCGGTATCCTACTCTCTTTTACTCGCTTTTAAAGTCTAATTTTACTCAATTCGAATTCAACGCTCAATCTTAAAGTTTCACCGTCAAAGTCTCTTTTTCTCTCATCGATTGATACCTTAGCTCTTTAACCTTTACACGTTCGATTATTCTCTAGACATCCTCCTTATGCTTTCCTGGCTCACTTTTTTTTGCTCGCTTTGTATGCCTCGCTTTTCTGAGGGTTTCTTTCTCTAATTTACTCGTTCCTGCTTCAACTTTCTCCATCCGTACAGCGAATGCTATTAAGCACCAAGCCTGATGGGTGGCACATTTAAAAGTTGACTCCGGCAGTGCAAAAAAAGTGCGAATACTAAGAGCTGCAGCACGTCCACGTACCGGTCCAAGCCATCAGTCGTCATCCAGCCAGCAAATGAGTAAAGGGAAATTTCATTTAACATGCAGGATTTGATGTTTGGATTTGGAGCTGGAGCTGCAGTTGGAGTTGGAGTCCATTCCATTGGCATGCATTACAAGCGTGCAGAACGAACTATTTCCGCCGACAGTGTCGAATCCAAATTAAACCGAACAGCGCTCGAGGTTAATTTCACATGGATTTCAGTGGAAATCAGTGCATGCGGCATTTGCCCCACGGCTCCATTGATGGTGGCACTTAGCTCCAAATTACTTATACAGTACTCTGACAGCCGTCGCCTGGTCACCGCACGACTCTTCCCCTTTCTCCTCAATCGCTCTCTCTCTCTCTCTCTCTCTCACTCTGTTTCTGCTTCGATTGGTGTCCTAATCCAAAACTCATTTCCTTCCGTGCCAGCTTCACTCTGGCTGGGGAAATGAAGCGCTATCAAAGATTGGCCCCACGTGCAGTCTGATCCGATAGTTTCATTGCATGTGGCCGGATAATAATAAATTTTTGGGATAGATACTCTACCGTCTGTGACAGGTGCGAAGGAAAAAAGAAAAGGCTCTTAAATCCTGTGAGTATATTAGTTAATTTAGTCTTTTATAATAGAAGTCCTGTCAGCTTTTCTATTATTTTTTGACTCTGTTTGACTTTATGGAATAATAGTTGCACCCTTTTCAATCTTTGCTACGCACGTCTTTGGTTGCCTGCCGTTTTTCAGTAGTTAGCTTAATGAAAATTATTATGCACGCGCTCAGCGCAATAAATAAGGCAAGAGGAAAGACTTTCAGAGTACAGGGACTAGTACAAGGACTACATAGACATGCAATACTCTAATTTCTAATTTACAGGTATAAGAAACGCGGTGCCTTTGTCGTGAGTTTCGCGTTTTAATTAACCAAAAACCGACTTTTCAGCTTTCTGTTAAAACTCAAAAGTACATACGTTTTTGATGTGTTTGCTGTTCGTCCTTTTTGATTGAGTCCTGCGTCGTGCGTTCTGCATCCTAGCAGCAGCACTACATTCTCATTAAGTGAAATGAAGAGAAATAAGGAGCATGAAGACTTCGGCGGCGGGGGGGGAGGAGGCTCAGAAAGCATATGTTAATTATATTTAGTGGAAGTCGCTCATTAAGATGCTTCTACCAACACTTGAAAGGGAATTTTTAAGGCAACGGCAAAGGCAAGACCGACACGCAGTGGAAATCGAACAACAATACGTAACACTAACAGTTGCAGTTGCACTCTGTTATTGCAGCAGGATGCGGCAGCAGGAGGAGTCGGGAATCAGGCAAAAGGATCACTGGTAACTTGTACATTGTTCAACCACAGCACAGTGCTGCTAAATTAGATATTGCAACTAATAAAAGCCAATAGATTTTAGCGGGAAAAGCGCAAAAAAAGCTGAAGCAAAGTATCCTTTTAAAGTGCATCCACTGGAGTTGAATTGTGACAGCTGAAAAGAGTAGACAGCTAGCTGCAAAATGGCTAAAATGGCAGCACTGCCGAAAGTGGCACATACACGCCCATCGTTTGTTAAACGCTGAGCGCCAATGGGAAACGGGGCGTGGCACATTTGCACGTAACGCGAACGATATATATACGCAAATATGCAGCAGTAACATTTCGCGATTCACTCAACCGATTCGCCCGAATGGACAAAAAGTGAGATGTTGCGAAAGGAAGGAATAAATGGGGCTTCCCAGGCAGGACTCATCGGTGTGTAAATGGAACAATGTACGACTAAATTTCTAGGAGAACTGCCTAGAATATAACGCAGCTGAAGAAACTAATAATTTACAATAAAATAGAGTATAGAGCAATCGAGATTGAATATCCTTGTAGATTGCACCAATTGCCGCTGAATGAAACATCAATTCAATGCAAATTTAGTCGAACTATGAATTCTTCTTATTTATTTGTTTTATTCACAAGTTGCAGAGTATTTTTTTACTTTTGTAAGATGGAGCCAATTAGCTATTGTATTTAATTAATGTAACTTAATTTAATACCCTTTTTGGAATTTAAAAAAATTTAAATTTTGTTGCTTATAATAAGACATAAAATTAATATATAGAGGACCAGCTGTTTGCTTTTTGGATCCAATCTGGATAATCAGGGGCGAGGCAGCTATCTCCGCTCTACCAATGGACTGAGTTATTGTTTAAGGTGTTGAATACGATGTTCCAAGCCAGTGGGAACCCATTTACCACAAGTGACTTCCTACTGAGCCAGCGAGAACCGATTTCTGTGTTTCCGTGGAAAATATAGTAATATTTCTATAGTAATATTGTAGTATTTAAATCTGCTCCTCAGTAACTTCAGTGGTTGAGCTTTTATCAGTAACGTCTGAAGATTCTGAACTTGACTCTACCGGATTCGAGTCAGCCTTGTCCCCTCCCTTGGCTTCAAAATATGGATAGTAAGAGCCTTGATTGGGTCCATTTCAAATTTGGAAATACTGAACAGATCCTTACACTGGGTGTGGATCCCGCTGGTTCCAAAATATTTGCCTACAAAAAAATGTATATTTTTATTGTAAAGAATTTTTCCGCTACCTATTTGGAAGCTTAAGCTTGATCTTAGGGTGATGCATATATGAGGGTTACTTAAGATATTATTTACAAATTACTTACAATTATTTTACATATTTATAAATATCCTTTTAATCTCTTGGAGAGCATTTGTAAAGCATCGCGCCACATCTCACAAACTGTAAGCATACAAACTCGAAGCGGATATTAAGCAATGTCCAGGGCTACAAAAAAAGATAGAAGAGAGGAAATAAAAAGAAATGCAACAAAATATGCTCGCCAAAATATCGATAAATCTTGCAATACCCTTTCGTTTGATACACGATTTCAGGGGGTTCATTAAGAGTTTCAACCAAATAATATATTTAACAGATTCATACCCTTGCAGACGGTATTATAACTTTGTCACGAAGTGTGTAATGTAAGATCGATTTTAAAAGAGGAATTTTTAAGCTTACCAATATTGTTCAAATATAATCAAGCTATCTAACCTGTTCTGAATTCTACTTTTGCATTGATTTTCCTTAAACAGTGCAGTGTATTTTTCATAATTTTGATAGGTAGCGCAAATTAGCTAAAATATTTAAGGTGGATTTCAGAAGACGGCTATATCTGAGGTGTTCTTTGGCATGGGCCTGCGAAATTAAGAGGCTTATTTGGCTCAAATAGTTGAATAGTTTAACCTCTTCTGAATTTCACTTTCAGATTAAAATAATTGGAGAACAGGATTGCATGCTACGAGTATTCCTTGTTAGTTAGTCAATTTCCGGAGTGGGTTCTCCTTTGAAATTTCTATGACAGAGCTTTCACCTCTATCGTCACTTTGATGACGGTAATTGTCAACTTGATACCATGAAAACGAAGGAAATCAGCGGAAAATCCTTGATTGCACTGCGGTTATTATAAATGTGTGTTTATTGCATTTACATTGCTGTGTGTATCTATACAGATGAGAACTCTGATAATAAATTTAAGCTTCAAAAAGCTTCTTACATTTTTAATTTGAATTTCTTAATTTCTATTTCACATTTTCTTCGCCTTTGGTTTGTACTTTCCAAAAACTCTTCTAAGTAAAAATGGTTTTCATTACTTACATTTTGATTTTTGAATCGTATGATTGATAGATCGCTAAAATATTCCTCATCCAAACCGAGTGTCAGACGGACCCAGTCTCCTGGCCACGTTGTAATGCGAAAAGAAATGCTGTGTCATTAATTACATCAGGAACAAGCCGCGAGTGGAGCTGGCAAATAAAAGAGTAGCGTGGCGCGAATTTGAGGACTATGTGGCAAGAATATCGTCCACGAAAGTGGCAGTCATTGTGGCTTAACGATGTGCGTAAATGCAACGCCATCGGTGTTGACGTCGACGTCGACACATCAACATGTAAATGCGCTGACGCCGTCAGACGGGCAAACGGGTTAACAGACAGAAACGGACGCAGACAGAGGAAAGACGACGAGACAGATTGAAAGACATTTGGTCAAAAGCAATCAATTTAAAAAGCCATTTGACTGCATAATCCATAAAAATCTGGGCAGAAGTTAGGGGCGGAACCCTGAAATTCTTTTTATACCCTGTACGCATATAGTTGCTCAAAAAAGGTATGCTAAGTTTGTACAAAATATGTATAAAGAATATGATATGTTTTTTGAGGATCACTAGCCGATGCGTTTGTCTTTTCGCCCTTGCAGTCATACGAACGCATTGATCTCGGAGATTATAAGAGCATTAATCTTGATAAGTAGCTTCAGTTCTTTGATGCTTCCCCCAAATATCACAAACTAATATTGGGCATACTTATTGCTTTAAAACTTAACTAGTATATTACTTTAAGCCTTTGGATTTGTGGCCGTGAATAATATTAAAAACAAAACAACACAACAAGAAAGATATAAATCTCAACATGAAACAAAATAAATAGCATGATCCGGTACACCGTTGGAAGGCCTTTCATCCATTGCTCTTCGGATAAATGTATGTAAGTCACACGTTTTTATTTCTCTTTATTCATTTTACAATGAAAATAAAATTTATTAAATTTTTATTATCCCCTTATTCCTGTACACTGAAAAAAAAATATTAAATGAAATTAATTTAAATTAATCAAACTTTTTTTTATGGAGAGAAAAAAAGGTCATTGAATTTGTTGAATTAAAATTAATTATAAAGAAATATGGATATCTCTGTTTGTAATAGTTAGATTTCTAAATATTATAAATAATAATGGTGTTAGATTACACGAAAAAAATACAAATAATTTTCTGTAACTAGAAAAAACAACATAAAAACAAAAATCCATTAAATTTAAAGTTAGGAAGATCGCATTAAATAACTCAATGGAGTATATATTATGGTCATTTATTATTAAATAAATATTGTTATTAGTTTGAGATGAAGTAAAAGTTTTCTTTCCTGATATAATCGTTTAGGGAATCTCTATAAAAATAATCGCTTATGAGAATCATGGTAGGGTGGGTAAAGACCGCCAGGATCGAATACTAGCTAAGATCCTCCAAATTCATTTTTGACAGTCTGGGTATATAAAGCAGCCCTCAATTTGTTTACCGAACTTTTAATAAGTTTGCATTTGTTCCAATTTTTGGATCGTTTGAGATTTTCGTTGTTAGGAAGCTTAGCTTCCATTTTAGTTTCAGTAGGGACTCTATTAAAATAAAACTTTATAAGCTAAGAGTTCTACTGGACATAGAAACCCACCCCACCCCGAAAGAGCTTGGGAATTAAAGGGTCCCGACCCCCGCTGTGACACCGTCGAATCCCGGTATTCACACTCAAAGATGAATAATCTTTGAGCAATAATCTTGTTTGCGTGAATGTTAAACAAGTATTTGACTCCCAAAAGTGGGGCCCGATTACATAAGTTGTTGAAGAGACAATGAATGGCAATTGTAAGATTGCCCCATTTCTTGCGTCTCTTGCATGTTGGGTAACAAATATGTATAATTATAATAATTTTACAAGAGATTTCTTCACTTTTGGTAGCGAGTCCAAAAGATGAGTATTTTCAAATGTGTAGGTTGAGAACTTTGCGAATGTTGCTCAATATTCAACTGAAATGTTTATAAATTATCAAAATCAAGACAAAATATAAATAATTATCTTTTTATAGGCTTATGTTGGTTGTGCTGCAGTCACCGATGCTGTTTGAAAAAATCGAAATGGCACATGTTCATGCTGAACCAGAGATGAGCAGTTCTCAGCCAGGAAAAAAAGCTAAATGAGCATCGCTCATTTTATCCGTTCAATCTTGGCTGAGAACTCTCCATATTCACACGATCTCTGGTCTCCAAATTCTCTGTGGCCGGCCCTAAGGCAGCCATCACTATGTTTTAAGCTAGTAGTATATAAATTGAACTGAGAGTGTAAAGTTGGAAACAAGGTCAAATAAAAGACACATTAAAAGACGAATACTTATTTTACTGGAAAAGAAATTTGTAATCTGCAAGGTCTCCCCACCACAAACATTGGTCCTTCGAGCCGGAGTATCTTCACATAAAAGGATTCGCCCGCACCTACAAGATCAGGAGAATAAGATAAGTTAAACTTTGCATTTTTTCATTTTTTTTCCATCCGCCATTTTTTTTCCTCCGAAAAAAAAGGCCCTCATTATTCGGCAAATCTGCATATAAATACATGCACTTGTCCAACAATCCATTTTAAATATATAGATTTCCATCACATCTATATATTTTCCATACTTACATGCAGTACTACTGTTTTGTAAGTATCCCTCCATTTTTCTGTCCATTCCACAATTGAACATATGTATGTGCATATGTATGTACATACATATATATCATCCATAATACGTCCCACTAACACATATTATTTGCAAAAAATAATAATTCCGTGCGCTTCCGAATTAAAATAAACAAAAAATAAATAATAAAGAAAATATATATCTATATATATATATATTTTCCAGTGGCCGACAATAACAACAAAGTCCTAATAAAGATCATAATTTTTTGTTGCAATTGTCGGTCGACTAATAACTCGATAAAGGGGCAATTAAAAATTAAGCACAAAGAAATCGAGCATTTGTCGGCTGTTTTTAAAGTCGGTATTATACGCTTTAAAAACATTTCCTATTTAAAAAAAAAAAAAATCCCACCGCAAATGCTCATCTCCACATATCATATATCGTACTGACACACTAACACACACATACATATTTAGCTATTAAGCACACCACCTATATCCTAAAAATTATCATTATTGAATTAATTTTAAATTATCAAAAATTTGCATATTTAATTTATTTTAATCCATTTTTTTCTTTAAATTAAATTTCCGCATTTTTCTGACAAATCCAATTGTCAACAAGTGGTGGTATATTATCCGATATTTTTCCATCTAAGCGTGAGTGAGGAAAGTATCAAATATCGATATTTTCCTAATCCAAGCTCAAGCGACGGCAAACAATCGATTTGGTATTCACTGATACCAATGACAACTGACTATTATTTTTTGTGAAAATAATAGTTGGTTTTTTATTGTTTGTCCCATTCCGATTGTGTGCCAATACATTTTCCGTATTTAGTGACAGAACATATATTTTTTTTGTCTTCCTCCGCATTTAAAATCAAAATAAAAAAAAAAAATATTTTTTTGTAATAATTCAATTTAATTATTTATTTGTTTATTATAATAATATTTATAATAATCGGAAACAAAAAAAAATATTCCGATTATTTTCCTTATACTTTGTGATAAACAAACATATTATTAATATTCTCTCATATATCTTTTTGTAATAATTCAATTTAATTATTTATTTGTTTATTATAATAATATTTATAATAATCGGAAACAAAAAAATATTCCGATTATTTTCCTTATACTTTATAATAAGCAAACATATTATTAATATTCTCTCACATCCGAAATTTTTTCCTTTGTCCGTTTGCTTCCGTTGCTGCCTTCCAGTGGAATTTAATTAATTTAAATTCAGTACTATTTTCAAATATCGGTTCTCCATTCCAGTGAGAACAGATTATGTCAAGCGGATCCAACAAAAAAACCTTGACTGTTCCGATAGTAGGAGCCCTTAGAAGAAGTGCATCAGTTTCCCCTGCCCTTTCGGCAAAAAGCAACCCAAGCTCCGCTCATCCGAGAACAAAAAGCGAGTCCTCAGCCAGTAGCTCCAACTCCCCATTACTCACTCGAGTCCCGATCGCCACTCGGTCCGTTACCAAGAACACCGAATCCCATACAAAAATGGCGCTGGCAGACTTTATTTCCGTCACCGACAAGCTCAGTCAATTTGAGGCTCGCATTAACAAGCCAGCTGAGAATGCAGTGACCCTGCACACACTTCAGGTCAGACGTGACCATATCAAAAATCTCTGGGAGAAAATTGAAAAACAATATGAAGTGTGTGCAAAGATCCTAACTCAAAGCTCATCAAATGAGGACATTTTAGCAATGGAAGCCAAATACGACCATTGTTATTCTGTCTATGAGCGATGTACGGCCCAGCTGAGTGAGCAGATTGAAAGTGCATCCACTTCCAACGCTCCCATGCAAACTCAGCAGTATCCATCATTCTCTCGAGGCTGTAGTCTCCCACCGGTTGATACAGAGGTGTTTCACGGGGACTACCTAAAGTGGCCAACGTTTCGTGATCTTTTCACAGCAATCTACATCCATAACCCGAGGCTCACCCCAGTCGAGAAACTGTTCCTTCTCAATTCCAAGACTGGAGGCGAAGCAAAGGCAATAGTGTCAAAGTCCCCGCTCACCCATGACGGGTTTGATTCAGCGTGGCAGGCTCTTTACAATCGCTTCCAAAATAAGCGGCTTCTGGTGAACAGCCAGTTAAAAATCCTTTTTAATTAGCCTGTTGTTCAAGTAGAATCCGGATCACTCCTAAAAGATCTACAGAGTACTATCCAAGGCTGCTTAACCGCTCTCAGTCATTCCAATATTTCTACAGAGAATTGGGACTGCTTGCTCGTGTTCTTATGCAGCACGAAGCTTTCGAAACTCACGCTGTCCCTGTGGGAACAGTCATTGAATGATAAATCCACAATCCCGTCATGGGAAGAAATGGACAGTTTCCTTAGCGAGCGCCAGCCCAAGTCCTCGAAGAGAGAACCCAATACGAAGCGTATCAATTCCTTTGAGAGCAAGATCAGTATCAAGCCACAAACTTGCAAGCTCTGTTCCAAGGAGAATCATCCCATACGCCTATGCCCACGGTTCCTCCAAATGTCCGTATCCGAAAGGGCCCTCCACATTAAACAACAGAAACTGTGTTTGAACTGTTTCGCTAGAGGCCATCTTCTCAAAGACTGCACAAGTACGCACAACTGCTACACGTGCAAAGGTCGCCACAACACGCTTTTGCATCGTGGTGACCCCCTACGTCCGCCTCTACAACAGCTCCTCCCACTATGCAGTCCACTCCTTCTTCTCAGACGAATGTACAAAATTACTTCGCAGCAAACACGCAATGTGTATTGCTGGGCACTGCCCTGATTAATATTTGCCATCATGGCAACAAATACAAGGCACGCGCATTGATCGATTCTGGATCCGAAGCCACATTCGTCTCAGAAAGAATTCTCAATTTAATAAAACTCCCCTATCAGCCAGTTCAAGCTCAAGTCGTTGGATTGAACCAAGCGATTGCTGCGAACCCCCAGAAGCTATGCCATTTCCAAATTGGCTCCTCAAGCAAGCCCAGACTTCAAATAGAAGTCTCGGCGTTCGTCCTTCCAGAACTGGCAGGAAATTTGCCCTCCTACCCAATTCCCGATAGTGTTCGAGCAGGCATCCCCAACATCCAGTTGGCCGATCCCGAATTTTATCGGAGCTCGCAGATAGACGTGCTCTTAGGCGCTGATATCCTCCCATCCATTTTATTAGGCGGCTCCCAGAAAATATTTGTGGCACTCTACTAGGCCAAGAATCCATATTTGGTTGGATTCTGACAGGGCCTGTAGCCAAGCAATATTCAACAAAAATCTCTGCCTTCACCACTCGAGTTTCGGTGACTGCCGAGCCGAAACTCGAGCTTCTTCTCACAAAATTTTGGGAGGTGGAGGATATACCGGTAAAACCGGTAAAGGAATCCGATTCCATTTGTGAGAGCAATTTCACAAAGACCACAAGTCGAGATGTGAGAGGTAGATACACTGTATCTCTACCTTTCAAAAATCCAAATAACATCGACTTGGGACATTCCAGGTCCATCGCAATAGCTCAGTTTCTCAAAAACGAGAATCGATTGAAAAGGAACCCTCCCTTAAAAGAGAAGTACGATGCGGTCATCCAAGAATATTTGGACTTGGGTCATATGCGACAAGTCCCTCCAAGTGATTGTGCAAATTATTACTTGCCACATCGCGCTGTTTTCAAGCCAGACAGCACTACCACACAAGTTCGCGTAGTATTTAACGCCTCCAGTCCATCCCTCAATGGCAAAAGTCTAAACGACACTCTCCATACAGGACCAGTTCTCCAATCCGACTTGCCGTTACAGATTCTAAAGTGGCGTTTCTATCGGTATGTCTTCAACGCCGACATCACAAAAATGTACCGGCAAATACTGGTCGATCCACTCCACACTCCTTTTCAGAGGGTAATATTCCGAAATAAGAGTGATCAACTGTGCGATTACGAGCTCAAGACAGTCACTTTTGGCGTCAATTGTGCCCCATTTCTAGCCATCCGTGTGCTACAACAATTGGCCGAAGATGTCAAAGAGCGTTTCCCTCTTGCCAGTGACATTCTGTTAGGATCTATGTATGTTGATGATGTTTTAGCTGGAGCCCACACAGCCAAGCAAGCGATTGCAGAAATCCACGAGCTCCGTGGCGCGCTTGATTCTGCTGGCTTTCCTCTTCGAAAGTGGATATCCAACGATAAGAGCTTGTTACGTAGTATTCCAAAGGACCACCTTCTTCGAGTAGACTTCTTGGAGATCGAAGAAGCCAGTGTCGCAAAGACCCTCGGAATTCGATGGCAAGCTACTTGCGATGAATTCTTTTTCCTACCCGCTAGCATTCCGTCCAAACAGCCCAGATGGATTAATTTCCAACCTGATGCAAGCGTACAGTTTCACGGATTTTGCGATGCTTCCCAGCGCGCATATGGTGCAGCGCTGTACGCCCCCATCTGCTCACCTCCAAAACTAGAGTAGCACCGGTAAAAACAGTCTCTTTGTCACGCTTAGAACTGTGTGGTGCCGTGTTACTTGCCGAACTAGCCGCTGCCCTGATTCCGCAACTCCCCGTTAGCCAGTACACGACATACTATTGGACTGATTCCACTATAGTCTTGGCCTGGCTCAGTAAATCTCCATGCAAATGGACTACTTTCGTTGCCAATAGAGTGGCAAAAATACTCCAGCTTACTGAGTCAGCCCAAAACTGGTCACATGTAAAGTCAGAACTGAATCCTGCTGACTTGGCAAGTCGAGGTGTTTCTCCACAAGATCTCGTATCCGCATCATTGTGGTGGCACGGTCCCGAATATCTACAGGGACCAGAAGATCAATGGCCAACTCCCTGGAGAGGGGACCTTGAGACCACAATCGAGCAACGGGTTGTAAAGTGCAACCTGGTTCAGTCGTCCAACGATGATATTTTGGAACGTTTTTCAAAATTTCATAAAGCACTTCGCGTTGTAGCATATCTGCTCCGTTTCATCCATCGCTGTATGAAGAGAGCCATCCAGTTTCCAAACGAATTAGGCAATGATGAGCTTGTCGAAGCACAAAGTCGCCTCATTAGATACACGCAACGCAAGGAGTGTCCGACAGAATACCGTTTCTTGCTAGATAAAAAGCAAATTCCAAAATCGAGCGGAATTTTAAATCTAAATCCGTTTTTAGACAAAAACGGTATCCTCAGAGCTAGCGGACGCATGAGCGTTTCCGAATCCCTCAACTATGATGAGCGACATCCGGTCATCCTCCCTTATAATTGTGTTTTTTCCCGCCTCTTAGTCCGGTTCACGCATGAAATATCTCTCCATGGAGGCAACCAGCTAATGGTACGTCTCATTCGAGCGAAATTCTGGATCCCTAAATTGAAGACTCTTGTCAAGTCGGTAATTCACACCTGCAAGGTGTGCATCATCCACCGCAAAAGGGTACAGACCCAACTCATGGGCGATCTTCCTGTGGAAAGGACTACGTTTAGTAGACCTTTTACTCACACAGGGGTCGATTTCGCAGGTCTCTTTGAGATCAAAAACTACACAGGCCGAGCATGTCTTATAACCAAAAGATATGTCTGTGTCTTCATATGTTTTAGCACCAAAGCTATACATCTAGAAGCCACTCAGAGAAATTCCTAGCTACCTTCGCACGCTTCGTCGCAAGACGTAGCTGCCCACTACATATGCATTCGGAAAATGGAAAAACCTTTATGGGAGCCTCCAAAATTCTGACTCGAGAGTTTCTAGAGGCAACTAGAAATCTCATCCAAACCAAATACAGCCATCAAGAGCTTATTTGGCATTTTAACCCTCCAAGCGCCCCGCATATGGGTGGCTTATGGGAAGCAGGCGTGAAGAGTTTTAAGAATCTCTTCTATAAGGCCACCTCCTCCACAAAATACACCTTTGAGGAGCTTTCCACTCTTTTGTGTAAAGTTGAAGCGTGTCTAAATTCCAGACCGATTTCACCAAAGTCAGAAGATCCCAGTGATCTTCTGGCACTAACTCCAGGCCATTTCCTAGTTGGTGGACAGCTTCTCAAGAGATTAATGAAGCTGCTACGTCAGTCATTAATCGATGGCAACGTCTAAAAGCCAGCAGCCAACAATTCTGTAACCGCTGGAAAGACGAATACCTGAAAGAGCTTCACAAAAGGAAAAAGTAGAAAGTTCCAACAAGGAACATCCAAGTGGGTGAAATGGTCATCATTAAGGAAGATAATCTTCCGTCCAATGACTGGCGCCTTGGCAGGGTGTTAACCATTTATCCGGGTGTTGACGACAAGGTTCGTGTCGTCGACATTCTCACCACCCAAGGTGTCGTAAAAAGACCAGTCGTCAAATTGATACTCCTCTCAACTGACAGCTCCCTTCCAAGTCAATGACGATCAGACCGACTGTCGTCCCTTTTTCCCCACTCCTGTGTGTCTCGTATGTCAAGATATTATGTGCAATATTTCCTATTATAATTTATCTATTTCTTTTCCACCAATACAGAATGGCACCACGCACGAAACAACCAAAGCCTGCCGAAGCAAAGTCTGCTCGTGGAACGCACTCGTTCCGATGCCGAGTCTGCCGGGGAATCCACCCACTGCGGAAATGCGCCCGGTTTCTGCGACTAATCAACAAATACTGCGCCAACTGCCTAGCACACCAGCATTCCGGCGACTCATGCCGAAGCAATGATAAGTGCCGGGTGTGCCAGCAGCAACACCACACACTAATCCACATCACAGAGGACTCCAGCCCTCCTACAGCGCAACCAGAAGCTGCTCCTCCCCAACGGCAATCGGCAGTGATTCAGCCCCTTGCTACACTAATGGAATACCACCAAACCAACGTGTTCCCCACTGTCGTAATCCTCCTCAAGAACGAGATGAAGACAGTGGAGATCCGAGCACTCCTGGACCCGTGCACTCCGATGAGCGGAATTAACGCGTCTCTCGCAGGGGTTCTTAAGCTGAACTCCTTCAGCGTTGGATCCGAAAAGGTCTGCACAGCCAGAATCGGGTCAAAGATCGACCCATCGATCGATATCGAAGTCCTTTTAAAGACGATCCCCGATCTGCGCTATCAGACACCAACGAGGCCCTTGGGAGAGAGCGTTAAAGCGCATTTCGGGTCCATTGAGATGGCGGACGAGAACTACCATCGTCCGGGTTCGGTGTCATTAGTGCTGGGTTCCGATGTCTACGCCAAAATCATGAGTGAAGGCTTCATCCCCAGCCAAGACGGATTGCCCATTGCGCAGAGGACAGTGTTCGGCTGGATCCTCTCCGGATCTTGCGCAGCATAATTTTCAGTCCCCCCTCACCATTTACTCTTGCAATTCCTTGCAAAGGGGGGGAGTATGTTCATGCTGAACCAGAGATGAGCAGTTCTCAGCCAGGAAAAAAAAGCTAAATGAGCATCGCTCATTTTATCCGTTCAATCTTGGCTGAGAACTCTCCATATTCAAACTCTCTCTGGTCTCCAAATTCTCTGTGGCCGGCCCTAAGGCAGCCATCACTATGTTTTAAGCTAGTGGTATATAAATTGAACTGAGAGTGTAAAGTTGGAAACAAGGTCAAATAAAAGACACATTAAAAGACGAATACTTATTTTACTGGAAAAGGAATTTGTAATCTGCAAGGTCTCCCCACCACAAACAGCACATAAACTTAGCTTTACGGGTAGAACCAGGATACAGATTTCGTTTGTTTTTGTTTTCTGTTTAATTCTTGGGTTTCTACAAACAGTGTTTTTTTTTATTATTTACTGTTCTTTTTTTAATATTGTGACTAAATTATCAATATGGTTAGGAAAAACAAATATTTTGTAGAGAAAAAATAATTTCATTTTTAAATAGTCGCTTGACTGTTTTATTTATTTGATTAACATATATGTAATTTAAATAAACAAGGTTTTTCAATCATTTCGTTTTTAGGATTGCTTATTAAGTAAGGTGTTTTCTTACTAATAAAATCTTAATTTACATATTTATAATTCTTCTATATGTTCACTCAAAGCAGTCAACAAATCCTTTGGAAACTCCCCATCACCTGTTAAATTAGCATTTCCGCATATGTTTTCGATTTCCATAAGATTTATATCATTCTTAAGAATCTCATCGCTGCTTGTTCCCGTCTTTGGACTCCTCTTCCGTTACATCTGTATCAGTACATTTTCAGTAAAGTCGTATGTGACATTGCCATCTGAATCGACTTTTCCTTATTCATATAAATAATAATACTCTCCAGGGCTAGTTCGAGAATATCACACCAATCACTGGGAGGATTTTGTTTTTTCATGGCATCTGTTAAATATGCGGAAAATGTGTGACGAGCCATTGTTGTTCTATACTTGCAGTGTAATCCAAAATATATACAGCTTAGTATATCAAAATGTAGACATAAATACAGACTAGAAAAGCATTTGCAACTATTTCTCTAAAAAATTCCCCAAGCCTTCTATTTGACAATAAAAATATCATTAAATTATAATGAATCAAAGGCAACTATACTAAAAACTATGCCGCATAAGCATAAGTCTAATCCTGACTAAAGCTCTAAAGCAGCTGGAATATGCAAATTTCTGAACATGGTGAAGTGTAGTGTAGCAAATGGTATACAAGCTTATTTTTCCTTAAAAAATAATTCGTCTGGTGTCCACATAGAAATGTGGTCTCGCTATGCCCGAGTCTAGCTCGACGTAATGTTAGTGCTTTTCCACTCGACTGTTTTAATTGTATCGAAAATCAATTAAACGAACCTCTTTTGCATAGTTAAAATGAAGCGTGTCGCAGATATTAAAAACGACGCCACGAAAGGACATTGAAACAACATTCAACATTCGCAAAGCTCTCAAGCTACCCGGGGTCAACAATGTAAAAAAGCCGATCAGATATCACAACAATTAGATGAGTCCGTAGAACACGTCTGCTCGACCTCTCGAGTTAATAAAAAAATTAAAATAAATTTTCCTTGATATAGGGATGACGACGTAAACGGAGAGAATGAGAGCGAGTTCAGCATTATAAGTAAGACAAATTATTTAAATCTACAATATAGTATTAATAATAAAAAAAGAAAATTAAAATGAAATGCAAGTTTCTTCAGAAGATATCATCCAACTAGATATTGGTAATCAATTGCAGGGGTCTCCAAAACAAAAATCGGAATGAGAATTTCAATAGTTGTTTAGCGAGATATTAATTTTGAACTAAAAAAAAAACAACCTACTATCTTGATCGACTTATTCGATCTGACTTCAAGACGTGAATAATTTATATCTAATTCAGCTCTAAGGCACTGTCCCGCTCTGTCTTGCTGTGGTGGATTAAAAATCTTTTCGTCGGCAAAAAGTTTGGGGATAAAAATAAACAAAAATAAAGAAATACTTTTTATGAAAAAATTAAGTATTTTTTTGGGCATTCGTCGTGTTTTCTCTAATAATTATTAAAACTTATATAAACGCAAATATATTCCAAACCAAAAAAAAAGTATAAAAAGATAATTATTTATATTTTTTGTCTTGATTTTGACAATTTATAAATGTAAATAAATAAAAAAATAAATAATATTCAACGAACGAAAGAAACCTGGATGAAAAGACTCTCCTTTTGGACTCGCTACCAAGAGTGAAAAAATGTCTAGTAAAATTATTATAATTATTCATATATATGACGGCCCAACTAGCCTGCTGAAGGTGCTATGCAGCTTCAGTAATGGTGTCAGCGTTTGCATTTTCAAGGAGCAGCTTGCTGAAGAAGATAAAGTTTGGATGAAGCAAACCACACAGTGAATATGTGAAATTGAACTCTCCTAACACTAACACTAATGACATGTGTAAGAATGCTACGAGTGATGCCGCTAATTGCTGCGCCATGCCAAACAGCAGCGGTGACAGCGGCACAACCAACATAAGTCTATAAAAAGATAATTATTTATATTTTGTCTTGATTTTGACAATTTATAAACAATGCAGTTGAATATTGAGCAACATTCGCAAAGTTCTCAACCTACACATTTGAAAATACTCACCTTTTAGACTCGCTACCAAAAGTGAAGAAATCGATTGTAAAATTATTATATTTATTCATATTTGTTACCCAACTTGCAAGAGACGCAAGAAATGGGGCAATCTTACAATTGCCAAGCATTGTCTCTTCAAAAAGGAGAGGAATTTAGCCAGAACAACCTCTAGATTATATCGAGAAGAAAACTCTTAGTCCAGATTTAAAACATTATATTGTATTATGTTAAATTATTATTCTGAATAGCATCCACTATTACTTCGCGAACTGCGTGAATATAAGCCGAAGGCCTCGCGATCTCCAAAAGATTATGAACAACAAGATGGACTACAAGTAAGAAGCAAAACCAATAAAAAAAAAATGTAAAAAAAAAATATAATAAAAAAAGAAAAAAATTAAAAAAAAATTGTGGCGTTTTGAAGATGTCAACAGCAAATGACTGTTTTCCACTACGTTTGATGTCGAATTTTTCTCATTACATTATCGTCTGAGTGTTAGAACTGCTTGAGAATTATAAGGCTCAAAGTGCTAAAAATGTGTGTTAGAAATATTTCAAAATTATAAGGCCTAAGCATTTTAAAATGCTAAAATCAAAGTCTACTATGTTATTTAGATGCCATTGGAACAAACTAGTTTACAAGTATTTATGGAATATGGAAACTAATTGGAAATCTATAATCTTAATAAGGAAACTCTAGCTTCACAAGTCACTCGACATTTTTACCTGGATGGACAGATTGATATGGTAATTCAGTGTATATATCAAGTAATTTTTCTAAAAATGTAGTCCTTTTTTTATTTACTTCAAAGATTCTTCCTATAGCTAAAATCTTGAAATTTTTGAAATAAAAGTATTTCTTAAATGTTAATTAATTTGCCTGAACTAATCTCCAGAAAAAGAAAACAGTTAATAATTTCATTAGTATTTGTTTATTTTATTCATTTTGCTTTCTTTTCGTTGTTATGACTTAAATTTATTTATAATTTTAGTATTTTTAACTAGACGATTATAAATTTTGCCTTAAAAACATTATACATATATTTTTTACTATTTAACGTTTAACTTAACTTAATTAATTTAGTGAAGATGTGAATAAGTTTTTTATATTTTTAGTATTAGATTATCAGTCAAAATATTCATACATATATAAGGAAGTTTTCTTTTTTCTATTTTCTGTAGAATTAAGCTCTACATAAAATTGATTTAGGTTGAGACAATTTGTTGTTAAAATCAGCTTTATTGAATTAATGGAAGCAAACTGCAAACAACCATAAATAAATTTAGATCTGAAAAATAAACATAAATTTGTTGTAAACAATTTCTATTTTAGTACACAGAAAAATACACGGGTTTAAAAATCAAGCATTGTGTCCTTGAATCGTCTTCCATTGCCTAAAAACAAGTAGGATTGATTGATTTGTTCTGTATTCAATATTTTATTGCTTATAATAACTATTATTAGATTAATATAAAAATTCTCGTATTTGATTTAATCCTAACTTGACTTAAAGCCCCATTATTTAGAATATATATACTTGATTTGACATTAAAAAGTACGAATCGTACATATATTTAGAATTATTAATCAAAATTTTGCATTTCACAAATGTAAACCTATGCTGGAACTCTATTCTCAATACAAGCACTTTGATTTAGAGGACTAAAAGCTTGGGAGGTTTAACTTATTCGATACCCCATAACTTAAACTAGGCTCATTTGATTATCATAAATATTTTTGTTTTCTCATTAAGGTGCTGCCGGTGTTGCTTCACACCGCATAGCGGATGGAGAATACTCAACCAAATAGCAAAATTCATAGATTTATCGTTAGATAAATGCTTTGTATAGAGTATATTAGGGTTTGAATTAAAAATAAATATATTTTACAAATACATCATATCAAAACATCTAAATAAAATTAAACTCACATTCGCGCGCTCCTGTCAACACGTCAGGCGAGTCCAAAAGCAATTTGTCAAGTACTTGTGATTGACAGCTAAGGCGACACATATACCCCACACTCACATTCACACCCACACCACCAACCCACACCCAAAATACACACACAGACATACTCACACACAGACATAGCCAAGTTAACCGGAAATGCGCAACATAAACAAAATTGCGAGACATACACACATACCCACATGCTCTTTTATTTATTATTTTATTCCACACAAACACAGACAAAGGAATCTTTAAGACATTTTGCTAAGTACAGTAAAACGCTCAACGCGACTCACACTGGGCTGAAATACCTTAAACAATACTCCAATTAATTGCAATAAAATTACCAAATCTGTTTATTTACAGAAGACTACAGTGTTCAATTTTCAAAAGGCTTTTATCAAAATTCTGGCAATTATTTTATTTTTTTTTGTAAAGAATTGCCTAAATTTGATCAAAATGGGTTAATTAATTTATATTTAAAGCAATAATTATACAGAAAACCCCAACAAAATTGTAAACTTAATATCCTGATTTTCTGAAAAATGTAATTATAATCATTGTTCTATAATACTCGTATTCAATATATAATTAATTTATTTAATACATAATTAATTATAAAACTAGAATTGTCAACAATAAATAAATGTAATTTATAAGGCATTCGATGCTTAATAATTCTATGGTTACATAAAATTTAAAAAATTAAATCGCCTGATAAATATTATTGAGGTATCCTTTGCTTTCTTTTTACCAAACTCAATAATACTTAAAAAAACACTTTATTACTGAATGATGCTGAAATTTATCTACTTTAAGAACGTATCAACAGAGTGTTATAATTAAAATGATGCTTTTGGTGCAACGACAACGCAATGCAATGAATCTGTTCTAACGCATTAAGCTTATGAGCGAGCTTACGCGGTAATTGTTCAAAGCTTTATTGTGAGCTTAATGCAGAAAAGAGATCGAGATAGAAAAAAGCTTTTTGTGGTAATAAGCTTGTAAAGCTACTGAAAAGTTCTTTTCCATTTCACATTGCAAAAGACGGTGGAGCTGCTGCACATTGGGCTGACGGTCTGTCACCACGTTAATTAATAAAATTATTTAAAAATAGTAAAGTGTGTTAAAATATTAATAATATTATTAATATTAGTGCTAAAATAAAAAAAAAACATAATTCAAATTATTTTAATTATTTTAAAATAATATAAAAATAAATATTATTTGCGCCCACGTGCAACGTGGATCCCATATCTAATCTGGATGGATCCCGCTCAAGGCTGATCTTAGGAGAGAAATTCGTAATACAGCCTAAATATTCGACAAAAATTTCTCGAAAAACAAAAAAAAATTTAATTTTTTATAAATATAGAAAATTTCCATATAGCTATCTTAACCTAACCCCTCTCCAGTTAGATGCAGCAAAACTTTGCCTTAAATCTAATTTTGGAGGCAGGTACACTTTTACGGCCACCACCGTATATCCCCATATGGATAAATTGTGCTGCTGGCCAAGACTGTCTCTGCCACCGCCGCACATCGGCGTACAGTGTATTGAATTGTACTGCAGTTTCAGCTGGAGCAATTAAATAAAATAAAAACAGAAAAATAAAAGAAAAAAATAATTAATAAAAAATAAAACAGAAACAGGTGTGCATAGTGGGACAATATAGATAATATTTGTGAGAAAAAATATATGAAAAATAAAAAAAAAAAAAAATAAAGAAAAGAAACACTGTTAGGAAAAAATTATATATATATATATATAACAGATATATATCTGTTTAGATAATTCTATTTTTGAAATTTTTCTTACTTAAAATTATTATGAATTAAATTAAATTGAACAACAAAAATACACATATATATAGAAAAAAAAAATAGATAAAAATGTATAACCCCAAAACCTTTCCCATATCCCACATGATAAAAATATAATCTTAAAAACAAAAAAAAAACACACACAACAACACAACAAGAAAAATATAAAGCTCAACATGGAACAAAACAAACAGCATGATCCATCGATTGCTCTTCGGATAAATGTATGTAAGTTACACGTTTTTATTTCTCTTTATTCTTTTTACAATGAAAAAAAATTATTAAATTTTTATTATCCCCTTTTAATATTATAAATATTGCGTATCTACAAAAGCAAAAAAAATGTATATTAAAAAATAAATAGAAAAAAAATAATATACTCTCTTTTTTACACGGTTTCTTTTTACACGGATTTGAAGTTACACGGTTGAAAAACATTTTTTGTAAAAATTGTTTTATCTAGTACGGATTCAAAATTACTGTTTTGTAACTATGTTTGTAACAAGTGTTGTAACTTGGCACCATTGCAGAAATGAACACACTTAGTAGTAACTGGGAAATCCCCTTATTCGATAACTCTTACCTACACATTTTGTTCGCATGATAAACTCATGAAACTAACCATTGGATAATTTGATGGATATCTCCAGTGATGATACCGACTTTAGTCCAGATCGTCGCAAACAATTGCTCTTGGTATCAAGTAGCGACGAATAATTATGTAGCTGTGTAAATATTTTTTCTTTATTTCTATTTTAATTTTTCTGTTCTTAGTTATGGATTAACAGATTTCTTTTGTTTTTTGCTTGCTCTACCAATTTTTCACCAGTATGAATTATGTATTTTAAGTTTTAATGCTCAATAAAATGCCATATGAACATACAATTTGTATGCATATCTGAAATTTTTTAGTTTTCAACATTTTTTACACGGTTCTTCGAAGTAAATATAGTTCTTTTTCCCATTTTACTATAGGAAACGCCTCTTTTTTACACGGTTTCTTTTTATACGAATTTCTGAGGAACGTACTTCCGTGTAAAAAAAAGTTGGGTGTAATAAAAAAACAATAACACGAATCAAAATGGAAAAAATATAGAGTATAGAATATGATAGACTAGTTTTTTTCTATGCACATTTTGTTTACACCCCCTGCCATAACAATAAATCCACATTATTATGTTATTAGTTAGATAGGAATTTTATTTCTTAAATTGTTTAAAATTATTTAAGTAAGAAAATAAATTAATTAAAATTAATCAAACTTTTTTAAGGATTAAAATTAATTATAAGGAAATATGGATTTCTTTTTTTGTAATAGTTAGATTTCGATAGATTATAAATAATAATGGCTGTAGATTAAAATAAAAATAATTAAAATGCTAATTATAAAGTAAAAATATTCTGTAACTAGAAAAAACAACACCAACACAAAAATCTATTAAATTTACAGTTAGGAAGATCACATTAAATAACTCAATGGATCAATATTAGGGTCATTTATTATTAAATAAATATGGTTATTAGTTTGAGATGATGAAGTAAAAATTTTCTTTCTTGTTGACATGGGTACATAATATAATATAAACGTTTAGAGAATCTCTATAAAAATAATCGCATATGAGATTCTTGGTTGGGTGGGTAAAGACCGCCAGGATCGAATACTATCTAAGATCCTCCAAATTCATTTTTGACAGTCTGGGTATATAAAGCAGCCCTCAATCTGCCTTTCAAATTTTTAATAATTTTGCGTTTGTTCCAATTTTTGGATCGTTCGAGATTTTCGTTGTTAGGAAGTTTAGCTTCCATTTTAGTTTCAGTAGGGATTCTATAAAAATAAAACTTTATGAGCTAAGAGTTCTACAGGACACAGCAAATCCACCCCACCCCGAAAGAGCTAATCTTGCTTGCGTGAATGTTAACTAAGTGTCTGACTCCCTAACGTGGGGCCCGATTACATAAGTGACTGACTCCTAAAGGAGGGCATCTACATTTAAATACATTTTGCTGCATCAATTTTTTTGTTAATACTAGCGCTGGTTGCTAAATAAGTTTTTGGCGACCAACGTATGGCATGGTTACATCTTTGGGCCTTTCTCTGCTTGGGCAAGAGTCAATCTTTTTTAAGCCGATTTCCATGACAGTTCAATGCCTTTTGTATGTCATCTGAGGTCATCAAAAACAATGCGGTCACAAGTCCAACAATTGTAACAAAATAATATTTTGTATATCATAGACTGTGTAAAGTGTGATCAAAAAGGATGTAACAGGCAGCAAGAGAACTGTTTATATAAAACTCAATTTCTCTATAAACTTGGTGTGTTCATCACTTCTACAGATATAGAGATTATCTAAGGATTAGTCACTTGAAATATTTGAAGAGGAATGCAAGAGGAACCGGCTAGAAATAGAAAATCTAAGAATGGTCGGAGAATACAAAGACAATTTGAATATCCTGATATCGGATGTCCTTGTTAATACTTATTGACTAAGACGAGTTATATAGAGTTACTCTATATACAAAAGGACTGAAGGACTTTCATCATTTTTATTCATATTCAAATCTGGCACAATGATTAAATTTATTCCATATTTTTATTACGTCCTCTCACTAAAGGAAATGAATAAATTAATAACCAGCACAATGGAATTGAATAAAAATAATTCAATTTAAATATCTAAAATAAAATCGGAAATATATTTTCCAAGAAAAGGAGAAAAGGTGCATATATAAGGATATGTTTAAGGTAATCTAAATACAGATAACTTTCCTGTCTCGACTCTTCATGCAAGAGCATATAAATCTTAAGGCATTGGATAGGAAATTCTTTGGAAAAGAAAGATTCAAACTAAAAGCGATCATGTAGAACAGGTTACAGAGAAATCTACAGATCTACAAGAGGCCACTTCCTGCCTTTTGAATAAAATAAAAAGATTACTTTTTTCAATATGGATATGTGATAAGAATTTATTTTATTGAATAGTTATTGTATAAAAAGCGCATCTATTCAATCTCATACGAAAATAGTTGAAGTTCTTAAATCTCAAACTGAAATTATGTCTGAGAACTGTTGTTAAATGTTGATAAATATCTGTCATATGAGTTGCGCCGGAATTCCTAGTTTGCAGTTTACAACCCTCACCAAGTGTAGAGTGTCATGAATATCAAATAAATATCGCACATTGGAAGCTTGGGTGATAAAGACCGTATGTCAAGTACCCTATGACTTTGTGAAGGAACCACACAATAAACATAAACTGGTTATACTCAAGTTACCCATTCCGAAATGCCTTAGCTTAAGAGCAACAACAGCAAGTTTAATAGAACACTTAATGCACAAAATATGAACATAAAAGTTGCGACCAGTTCATGGATGAACCCATCCTTCATATTGTGAACGCCTGAAGCTGAACCAGCGAAGTTGCGTGAGCTGTGAACCACGAGGAGCAATGGCGGTTGTCGCCGCAGCTCCAATTTAATTGCGTTCAAAATTGTGTAAATTGAATTTTTAACGTTGAGCAGCAGGCAGGAAAGGCCAGCCCACAGACATGCATAGTTACACGCATGTGAACAGAGTCCAGACTTGTCCAGGGATGTCCGGAAATGAAGTTATTTCACGCGCAGCCCGCCAGCCCGGCGAATTGTTCTCCATCTTGTTATGTGGCGTCTTATGGGCAATGTTTTATTTGGGGCAGTGCAAGCATTCCACTATCTTGGGCGTTATCGTATTCACCCATATGAGGGGCAAGTCTGCAAATAAATAAAGTAAGCAGGTTCAAGTTGAGTGTGCGCGTCTAGGATATACTCTGTATCCTGTTCACGTCCACAAATCTAAAGGCTTAAAGTAATATACTAGTTAAGTTTTAAAGCAATAAGTATGCCCAATATTAGTTTGTGACATTTGCGGGGGAAGCATCAAAGAACTGAAGCTACTTATCAAGATTAATGCTCTTATAATCTCCGAGATCAATGCGTTCGTATGACTGCAAGGGCGAAAGGCAAACGCATCGGCTAGTGATCCTCAACAAACATATCATATTCTTTATACATATTTTATACAAACTTAGCATACCTTTTTTTGAGCAACTATATGCGTACAGGGTATAAACGGAATTTCAGGGTTCCGCCCCTATCTTCTGCCCAGATTTTTATGCATTATGCAGACAAATGGATTTATAAATTGCTTGCTTTTTTAAACCAACTGTCTGGCAATCTGTCTCTTTCCTCTGTCTGCCTCCGTCTCTGTCTGTCAGCCTGTCTGTCCGTCCCCCGATGTCTGCGCATTTACATGTTGATGTGTCGACGTCGTAAAGCATTTGACTCTGTAAATCATGATATTTTAATCTTCAAGCTAGATCGAATTGGACTCCGCCACACACTTCTGATTTGAATTTCCTCTTATTTAAAATACAGGACCCAAAGACTTCTGTTGAGATCCGAAATTTCTAAACCCATATTTGTTAATTCGGGTGTGCCGCAAGGTAGTCATCTTAGTCCATTATTTTCCACATTATTTATTAATGACCTGCAATCTATTTTGTCCCACTCACGCATCCTTATGTATGATGATGTGAAACTTATTCTTTCCTACAACGATCCTTCTAAATATATTTGTCTGCAAGATGACTGTAACTCCATGCATCTTTGGTGTCAGGCTAATAAGTTGCATTTAAATATTTCTAAATGCTTGTTTATGACTTTTAGTCGAATGTGTGGAGTAACACTTAGTCAAGTATACGCTTGACAATGTACCCTTGCAACGTATAACGACTGTGGAAGATCTTGGTGTACTTTTTGATGCCAAACTTAGTTTCATTCTGCATATCTCCTCTATAACTAACAAAGCCAAGGGTGTTCTTGGATTCATTAAACGTTGGTCCAAAGAGTTTAATGATCCCTTTGTCACCAAAATCCTTTATACTTCTCTAGCTCGCCCCATACTAGAATATTGTTCATGTCCATCAAGTTCGTATTGAATCCATTCAGAAGCAATCCCTCCTCTTTGCCCTTCGTGGCTTAAACTGGGATCCCGATCGCCGTCTTCCACCGTACTCTGATAGGCTCTTACTAATTGATCTCCCTTCATTAACTAAGCGTAGAACTATCCTTGGTATTATTTTTGTTCATAAATTAATTATTGGTGACATTAGCTCTCCTTATCTCGACTTAATTTTCATGTTCCTCGTAGACTAACAATAAATTATTATGCCTTACTTTTATCTAATTGCACAACTGACTATGCGGTGCACAATCGATTCCGTGTGCTGTTCTCCAATTACAACGAATTTTCTGTTCTATGTTCGGGAGAACCCCAATGATTGATTCGTTAACGTGGTTGCTGCCTTGGCAACACTGCTTCTTTTTTGGTTGGTGTTTTCCTGGATTGTCCTTATCTTAGTTTATTACTCTCTTACTTTCTATCCATTTTTCTATTGTAGTCTATTTTCATTCTATTTTCAGCAATCTTTATATTTCTTTTTCTTCTTTCCTGGTCTGATTGTGTTTTTTTGCCTGGGTTTTCCCCAAACATGTGCAAAAAATGTTGGACCATAAAAAAAATTAATTTGTATTTAATACCCCAGAAGGCTTAAATGTAATTCAATTTTAATCTTACTTATAATTATTGATTTAATTAATTTTCTAAATTTTGAATGAAATTTGCACATTAATTATTTTTATCTTTTGTAATTCTGTAATCCACTGCAATTAGTGGATTTAATAATAATAAATAAAATAAAAAAAATATTCCACCAGATAAACTGGATGGATTTTCAGTGGTGTTTTGGCCAGGAATGTCTCTCTGTTGCGCTGCCCGATGCTGCATTATTCCAGTGGTTTGTTGAAAGTTATTTTTAGTGACTGAGGCGTACGATTCGTTGTTGTTACTTAAAACTTTAGCAAAAGAAACGCCTGGGGTTGTATTTAATGGTATATAAGGCAAGTTTGGCCTTATGGCTGGGTTTCGATATACAGTTTTTTTGCTGGCTTAGACGACTTTTTAACTCCTTATACACAGGGCATCCTCTATAGTTGGCGGTGTGGCTACCCCCACAGTTGCTAAATTTTTTGGCAGATTGGTCCTCCTTATTTACGGGGCATAGTTCAGTGAGATGTACGTCGCCGCACACAACGCAAATGGCACGTAGGGTGCAATAAGTATGTCCGTATTCCTGGCAATTTGTGCACTGGACGGTGACTCTCCGATGGAGTAGATACGCGAGCTTATAGATAGGATGGACTTAAAATTTACCTAAGTGGATACTGTCAGGTGTCAATTCTACCTTGAAAATTGGTTGGGGTATTTTATTTCTATTTATTATATTCATAGCCATTTTGACTTCAAAGCCCTTATCTTTAAGCCCATCTATTCTCCTTGACTGGAACTTTTGGTTCGATCCCTTTTATAACAACCTGTAGACCTTTGCTACTTTTAAGTTGATAGGTGTAATAGTTAATTTTTTAATTATCAAGGGACTTGCATACACATCGATAGTTTTTTCGTCATTTACTTGAACTTTTGTTTCGTTAATGATATCCCTTTTTATCGAGCTGACTTAGAATTTACTATCTAACTAACTAATTCTGTACAGTTGACCTGACGCACATAAATAGGTGGCGGCATAGCATTTGGTATTTGAGCGTCATTTTCATTTTCATTCTGGCCCCTGAGGATTGCGAATCAATTGTTCGTCAATGCCTTTTTAAGTTCAGTGCTTTCAGACATTTTCGTTATTTTGGGTGCGTTTACAGGTAGCTGTGAAACTGCTGTTGTTATTGATGTTGTTGTCGTTGTTGTTGTTGTTTATTGTCTCTCCGTCAGCGCGTATAGAGAAATACGCGTTATTCCGAATTGACGACAGTCGACGTTCGTCTTGTTGTTGTTGCTGCCGAGCGCGAGTTTGGCTCATTTTTTGATTTCTTTCAGAGCTTATGCTCTTACACGTTGGTATCTGTTTCACTAAGATTTTATAAATTGTTTCTTTTATTTATTTATTTGATGAGGATTTGATAAGTTTTTCATGGGCAGCAGAAGCACAAGTACTTATGCATACCCTGAGCGTCTTTTCCCGAATTAATTTGCGGTTAATTGCTCTATAATTCTATCACTCGACGGAGCGGTAAAAAATACGTCTGATATTGTTGGAGGTTGAATTGTATATCGACTTAGTTAACAATTATTATTTGCATCGTTCCATCGGAAAATTGAATTAATTAAAGAGATTTATGTGTATTATACGCTGTTTAACTAAATTAAGAATGTCATGCTTGTCTTGATTAAACAGCTTAAACATTTTAGGATCTAATTTTGTTGTCATTTCAACCTGCTGGGGGATGCACAACATGCCACATGCCACATGTCACTACCA
The DNA here is from genome assembly GCA_018150835.1 of Drosophila repletoides. Lineage (NCBI taxonomy): Eukaryota > Metazoa > Arthropoda > Insecta > Diptera > Drosophilidae > Drosophila > Drosophila repletoides. Next base: position 457,218 of record JAECWQ010000228.1, read on the forward strand.
CTGCCACTTGACACATGTCTTCTTGGCAATAAGTAGCTCTACAAGTAGAAGTTTACTATATAACGACATACGACATAAGTATTAGCCGCACCCATAATTATTCATGTCAAATTAACTGTAACTACAGCTTGTAATAGTAGAATCAGAAGCAGGAGCAGAAGGAGTCACAGGATGGACTGGAGGAGGGTGTAAGGGGCAGAGGCACTGTTGCACAGTCATAAATCTTCGAGGAGTCAGCAAGGAATCAGCGAGCAGTAACTAATGTTCATAATCAGAGGCGCGTGTAAAAGGATAATGGCAAAAAGCTGATTAAGAACAAGGCTGAATGAGTAGGAGCTTCCTTGAAGCGAGCAGAGTCAGGAAAAAGGAAAGCTTGGGAAACAGTACACGCAACAGCTGCCCATACACGTAGTGCGAGTGCGAGTCAGAGGGTGGTTCAGTGGTGCCGGAGTTCGGAGCCACATCGACTAACCACAACTTCATTAAACGCAGCCACTTGCCACAGTTGGGAGTGTGAGTGGTTGTGTGTGTGTGTGTGTGTGTGTGTGTGTAGCGAAAGTGTCAGGAGTGGACGCTATTAATTTAGCGGAAATAAACAAACAAAATAAACAAAGTAACAGTAAACCGCAAGCAAAAGGGGTTGGTAGTTAGCCGTTTGAGTTGTGAACTCCCATCAGTAAGCCTCTTGGCCAAGAATTGCATGTACTCGGGTACTTATTTGAAAAGGATACGCTTGAGCGCTGTCTGGTTATAATTGGAGCATAAAGCGAGGCCGTAAAAGAGCAAAAGCAAAGAGAGGCATGAAACTGAAGCGAGCCAAGTCAAAAGCCGGAAGTGGATGTGGAAGTGGATGTGGCAGTGGCAGTGGCAGTGGCAGTGGCAGCAACAGAGATACATTTACAAGTTGTTGGCTACCTGGCCTCGTTTATTACACTCACACACACACACGAGTGTACTGTGAAATAAAATTATATTTCCACACTCATATGGCAATCCAAAGGCCCTTTTCCATATAAAAAGGGCTTTGCAAAAAGCCTATGGCCAAAATACAAGATACTCGCACAATGAGCCAAAGGATGACCAAGGATAAAAATAAACCGCAGGGCCATAAATAACACAGGAGCCGGAGTTTAAAAAAAACTGTTAGTTCTCTGAAATCAAAATACAAACAAAACAAGAGAAAGCAAGTCAGAAAAAAATACCTGAGATTCCTGGCCAGGGAGGAGCACAAATGCGACTGACCAACAAGTTCATCTAGGTTGTGTAAGAATACTCTACTTGAGCTTGAACGACTGCAGAATACTCTATACTCTGTTCTGCATAGATCTGAGGCTTAAGTTACACTTGTACTCTCACATTAATTGAGATGATTAATGTGATAACTAGATTAAATCTGCTGTTAAACCTACCCAAAAATATGCTTCATTTAGTGAAAGATGTGTTTTGCCTCCTGTTACATGCGTGGGCACAAACTTTGTATACTGTTCTAACCCTTTCTATGGGTACATAAAAACACACAAAGCATGAACTTAAGTTCAGAAAAATATTTAGTATGAACTCTCATTTAAGATAACAGGAATGAGACTTAGTTTTTCTAGTATAAAAAATATCATTTTCATCCTAGTTGTGAAATATTGCAAAGTTGAATTTCTCGACAGTAGATAAGATGAGCCATTCAACATAAAAAGAGTCTAAAACAGAATCACAAAAGTCTAGAACTTAACCAAACTACAACTCATGCAAACACAAAAACAAAAACAATAAAAAAAAAAAGCCAACAACAAAAAAAAGATGATTAATTTACGCGCCCATTTGTCCATCCGTCTTCCTGCTCATCCTCGTTGTCCGTGGTTCCCCGCTGTCATCCATTGTTGGCACTGTTTCCTTCACAAAGACGGCCGAAACTTAATTTGATTAACTCTGAGTAGGTCCCATCCAGCATTGTGTCTCTGGCTGCAAACAGAAATGCAAACTTTGCCATTTCCACTGACGTAGATAATGATGCGGGCGGTCGTTATCAACGGTTGCTTGGTTATAAGAGTAAAAAAAAGAATGAAATACTCGTCCAACAAAAAATCTTAGAGACTTTTAAGTGTTCCACTGCGTTGGCATTTTATTTTATTCTAGTTTATTGCCCGGGGAACGGGAATAAATCGGATGAGCAGCGAGTGTTTATAGTCAGGGCGTTCCAGAGGCGTTCGTAAATTGGAATTAGTCCGTTTAAGTGATGTGCTCTATGCGGATAAATCCTGTTGGTGTTCTTCGCGGCAGCTGATGGTCCGGTCCTTCCTGCTGCTGAATAGCGGAATGTGAATGAAAGGAATGGCATGAAGGAAATGGTGAATTGAAAGCAAATTCTATTGAAATTAATTAAATGTTTGAAACTTTCAGCGAAAAATGTTTGCATGCTACACTTACTACTATAAAGAAGTCCTCAACGGACATTTTAAGAATAGGTCAGGACTTTAATTTCTATACACAGATGTACTCTATTCATTGGTTGAAAAGTTGAGAAGAAAAAAAATCTCTCTAAATTAATATTACAAATTTATTATTCATTCATATTTCATATACATATTTCATTAATTATTTTAAACACCAATTAATATGCTAATTAATCAAAGAATCAATAGAAAAGAAGGTGATTGTTCAGTATATCATAATCATCTGAAGAAGCTTTCTCTCAAATATTTGATGGTCTAAAGTTCTATTATGTTGTCAAACTTAAGCCATCTTGTCTCCTGCTGTATCCATCCCCTGGCTATAAATCTAGAGACTCATTCCAGCCACGAATTGGTAACATGTGCAGATTAGCATTTGTGGCATGCAATTTATTAATTGGCTTGAGATACTCGTACAAGCACACATAGCTAAAGATACAGACACAGATACAGATGGAGATAGAGATACAGAAAGAGATAAGTAAATACAAAGCAGCAGCTGCAGCAAACAGACAACCAATTTGCAATCTGTTATAAAAAATGTCAACAAATGTAAGAGCATTTGATATTTATATGCATTACTACCTGCACTGTTCCTCACCTGCACACTCCCACACACCCACACACACAGTGGAACACACAACGAAAAAGGCTGAAGCTAGCGATCCGCAAGAGGAAAAGAGACTGCTTTCTGGAACTCTGCGACTCGGCCGAATACGACCCGTGGGGCAAGGCATACAAAATTGTGGTTAAAAGGCTCTACAGCGGCAAGCAAGCATCACCAACGGACGCCGGTGAACTGAAGCTAATAGTTGAGACACTGTTTCCCCACCAACCATCGGCACACAACAATGCGATAGTACCCCTCGCTATGGAGAAGTCTCCTATATGCGACTTAGTAACGTCGAGCGAAGTGCTTGCGATAGCCAGAAGCCTGAATGCCTCTAAAGCTCCCGGCGCTGTCTTTGCATCCGGACTCCTTTTCCGATGTTTTTAATGCGTGCCTGCAGGAGAGAATCTTCCCCAAAATATGGAAAACCCAGACCCTGGTACTTTTACCAAAGCCGGGAAAGTCACTTGAAAATGCATATTCCTACAGGCCAATCTGCCTGTTGGACACGGCAGGGAAAGTGCTGAAAAAGGTAATAAGTACCAGGCTGGAGGCAGCCATCGATAGAGCGGGAGGGTTATCCCCCAACCAATTCCGGTTCAGGAAAGCGAGATCCACAATCGACGCCTTGAGCAAAGTCACCTACATAGCGTCAGAACCTATACAAGGCACACGCTGGGACGGCGGCTCCAAGCAGTATTGTCTCATTGCAACTTTAGACATAAAGAATGCATTCAATACTGCAAGGTGGGATGCCATAATAAGCGCCTTAGCAGAATTTGGAGTTCCTGAGCAGCTCGTGGCAATAATCCGCAGCTACTTCAACGGTAGAACACTGCAATATGCTACCGACGAAGGCAAACAGGTTTATCGAGTATCCGCTGGGGTGCCGCAAGGATCAGTACTGGGCCCGCTCCTTTGGAACATTATGTACGATGGAGTGCTGCGTCTCACAGTACCGGAGGGCACTCACATAGTTGGCTTCGCCGATGATGTAGCCATCGTGATCGTCGCGAAGGAACTGCGATCTGCTGAGGTGGCATGCAACAGTTGTATCGCGCAGGTAAACCGGTGGCCAGCTTCAGCTAGCCTCATGTTAGCAGCGCACAAGACCGAGGCAGTCCTGGTGAGTAGCCGCAAGAAAGTGGAGACGGCGAGCATACTGGTTGGCGACTCCGTGGTTGCCTCTAAACGGACAATCAAATACCTTGGCGTCATGCTGGACACTAGGCTGTCGTTCAGGGAGCACCTGGAATTTGCCAACTCAAAAGCGGCTGTTTCAAACAGATCGCTCTCCAGGATATTGCTAAACACTCGTGGCCCAAAGCAGATACGCAGACAGCAACTAACGAGCGTTACCAAGGCAATCATGCTGTATGCAGCGCCAATATGGAGCAGAGCGATGGCAGTTCCCAGCTACCGCCGTGGGATCTGCGCCACATACAGACTGAGAGCAATCCGAGTCTGTTGCGCATTTAAAACAATCTCGGATGACGCGGCCTTGGTGCTAGCAGGAATGATCCCGATCGCCGAGCTAGTATTTGAGGCTGATCTGTATCGAACAGTGGCAGACGCAGTGGGATCGCTCAACAAAGGGGCGTTGGACGCACCAGCTGATTCCCAACTTGGAGAAGTGGCTCGGAAGGAGGCATAGGCAGATCAATTTTTATCTGAATCAGATGCTGTCAGGTCACGGTTGCTTTCGAAGCTACCTTAAACGCTTCGGACACGACACTTCCGACGAATGCCCTTCATGTGGACACCAAGTGGTAGAGGATGCGTACCATGTGATATTCCGCTGCAGACGCTTCGACCAACACAGGCTGACACTGGAGCGGATGTTGGGTGGTTCCATTACTGACAATAGCCTGGTGCCGAGCATGTTGCACTCGGCAGAAAAGTGGGAAGCGGTCAGCAACTTCGCAGCAGTCATGATGACAGAGCTGACGCTAAGCATTACCCATCCTGTCTTAGAATTACAATTAGGTATAGGAAACTTGTAAATTGTAAATTTAAATCTAAACTTAAGAGAAATAAATATGAATATAAAAAAAAAAAACACTTGCACACACGTACACAGACAAAAAGAACTTTCACCAAGTGCAGACGTGTTTTCTGAGACGTCCTCTCAGTTCTAATTCGGTTTTTAATTCGCCTTTTAACCTGTGAATTGTTAAACCTTAGTGTTGCTACATACCACAGGCTGCCGGGCGGTCGTGTGTTGCCGCGATTACAATTGTGATATTGTATCCCAGTTCCTGTCTAGGGGGAGGAAAGCGCTGTATCGGACTCGTCTTCCTTCCTTTTCATCCAATTGGGAGCAGCAACAACATTCCCGCCGATTCTTTCTGGAATATTCGCTGTATGTACACAAAAATAAGCTGTGCGTAGTGTTGGAAATCAACGCGCACTACCACCTGTTCGCGTGTTAATATCACTGGACAAGCTGGTTCGTGTATTAGCTAATCAACTGATCAGCGATTACATCAACCCAGTTGAACATAAATAGTAGTGCATACCCCCAGGAGCCACCTAGCACAGTGCCTACTTTTAGGTAGAATTGTGCACCGTAGGCTACTTGGGCAGTTTGGAGCAGAAATTCGCGGAACTGACTAATTTCCAACCCCTCCGCTGCGGCGGTGCTCATAACGGGGCTCTGGTGACCGAGTCGGGGCGGTATAACCCCCAGCTGTCGTACGCCACAGGGAAATCTCTGGCCATCGTGGGTCTACCCAGGCAGCATACGCAAGATGGACGATGAGCTGCAGGCCTTTGTGCGGCGCCCAGCGCTGCAGAGAACACCACCGCCAGTGCAGATAAGCCAAGTTGCGGTGAGTAACTCAGCTTCGCTATCTCCGGTGGCTGTATCGAAGGAGGAGCAAACCACCCTAAAGTGGGCGTTGGAGATAATGGGCGTGACCCTAGATGGCCTCTCGGCGTTACTGCAGGGCCAAAGCCACGTAAACACGTTGATGCGGAAGGAGTTCGCCTGTCTGGTCAACCTGCAAAAGGTGGCGATGAATCTGCTACGCACAGATAATGCAGAAAAGGCAACGAAGACATCCAAGGAAGCGCAAACCTCGCCCGTGCTTAAATGGGCAGCAAGCACACGAGCAGCGCAGGGGCTTTACGCTGGATCTGCACCATCGGGTACCCCAAAGCGCCGAAGAAAACCATGCTCTGAGCAGCGGAAGACCCCCACAAAGCGATCCAAGCGGCAAGTGCCGACATCGGAGAGTGAAAAGCCGGGAAACGACGCAACCGGGAAGGCTCTTGGCTGGTCTAGGGTCAAGAGACAGCATCAAGCGCAACGAAGTTGCTGGAGAGCACCAAGCTGCGCATTGGCTGGGTGATGTGCCGTGTCCGGCAAGTCCTCCAACCAAAACGCTGGTTCAGGTGCTTGGAATATGGGCATATTGCCCTAAGATGCCAAAGCCAGGAAGATGTCAGAGGGGCATGCGGAGTAAAAGACCACGAGGCAAAAGGGTGTACCAAGCCCCCGAAATGTGTACTCTGCGAGCGCAGTGGAACAAAGAGCTCGGACCATGCTACAGGCAGCTTTAGGTGTCCGGCGTACCGCGAGGCCCTCGACAAAATGAAATGTTAATTATTAAATTAACCTTAATCATTGCATTGCTGCCAAGCGCTTGTCGAACAAACCTGCAGAGAGCAATACATTGATGAGGCAATCATCAGCGAGCCACACCATTGTGAAGCTGGTTGTGCCAGGACAAGTGGAAAATCCGCGTTGTGGCTATGCGGCAGCCGATCCCTGAGGTTATTAAAAGACGCCAAGCCTTTTAACGGATTCGTTAGAGCAAAATTGGGAGATACGTGGCTGTATAGCTGCTATCTGGCGCCAAGTCTTGCTTTAAACGATTATTCCGGCATCCTCGACGAACTGGCAGACGACGTTAGAGAGCGCTCTAGAGTCGTGGTGGCGGGCGATTTCAACGCGTGGGCCGAAGAATGGGGTGTCTGGTGACGAATAGCAAAATAGCGAAAAAGACTGAAGCTAGCGATCCGCAAGAGAAAAAAAGACTGTTTTTTCGAACTCTGTGAGTCGGCCGAATACGACACTAACTTCACTAAAAATTCTAGTTCTAATATCTAAATAATTTCTAAGTCGTTCATGATAGGGGAGAAATGGTTTTTTATTTACGGGTAACATTTCATAATTTCTGGTTGGTTTTAAAATCGTTACAGAACTTTCTTTTACTTCTTTGGGGTATCCTGTTGTTGTGGGATACACCCTTCAATCCGTTTTCCGACTTACGACGAATGCATGTCGAACATTGTGGCTTATAAACATTAAGAGCGCCACATCCGTAACAAAATATACGGCGCTGGGCTAAACAATTTTCCTAGACGTGTCCCTGGACATCGCAGTTCCAGCAAGTTACATTATTACAAATGGCAGCGACATCACTTTCGTTACTAACCTCTATTGTTTGATCTACATCATCTTCTTTCTCTTCTATAGCGTTTACTAGACGACGAGTTGCCTGTGGTTTTGGTCTAACAAATTCTTCTGCACGATTGCTAAGTTCTCTAACTAAATTTTCATGCATCTGTACATACCTTCGTAGTTGTCCTACTGTGTGTACAGGCTAATACAGCAATTTGTGTCGCGCTTCTGGAAGCATTTTATTTTTTAGAATCTCAATCAATTCTTCCTAATCTATACGAATAGAAGACTTATTAATTATTGAGACCACAGCATCATAAAAATCCGAGAAAGATTCACCAACTTTCTGTTTACGAGAACGTATTTGTTCTTTGATAGCAAACTCTGATCAGTAATCGCGGTATTGGTGCCGTAATGCAAGATAAAAATCGTACCAAGTGATGCGACTCACTTGCTTATGATAACGCCAAAACCAATCTCGAGCTCTTCCGACAAACAAAACATGTAAATGTTTACATAGTGCATCGAAATCTCCTTCTAAAGTTTCATTCGTAAGTACATTCACTCGATACATAAGTTCGTCTACACCTAACCCTTCAGCTGAGCCATCAAAGTGCAAGTTCCATTTCTGCATTACTTCTGCAATTTTACTCGACTGTACGGATGTTCGACTTGCAGTGAAAATTGGAGCAGACATAGCTTGAGAACTATTAACTGGATTTCTAGGGCTTACATGTAAAGCCGATATCAAGCGTGAAACAGTTTGTTCAATCATATCCTGTATCATTGAATAATCTACGGATACCGATTGTACCGGACGAGTATTATTATTAGGGCGGTAAGAACGACCTCTTCTTCTTGGGTTTAAACCCCGCGAAGGAACATCAGATGGGTTAGTACCAATGCTGGCTTCTAACTCATTTAACTGAATATCACTCGCTTCTACGGGTGTCATGAACTTCTCCTTGAGCAGAAACTCCTTCTAATGTCTTGGCTAAATTTCTAGTGATAGGACGACGGCTAGTACCTGGAACATTGGCATCAACCTGTTTTGCTCTGGGTGAACAATTACCTATTACTAATTTTAAATTATTTGCGTCTATTAGATTGACACATTCGGGACAATTATTATGTGCTTGTAACCAATCCTCAAGACAATTTTTATGGAAAATATGCTTACAGGCTGTTATATAGCACGACTGAGTATTGGTCATTATCTGACAACAAATACTACAATTCTTCTCAGCGGCATCCACTGAGGCGGATATATTTTGGGGGCTATGTTCAATAGGCATTATTAACATATAAAGTTTCCTGTTTAATTGACATTTGTTTTAGGTAACATGATAATATAAAATCGTTATTTGTTTTGTATTTTTGACAGTACTCGAATATAAAAAGTAAGAAAAGAATTTTGGTTTATTGCTACTACAAATAAAAAAGCTGACAATTGTCATATATACTCATTTAAACACATTCCTGTTGCTCGGTAGCGATACACTAAAACAGTATGATACATCTATTCTAGAGTCAACCAGACTGCATTTGCATCGAATACATCTAACATTTATCCTCTAATCATACCTAAAAAGGATAAGAAATCAATTCTAAATCTACCAAAAATTTAATCAATGATCAAAACAAAAGGCTTTCGCACGTCAGGGTATTCAGTCTCAGCTAAATACGCACTATTCCAGATTATTATGCAATAGTATTGTAAAGTTTCACGATCAAAATTCTAATAAATAATAAAATAGATATCGAAAACAAGCGAGCACTAACTTTGGAGAGCAGTGGATTAAATTGATTGTCTAGATTGAACTCTATCTCCTTTGTTTTAACTAATATTTAACTATTATTTAACTTATATATATATCGGCAAGGTAATCGATCTTAGCCAAATACCAAGTTCCAAGACACATACATTGAATTAAATAATCTCACACAGTCAAGGCATAACTATGATGTTTTTTCCATAACCCTCATAGCATACATTTTCAATAAATACAAAGTAAAACAATGCTACTCCTAAGTTGGGGATGTGCGATGACTAATTCAGAAAGGTATCTTACTAACATTAGTGCTTTCTAATGCTTTCAATAGTTTTTCCAAATGTACCTGTGCCCCACACGTTTGGGCGCCAAAAATCATATGTAACCTTTCCTCACGTTGGTCGCCAAAAACTTATTTAGCAAACCATCGCTGGTATTAACAAAAAAATGAAGGCAGTAAAATGTAACTAAATGTAGATGCCCTCGTGTAGGAGTCAGACACTTATGTAATCGGGCCCCACATATGGGAGTCCGACACTCAGATAACATTCACGCAAACAAGATTATTGCTCAATCTTTGAGTGTTAATAACGGGAGTCAACGGTGTCACAGCGGGGGTCGGGACCCTTTAATTCCCTAGCTTTTTCGGGGTGGGGTGGGTTTGCTGTGTCCTGTAGAACTCTTGGCACATAAAGTTTTATTTTTATAGAGTCCCTACTGAAACAAACATGGAAGCTAAACTTCCTAACAACGAAAATCTCAAAAGATACCAAAATTGGAATAAACGCAAAATTATTAAAAATTCGTTAATCAAATTTAGGGCTGTTTTATATACCTAGACTGTCAAAAATGAATTTGGAGGATCTTAGATAGTATTCGGTCCTCGCGGTCTTTACCCACCCAACCATGAATCTCATATGCGATTATTTTTATGGAGATTTCCTAAACCTTTATATAATTATGTACCCATGTCAACAGGAGAGAAAACTTCTACTTCATCATCTCAAACTAATAACAATATTTATTTAATAATAAATGACACTAATATATACTCCATTGCGTTATTTAATGTAATCTTCTTAACTTTAAATTTAATAGATTTTTGTTTTTGTGTTGTTTTTTTTTCTAGTTACAAAAAATTTTTACTTTATTTGTATTTTTTTTCTCTTTTAATCTACCACCATTATTTATAATATATCGAAATCTAAGTATTAAAAAAAAGATCAATATTTCCTTATAATTAATTTTAATTCAACAAATTCAATTAACTTTTTTTTTCTTTCCATAAAAAAAATTTGATTAATTGAAATTAATAAAAAAATAAAAAAATTATTTAAATAATTTGACAAAATTTAAGAAATAAAATTCCTATTTAACTAATAACATACAGAGGTGGATTTATTTTTATGGCAGGGTGTAAGCAAAATGTGCATAGAAAAGAAACTTACCTATCATATTCTATACTCTATATTTTTTTCATTTTGTTTCGTTTTTTTTTTTTTTTTGTATTATATTATTTGTTTGTATTTATTTTTAATATAAAATTTTTTTTGGTTTTGTAGATACGCAATATTTTTACATTGTAAAAAGAATAAGAGAAATAAAAGCGGGTGATTTACATACATTTATCCGAAGAGCAATCGATGAAAGGCCTTCCAACGGTGTACTGGATCATGCTGATTGTTTTGTCTTATGCTGACATTTATATTTTTCTTATTGTGTTGTTTTCTGTTTTTTATTTTTTTGTTTTGTTTCTTAAAATTAAATTTTTATCATGTGGGATATGGGAAAAGTTTGGGGTTATGCATTTTTATATGTATTTCTGTATTTTTGTTGTTCAATTTAATTTAATTCATACTAATTTTAACTCAGAAAAATTTCAAAAATATAACTATCTAAACAGATACAGATCTGTTATATATATATATAAATTTTTTTAACAGTTTCCTTTTCTTTAATTTTTCTTTTTTTTTAATTTTGCCTTTCTATTTTTTCTCACAAATATTATCTGCCTTTTCCCACTATGCACACATGTTTCTGTTTTATTTTTTTATAAATTATTTTTTTCCAAATTTTTCTTGTACATGGTACCACTGTACACACATGTTTTTTTCATTTTTCTTTTACCTAATTTTCTGTCCTGTTTAAGATATACTGTACCACTGTACACACATGGTCCTAATTTTGATTGTTGTTTTTATTTTTTTCTTCTTTTATTTTTTTGTTGTTATTTTATTTAATTGCTGGGGCTCCAGGTGAAACTGCAGTACAATATGTAGAGGGACTTTTTAATAGCACATCGGCACTGTACGCCGATGTGCGGCGGCGGCAGAGTCAGTCTTGGCCAGCAGCATAATTAGTCCATGTGGGGATCTACTGTGGTGGCCGTAAAAATGTACCTGCCCCCAAAATTAGATTTAAGGCAAACTTGTTGTCGAATCTATAGGATGTATTAAGACTCTCTTTCCTAAGATCAGCCTTGAACTGGATGCATCCAGATTAGATCTGGGATCTACGTTGCACGTGGGCGCAAAATAATATTTATTTTTATATTATTTTAAAATAGTTAAAATAATTTGAGTATTGTTTTTTTTTATATTTTATCACAAATATTAATAATATTATTAGTGTGTTAAAAACTTTTACTATTTTTAAGTAATTTTTTATTTTATTTTTATTTTTTATTTATTAATAAATCGACTAATTGCAGTCGATTAAAGGATTACAAAAGATAAATATAATTATTATATAAATTAAATTAAAATTTAGAAATTAATTAAATTAAAATTTACAAGTAAGATTAAAATTGAATTACATTTAAGCCTTCTGGGGTATTAAATACAATCAATTTTCGTGGTCCAACATTTGTTGCACCCAGGCAAAAAACCCAATCAGACCAGGAAAAAAGGCGAAAAAGAAATATAAAGATTGTTGAAAATAGAATGAAAATAGACCAGAATAGACAAACGGATAGAAAGAAAGAGAGTAATAAAGTAAGATAAGGACAATTCAGGAAAACACCAACCAAAAAAGAAGCAGTGTTGCCAAGGGAGCAACCACGTTAACGAATCAATGATTGGGGTTCTCCCGAACATAGAACAGAAAATTCGTTGTAATTGGAGAACAGCACACGGAATCGATTGTGCACCGCATAGTCAGTTGTGCAATTAGATAAAAGTAAGGGATAATAATTTATTGTTAGTCTACGAGGAACATGAAAGACGAGATAATAGAAAAGGAGAACTAATGTCACCAATAATTAATTTATGAAGAAAAATAATACCAAGGATAGTTCTACGGTTAGTTAATGAAGGGAGATCAAAGAGAAAGAGCCTATCAGAGTACGGAGGAAGACGGCGATCGGGATCCCAGTTTGAGCCACGAAGGGCAAAGAGGAGGAATTGCTTCTGAATGGATTCAATACGAACTTGATGGATTCCATATTGAGGACTCCAAAAACATGAACAATATTCTAGTATGGGGCGAACTAGAGAAGTATAAAGGAGTTTGGTAACAAAGGGATCATTAAACTCCTTGGACCAACGTTTAATGAATCCAAGAACACCCTTGGCTTTGTTAGTTATAGAGGAGATATGCAGAATGAAACTAAGTTTGGCATCAAAAAGTACACCAAGGTCTTCCACAGTCGTTATACGTTGCAAGGGTACATTGTCAAGCGTATACGTGACTAAGTGTGGAGTAATTCGACTAAAAGTCATAAACAAGCATTTAGAAATATTTAAATGCAACTTATTAGCCTGACACCAAAGATGCATGGAGTTACAGTCATCTTGCAGACAAATATATTTAGAAGGATCGTTGTAAGGAAGAATAAGTTTCACATCATCATACATAAGGATGCGTAAGTGGGACAAAATAGATGGCAGATCATTAATAAATAATGTGATAAAGAATGGACCAAGATGACTACCTTGCGGCACACCAGAAGTAACAAATACGGGTAATTCCTCTGTAATTCGATATATCGGATTTAGCTCCATTTTTGTGAATTGGGACAATATATTATTCCTTCCAAAGACATGGAATTAGAGCGGAATCATGATAGCTCCAGCATTCTCTGAGTACGCCAACTTGGGATATTCTCGGGCCCAGGAGAATATGAAGATTTTAAAGTTTTTATTGCTGTAACTAGATCGTCTTCAGTAATAAAAGGAGCAAATAAAGAGTTAGAGGAAGAAATAGGATAAGGATAAGGGTAAGCGATATTGTTAATGGAAGAAGTGTAAGTAGATTGAAAGAAATTTGCAAAAAGGTTAGCACTCGTTAAGTCGTCAATGGATCCCACATTCTTCAGGAAAAATGTAGGAGGCATAGACGAGCTGTTGCGCTTAGAATTTACAAATTTATAAAGCAGTTTAGGATCCCGCTCAAACTGATTCCTGCAGCGCATAAGATACTCATTATAGCATTGACAGTTAAGGAGAAGGAAGTTAGATTTAGCAATAGAATATTTAGAAAAATCAATATTAGATCCAGAGAGTTTAAATTTTTTAAATAGTTTAGTTTTAATACTTTTTAAATTTGAAAGTCGACATAAAAACCAGGGAGGCTTGGATGAAACAGGCAATACAACACTATTTGGAATGCAGTTATCAAGAAGTGAGTTAATAATGTCATAGAAGTGGGTTAGTGCAAAATTTATATCAACCCAATTGTATAGAGTAGACCAATCAGCTGAGGAAAGAAGTTGATTAAGCAAGGAAAAATTTCCGTTGTGAAAACAACGGCGGGTTTTACTAAAAGGTTTGGATAGTGGTTTAGTCGACGTGGCAATTGATAGAGAAATTTCTACGGTAGGATGAAAGGAGTCTTCAGGAAAAACTAATGGACAAGATCCTGACACACTGGTAGAAGTGCAATCGTTGACAAATATAAGATCAAGCATTCTGTCAAAATTATTAGGAATCGAGTTTATTTGAATAAAACGAAAGGTCATACAAGGAATCTAAAACGTCATGTTGTGCAGAAGTCACCAGATAATTAGATTTCCTAAAGAGAGACCACTGGATATTAGGCAAAATGAAATCGGCTGATTTTAGATTATTATAGACTTATGTTTGTTGTGGCGCTGTTACCGCTGCTGTTTGAAAAAATCGACATGGCGCAGCAATTAGGGGCAACACTTGAAGCATTCTTACCCAAGTCATAAGTGTTAGTTCACATCTTCACTGTCTGGTTGGCTTCATCCAAACTTTATCTTCTTTAGCAAGCTGCTCCCTGAAAACGCAGATGCTGACACCAATACTGAGGCTGCACAATCCCTTCATGCAGGCAAGTTGGGCTGCTAAAAATATGAATAATTATAATAATTTTACAAGACATTTTTTCACTCTTGGTAGCGAGTCCAAAAGGAGAGTATTTTCATCCACGTTTATCTTTCGATCGTTGACAATTATTTATTTTTTTATTTATTTCTGGCTATAAATTGTCAAAATCATTTCAAAATATAAATAATTTTAGCTTTTTATAGACTTATGTATGTTGTCTCTCTGTTACCGCTGCTGTTTGAAAAAATCGACATGGCGCAGCAATTAGGTGCATCACTTGAAGCATTCTTACCCAAGTCTTAAGTGTTAGTTCACATCTTCACTGTCTGGTTGGATTCATCCAAACTTTATCTTCTTCAGCAAGCTGTTCCCTGAAAACACAAATGCTGACGCCAATACTGAGGCTGCATAACTCCTTCAGCAGGTAAGTTGGGCCGTAACAATTATGAATAATTATAATAATTTTACAAGACATTTTTTCACTCTTGGTAGCGAGTCCAAAAGGAGAGTCTTTTCATCCAAGTTTATCTTTCGATCGTTGACAATTATTTATTTTATTATTTATTTATGTTTATAAATTGTCAAAATCATGAAAAAAAATATAAATAATTTTAGCTTTTTATAGACTTATGTTGGTTGTGCCACTGTTACCGCTGCTGTTTGAAAAAATCGACATGGCGCAGCAATTAGGTGCATCACTTGAAGCATTCTTATCCAAGTCTTAAGTGTTAGTTCACATCTTCACTGTCTGGTTGGCTTTATCCAAACTTTATCTTATTCAGCAAGCTGCTCCCTGAAAACGCAAACGCTGACGCCAATACTGAGGCTGCACAACTCCTTCAGCAGGTAAGTTGGGCCGTAACAAATATGAATAATTATAATAATTTTACAAGACATTTTTTCAATCTTGGTAGAGAGTCCAAAAGGAGAGTCTTTTCATCCAGGTTTATCTTTCGATCGTTGACAATTATTTATTTTTTTATTTATTTCTGGTTATAAATTGTCATAATCATTCCCAAATATAAATAATTTTAGCTTTTTATAGACTTATGTTTGTTGTCTCTCTGTTACCGCTGCTGTTTGAAAAAATCGACATGGCGCAGCAATTAGGGGCAACACTTGAAGCATTCTTACCCAAGTCATAAGTGTTAGTTCACATCTTCACTGTCTGGTGGGCTTCATCCAAACTTTATCTTCTTTAGCAAGCTGCTCCCTGAAAACGCAGACGCTGACACCAGTACTGAGGCTGCACAACCCCTTCATGCAGGCAAGTTGGGCTGGTAAAAATATGAATAATTATAATAATTTTACAAGACATTTTTTCACTCTTGGTAGCGAGTCCAAAAGGAGAGTCTTTTCATCCAAGTTTATCTTTCGATCGTTGACAATTATTTATCTTTTTATTTATTTATGTTTATAAATTGTCAAAATCATGAAAAAAAATATAAATAATTTTAGCTTTTTATAGACTTATGTTGGTTGTGCCGCTGTTACCGCTGCTGTTTGAAACAATCGACATGGCGCAGCAATTAGGTGCATCACTTGAAGCATTCTTACCCAAGTCTTAAGTGTTAGTTCACATCTTCACTGTCTGGTTGGCTTCATCCAAACTTTATCTTCTTCAGCAAGCTGCTCCCTGAAAACACAAACGCTGACGCCAATACTGAGGCTGCACAACCCCTTCATGCAGGCAAGTTGGGCTGCTAAAAATATGAATAATTATAATGATTTTACAAGACATTTTTTCACTCTTGGTAGCGAGTCCAAAAGGAGAGTCTTTTCATCCAAGTTTATCTTTCGATCGTTGACAATTATTTATTTTTTTATTTATTTATGTTTATAAATTGTCAAAATCATGAAAAAAATATAAATAATTTTAGCTTTTTATAGACTTATGTTGGTTGTGCCGCTGTTACCGCTGCTGTTTGAAAAAATCGACATGGCGCAGCAATTAGGGGCATCACTCGTAGCATTCTTACCCAAGTCTTAAGTGTTAGTTCACATCTTCACTGTCTGGTTGGCTTCTTCCAAACTTTATCTTCTTCATCAAGCTGCTCCCTGAAAACACAAACGCTGACGCCAATACTGAGGCTGCATAACTCCTTCAGCAGGTAAGTTGGGCCGTAACAATTATGAATAATTATAATAATTTTATAAGACCTTTTTTCACTCTTGGTAGCGAGTCCAAAAGGAGAGTCTTTTCATCCAAGTTTATCTTTCGATCGTTGACAATTATTTATTTTTTTATTTATTTATGTTTATAAATTGTCAAAATCATGAAAAAAAATATAAATAATTTTAGCTTTTTATAGACTTATGTTGGTTGTGCCGCTGTTACCGCTGCTGTTTGAAACAATCGACATGGCGCAGCAATTAGGGGCATCACTCGTAGCATTCTTACCCAAGTCTTAAGTGTTAGTTCACATCTTCACTGTCTGGTTGGCTTCATCCAAACTTTATCTTCTTCATCAAGCTGCTCCCTGAAAACACAAACGCTGACGCCAATACTGAGGCTGCATAACTCCTTCAGCAGGTAAGTTGGGCCGTAACAAATATGAATAATTATAAGAATTTTACAAGACATTTTTTCAATCTTGGTAGAGAGTCCAAAAGGAGAGTCTTTTCATCCAGGTTTATCTTTCGATCGTTGACTATTATTTATTTTTTTATTTATTTCTGGTTATAAATTGTCATAATCATTCCCAAATATAAATAATTTTAGCTTTTTATAGACTTATGTTTGTTGTCTCTCTGTTACCGCTGCTGTTTGAAAAAATCGACATGGCGCAGCAATTAGGGGCAACACTTGAAGCATTCTTACCCAAGTCATAAGTGTTAGTTCACATCTTCACTGTCTGGTTGGCTTAATCCAAACTTTATCTTCTTCATCAAGCTGCTCCCTGAAAACACAAAAAAAACACAAATATGAATAATTATAATAATTTTACAAGACATTTTTTCAATCTTGGTAGAGAGTCCAAAAGGAGAGTCTTTTCATCCAGGTTTATCTTTCGATCGTTGACAATTATTTATTTTTTTATTTATTTCTGGTTATAAATTGTCATAATCATTCCCAAATATAAATAATTTTAGCTTTTTATAGACTTATGTTTGTTGTCTCTCTGTTACCGCTGCTGTTTGAAAAAATCGACATGGCGCAGCAATTAGGGGCAACACTTGAAGCATTCTTACCCAAGTCATAAGTGTTAGTTCACATCTTCACTGTCTGGTGGGCTTCATCCAAACTTTATCTTCTTTAGCAAGCTGCTCCCTGAAAACGCAGACGCTGACACCAGTACTGAGGCTGCATAACTCCTTCAGCAGGTAAGTTGGGCCGTAACAATTATGAATAATTATAAAAATTTTATAAGACCTTTTTTCACTCTTGGTAGCGAGTCCAAAAGGAGAGTCTTTTCATCCAAGTTTATCTTTCGATCGTTGACAATTATTTATTTTTTATTTATTTATGTTTATAAATTGTCAAAATCATGAAAAAAAATATAAATAATTTTAGCTTTTTATAGACTTATGTTGGTTGTGCCGCTGTTACCGCTGCTGTTTGAAACAATCGACATGGCGCAGCAATTAGGGGCATCACTCGTAGCATTCTTACCCAAGTCTTAAGTGTTAGTTCACATCTTCACTGTCTGGTTGGCTTCATCCCAACTTTATCTTCTTTAGCAAGCTGCTCCCTGAAAACACAAACGCTGACACCAATACTGAGGCTGCATTACTCCTTCAGCAGACAAGTTGGTCCTTAACAAATATGAATAATTATAATAATTTACCACTGATTTTTTCACGCTTGGTAGCGAGTCCAAAAGGAGAGTCTTTTCATCCAGGTTTATCTTTCGATCGTTAACAATTATTTATTTTTTATTTATTTTTGTTAATAAATTGTCAAAATCATGACAAAAAATATAAATAATTTTTATCTTTTTATGGACTTATGTTGGTTGTGCCGCTATCACCGCTGCTGGTTGAAAAAATCGACATGGCGCACCAAATACAGACATCACTCGTAGCTTTCTTACACAAGTCATAAGTGTTAGTGTCAATTTCACATCTTCACTGCCTGGTTGGCTTCATCCAAACTTTATCTTCTTCAGCAAGCTGCTCCCTGAAAACGCAAATGTTGACGCCAATACTGAGGCTGTATAACTCGTTCTGCAGGTAAGTTGGTCCGTAACAAATATGAATAATTATAATAATTTTACAAGACATTTTTTCACTCTTGGTAGAGAGTCCAAAAGGAGAGTCTTTTCATCCAGGTTTATCTTTCGATCGTTGACAAATATTTATTTTTTTATTTATTTCTGGTTATAAATTGTCAAAATCATTCCAAAATATAAATGAAGTTAGATTATTGTAGACTTATGTTTGTTGTGGCGCTGTTACCGCTGCTGTTTAAAAAAATCGACCTGGCGCAGCAATTAGGGGCAACACTTGAAGCATTCTTACCCAAGTCATAAGTGTTAGTTCACATCTTCACTGTCTGGTTGGCTTCATCCAAACTTTATCTTCTTTAGCAAGCTGCTCCCTGAAAACGCAAACGCTGACACCAATACTGAGGCTGCACAAGTCCTTCAGCAGACAAATTGGGCTGTTAAAAATATGAATAATTATTTTAATTTTACAAGACATTTTTTCACTCTTCGTAGCGAGTCCAAAAGGAGAGTATTTTCATCCAGGTTTATCTTTCGATCATTGACAATTATTTATTTTTTATTCTATTTATGTTTATAAATTGTCAAAATCATGACAAAAGCTTTTTATAGACTTATGTTTGTTGTGTCGCTGTTACCGCTGCTGTTTGAAAAAATCGAAATGGGGCAGCAATTAGGGGCAACACTTGAAGCATTCTTACCCAAGTCATAAGTGTTAGTTCACATCTTCACTGTCTGGTTGGCTTCATCCAAACTTTATCTTCTTCAGCAAGCTGCTCCCTGAAAACACAAACACTGACACCAATACTGAGGCTGCACTACTCCTTCAGCAGACAAGTTGGGCCGTAACAAATATGAATAATTATAATAATTTTACAAGACATTTTTTCAATCTTGGTAGAGAGTCCAAAAGGAGAGTCTTTTCATCCAGGTTTATCTTTCGATCGTTGACAATTATTTATTTTTTTATTTATTTCTGATTATAAATTGTCATAATCATTTCCAAATATAAATAATTTTAGCTTTTTATAGACTTATGTTTGTTGTCTCTCTGTTACCGCTGCTGTTTGAAAAAATCGACATGGCGCAGCAATTAGGGGCAACACTTGAAGCATTCTTACCCAAGTCATAAGTGTTAGTTCACATCTTCACTGTCTGGTTGCCTTCATCCAAACTTTATCTTCTTTAGCAAGCTGCTCCCTGAAAACACAAACGCTGACACCAATACTGAGGCTGCATTACTCCTTCAGCAGACAAGTTGGTCCTTAACAAATATGAATAATTATAATAATTTTCCATGATTTTTTCACGCTTGGTAGCGAGTCCAAAAGGAGAGTCTTTTCATCCAGGTTTATCTTGACAATTATTTATTTTTTATTTATTTACGTTTATAAATTGTCAAAATCATGACAAAAAATATAAATAATTTTTATCTTTTTATAGACTTGTGTTGGTTGTGCCGCTATCACCGCTGCTGTTTGAAAAAATCGACATGGCGCACCAAATACAGACATCACTCGTAGCATTCTTGCACAAGTCATAAGTGTTAGTGGTCAATTTCACATCTTCACTGTCTGGTTGTTTTCATCCAAACTTTATTTTCTTCAGCAAGCTTCTCCCTGAAAACGCAAATACTGACGGCAATACTTAGGCTGCATAACTCCTTCAGCAGGTAAGTTGGGCCGTAACAAATATGAATAATTATAAAAATTTTACAAGACATATTTTCACTCTTGGTAGCGAGTCCAAAAGGAGAGTCTTTTCATCCAGGTTTATCTTTCGATCGTTGACAATTATTTATTTTTTTATTTATTTATGTTTATAAATTGTCAAAATCATGACAAAATGTAAATAATTTTAGCTTTTTATAGACTTATGTTTGTTGTGCCGCTGTTACCGCTGCTGTTTGAAAAAATCGACATGGCGCAGCAATTAGGGGCATCACTTGAAGCATTCTTACCCAAGTCATAAGTGTTAGTTCACATCTTCACTGTCTGGTTGGCTTCATCCAAACTTTATCTTCTTCAGCAAGCTGCTCCCTGAAAACGCAAACGCTGACACCAATACTGAGGCTGCACAACTCCTTCAGCAGGCAAGTTGGGCTGTTAAAAATATGAATAATTATTATAATTTTACAAGACATTTTTTCACTCTTGGTAGCGAGTCCAAAAGGAGAGTCTTTTCATCCAGGTTTATCTTTCGATCGTTGACAATTATTTATTTTTTTATTTATTTATGTTTATAAATTGTCAAAATCATGACAAAATATAAATAATTTTAGCTTTTTATAGACTTATGTTTGTTGTGCCGCTGTTACCGCTGCTGTTTGAAAAAATCGACATGGCGCAGCAATTAGGGGCATCACTTGAAGCATTCTTACCCAAGTCATAAGTGTTAGTTCACATCTTCACTGTCTGGTTGGCTTCATCCAAACTTTATCTTCTTCAGCAAGCTGCTCCCTGAAAACGCAAACGCTGACACCAATACTGAGGCTGCACAAGTCCTTCAGCAGGCAAGTTGGGCCGTAACAAATATGAATATTATAATAATTTTACAAGACATTTTTTCACTCTTGGTAGCGAGTCCAAAAGGAGAGTCTTTTCATCCAGGTTTATCTTTCGATCGTTGACAATTATTTATTTTTTTATTTATTTATGTTTATAAATTGTCAAAACCATTTCAAAATATAAATAATTTTAGCTTTTTATAGACTTATGTTTGTTGTCTCTCTGTTACCGCTGCTGTTTGAAAAAATCGACATGGCGCAGCAATTAGGGGCATCACTTGAAGCATTCTTACCCAAGTCATAAGTGTTAGTTCACATCTTCACTGTCTGGTTGGCTTCATCCAAACTTTATCTTCTTCAGCAAGCTGCTCCCTGAAAACGCAAACGCTGACACCAATACTGAGGCTGCACAACTCCTTCAGCAGGCAAGTTGGGCCGTAACAAATATGAATAATTATAATAATTTTACAAGAATTTTTTCACGCTTGGTAGCGAGTCCAAAAGGAGAGTCTTTTCATCCAGGTTTATCTTTCGATCGTTGACAATTATTTATTTTTTTATTTATTTATGTTTATAAATTGTCAAAATCATGACAAAAATATAAATAATTTTTAGCTTTTTATAGACTTATGTTTGTTGTGCCGCTGTTACCGCTGCTGTTTGAAAAAATCGACATGGCGCAGCAATTAGGGGCATCACTTGTAGCATTCTTACCCAAGTCTTAAGTGTTAGTTCACATCTTCACTGTCTGGTTGGCTTCATCCAAACTTTATCTTCTTCAGCAAGCTGCTCCCTGAAAACGCAAACGCTGACACCAATACTGAGGCTGCACAACTCCTTCAGCAGGCAAGTTGGGCCGTAACAAATATGAATAATTATAATAATTTTACAAGACATTTTTCACCTTGGTAGCGAGTCCAAAAGGAGAGTCTTTTCATCCAGGTTTATCTTTCGATCGTTGACAATTATTTATTTTTTTATTTATTTATGTTTATAAATTGTCAAAATCATTACAAAATATAAATAATTTTAGCTTTTTATAGACTTATGTTTGTTGTGCCGCTGTTACCGCTGCTGTTTGAAAAAATCGACATGGCGCAGCAATTAGGGGCATCACTTGAAGCATTCTTACCCAAGTCTTAAGTGTTAGTTCACATCTTCACTGTCTGGTTGGCTTCATCCAAACTTTATCTTCTTCAGCAAGCTGCTCCCTGAAAACGCAAACGCTGACACCAATACTGAGGCTGCACAACTCCTTCAGCAGGCAAGTTGGGCCGTAACAAATATGAATAATTATAATAATTTTACAAGACATTTTTTCACTCTTGGTAGCGAGTCCAAAAGGAGAGTCTTTTCATCCAGGTTTATCTTTCGATCGTTGACAATTATTTATTTTTTTATTTATTTATGTTTATAAATTGTCAAAATCATGAAAAAAATATAAATAATTTTAGCTTTTTATAGACTTATGTTTGTTGTGCCGCTGTTACCGCTGCTGTTTGAAAAAATCGACATGGCGCAGCAATTAGGGGCATCACTCGTAGCATTCTTACCCAAGTCTTAAGTGTTAGTTCACATCTTCACTGTCTGGTTGGCTTCATCCAAACTTTATCTTCTTCAGCAAGCTGCTCCCTGAAAACGCAAACGCTGACACCAATACTGAGGCTGCACAACTCCTTCAGCAGGTAAGTTGGGCCGTAACAAATATGAATAATTATAATAATTTTACAAGACTTTTTCTCTTGGTAGCGAGTCCAAAAGGAGAGTCTTTTCATCCAGGTTTATCTTTCGATCGTTGACAATTATTTATTTTTTTATTTATTTATGTTTATAAATTGTCAAAATCATGACAAAATATAAATAATTTTAGCTTTTTATAGACTTATGTTTGTTGTGCCGCTGTTACCGCTGCTGTTTGAAAAAATCGACATGGCGCAGCAATTAGGGGCATCACTTGAAGCATTCTTACCCAAGTCATAAGTGTTAGTTCACATCTTCACTGTCTGGTTGGCTTCATCCAAACTTTATCTTCTTCAGCAAGCTGCTCCCTGAAAACGCAAACGCTGACACCAATACTGAGGCTGCACAACTCCTTCAGCAGGCAAGTTGGGCCGTTAACAAATATGAATAATTATAATAATTTTACAAGACTTTTTCCTCTTGGTAGCGAGTCCAAAAGGAGAGTCTTTTCATCCAGGTTTATCTTTCGATCGTTGACAATTATTTATTTTTTTATTTATTTATGTTTATAAATTGTCAAAATCATGACAAAAATATAAATAATTTTAGCTTTTTATAGACTTATGTTTGTTGTGCCGCTGTTACCGCTGCTGTTTGAAAAAATCGACATGGCGGAGCAATTAGGGGCATCACTTGAAGCATTCGTACCCAAGTCTTAAGTGTTAGTTCACATCTTCACTGTCTGGTTGGCTTCATCCAAACTTTATCTTCTTCAGCAAGCTGCTCCCTGAAAACGCAAACGCTGACACCAATACTGAGGCTGCACAACTCCTTCAGCAGGCAAGTTGGGCTGTTAAAAATATGAATAATTATAATAATTTTACAAGAATTTTTTCACCTTGGTAGCGAGTCCAAAAGGAGAGTCTTTTCATCCAGGTTTATCTTTCGATCGTTGACAATTATTTATTTTTTTATTTATTTATGTTTATAAATTGTCAAAATCATGACAAAAAATATAAATAATTTTTATCTTTTTATAGACTTATGTTTGTTGTGCCGCTGTTACCGCTGCTGTTTGAAAAAATCGACATGGCGCAGCAATTAGGGGCATCACTCGTAGCATTCTTACACAAGTCATAAGTGTTAGTGTCACAATTTCACATCTTCACTGTCTGGTTGGCTTCATCCAAACTTTATCTTCTTCAGCAAGCTGCTCCCTGAAAACGCAAACGCTGACACCAATACTGAGGCTGCATAACTCCTTCAGCAGGTAAGTTGGGCCGTAACAAATATGAATAATTATAATAATTTTACAAGACATTTTTCACTCTTGGTAGCGAGTCCAAAAGGAGAGTCTTTTCATCCAGGTTTATCTTTCGATCGTTGACAATTATTTATTTTTTTATTTATTTATGTTTATAAATTGTCAAAATCATGACAAAATATAAATAATTTTAGCTTTTTATAGACTTATGTTTGTTGTGCCGCTGTTACCGCTGCTGTTTGAAAAAATCGACATGGCGCAGCAATTAGGGGCATCACTTGAAGCATTCTTACCCAAGTCATAAGTGTTAGTTCACATCTTCACTGTCTGGTTGGCTTCATCCAAACTTTATCTTCTTCAGCAAGCTGCTCCCTGAAAACGCAAACGCTGACACCAATACTGAGGCTGCACAACTCCTTCAGCAGGCAAGTTGGGCTGTTAAAAATATGAATAATTATAATAATTTTACAAGACATTTTTTCACTCTTGGTAGCGAGTCCAAAAGGAGAGTCTTTTCATCCAGATTTATCTTTTTTATTTATTTCTGGTTATAAATTGTCAAAATCATTCCAAAATATAAATAATTTTAGCTTTTTATAGACTTATGTTTGTTGTCTCTCTGTTACCGCTGCTGTTTGAAAAAATCGACATGGCGCAGCAATTAGGGGCATCACTTGAAGCATTCTTACCCAAGTCATTATTTAGTGTTAGTTCACATCTTCACTGTCTGGTTGGCTTCATCCAAACTTTATCTTCTTCAGCAAGCTGCTCCCTGAAAACGCAAACGCTGACACCAATACTGAGGCTGCACAACTCCTTCAGCAGGCAAGTTGGGCCGTAACAAATATGAATAATTATTATAATTTTACAAGCATTTTTCATCTTGGTAGCGAGTCCAAAAGGAGAGTCTTTTCATCCAGGTTTATCTTTCGATCGTTGACAATTATTTATTTTTTTATTTATTTATGTTTATAAATTGTCAAAATCATGACAAAAAATATAAATAATTTTAGCTTTTTATAGACTTATGTTTGTTGTGCCGCTGTTACCGCTGCTGTTTGAAAAAATCGACATGGCGCAGCAATTAGGGGCATCACTTGAAGCATTCTTACCCAAGTCATAAGTGTTAGTTCACATCTTCACTGTCTGGTTGGCTTCATCCAAACTTTATCTTCTTCAGCAAGCTGCTCCCTGAAAACGCAAACGCTGACACCAATACTGAGGCTGCACAACTCCTTCAGCAGGCAAGTTGGGCCGTTAAAAATATGAATAATTATAATAATTTTACAAGACATTTTTTCACTCTTGGTAGCGAGTCCAAAAGGAGAGTCTTTTCATCCAGGTTTATCTTTCGATCGTTGACAATTATTTATTTTTTTATTTATTTATGTTTATAAATTGTCAAAATCATGACAAAATATAAATAATTTTAGCTTTTTATAGACTTATGTTTGTTGTGCCGCTGTTACCGCTGCTGTTTGAAAAAATCGACATGGCGCAGCAATTAGGGGCATCACTTGAAGCATTCTTACCCAAGTCATTATAGTGGTTAGTTCACATCTTCACTGTCTGGTTGGCTTCATCCAAACTTTATCTTCTTCAGCAAGCTGCTCCCTGAAAACGCAAACGCTGACACCAATACTGAGGCTGCACAACTCCTTCAGCAGGCAAGTTGGGCCGTTAAAAATATGAATAATTATAATAATTTTACAAGACTTTTTCACTCTTGGTAGCGAGTCCAAAAGGAGAGTCTTTTCATCCAGGTTTATCTTTCGATCGTTGACAATTATTTATTTTTTTATTTATTTATGTTTATAAATTGTCAAAAATCATGACAAAATATAAATAATTTTAGCTTTTTATAGACTTATGTTTGTTGTGCCGCTGTTACCGCTGCTGTTTGAAAAAATCGACATGGCGCAGCAATTAGGGGCATCACTTGAAGCATTCTTACCCAAGTCATAAGTGTTAGTTCACATCTTCACTGTCTGGTTGGCTTCATCCAAACTTTATCTTCTTCAGCAAGCTGCTCCCTGAAAACGCAAACGCTGACACCAATACTGAGGCTGCACAACTCCTTCAGCAGGCAAGTTGGGCTGTAAAAAATATGAATAATTATAATAATTTTACAAGTTTTCCTTGGTAGCGAGTCCAAAAGGAGAGTCTTTTCATCCAGGTTTATCTTTCGATCGTTGACAATTATTTATTTTTTTATTTATTTATGTTTATAAATTGTCAAAATCATTGAAAAAATATAAATAATTTTTATCTTTTTATAGACTTATGTTTGTTGTGCCGCTGTTACCGCTGCTGTTTGAAAAAATCGACATGGCGCAGCAATTAGGGGCATCACTTGAAGCATTCTTACACAAGTCATTAGTGTAAGTGTTAGTTCACATCTTCACTGTCTGGTTGGCTTCATCCAAACTTTATCTTCTTCAGCAAGCTGCTCCCTGAAAACGCAAACGCTGACACCAATACTGAGGCTGCACAACTCCTTCAGCAGGCAAGTTGGGCCGTAACAAATATGAATAATTATAATAATTTTACAAGATTTTTCCTTGGTAGCGAGTCCAAAAGGAGAGTCTTTTCATCCAGGTTTATCTTTCGATCGTTGACAATTATTTATTTTTTTATTTATTTATGTTTATAAATTGTCAAAATCATTATAAAAAATATAAATAATTTTAGCTTTTTATAGACTTATGTTTGTTGTGCCGCTGTTACCGCTGCTGTTTGAAAAAATCGACATGGCGCAGCAATTAGGGGCATCACTTGAAGCATTCTTACCCAAGTCTTAAGTGTTAGTTCACATCTTCACTGTCTGGTTGGCTTCATCCAAACTTTATCTTCTTCAGCAAGCTGCTCCCTGAAAACGCAAACGCTGACACCAATACTGAGGCTGCACAACTCCTTCAGCAGGCAAGTTGGGCCGTTAACAAATATGAATAATTATAATAATTTTACAAGAATTTTTCACTTGGTAGCGAGTCCAAAAGGAGAGTCTTTTCATCCAGGTTTATCTTTCGATCGTTGACAATTATTTATTTTTTTATTTATTTATGTTTATAAATTGTCAAAATCATGACAAAAAATATAAATAATTTTTAGCTTTTTATAGACTTATGTTTGTTGTGCCGCTGTTACCGCTGCTGTTTGAAAAAATCGACATGGCGCAGCAATTAGGGGCATCACTTGAAGCATTCTTACCCAAGTCATAAGTGTTAGGTGGTTCACATCTTCACTGTCTGGTTGGCTTCATCCAAACTTTATCTTCTTCAGCAAGCTGCTCCCTGAAAACGCAAACGCTGACACCAATACTGAGGCTGCACAACTCCTTCAGCAGGCAAGTTGGGCCGTAAAAAATATGAATAATTATAATAATTTTACAAGATTTTTCTTGGTAGCGAGTCCAAAAGGAGAGTCTTTTCATCCAGGTTTATCTTTCGATCGTTGACAATTATTTATTTTTTTATTTATTTATGTTTATAAATTGTCAAAATCATGACAAAAATATAAATAATTTTAGCTTTTTATAGACTTATGTTTGTTGTGCCGCTGTTACCGCTGCTGTTTGAAAAAATCGACATGGCGCAGCAATTAGGGGCATCACTTGAAGCATTCTTACCCAAGTCATTAAGTGTTAGTTCACATCTTCACTGTCTGGTTGGCTTCATCCAAACTTTATCTTCTTCAGCAAGCTGCTCCCTGAAAACGCAAACGCTGACACCAATACTGAGGCTGCACAACTCCTTCAGCAGGCAAGTTGGGCCGTTAAAAATATGAATAATTATAATAATTTTACAAGAATTTTTCACTCTTGGTAGCGAGTCCAAAAGGAGAGTCTTTTCATCCAGGTTTATCTTTCGATCGTTGACAATTATTTATTTTTTTATTTATTTATGTTTATAAATTGTCAAAATCATGACAAAATATAAATAATTTTAGCTTTTTATAGACTTATGTTTGTTGTGCCGCTGTTACCGCTGCTGTTTGAAAAAATCGACATGGCGCAGCAATTAGGGGCATCACTTGAAGCATTCTTACCCAAGTCATTAGTGTAAGTGTTAGTTCACATCTTCACTGTCTGGTTGGCTTCATCCAAACTTTATCTTCTTCAGCAAGCTGCTCCCTGAAAACGCAAACGCTGACACCAATACTGAGGCTGCACAACTCCTTCAGCAGGCAAGTTGGGCCGTTAAAAATATGAATAATTATAATAATTTTACAAGACATTTTTCTCTTGGTAGCGAGTCCAAAAGGAGAGTCTTTTCATCCAGGTTTATCTTTCGATCGTTGACAATTTTATTTATTTTTTATTTATTTATGTTTATAAATTGTCAAAATCATGACAAAATATAAATAATTTTAGCTTTTTATAGACTTATGTTTGTTGTGCCGCTGTTACCGCTGCTGTTTGAAAAAATCGACATGGCGCAGCAATTAGGGGCATCACTTGAAGCATTCTTACCCAAGTCATAAGTGTTAGTTGGGTTCACATCTTCACTGTCTGGTTGGCTTCATCCAAACTTTATCTTCTTCAGCAAGCTGCTCCCTGAAAACGCAAACGCTGACACCAATACTGAGGCTGCACAACTCCTTCAGCAGGCAAGTTGGGCTGTTAAAAATATGAATAATTATTATAATTTTACAAGAATTTTTTATTTGGTAGCGAGTCCAAAAGGAGAGTCTTTTCATCCAGGTTTATCTTTCGATCGTTGACAATTATTTATTTTTTTATTTATTTATGTTTATAAATTGTCAAAATCATGACAAAATATAAATAATTTTAGCTTTTTATAGACTTATGTTTGTTGTGCCGCTGTTACCGCTGCTGTTTGAAAAAATCGACATGGCGCTGCAATTAGGGGCATCACTTGAAGCATTCTTACCCAAGTCATAAGTGTTAGGTTAGGGTTCACATCTTCACTGTCTGGTTGGCTTCATCCAAACTTTATCTTCTTCAGCAAGCTGCTCCCTGAAAACGCAAACGCTGACACCAATACTGAGGCTGCACAACTCCTTCAGCAGGCAAGTTGGGCTGTTAAAAATATGAATATTATATAATTTTACAAGACATTTTTCATTAGCGAGTCCAAAAGGAGAGTCTTTTCATCCAGGTTTATCTTTCGATCGTTGACAATTATTTATTTTTTATTTATTTATGTTTATAAATTGTCAAAATCATGACAAAAAAATTAATAATTTTTATCTTTTTGTAGACTTATGTTTGTTGTGCCGCTGTTACCGCTGCTGTTTGAAAAAATCGACATGGCGCAGCAATTAGGGGCATCACTTGAAGCATTCTTACCCAAGTCATAAGTGTTAGTTCACATCTTCACTATCTGGTTGGCTTCATCCAAACTTTTTCTTCTTCAGCAAGCTGCTCCCTGAAAACGCAAACGCTGACACCAATACTGAGGCTGCACAACTCCTTCAGCAGGCAAGTTGGGCTGTTAAAAATATGAATAATTATTATAATTTTACAAAGCGAGTCCAAAAGGAGAGTCTTTTCATCCAGGTTTATCTTTCGATCGTTGACAATTATTTATTTTTTTATTTATTTATGTTTATAAATTGTCAAAGTCATGACAAAATATAAATAATTTTTATCTTTTTATAGACTTATGTTGGTTGTGCGGCTATCACCGCTGCTGTTTGAAAAAATCGACATGGCGCAGCAATTAGGGGCATCACTTGAAGCATTCTTACCCAAGTCATAAGTGTTAGTTTTCACATCTTCACTGTCTGGTTGGCTTCATCCAAACTTTATCTTCTTCAGCAAGCTGCTCCCTGAAAACGCAAACGCTGACACCAATACTGAGGCTGCACAACTCCTTCAGCAGGCAAGTTGGGCTGTTAAAAATATGAATAATTATTATAATTTTATTTTCATTTGGTAGCGAGTCCAAAAGGAGAGTCTTTTCATCCAGGTTTATCTTTCGATCGTTGACAATTATTTATTTTTTTATTTATTTATGTTTATAAATTGTCAAAATCATTTGTCAAAAATATAAATAATTTTAGCTTTTTATAGACTTATGTTTGTTGTGCCGCTGTTACCGCTGCTGTTTGAAAAAATCGACATGGCGCAGCAATTAGGGGCATCACTTGAAGCATTCTTACCCAAGTCATAAGTGTTAGTTCACATCTTCACTGTCTGGTTGGCTTCATCCAAACTTTATCTTCTTCAGCAAGCTGCTCCCTGAAAACGCAAACGCTGACACCAATACTGAGGCTGCACAACTCCTTCAGCAGGCAAGTTGGGCCGTTAAAAATATGAATAATTATAATAATTTTACAAGATTTTTCACTCTTGGTAGCGAGTCCAAAAGGAGAGTCTTTTCATCCAGGTTTATCTTTCGATCGTTGACAATTATTTATTTTTTTATTTATTTATGTTTATAAATTGTCAAAATCATGACAAAATATAAATAATTTTTATATTTTTATAGACTTATGTTGGTTGTGCCGCTATTACCGCTGCTGTTTGAAAAAATCGACATGGCGCAGCAATTAGGGGCATCACTTGAAGCATTCTTACCCAAGTCATTAGTGTTAGTTTAGGGTTAGGAGCGTTTTTCACATCTTCACTGTCTGGTTGGCTTCATCCAAACTTTATCTTCTTCAGCAAGCTGATCCCTGAAAACTCAAACGCTGACACCAATACTGAGGCTGCACAACTCCTTCAGCAGGCAAGTTGGGCTGTTAAAAATATGAATAATTATAATAATATTACAAGACATTTTTTCACTCTTGGTAGCGAGTCCAAAAGGAGAGTCTTTTCATCCAGGTTTATCTTTCGATCGTTGACAATTATTTATTTTTTATTTATTTATGTTTATAAATTGTCAAAATCATTACAAGAAATATAAATAATTTTTATATTTTTATAGACTTATGTTGGTTGTGCCGCTGTCACCGCTGCTGTTTGAAAAAATAGACATGGCGCAGCAATTAGGGGCATCACTTGAAACATTCTTACCCAAGTCATAAGTGTTAGTTCACATCTTCACTGTCTGGTTGGCTTCATCCAAACTTTATCTTCTTCAGCAAGCTGCTCCCTGAAAACGCAAACGCTGACACCAATACTGAGGCTGCACAACTCCTTCAGCAGGCAAGTTGGGCCGTTAAAAATATGAATAATTATAATAATTTTACAAGACATTTTTCTCTTGGTAGCGAGTCCAAAAGGAGAGTCTTTTCATCCAGGTTTATCTTTCGATCGTTGACAATTATTTATTTTTTTATTTATTTATGTTTATAAATTGTCAAAATCATGACAAAATATAAATAATTTTTAGCTTTTTATAGACTTATGTTTGTTGTGCCGCTGTTACCGCTGCTGTTTGAAAAAATCGACATGGCGCAGCAATTAGGGGCATCACTTGAAGCATTCTTACCCAAGTCATAAGTGTTAGTTGTTCACATCTTCACTGTCTGGTTGGCTTCATCCAAACTTTATCTTCTTCAGCAAGCTGCTCCCTGAAAACGCAAACGCTGACACCAATACTGAGGCTGCACAACTCCTTCAGCAGGCAAGTTGGGCTGTTAAAAATATGAATAATTATAATAATTTTACAAGAATTTTTCTTTGGTAGCGAGTCCAAAAGGAGAGTCTTTTCATCCAGGTTTATCTTTCGATCGTTGACAATTATTTATTTTTTTATTTATTTATGTTTATAAATTGTCAAAATCATGCAACAAAATATAAATAATTTTAGCTTTTTATAGACTTATGTTTGTTGTGCCGCTGTTACCGCTGCTGTTTGAAAAAATCGACATGGCGCAGCAATTAGGGGCATCACTTGAAGCATTCTTACCCAAGTCATAAGTGTTAGTTCACATCTTCACTGTCTGGTTGGCTTCATCCAAAGTTTATCTTCTTCAGCAAGCTGCTCCCTGAAAACGCAAACGCTGACACCAATACTGAGGCTGCACAACTCCTTCAGCAGGCAAGTTGGGCTGTTAAAAATATGAATAATTATTATAATTTTACAAGCATTTTTTTGTAGCGAGTCCAAAAGGAGAGTCTTTTCATCCAGGTTTATCTTTCGATCGTTGACAATTATTTATTTTTTTATTTATTTATGTTTATAAATTGTCAAAACCATTTCAAAATATAAATAATTTTAGCTTTTTATAGACTTATGTTTGTTGTGCCGCTGTTACCGCTGCTGTTTGAAAAAATCGACATGGCGCAGCAATTAGGGGCATCACTTGAAGCATTCTTACCCAAGTCATAAGTGTTAGTTGGTTCACATCTTCACTGTCTGGTTGGCTTCATCCAAACTTTATCTTCTTCAGCAAGCTGCTCCCTGAAAACGCAAACGCTGACACCAATACTGAGGCTGCACAACTCCTTCAGCAGGCAAGTTGGGCTGTTAAAAATATGAATAATTATTATAATTTTACAAGCGAGTCCAAAAGGAGAGTCTTTTCATCCAGGTTTATCTTTCGATCGTTGACAATTATTTATTTTTTTATTTATTTATGTTTATAAATTGTCAAAATCATTGACAAAATATAAATAATTTTAGCTTTTTATAGACTTATGTTTGTTGTGCCGCTGTTACCGCTGCTGTTTGAAAAAATCGACATGGCGCAGCAATTAGGGGCATCACTTGAAGCATTCTTACCCAAGTCAGAAGTGTTAGTTCACATCTTCACTGTCTGGTTGGCTTCATCCAAACTTTATCTTCTTCAGCAAGCTGCTCCCTGAAAACGCAAACGCTGACACCAATACTGAGGCTGCACAACTCCTTCAGCAGGCAAGTTGGGCTGTTAAAAATTTGAATAATTATTGTAATTTTACAAGAGTCCAAAAGGAGAGTCTTTTCATCCAGGTTTATCTTTCGATCGTTGACAATTATTTATTTTTTTATTTATTTATGTTTATAAATTTATTTAATTTTTTATTTATTTATGTTTATAAATTGTCAAAATCATTACAAAAAATATAAATAATTTTTATCTTTTTATAGACTTATGTTTGTTGTGCCGCTGTTACCGCTGCTGTTTGAAAAAATCGACATGGCGCAGCAATTAGGGGCATCACTTGAAGCATTCTTACACAAGTCTAGTTAGTGTTAGGTTAGGGTTTTCACATCTTCACTGTCTGGTTGGCTTCATCCAAAGTTTATCTTCTTCGGCAAGCTGCTCCCTGAAAACGCAAACGCTGACACCAATACTGAGGCTGCACAACTCCTTCAGCAGGGAAGTTGGGCTGTTAAAAATTTGAATAATTATAATTTTACAAGACATTTTTACTTTAAGCGAGTCCAAAAGGAGAGTCTTTTCATCCAGGTTTATCTTTCGATCGTTGACAATTATTTATTTTTTTATTTATTTATGTTTATAAATTGTCAAAATCATGACAAAAAATATAAATAATTTTTATCTTTTTATAGACTTATGTTTGTTGTGCCGCTGTTACCGCTGCTGTTTGAAAAAATCGACATGGCGCAGCAATTAGGGGCATCACTTGAAGCATTCTTACCCAAGTCATAAGTGTTAGTTCACATCTTCACTGTCTGGTTGGCTTCATCCAAACTTTATCTTCTTCAGCAAGCTGCTCCCTGAAAACGCAAACGCTGACACCAATACTGAGGCTGCACAACTCCTTCAGCAGGCAAGTTGGGCTGTTAAAAATATGAATAATTATTGTAATTTTACAAGCGAGTCCAAAAGGAGAGTCTTTTCATCCAGGTTTATCTTTCGATCGTTGACAATTATTTATTTTTTATTTATTTATGTTTATAAATTGTCAAAATCATGACAAAAAATATAAATAATTTTTATCTTTTTATAGACTTATGTTTGTTGTGCCGCTGTTACCGCTGCTGTTTGAAAAAATCGACATGGCGCAGCAATTAGGGGCATCACTTGAAGCATTCTTACACAAGTCATTAGTGTTAGTGTTAGGGTTAGGAGCGTTCAATTTCACATCTTCACTGTCTGGTTGGCTTCATCCAAACTTTATCTTCTTCAGCAAGCTGCTCCCTGAAAACGCAAACGCTGACACCAATACTGAGGCTGCACAACTCCTTCAGCAGGCAAGTTGGGCTGTTAAAAATATGAATAATTATAATAATTTTACAAACATTTTTCACTTTGGTAGCGAGTCCAAAAGGAGAGTCTTTTCATCCAGGTTTATCTTTCGATCGTTGACAATTATTTATTTTTTTATTTATTTATGTTTATAAATTGTCAAAATCATGACAAAAAATATAAATAATTTTTATCTTTTTATAGACTTATGTTTGTTGTGCCGCTGTTACCGCTGCTGTTTGAAAAAATCGACATGGCGCAGCAATTAGGGGCATCACTTGAAGCATTCTTACCCAAGTCATAAGTGTTAGTTCACATCTTCACTGTCTGGTTGGCTTCATCCAAACTTTATCTTCTTCAGCAAGCTGCTCCCTGAAAACGCAAACGCTGACACCAATACTGAGGCTGCACAACTCCTTCAGCAGGCAAGTTGGGCTGTTAAAAATATGAATAATTATTATAATTTTACAAGAGTCCAAAGGAGAGTCTTTTCATCCAGGTTTACCTTTCGATCGTTGACAATTATTTATTTTTTTATTTATTTATGTTTATAAATTGTCAAAATCATGACAAAAAATATAAATAATTTTTATCTTTTTATAGACTTATGTTGGTTGTGCCGCTATCACCGCTGCTGTTTGAAAAAATCGAAATGGCGCACCAAACACAGACATCACTCGTAGCATTCTTACACAAGTCATTAGTGTTAGTGTTAGGGTTAGGAGCGTTCAATTTCACATCTTCACTGTCTGGTTGGCTTCATCCAAACTTTATCTTCTTCAGCAAGCTGCTCCTTGAAAACGCAAATGTTGACGCCAATACTGAGGCTGCATAACTCATTCAGCAGGTAAGTTGGGCCGTAACAAATATGAATAATTATAATAATTTTACAAGACATTTTTTCACTCTTGGTAGCGAGTCCAAAAGGAGAGTCTTTTCATCCAGGTTTATCTTTCGATCGTTGACAATTATTTATTTTTTTATTTATTTATGTTTATAAATTTGTTTAATTTTTTATTTATTTATGTTTATAAATTGTCAAAATCATGACAACAAATATAAATAATTTTTATCTTTTTATAGACTTATGTTGGTTGTGCCGCTATTACCGCTGCTGTTTGAAAAAATCGACATGGCGCACCAAATACAAGCATCACTCGTAGCATTCTTACACAAGCCATTAGTGTTAGTGTTAGGGTTAGGAGCGTTCAATTTCACATCTTCACTGTCTGGTTGGCTTCATCCAAACTTTATCTTCTTCAGCAAGCTGCTCCTTGAAAACGCATACGCTGACACCAATACTGAGGCTGCACAATAACAAATATGAATAATTATAATAATTTTACAAGACATTTTTTCACTCTTGGTAGCGAGTCCAAAAGGAGAGTCTTTTCATCCAGGTTTATCTTTCGATCGTTGACAATTATTTATTTTTTATTTATTTATGTTTATAAATTGTCAAAATCATGACAAAAAATATAAATAATTTTTATCTTTTTATAGACTTATGTTGGTTGTGCCGCTATCACCGCTGCTGTTTGAAAAAATCGACATGGCGCACCAAATACAGACATCACTCGTAGCATTCTTACACAAGTCATTAGTGTTAGTGTTAGGGTTAGGAGCGTTCAATTTCAGATCTGACATGGCGCACCAAATACAAGCATCACTCGTAGCATTCTTACACAAGTCATTAGTGTTAGTGTTAGGGTTAGGAGCGTTCAATTTCACATCTTCACTGTCTGGTTGGCTTCATCCAAACTTTATCTTCTTCAGCAAGCTGCTCCTTGAAAACGCAAATGTTGACGCCAATACTGAGGCTGCACAACTCCTTCAGCAGGTAAGTTGGGCCGTAACAAATATAAATAATTATAATAATTTTACAAGACATTTTTTCACTCTTGGTAGCGAGTCCAAAAGGAGAGTCTTTTCATCCAGGTTTATCTTTCGATCGTTGACAATTATTTATTTTTTTATTTATTTATGTTTATAAATTGTCAAAATCATGACAAAAAATATAAATAATTTTTATCTTTTTATAGACTTATGTTGGTTGTGCCGCTATCACCGCTGCTGTTTGAAAAAATCGACATGGCGCACCAAATACAGGCATCACTCGTAGCATTCTTACACAAGTCATTAGTGTTAGTGTTAGGGTTAGGAGCGTTCAATTTCACATCTTCACTGTCTGGTTGGCTTCATCCAAACTTTATCTTCTTCAGCAAGCTGCTCCCTGAAAACGCAAACGCTGACACCAATACTGAGGCTGCACAACTCCTTCAGCAGGCAAGTTGGGCCGTTAAAAATATGAATAATTATTATAATTTTACAAGCGAGTCCAAAAGGAGAGTCTTTTCATCCAGGTTTATCTTTCGATCGTTGACAATTATTTATTTTTTATTTATTTATGTTTATAAATTGTCAAAATCATGACAAAAAAATTAATAATTTTTATCTTTTTGTAGACTTATGTTTGTTGTGGCGCTGTTACCGCTGCTGTTTGAAAAAATCGACATGGCGCAGCAATTAGGGGCATCACTTGAAGCATTCTTACCCAAGTCATAAGTGTTAGTTCACATCTTCACTGTCTGGTTGGCTTCATCTATACTTTATCTTCTTCAGCAAGCTGCTCCCTGAAAACGCAAACGCTGACACCAATACTGAGGCTGCACAACTCCTTCAGCAGGCAAGTTGGGCCGTAACAAATATGAATAATTATTGTAATTTTACAAGATTTTTTGAGTCCAAAAGGAGAGTCTTTTCATCCAGGTTTATCTTTCGATCGTTGACAAATAATTATTTTTTTATTTATTTATGTTTATAAATTTGTTTAATTTTTTATTTATTTATGTTTATAAATTGTCAAAATCATGACAACAAATATAAATAATTTTAGCTTTTTATAGACTTATGTTTGTTGTGGCGCTGTTACCGCTGCTGTTTGAAATGGCGCAAATGCAGACATCACTGGCATTTCAAGTAGTGTTAGTGTTGGGTTCTTCAATTCAGATCTGACATGGCGCCAAATACAAGCATCACTCGTAGCATTCTTACACAAGTCATTAGTGTTAGTGTTAGGTTAGGAGCGTTCAATTTCACATCTTCACTGCCTGGTTGGCTTCATCCAAACTTTATCTTCTTCAGCAAGCTGCTCCCTGAAAACGCAAATGTTGACGCCAATACTGAGGCTGCATAACTCCTTCAGCAGGTAAGTTGGGCCGTAACAAATATAAATAATTATAATAATTTTACAAGACATTTTTTCACTCTTGGTAGCGAGTCCAAAAGGAGAGTCTTTTCATCCAGGTTTATCTTACAATCGTTGACAATTATTTATTTTTTATTTATTTATGTTTATAAATTGTCAAAATCATGACAAAAAATATAAATAATTTTTATCTTTTTATAGACTTATGTTTGTTGTGCCGCTATCACCGCTGCTGTTTGAAAAAATCGAAATGGCGCACCAAATACGGGCATCACTCGTAGCATTCTTACACAAGTCATTAGTGTTAGTGTTAGGGTTAGGAGCGTTCATTTCGATATCGCACCAAATACAAGCATCACTCGTAGCATTCTTACACAAGTCATTAGTGTTAGTGTTAGGGTTAGGAGCGTTCAATTTCACATCTTCACTGTCTGGTTGGTTTCATCCAAACTTTATCTTCTTCAGCAAGCTGCTCCTTGAAAACGCAAATGTTGACGCCAATACTGAGGCTGCACAACTCCTTCAGCAGGCAAGTTGGGCCGTAACAAATATGAATAATTATATATTGTAAAGACATTTTTACTAAGCGAGTCCAAAAGGAGAGTCTTTTCATCCAGGTTTATCTTTCGATCGTTGACAATTATTTATTTTTTTATTTATTTATGTTTATAAATTGTCAAAATCATGACAAAATATAAATAATTTTAGCTTTTTATAGACTTATGTTTGTTGTGGCGCTGTTACCGCTGCTGTTTGAAAAAATCGAAATGGCGCACCAAATACAGACATCACTCGTAGCATTCTTACACAAGTCATTAGTGTTAGTGTTAGGGTTAGGAGCGTTCAATTTCAGATCTGACATGGCGCACCAAATACAAGCATCACTCGTAGCATTCTTACACAAGTCATTAGTGTTAGTGTTAGGGTTAGGAGCGTTCAATTTCACATCTTCACTGTCTGGTTGGCTTCATCCAAACTTTATCTTCTTCAGCAAGCTGCTCCTTGAAAACGCAAATGTTGACGCCAATACTGAGGCTGCATAACTCATTCAGCAGGTAAGTTGGGCCGTAACAAATATGAATAATTATAATAATTTTACAAGACATTTTTTCACTCTTGGTAGCGAGTCCAAAAGGAGAGTCTTTTCATCCAGGTTTATCTTTCGATCGTTGACAATTATTTATTTTTTATTTATTTATGTTTATAAATTGTCAAAATCATGACAAAAAATATAAATAATTTTTATCTTTTTATAGACTTATGTTGGTTGTGCCGCTATCACCGCTGCTGTTTGAAAAAATCGACATGGCGCACCAAATACAGGCATCACTCGTAGCATTCTTACACAAGTCATTAGTGTTAGTGTTAGGGTTAGGAGCGTTCAATTTCACATCTTCACTGTCTGGTTGGCTTCATCCAAACTTTATCTTCTTCAGCAAGCTGCTCCCTGAAAACGCAAACGCTGACACCAATACTGAGGCTGCACAACTCCTTCAGCAGGCAAGTTGGGCTGTTAAAAAATATGAATAATTATTATAATTTTTTACATTTTAGCGAGTCCAAAAGGAGAGTCTTTTCATCCAGGTTTATCTTTCGATCGTTGACAATTATTTATTTTTTTATTTATTTATGTTTATAAATTGTCAAAATCATGAAAACAAATATAAATAATTTTTATCTTTTTATAGACTTATGTTGGTTGTGCCGCTATTACCGCTGCTGTTTGAAAAAATCGACATGGCGCACCAAATACAGGCATCACTCGTAGCATTCTTACACAAGCCATTAGTGTTAGTGTTAGGGTTAGGAGCGTTCAATTTCACATCTTCACTGTCTGGTTGGCTTCATCCAAACTTTATCT
Source organism: Drosophila repletoides (assembly GCA_018150835.1). Taxonomy (NCBI): domain Eukaryota; kingdom Metazoa; phylum Arthropoda; class Insecta; order Diptera; family Drosophilidae; genus Drosophila; species Drosophila repletoides. Next base: position 496,472 of record JAECWQ010000228.1, read on the forward strand.
TCTTCAGCAAGCTGCTCCCTGAAAACGCAAACGCTGACACCAATACTGAGGCTGCACAACTCCTTCAGCAGGCAAGTTGGGCTGTTAAAAATATGAATAATTATTGTAATTTTACAAGAGTCCAAAAGGAGAGTCTTTTCATCCAGGTTTATCTTTCGATCGTTGACAATTATTTATTTTTTTATTTATTTATGTTTATAAATTGTCAAAATCATGACAAAATATAAATAATTTTAGCTTTTTATAGACTTATGTTTGTTGTGGCGCTGTTACCGCTGCTGTTTGAAAAAATCGACATGGCGCAGCAATTAGGGGCATCACTTGAAGCATTCTTACCCAAGTCATAAGTGTTAGTTCACATCTTCACTGTCTGGTTGGCTTCATCCAAACTTTATCTTCTTCAGCAAGCTGCTCCCTGAAAACGCAAACGCTGACACCAATACTGAGGCTGCACAACTCCTTCAGCAGGCAAGTTGGGCCGTTAAAAATATGAATAATTATTGTAATTTTACAAGAGTCCAAAAGGAGAGTCTTTTCATCCAGGTTTATCTTTCGATCGTTGACAATTATTTATTTTTTTATTTATTTATGTTTATAAATTGTCAAAATCATGACAAAATATAAATAATTTTAGCTTTTTATAGACTTATGTTTGTTGTGGCGCTGTTACCGCTGCTGTTTGAAAAAATCGAAATGGCGCACCAAAACAAATAAGATTGTGTTGTGTTGGTTAGGGCGTTCAATTTCAGTCTGACATGGCGCACCAAATACAAGCATCACTCGTAGCATTCTTACACAAGTCATTAGTGTTAGTGTTAGGGTTAGGAGCGTTCAATTTCACATCTTCACTGTCTGGTTGGCTTCATCCAAACTTTATCTTCTTCAGCAAGCTGCTCCCTGAAAACGCAAATGCTGACGCCAATACTGAGGCTGCATAACTCCTTCAGCAGGTAAGTTGGGCCGTAACAAATATGAATAATTATAATAATTTTACAAGACATTTTTTCACTCTTGGTAGCGAGTCCAAAAGGAGAGTCTTTTCATCCAGGTTTATCTTTCGATCGTTGACAATTATTTATTTTTTATTTATTTATGTTTATAAATTGTCAAAATCATGACAAAAAATATAAATAATTTTTATCTTTTTATAGACTTATGTTGGTTGTGCCGCTATCACCGCTGCTGTTTGAAAAAATCGACATGGCGCACCAAATACAGGCATCACTCGTAGCATTCTTACACAAGTCATTAGTGTTAGTGTTAGGGTTAGGAGCGTTCAATTTCACATCTTCACTGTCTGGTTGGCTTCATCCAAACTTTATCTTCTTCAGCAAGCTGCTCCCTGAAAACGCAAACGCTGACACCAATACTGAGGCTGCACAACTCCTTCAGCAGGCAAGTTGGGCTGTTAAAAATATGAATAATTATTATAATTTTACAAGCGAGTCCAAAAGGAGAGTCTTTTCATCCAGGTTTATCTTTCGATCGTTGACAATTATTTATTTTTTATTTATTTATGTTTATAAATTGTCAAAATCATGACAAAAAATATAAATAATTTTTTTCTCTTTATAGACTTATGTTTGTTTTGCCGCTGTTACCGCTGCTGTTTGAAAAAATCGACATGGCGCACCAAATACAAGCATCACTCATAGCATTCTTACTCAAATCATTAGAGTTAGTGTTAGGGTTAGGAGCGTTCAATTTCACATCTTTCCCTGTCTGGTTGGCCTCATCCAAACTTTATCTTCTTCAGCAAGCAGCTCCCTGAAAACGCAAACGCTGACACCAATACTGAGGCTGCACAACTCCTTCAGCAGGCAAGTTGGGCCGTAACAAAATATGAATAATTATTGTAATTTTACAAGGAGTCCAAAAGGAGAGTCTTTTCATCCAGGTTTATCTTTCGATCGTTGACAATTATCTATTTTTTATTTATTTACGTTTATAAATTGTCAAAATCATGACAAAATATAAATAATTTTAGCTTTTTATAGACTTATGTTTGTTGTGGCGCTGTTACCGCTGCTGTTTGAAAAAATCGACATGGCGCAGCAATTAGGGGCATCACTTGGAGCATTCTTACTCAAGTCATAAGTGTTAGTTCACATCTTTCACTGTCTGGTTGGCCTCATCCAAACTTTAAATTCTTCAGCAAGCTGATCCCTGAAAACGCAAACGCTGACACCAATACTGAGGCTGCACAACTCCTTCAGCAGGCAAGTTGGGCCGTTAAAAATATGAATAATTATTATAATTTTACAAGCGAGTCCAAAAGGAGAGTCTTTTCATCCAGGTTTATCTTTCGATCGTTGACAATTATTTATTTTTTTATTTATTTATGTTTATAAATTGTCAAAATCATGACAAAAGCTTTTTATAGACTTATGTTTGTTGTGGCGCTGTTACCGCTGCTGTTTGAAAAAATCGAAATGGCGCACCAAATGCAGACATCACTCTTAGCTTTTTTACACAAGTCATTAGTGTTAGTGTTAGGGTTGAGCGTTCAATTTCAGATCTGACATGGCGCACCAAATACAAGCATCACTCGTAGCATTCTTACACAAGTCATTAGTGTTAGTGTTAGGGTTAGGAGCGTTCAATTTCACATCTTCACTGTCTGGTTGGTTTCATCCAAACTTTATCTTCTTCAGCAAGCTGCTCCTTGAAAACGCAAATGTTGACGCCAATACTGAGGCTGCATAACTCATTCAGCAGGTAAGTTGGGCCGTAACAAATATAAATAATTATAATAATTTTACAAGACATTTTTTCACTCTTGGTAGCGAGTCCAAAAGGAGAGTCTTTTCATCCAGGTTTATCTTTCGATCGTTGACAATTATTTATTTTTTATTTATTTATGTTTATAAATTGTCAAAATCATGACAAAAAATATAAATAATTTTTATCTTTTTTATAGACTTATGTTGGTTGTGCCGCTATCACCGCTGCTGTTTGAAAAAATCGAAATGGCGCACCAAATACAAGCATCACTCGTAGCATTCTTACACAAGTCATTAGTGTTAGTGTTAGGGTTAGGAGCGTTCAATTTCACATATTCACTGTCTGGTTGGCTTCATCCAAACTTTATCTTCTTCAGCAAGCTGCTCTCTGAAAACGCAAACGCTGACACCAATACTGAGGCTGCACAACTCCTTCAGCAGGCAAGTTGGGCCGTAACAAATATGAATAATTATTGTAATTTTACAAGAGTCCAAAAGGAGAGTCTTTTCATCCAGGTTTATCTTTCGATCGTTGACAATTATTTATTTTTTTATTTATTTATGTTTAAAAATTGTCAAAATCATGACAAAATATAAATAATTTTAGCTTTTTATAGACTTATGTTTGTTTTGGCGCTGTTACCGCTGCTGTTTGAAAAAATCGACATGGCGCAGCAATTAGGGGCATCACTTGAAGCATTCTTACTCAAGTCATAAGTGTTAGTTCACATCTTCACTGTCTGGTTGGCTTCATCCAAACTTTATCTTCTTCAGCAAGCTGCTCCTTGAAAACGCAAACGCTGACGCCAATACTGAGGCTGCACAACTCCTTCAGCAGGCAAGTTGGGCCGTAAAAAATATGAATAATTATTGTAATTTTACAAGAGTCCAAAAGGAGAGTCTTTTCATCCAGGTTTATCTTTCGATCGTTGACAATTATTTATTTTTTTATTTATTTATGTTTAAAAATTGTCAAAATCATGACAAAATATAAATAATTTTAGCTTTTTATAGACTTATGTTTGTTGTGGCGCTGTTACCGCTGCTGTTTGAAAAAATCGACATGGCGCAGCAATTAGGGGCATCACTTGAAGCATTCTTACCCAAGTCATAAGTGTTAGTTCACATCTTCACTGTCTGGTTGGCTTCATCCAAACTTTATCTTCTTCAGCAAGCTGCTCCTTGAAAACGCAAATGTTGACGCCAATACTGAGGCTGCATAACTCATTCAGCAGGTAAGTTGGGCCGTAACAAATATAAATAATTATAATAATTTTACAAGACATTTTTTCACTCTTGGTAGCGAGTCCAAAAGGAGAGTCTTTTCATCCAGGTTTATCTTTCGATCGTTGACAATTATTTATTTTTTATTTATTTATGTTTATAAATTGTCAAAATCATGACAAAAAATATAAATAATTTTTATCTTTTTATAGACTTATGTTGGTTGTGCCGCTATCACCGCTGCTGTTTGAAAAAATCGACATGGCGCACCAAATACAGACATCACTCGTAGCATTCTTACACAAGTCATTAGTGTTAGTGTTAGGGTTAGGAGCGTTCAATTTCACATCTTCACTGTCTGGTTGGCTTCATCCAAACTTTATCTTCTTCAGCAAGCTGATACCTGCAAACGCAAACGCTGACACCAATACTGAGGCTGCACAACTCCTTCAGCAGGCAAGTTGGGCTGTTAAAAATATGAATAATTATTATAATTTTACAAGCGAGTCCAAAAGGAGAGTCTTTTCATCCAGGTTTATCTTTCGATCGTTGACAATTATTTATTTTTTATTTACTTATGCTTATAAATTGTCAAAATCTTGACAAAAAATATAAATAATATTTATCTTTTGATAGACTTATGTTTGTTGTGCCGCTATCACCGCAGCTGTTTGAAAAAATCGACATGGCGCACAAAATACAAGCATCACTCGTAGCATTCTTACACAAGTCATTAGTGTTAGTGTTAGGGTTAGGAGCGTTCAATTTCACATCTTCACTGTCTTGGTGGCTTCATCCAAACTTTATCTTCTTCAGCAAGCTGCTCTCTGAAACCGCAAACGCTGACACCAATACTGAGGCTGCACAACTCCTTCAGCAGGCAAGTTGGGCCGTAACAAATATGAATAATTATTGTAATTTTACAAGAGTCCAAGAGGAGAGTCTTTTCATCCAGGTTTATCATTCGATCGTTGACAATTATTTATTTTTTTAATTATTTATGTTTAAAAATTGTCAAAATCATGACAAAATATAAATAATTTTAGCTTTTTATAGACTTATGTTTGTTTTGGCGCTGTTACCGCTGCTGTTTGAAAAAATCGACATGGCGCAGCAATTGTGGGCATCCCTTGAAGCATTCTTACTCAAGTCATAAGTGTTAGTTCACATCTTCACTGTCTGGTTGGCTTCATCCATACTTTATCTTCTTCAGCAAGCTGCTCCCTGAAAACGCAAACGCTGACACCTATACTGAGGCTGCACAACTCCTTCAGCAGGCAAGTTGGGCCGTAACAAATATGAATAATTATTGTAATTTTACAAGAGTCCAAAAGGAGAGTCTTTTCATCCAGGTTTATCATTCGATCGTTGACAATTATTTATTTTTTTATTTATTTATGTTTAAAAATTGTCAAAATCATGACAAAATATAAATAATTTTAGCTTTTTATAGACTTATGTTTGTTGTGGCGCTGTTACCGCTGCTGTTTGAAAAAATCGAAATGGCGCACCAAATGCAGACATCACTCGTAGCATTCTTACACAAGTCATTAGTGTTAGTGTTAGGGTTAGGAGCGTTCAATTTCAGATCTGACATGGCGCACCAAATACAAGCATCACTCGTAGCATCCTTAGACAAGTCATTAGTGTTAGTGTTAGGGTTAGGAGCGTTCAATTTCACATCTTCACTGTCTGGTTGGTTTCATCCAAACTTTATCTTCTTCAGCAAGCTGCTCCTTGAAAACGCAAATGTTGACGCCAATACTGAGGCTGCATAACTCATTCAGCAGGTAAGTTGGGCCGTAACAAATATAAATAAGTATAATAATTTTACAAGACATTTTTTCACTCTTGGTAGCGAGTCCAAAAGGAGAGTCTTTTCATCCAGGTTTATCTTACGATCGTTGACAATTATTTATTTTTTATTTATTTATGTTTATAAATTGTCAAAATCATGACAAAAAATATAAATAATTTTTATCTTTTATATAGACTTATGTTGGTTGTGCCGCTATCACCGCTGCTGTTTGAAAAAATCGAAATGGCGCACCAAATACAGACATCACTCGTAGCATTCTTACACAAGTCATTAGTGTTAGTGTTAGGGTTAGGAGCGTTCAATTTCACATCTTCACTGTCTTGGTGGCTTCAGCCAAACTTTATCTTCTTCAGCAAGCTGCTCCCTGAAAACGCAAACGCTGACACCAATACTGAGGCTACACAACTCCTTCAGCAGGCAAGTTGGGCCGTAACAAATATGAATAATTATTGTAATTTTACAAGAGTCCAAAAGGAGAGTCTTTTCATCCAGGTTTATCATTCGATCGTTGACAATTATTTATTTTTTTATTTATTTATGTTTAAAAATTGTCAAAATCATGACAAAATATAAATAATTTTAGCTTTTTATAGACTTATGTTTGTTGTCTCTCTGTTACCGCTGCTGTTTGAAAAAATCGACATGGCGCAGCAATTAGGGGCATCCCTTGAAGCATTCTTACTCAAGTCATAAGTGTTAGTTCACATCTTCACTGTCTGATGGGCTTCATCCATACTTTATCTTCTTCAGCAAGCTGCTCCCTGAAAACGCAAACGCTGACACCAATACTGAGGCTGAACAACTCCTTCAGCAGGCAAGTTGGGCCGTAATAAATATGAATAATTATAATAATTTTATAAGACATTTTTTCACTCTTGGTAGCGAGTCCAAAAGGAGAGTCTTTTCATCCAGGTTTATCTTTCGATCGTTGACAATTATTTATTTTTTATTTATTTATGTTTATAAATTGTCAAAATCATGACAAAAAATATAAATAATTTTTATCTTTTTATAGACTTATGTTGGTTGTGCCGCTATCACCGCTGCTGTTTGAAAAAATCGAAATGGCGCACCAAATACAGACATCACTCGTAGCATTTTTACACAAGTCATTAGTGTTAGTGTTAGGGTTAGGAGCGTTCAATTTCACATCTTCACTGTCTGGTTGGTTTCATCCAAAATTTATCTTCTTCAGCAAGCTGCTCCCTGAAAACGCAAACGCTGACACCAATACTGAAGCTGCACAACTCCTTCAGCAGGCAAGTTGGGCCGTAACAAAAATGAATAATTATAAAAATTTTACAAGAATTTTTTCACTCTTGTTAGCGAGTCCAAAAGGAGAGTCTTTTCATCCAGGTTTATCTTTCGATCGTTGAAAATTATTTATTATTTATTTATTTATGTTTATAAATTGTCAAAATCATGACAAAAAATATAAATAATTTTTATCTTTTTATAGACATATGTTGGTTGTGCCGCTATCACCGCTGCTGTTTGAAAAAATCGACATGGCGCACCAAATACAGGCATCACTCGTAGCATTCTTACACAAGCCATTAGTGTTAGTGTTAGGGTTAGGAGCGTTCGATTTCACATATTCACTGTCTGGTTGGCTTCATCCAAACTTTATCTTCTTCAGCAAGCTGATACCTGCAAACGCAAACGCTGACACCAATACTGAGGCTGCACAACTCCTTCAGCAGGCAAGTTGAGCTGTTAAAAATATGAATAATTATTATAATTTTACAAGCGAGTCCAAAAGGAGAGTTTTTTCATCCAGGTTTATCTTTCGATCGTTGAAAATTAATTATATTTTATTTATTTATGTTTATAAATTGTCAAAATCATGACAAAAATATAAATAATTTTTATCTTTTTATAGACTTATGTTGGTTGTGCCGCTATCACCGCTGCTGTTTGAAAAAATCGACATGGCGCACAAAATACAAGCATCACTCGTAGCATTCTTACACAAGTCATTAGTGTTAGTGTTAGGGTTAGGAGCGTTCAATTTCACATCTTCACTGTCTGGTTGGTTTCATCCAAAATTTATCTTCTTCAGCAAGCTGCTCCCTGAAAACGCAAACGCTGACACCAATACTGAAGCTGCACAACTCCTTCAGCAGGCAAGTTGGGCCGTAACAAAAATGAATAATTATAAAAATTTTACAAGAATTTTTTCACTCTTGTTAGCGAGTCCAAAAGGAGAGTCTTTTCATCCAGGTTTATCTTTCGATCGTTGAAAATTATGTATTTTTTTATTTATTTATGTTTATAAATTGTCAAAATCATGACAAAAAATATAAATAATTTTTATCTTTTTATAGACTTATGTTGGTTGTGCCGCTATCACCGCTGCTGTTTGAAAAAATCGACATGGCGCACCAATTACAGACATCACTCGTAGCATTCTTACACAAGCCATTAGTGTTAGTGTTAGAGTTAGGAGCGTTAGATTTCACATATTCACTGTCTGGTTGTCTTCATTCAATCTTTATCTTCTTCAGCAAGCTGATCCCAGCAAACGCAAACGCTGACACCAATACTGAGGCTGCACAACTCCTTCAGCAGGCAAGTTGGGCTGTTAAAAATATGAATAATTATTATAATTTTACAAGCGAGTCCAAAAGTAGAGTTTTTTCATCCAGGTTTATCTTTCGATCGTTGACAATTATTTATTTTTTTATTTATTTATGTTTATAAATTGTCAAAATCATGACAAAATATAAATAATTTTTATCTTTTTATAAACTTATGTTTGTTGTGCCGCTGTTACCGCTGCTGTTTGAAAAATCGACATGGCGCACCAAATACAGACATCACTCGTAGCATTCTTACACAAGTTATTAGTGTTAGTGTTAGGGTTAGGAGCGTTCAATTTCACATCTTAATTGTCTGGTTGGCTTCATCCAAACTTTATCTTCTTCAGCAAGCTGCTCCTTGAAAACGCAAATGTTGACGCCAATACTGAGGCTGCATAACTCATTCAGCAGGTAAGTTGGGCCGTAACAAATATGAATAATTATAATAATTTTACAATACATTTTTTCACTCTTGGTAGCGAGTCCAAAAGGAGAGTCTTTTCATCCAGGTTTATCTTTCGATCGTTGACAATTATTTATTTTTTATTTATTTATGCTTATAAATTGTCAAAATCTTGACAAAAAATATGAATAATTTTTAGCTTTTTATAGACTTATGTTGGTTGTGCCGCTATCACCGCTGCTGTTTGAAAAAATCGACATGGCGCACCAAATACAGGCATCACTCGTAGCATTCTTACACAAGCCATTAGTGTTAGTGTTAGGGTTAGGAGCGTTAAATTTCACATCTTCACTGTCTGGTTGGCTTCATCCAAACTTTATCTTCTTCAGCAAGCTGCTCCCTGAAAACGCAAACGCTGACACCAATACTGAGGCTGAACAACTCCTTCAGCAGGCAAGTTGGGCCGTAACAAATATGAATAATTATAATAATTTTACAAGACATTTTTTCACTCTTGGTATCGAGTCCAAAAGGAGAGTCTTTTCATCCAGCTTTATCTTTCGATCGTTGACAATTATTTATTTTTTATTTACTTACGTTTATAAATTGTCAAAATCATTACAAAAAATATAAATAATTTTTATCTTTTTATAAACTTATGTTCGTTGTGCCGCTGTTACCGCTGCTGTTTGAAAAAATCGACAAGGCGCAGAATTAGGGGCAACACTTTAAGCATTCTTACCCAAGTCATAAATGTTAGTTCACATCTTCACTGTCTGGTTGGCTTCATCCAAACTTTATCTTCTTCAGCAAGCTGCTCCCTGAAAACGCAAACGCTGACACAAATACTGAGGCTGCACAACTCCTTCAGCAGGCAAGTTGGGCCGTTAAAAATATGAATAATTATAATAATTTTACAAGACATTTTTTAATTATAATAATTTCTCTGAACCTAGGGAAATAGCCTCCTTCAAAATTAACGTTCCATCAGACACATTTTCACTTATTTGTGAACCAAATTTCTGGCCTCCACAAATAATTGTTCATGAATTTATTATAAAAAAACGCACTCGTCCGGTGCCTGTCAGTCTTCAAGCTAGTGGTTTTCGTTCGCACGCAACCATTAGTAATAATCCTCCAAAAAACTAGATCGATCTTCTGATTTACTATATATCAGTTATCAGAATGTTAGAGGTCTAGTGTCTTAGCTTAAAAATGTATTTTTACAAAGTTCTTCCTACGAGTCTCAAATTATTGCTTTTTCTGAGACATGGCTTAATCCCTCAATTTCAAATTCTGAAATTTTTTCTACAGCCTTTACATCCTACAGAAAAGATAGAATAACTCGTCGTGGTGGTGGGGTACTCATTGCAGTTAATTCTTGCCTTCGGTCCGAGTCAATTACTTTATCCGTTTCACCTCCTGATGTGGAAATAGTTGCTGTTAAGGTATCGTTTCCATCATGTTCTATTTTCATAACGTGCTCTTATATCCCTCCGTGTTCTGATATTTCTATTTATATGAAGCATTTAAGCCGTATTGAATATATATCAACACTAATACGTGATAAGGACATGTTTGTCGTTTTAGGCGATTTCAATTTGCCTAATATCCAGTGGTCTCTCTTTAGGAAATCTAATTATCTTGTGCCTTCTGCACAACATGACTTTTTAGATTCCTTGTATGACCTTTCGTTTTTTCAAATAAACTCGATTCCTAATAATCTTGACAGAATGCTTGATCTTATTTTTGTCAACGATTGCACTTCTACCAGTGTGTCAAGATCTTGTCCTTTAGTATTTCCTGAAGACTCCTTTCATCGTACCGTAGAAGTTTCTCTATCAATTGCCACGTCGACTAAACCAATATCTAAACCTATTAGAAAAACCCGCCGTTGTTTTCGCAAGTGAAATTTTTCCTTGCTTAATCAACTTCTTTCCTCAGCTGATTGGTCTACTCTATACAATTCGGTTGATATAAATTTTGCTCTAACCCACTTCTATGACATTATTAACTCATTTCTTGATATCAGCATTCCAAGTAGTGTTGTATTGCCTGTTTCATCGAAGCCTCCCTGGTTTACACGTCGACTTTCAAATTTAAATATATTAAAACTAAGCTATTTAAAAAATTTAAACTCTCTGGATTTAATATTAATTTTTCTAAATATTCTATTGCTAAATCTAACTTCCTTCTTAATTCTCAATGCTATAATGAGTATCTTATGCGCTACAGGAATCAGTTTGAGCGGGATCCTAAACTGTTTTATAAATTTGTAAATTCTAAGCGTAACAGCTCGTCTATGCCTCCTACATTTTTTCTGAAGAATGAGGGATCCAAGGACGACTTTACTAGTGCTAACCTTTTTGCAAATTTCTTTCAATCTACTTACACTTCTTCCATTAACAATATCGCTTACCCTTATCCTTATCCTATTTCTTCCTCTAACTCTTTATTTTCTCCTATCATTACTGATAACGATCTAGTTACAGCAATGAAAACTTTAAAATCTTCATATTCTCCTGGGGCCGACAATATCCCAAGTTGCGTACTCAGAGAATGCTGGAGCTCTCTACATCTTCCCCTACTCATACTTTTTTAACTTATCTCTTGATTCCGCTGTTTTTCCATGTCTTTGGAAGGAATCATATATTATCCCAATTCACAAAAAGGGAGCTAAATCCGATATATCGAATTACAGAGGAATTGTAAAGTTGTCTGCAATCCCAAAATTATTCGAAAAATTGTAACATCAACTTTGCAGCACCTCTGTAAGTCGATAATTTCCCCTTTTCAACATGGCTTTATTAAGAGTCGGCCTACCACGACTAATCTGCTTGAATTCACATCATTGGTGAATGATGCATTCCTAAGTAGAATGCAAACAGATGTCATTTATACTGATTTCAGTAAAGCATTTGACTCTGTAAATCATTATCTTTTAATCTTCAAGCTAGATCGAATTGGATTCCCCCCACACTTCTGACTTGGATTTCCTCTTATTTAAAAAACAGAACCCAAAGAGTTCTGTTGAGATCCGAAATTTCTAAACCCGTATTTGTTACTTCGGGTGTGCCGCAAGGTAGTCATCTTGGTCCATTATTTTTCACATTATTTATTAATGACCTGCCTTCTATTTTGTCCCACTCACGCATCCTTATGTATGCTGATGATGTGAAACTTATTCTTTCTTACAACGATCCTTCTAAATATATTTGTCTGCAAGATGACTGTAACTCCATGCATCTTTGGTGTCAGGCTAATAAGTTGCATTTAAATATTTCTAAATGCTTGTTTATGACTTTTAGTCGAATTACTCCACACTTAGTCAAGTATACGCTTGACAATGTACCTTTGCAACGTATAACGACTGTGGAAGACCTTGGTGTACTTTTTGATGCCAAACTTAGTTTCATTCTGCATATCTCCTCTATAACTAACAAAGCCAAGGGTGTTCTTGGATTCATTAAACGTTGGTCCAAGGAGTTTAATGATCCCTTTGTTACCAAAATCCTTTATATTTCTCTAGTTCGTCCCATACTAGAATATTGTTCATGTGTTTGGAGTCCTCAATATGGAATCCATCAAGTTCGTATTGAATCCATTCAGAAGCAATTCCTCCTCTTTGCCCTTCGTGGCTGAAACTGGGATCCCGATCGCCGTCTTCCACCGTACTCTGATAGGCTCTTACTCATTGATCTCCCATCATTAACTAACCGTAGAACTATCCTTGGTATTATTTTTCTTCATAAATTAATTATCGGTGACATTAGCTCTCCTTTTCTATTATCTCGTCTTAACTTTCATGTTCCACGTAGACTAACAAGAAATTATTATCCCTTATTTTTATCTAATTGACTGACTATGCGTTGCACAATCGATTCCGTGTACTGTGCTCCAATTACAACGAATTTTATCACGTTATCTCTTTAGAACTCTCTCTCTTACACCTAAAATCTGCTCTTCTATTCTATCTTCGGGAGAACCCCAATCATTGATTGGTTGACGTGGTTGCTGCCTTGGCAACACTGCTTCTTTTCTGGTTGGTGTTTTCCTGAATTGTCCTCTTTTCTCTCTGTTTTTCTTTTTCTTTATTATAATTTAATACATCACTAAAAAGTCCGGATACCTACCGAGAATCCGCTCAAAATCTCGAGATTCTGATTTTTCAATACTCGATTGATTTTTGATATTTTTTTAATGTAGAAATGGATGTAGTTCTATGTCGGATATCTGCATTATAATTATTAATTATTTTCGCCACAGCAATGGCTTGGCTTGAAGCGCGATACATTGACGCATCTGCTCCATCTACTATGGATCCTCGGTTCCATCAAATTGGGGCACACGGTCACATTGTTTATTATGTATGTCCATGTGATGTGTTATCTTACTTTATTACTCTCTTTCTTTCTATCCTTTTGTCTATTATGTTCTTTTTTCATTCTATTTTCAACAATCTTTATATTTCTTTTTCGCCTTTTTTCCTGGTCTGATTGGGTTTTTTGCCTGGGTTTTCCCCAATCCTGTGCAACAAATGTTGGACCATAAAAATTGATTGATTTTAATACCCCAGAATTCAATTTTAATCTTACTTCTAAATTTTAATTTAATTAATTTCTAGATTTTAATTTAATTTATATAATAATTATATTAATTCTTTTGTAATCCTTTAATCGACTGCAATTAGTCGATTTATTAATAAATAAATAAATAAATAAATAAAAAAAATAAATAACGATTCACTCTTGGTAGCGAGTCCAAAAGGAGAGTCTTTTTATCCAGGTTTATCTTTCGATCGTTGACAATTATTTATTTTTTTATTTATTTATGTTTATAAATTGTCAAAACCATTTCAAAATATAAATAATTTTAGCTTTTTATAGACTTATCTTTGTTGTGGCGCTGATACCGCTGCTGTTTGAAAAAATCGACAAAGCGCAACAATTAGGGGCATCACTTGAAGCATTCTTATCCAAATCATAAGTGATAGTTCACATCTTCACTGTCTGGTTGGTTTCATCTAAACTTTATCATCTTCAGCCAGCTGCTCCCTGAAAACGCAAACGCTGACACCAATACTGAGGCTGCACAACTCCTTCAGCAGGCAAGTTGGGCCGTTAAAAATTTGAATAATTATAATAATTTTACAAGACATTTTTTCACTCTTGGTAGCGAGTCCAAAAGGAGAGTCTTTTCATCCAGGTTTATCTTTCGATCGTTGACAATTATTTATTTTTTATTTATTTATGTTTATAAATTGTCAAAATCATGACAAAATATAAATAATTTTAGCTTTTTATGTCATTTTATGCCATAAATGCAGAGGACCAGGTCATGTCGAAGATGCTGGATTTGGAGCTGGAGCTGGAGCTGAAGCGGGAGCTGGGAGCTGCTGACACAGCTGTTCACAAGGCAAATAACAATCTAAAACTATTTAATATGGGGCGCCTGTAATTTGAGACTTTCTTTAATTGGTCAATTTGGCTAGCCTGTTGGCAAGTCGTAGTTAGCGCTTAGTTTCCATTGACATGTTGACGCTGATGGCCCAATTTTGCTTCACTCCAGATCATCCTCAATATTCTCCTCTCAATATTCATGAATCGTCTCTAGTTACTAGGATATCAACTTTTTCAATTTCCATTTATCTATTACATCCTGGAAAAGCCTCAGCAAGGCTACAGAAAATCGTGCTTCTATTGTTTTGGTTTTGTTTTAGCTATATAGGAGATTACAGTAATTTCAGTTAATAAGTAACTTAAAATGGTAAATTTAATTCAATTTATTCAGTTATTCCTTTCACTTGTCGAGATTAATTCTCCATTCTGCCTATTGGACTCATCTATCTAAAATTAGGACTATTTAAAGCTTGTAAGGCATACAGAAGACTTACTGACTGTGATAATTAACACTGCTGGGCTTTTAGACCAAATTGCAATTTGCAACTCCCTTTCGAGCGTTAATTTGGTCAGTTGGGGGGGGAACTAGGGAGAATGGCTTACTTGAATTAATTTATATTATCGACGTCGGCTGCATTGGGGCCTCATGCGCTGTTGACGTTCAAGTTCCACTTATCAAAATCAATAGCGCAACGGAAGGCAGCACAATGCCAATGTCTGGCTATCAACATCATCATCATCTCATCAGGATCAGCATCAGCATCAGCATCAGCACAGCATCGGCAACAGAATCAGAATCAGCACCAGAATCATCATAATCATCATCAACATGATGACCATCATGAGCATCATTCAAGCGCATTCATTTTTATGACATGCGCTTTTCACGCGACCCGTTTTTCTACTCCATTAGCCGCTCAAGTGGGCGGCAGTTGCTGGCCAACACAGCAGGGCAGCGCAAGCAAAAAAAAAAGTTGCATACTTATACGGGCAAAAATTCAATTTAGTGTTTTGCCTTTAAGGTTTAGGTTAAGTTTAAGGCTGTTTTGTGTGGCAAGTCAATTATTTTCTTGTTTAGCAAATTGCTAGACATTCTGGTTAACTGTAGGCATTGGTGCTGCTCTCACTTTGTTCTGCTCTCCGATTTTCCATATACATATTTACTGTACGCCTTCCACATAGTCGGGCGTCCTCATCCTTGTGGATTTTGTTGAAGTTTCGCTTTCCTTGTTTCCCCTGGCTTCATAACAGTCTTGTGGTTAACAGATTCGTTTGTTAGCCAAAACTTTAATTGCTTTTGACATTATTTATACGCCATCCAATATACATGATGCAGTTGCATAAATGCCACCTTTGCTCCCATGCAATCAAACATTTCTTTATGATTTCTGTGTCCTGAAAGTGTACACTGAAATAATTAGGGATTTTGAATATTACGTCATTAGCTGAAAGAACAATGTTTGATAAAAGTATTTATTTTATGCTAGTTTGTACTTTCGAGCTAATTCCACTGAAATTTGTTTGTCACACTTTCTGGAGCAGGATTACACAAGAAGGCCAAGCAAACTATAAATTTTATTGATCAGGAGATTAAGATGAATCGATATACCCATGCCCACCCATCTGTCTGTATGTCAAGTGCAGGGTGCGAGGGCATAAAATCTTCGGCACGCCAAAGGTAACCTCTCGTTACTAGTTAAATAAATGCATGCAAAGTTATTTTGGGCTTTTCAACTATTCAATATGAAGTACTTGAAGTTCTCGAGTACTCGATATTAACGTGTTCCATATATCGTATCGTTCGATGCTTATAACTATTTCCAGTGAATGTGGCAGACTTTGTCTTAATCATAACATGTTCCCCATTTTCGCAGAATCGGTCAACACGAACAAGAACAAGCTCCAATGACCTAACATCTACCCTAGCTCACAGCTCACATTCGACCGAGTAACATGTGGCCAACGCAGTGTTCTCCGGTGGAGACATGGAGTTGAGAGTAGAGGAGGAGGTCGACCCAATATCATTTAATACGCGTGTAAACAGAATCGCTTAAATATATGCACCTCAAAGGAACAGAGAACGCCCCAAAATAAACAGACAAGTTGGAGAGAGAGTTGGCGGAAAATGCTGAGTATATGGCCAGATTGAAAGTGAAATTATGGGGAGTGGCCCTTTGAGACTGGGTCTTGGCCAACACACTCAGAGCAAAAGGCATACACATTGTGAAGGGGGGACACCTAGGGGTCTGCAAAGTCTGTTTGTTTATTAGTAACTGATGACTGAGCTTGCTCATCATAATAATCGGCTAGCCGGATTGACTATATAAGTACCTACTGTATATACTGCTTCGTCTGTATATGCCCAAATCTCCGATTTCTAATCAAACGTTAATGAATAATTAAGGTTAAAACGAATTTTCTTGTTGTTTCTTGTTGTTTCCTACAGATCGTAGTTTCATATGGTATATTTAATATATTTATAATGCCAATTCAATAGAATTTCGAAAATTGTAAATGTGCTGTTGTCATTCAGCAAATGGCATCTTAGCAATTATTATATTCCTGTTGTACTAAGTAAAATTTCAAATGAAATTGGCTTGATACATGGTCTGAATACGCGTAGCAAAAAGAATGCTGCAAACAATGAAATTCGAATTTGAATCAGAATCGAAATCGGAATCAGAAAATAGAATAGAATTGAATAAAGAAAGGACAAAGCACAACAATAACAGCAGAAATGTTCGATTATCCAATGGGGCTCTGTCAATCAGACGGTCAGTTTGTCAGTTCGTCAGTTCGTGCGCTGAGGTGCTGTTGCCCAACTCGGCCAAATGGTCAGAACAAGTGGTAAATATAAAAACTTCCGTTCAGCTGCTGACTGATGCAGTAACTGCTGCTCCCTAACTGAACCAAACTGCCTTTTGTTTTGTGGACGCACTTAACCCCTTTATTTTTTATATTTGGGAAAAACAGAAACTTTAGCAAAAAAACAAAATATAAATAGCAGCCCAATTACAGAATTCTAAATAAAACTCATCTCCTGTTTAAATTTAATGGGGTAATCCACACGAGGAAAGTAAAAGCAGCAGAGAAATACAAAACAAAACCAGAAAATGAAAACTTTTATTATAGAATAACACTGCCTACTTGGAACACATTTTACAAATCCAATTTGAAGTAATAAAAAAATAACACTCAGAAAGCAATGGAATGAAATATAAACAAACAAAGAGCAAATGTTAATAAAAATCAAATACAGCTCAACAATTTATAAAGAATATAGAAATTGCTAAAAACTTTCAACAAATTTCCAACTACATAGAAAATTACACATAGCCCAGCATAGAATAAAAAGAAGCCAAATACAGCTATCAAAATAAAACCGCTAACAAAAGGTGTGAATTTCGAGTTGTTCTTACGAAATTGCGGCTACAGAACAAACCTAAGCTTCAGACACATTTAATTTTAACAATTCTCAATTTAAGTTCGAGTTGTATTTAGAAAATATAATTTATATTAGTTAAATATATAATATAAAAAAATTTTATGTTCAGCATGAATAAAAAGGTTAGTCTACTTGGGATTAAACAGTATTAGAAATTCCTTCAATAATATCATTTGGAATATTTTTATTGATTATTGGATTGATTGAAGCACGAATTCGAGTAATTTTCAAACCCACAGGTGAAATCCAGAATTCTGAGATTAAAGAAAGCTGACTGAAATTAAGAACTCCGTACTTGGCTTAAAAAGCCGGAATTCAATGGAAAGATTCAAGTATAAAACATTTTTCTATTCATTTTTTCTATTTACAAAAAATAAAATGCATAAAAATCATAATTGAACAATCAGTGCGAAATATTAATTCGAATAGCCCCTGAATGGTAGATGAACAGTGGGAAAGAGAGGTTCAAACGGTGATGAGGAAATAGTTTATGCAGTCTATCCTCCTATAAGAAATGCACACATTTCATTTGCTAACTCCAAGCCATTTTCTAACCAACCCTCTGGCCAAATCAACTATATAGTCTTAGATCGGGTAAAGCAGATTTATAGAAATATATCGACGTAAGAAAAGCAAAGGGGGCGTCCCCTGGGAAAATGTTGTCATTAATTTTTACGATATTTTCCAAGTTTAATGCATTCTGCTGATTGCTGCGCATAAGTTTAATGAAGGCAAACGCATGAGGCATAAAGGATGGGGGGACAGGACAGTACTCGATACTCTACATATATTTCTTCTCAGTTCACATGTGCCGCAAATGTAAAGTGGTTGAAGAAGGCACAGAAAGCACAACCCGTTGATGGGATTCGAATGAAGCTCAGGACAGTTGCACACTGGCTGGAAGGCGGAAATGCAGGCGGGAAGAAATGTTTCAAAAGCACTTTGCAGCTTGCCTCTGCAATGGACCTTCAAGTTTGCCTGGTACTTTCAGCAGATTTTGGTCGTTTGACGGCAGTTTTGTTTAAATTTGGCTTGCTGCCCTCAAAAGTGTGCAATAAAAATGATGAGCAGCAACTTTCAGTTAAACTTCAAATCCAGCTGAAGAAACAATATTAATATTTGAAGAACAGTTTGGGTAACTACAAAGGTACCAAATATCTAGCTAGATCATTAAATGCAGATATTCCATCCCCGAACAACCGAGCTGAATCACTGGAAGGCTCCCTGTAGTAATTGTATGAATTTCGAGCTATTCCTATTTGAGTAGCAGGTATGAGCCGCAGCTGGA
Organism: Drosophila repletoides; assembly: GCA_018150835.1. NCBI lineage: Eukaryota > Metazoa > Arthropoda > Insecta > Diptera > Drosophilidae > Drosophila > Drosophila repletoides. The sequence goes on from JAECWQ010000228.1 coordinate 515,355, forward strand.
GTATAACTCCTTTCCAGGATTGCTGAGTGCAATTTATAAATGAGCCGCCAACAAGTTCATGGAATGATTTTATCGACGATTTATTAACAGAATATCAACCTTCAACGCCCGAGAGTCCCACCCGACCACTGGAAGAGAGCAGCAGCTTTCCAATGACGATTTCCAGGAGTTCATTGACGAGCACGGTTACTTCAATAAATTCACAGAAATCGGTTTCAGTCCAAACTCGAATTATGAATAGAGCGCCAGTTGCACGCCGCCAACACAGTTACTGCAAGATGATTATCTACTGGATATTTCGGATGGGGAGTGCCTTTCAAGTCTATAGATAGATATGTGTTTTATTATTATTAAGTATATGTTAAGACGTTATAAGTTATATATTATTATATCTTACGTATGTAAAATTAAGGCAGCCGGACTCGGAACTTATGAACTATTACCTTATATTTTGTGAATCGATATAATTCTTTCCAAATAATCATTTAACTAGTTTGGCACAAGAAGCTTATGATAGAAGAGAGCACTTTGGTTTCGATATTTAAAATTTGTTTCATAATTTCAGGCCTGTTTGGAGGCTCGTTGGAATTTTTTTTATCCAGCTTGAAAAAAGTTCAAAAACTTACTAATTTATTTTGATTCTGACATGTTTCAGCTATATTTGAATCACTCATCGATGTTAGATTACATTGATTAAGTGGACAGTGAGGCTTCGAACCACGGTATGTACTTCTATCATAGCTCCTAAGAGGCTATTTAATGTATCTTTTGGAAAGAATAATCGATATTATTATATTCGTACATATGCATTTGATACTGAACCCCAAATAAATTATTAACTGCACAACATGTGTGACTAAAATAAAATTGATATTTTTATTAGACGGGCAGTGCAGGCGAACGCTCGAGTGGGAGTTTCGATTTCATACTTTTTCAGGATTTCAGGATTGGAAATCAACTTTAATGGCCAGATTTTATTGCGACTACCCGCGATGAACTCGTAAGGACCAACTCTATCTAAGAATCATCGACTTAAAAAATTAAAGTTGCAAAGTCAATGCAAAAGTCCTTTAGCTAGCAGATAGCCCTTATGAATAATAATTTAGTAATAATTTAAATTATATATTTAAATTATAAAGTGGAAATAATAATAATAAGCCTGTGGGTATGCAAATTTATATTACTTATGTTTACTTAATTTAAAATAAAAAGTACGAATCGAATCTCAACTTTGAAGATTTAAAAATTGCTTAACTTAAATTTGATGTAGGCATCAATAACGTCGGAATGAATATATACATTGCTCAAGCAATGTTTGTATTATTTCTTGCTACTAACAGCTATTTCTTTGCGCTCTCAATTTGCGCGCTCTTTACACTAATCATAATAATACCCAGTAGGAAACTTTTAGAATATTTTTTTCTTACTAATATTGTATACGAATAAAATGTCTTGCTGCAAGTTGAATTGCACGTATGGCCCAGCGCGTGATGGTGACCAACCAAGGTTTGTTAACTGCTGGTTGTGTGACAACATGATGCATGGCAAATGTGCAGTTCTAACTGGGCGAGATATTGACCAGTTGGAAAAAGACAATTCCAAGAAAGGCTCTGGAGGCCTGAAATGGTCTTGTCCGAGGTGCAATGACTTACAATTGAATTTCTCCAAAATGTATAATTCTGTGAGAGGTCAATTTCTTAAGTTGCATAAAATGTCCAAGCTTTTGTCGAGTGATTTTGACTCGAGCATTGAGATGCTTAGTGAGTTTAATTTCGAATCCCCACCTATCCGTCGGTTAGAGGATCAATTTTTAAATGTTCCTCTTCCATCTTCCTCTGCAATGGCTATTCCCCCTTCAGAAAACTCCTCCGTTTAGAATTATCTCCGGTTCGATTCACCGTCAGTCGGCCACTCTTCCTTTGAACACCCCGATAATTCTTCAAATACCAATCTATTTGCTGTTCATGTCCAACCAACTTCTCCTAATCAAGCTCAGGCTTGTGCTCCAACTACAGCACAAGTTACAAGTTCAGGGATCTGACCCTGCCCCGACTCCTTTGCTTACTGTTGTTGCATCGCGTAATCAAATTTACCAATCTAGACTTTCTGCTGATACTACATGTGAAGATATTGCTGCCTATATTGCCAGCAAATCTTCAAGCAGTGTATCAGTATCTAAATTTAATTTCTCTGAACCTAGGGAAATGGCCTCCTTCAAAATTAACGTTCCATCAGATACATTCTCACTTATTTGTGATCCAAATTTCTGGCCTCCACAAATAATTGTTGATGAATTCATTATAAAAAATACCCACTCGTCCGGTGCCTGTCAGTCTTCAAGCTAGTGGCTCTCTTTCGCACGCAACCATTAGTAATAATCCTCCAAAAAACTAGATCGATCTTCAGATTTACTACATATCAGTTATCAGAATGTTAGAGGTCTAGTGTCTATGCTTAAAAATGTATTGTTACAAAGTTCTTCCTTCGAGTCTCAAATTATTGCTTTTTCTGAGACATGGCTTCATTCCTCAATTTCAAATTCTGAAATCTTTGCTACAGCCTTTACATCCTACAGAAAAGATAGAATAACTCATCGTGGTGGTGGGGTACTCATTGCAGTTAATTCTTAATTCTTCCCTTCGGTCCGAGTCAATTACTTTATCCGTTTCACCTCCTGATGTGAAAATAGTTGCTGTTAAGGTATCGTTTCCACCATGTTCTATTTTCATAACGTGCTCTTTCTTATATCTCTCCGTGTTCTGATATTTCTATTTATATGCAGCATTTAAGCAGTATTAAATATATATCAACACTAATACGTGATAAGGACATGTTTGTCGTTTTAGGCGACTTCAATTTGCCTAATATCCAGTGGTCTCTCTTTAGCAAATCTAATTATCTTGTGCCTTCTGCACAACATGACTTTTTAGATTCCTTGTATGACCTTTCGTTTTTATCGAATAAACTCGAATCCTAATAATCTTGACAGAATGCTTGATCTTATTTTTGTCAACGATTGCACTTCTACCAGTGTGTCAAGATCTTGTCCTTTAGTATTTCCTGAAGACTCCTTTCATCCTACCGTAGAAGTTTCTCTATCAATTGCCACGTCGACTAAACCAATATCTAAACCTATTAGAAAAACCCGCCGTTATTTTCGCAAGGGAAATTTTGCCTTGCTTAATCAACTTCTTTCCTCAGCTGATTGGTCTACTTTATACAATTCGGTTGATATAAATTTTGCTCTAACCCACTTCTATGACACTATTAACTCACTTCTTGATATCTGCATTCCAAATAGTGTTGTATTGCCTGTTTCATCCAAGCCTCCCTGGTTTTTATGCCGACTTTCAAATTTAAAAAGTATTAAAACTAAACTATTTAAAAAATTTAAACTCTCTGGATCTAAGATTGATTTTTCTAAGTATTATATTGCTAAATCTAACTTCCTTCTCCTGAACTTTCAATGCTATAATGAGTAACTTAAGCGCTACAGGAATCAGTTTGAGCGGGATCCTAAACTGTTTTATAAATTTGTGAATTCTAAGCGCAACAGCTCGTCTATGCCTCCTACATTTTTCATGAAGAATGAGGGATCCATTGACGACTTAAATAGTGCTAACCTTTTTGCAAATTTCTTTCAATCACTTACACTTCTTCCATTAACAATATCGCTTACCCTTATCCTTATCCTATTTCTTCCTCTAACTCTTTATTTTCTCCTATCATTACTGATAACGATCTAGTTACAGCAATGAAAACTTTAAAATCTTCATATTCTCCTGGGCCCGATAATATCCCAAGTTGCGTACTCAGAGAATGCTGGAGCTCTTTACATCTTCCCCTACTTAAACTTTTTAACTTATCTCTTGATTCCGCTGTATTTCCATGTCTTTGGAAGTTGTCAGGTGTGCAATTAGATAAAAATAAGGGATAATAATTTCTTGTTAGTCTACGAGGAACATGAAAGTTAAGACAAGATAATTGAGAAGGAGTGCTAATGTCACCGATAATTAATTTATGAAGAAAAATAATACAAGGATAGTTCTACGGTTAGTTAATGAAGGGAGATCAATTAGTAAGAGCCTATCAGAGTACGGTGGAAGACGGCGATCGGGATCCCAGTTTCAGCCACGAAGGGCAAAGAGGAGGAATTGATTCTGAATGGATTCAATACGAACTTGATGGATTCCATATTGAGGACTCCAAACACATGAACAATATTTCAGTATGGGGCGAATTTAGAGAAGTATAAAGGATTTTGGTAACTTTAAACTCCTTGGACCAACGTTTAATGAATCCAAGAACACCCTTGGCTTTGTTAGTTATAGAGGCGATATGCAGAATGAAACTAAGTTTGGCATCAAAAAGTACACCAAGGTCTTCCACAGTCGTTATACGTTGCAAAGGTACATTATCAAGCGTATACGTGACTAAGTGTGGAGTAATTCAACCAAAAGTCATAAACAAGCATTTAGAAATATTTAAATGCAACTTATTAGCTTGACACCAAAGATGCATGGAGTTACAGTCATCTTGCAGACAAATATATTTAGAAGGATCGTTGTAAGAAAGAATAAGTTTCACATCATCAGCATACATAAGGATGCGTGAGTGGGACAAAATAGAAGGCAGGTCATTAATAAATAATGTGAAAAATAATGGACCAAGATGACTACCTTGCGGCACACCTGAAGTAACAAATACGGGTTTAGAAATTTCGGATCTCAACAGAACTCTTTGGGTCCTGATTTTAAAATAAGAGGAAATCCAAGTCAGAAGTGTTGGGGGGAATCCAATTCGATCTAGCTTGAAGATTAAAAGATCATGATTTACAGAGTCAAATGCAGATTGGTCGTGGTAGACCGACTCTTAATAATGTTTCATGTTGAGACTTATATTTTTCTTGTTGTGTTGTTTTGTGTGTGTTTTTTTTTTTTTGTTTTGTTTTAATATTAAATTTTAATATTAAATTTATCATGTGGGATATGGGAAAGATTTAGGGTTATGCATTTTTATCTATTTTTTTCTGCTATATATATGTGTATTTTTGTTGTTAAATATTATTTAATTCATACTAATTTTAACTCAGAAAATTTCAAAAATAGAATTATCTAAACAGACACATATCTGTTATATATATATGTAAATTTTTTTCTAACAGTGTTCCCTTTCTTTTTTTTTTTTTTTTAATTTTACATCTATTTTTTTTTTCACAAATATTATCTGTCTTGTCCCACTATGCACACCATTACAGGTATGTCTAAAGATATAACTGACTACATAAGAAAATGTCAAAACGAAAGCGCAACTACTGTCGCTAAAGCTATATTTGAATCTTTTATTCAGAAGTACGGTCCAATGAATACGTTCATTACGGACATGGGAACAGAATATAAAAATTCTTTTATAAATGATTTGTGCAAATATTTAAAAATAAAAAATATAACATCAACAGCACAACACCACCAGACAGTTGGAACAGTCGAAAGAAGTCACAGAACACGTAATGAGTACATATCGGTTGATAAAACTGATTGGGACGTATGGCTTCAATATTTCGTTTACCCATATATGGCACATAGCACATAATTATTGTCCATATGAGTTAGTCTTTGGAAAAACTTATAATTTACCAAGACCCTTCAATAGTATAGATAATATAGAAACAGTATAGAATATAGATGACTATGCTAAGGAAAGTAAATATAGACTAGAAGTAGCATACAAAGGAGCTAGAATTATGATAGAATAAAATAAGAAAAATATTAAGAAAATATATGATCAGAAAGTAAGGAATATATATATACTAGTAGGTGATAAAGTTTTGCTAAGAAACGAAACAGGTCTTAAGTTAGATTTTAAATATACCGGTCCATACATGGTATCGGAAATACATACATATAATTACGTTATTTTTCAAATAGAAGGGAGATGTAGTATGTGCATATATCGAGGGTACACTGTACCAACAATTAAACAGCAACACTTTGTTGCATTATGTAAATAAACCAACTCAAGTGAGCGTGAAATATGATCACCCACTTATGAGCCATGCTAAGTCAGCATTCCCACGCTGACCGGCTGTAGTATGCGCATATATACACATAAGACTCTCTCTCTCTAATATGCCTTATCTCAGATGTTCTAAAACAAGCTCATGATAGTAAAGTTTCTTCGCGTTGTGGAATTCAAAAAGCTATCGAGAAATTACGTAGAAATCTTTTCTGGCCTGGTTTCACCAAAGACACATGTAAGGAAACCAAGGCTCCCAATTATGTTCTTCGGCCGCCGATGGGCTTACACACTCCAACTTGTAGACCTTTCTAGAGGTAATATATTATATATATTTGTTAGGACCGTACCCAAGAAGTAAACGTGGTCATGTCGGATTGCTCATTGTCCTAGATTATTTCAATAAATATCATTGGATTGATTCCTTAAAAAAATTTACTTCGTCAGCAATTCAGGATTTCATATTATATATTCATATTCATAAGAATATATTTCACTGTTTTTGGAGTGCATGAAACTGTAGTTAGTGGTTCTCAGTTCAAAGCGAATGATTTTAATAGTTTTCTAACCGAATTAGACATAAGACATGTATATACAGCTTTATATTCCTTTATACTCAAAGTAACGCTGCACAGCGCGTCAACCGTTCGCTGTTATCGGCTGTTCGTGCATACTTGAAAGAGGATCAGACTGTGTGGAACAACCATATTTCAGCCATTTAATGTTTCTTGCAAAGGTGATGCATCAATCATTAGGCTGCCCTCCGTTAGCCGTTTGCGACAAACTTGTCGCCTGCGCTGTAATTGTTGAGAGCTTTATTCTAAGCTTAATGCAGAAAAGAGATCGACAACGCAATGCAATAATGCTGCGTTCACGCATAAATCTTATGAGCGAGCTTGCGCAAGGTGCAGGTTAGCTGAATATCGCGAGCAAAGTCACTATAATTGTGAATGTGTTAGAAAAAAGCTTTTGTGGTATATAAGCTTGTAAAGCTACTGACACATTGCAAAAGATGGCGGTGGGCTGACGGTCTGTCACCAAGTTAAATAATAAAATTACTTAAAACTTGTAAAAGTGTGTTAAAATATTAATAATCTTATTAATATTAGTGCAAAAAAAAAAAAAACTAGCAATTAAAATTTTGATTAAAAAAAATATAAAAATAAAAATTATTTTTCGCCCACGAGCAACTTGGATTCCATTAACTATTCTGGATGCATCCAGCTCAAGGCTCATCTTAGGAGAGAAATTCCTAATACAGCCTAAAGATTCGACAAATAGGTATGTGGAAAAAATTGAAATTTTTTATACTTATTGAAAATTTTATGTAGGGTATCTTAACCTAACCCCTCCAGTTATATACGGCAAAGGTTTGTCTTAAATCTAATTTTGAACCAGTTGTGCTGCTGGAACACAGTTATTCAGAAAGGATGTCTGGATGAACAGGGTGTGCATAGTGGGACAAGATAGATAATACTTGTTAGAAAAAAATAGATACAAAATTAAAAAAAAAAATAAAGAAAAGGAACACTGTTAGGAAAAAAATTATATATATATATAACAAATATGTATCTGTTTAGATAATTATATTTTTCAAATTTTTCGTAGTTATATTTAGAATAAATTAAATTAAATTTAACAACCGAAAATACACATATCTATATAGAAAAAAATAGATAAAAATGCATAGCCCCAAACCTTCCCCATATCCCATATGATAAAAAATTTAATATTAAAAAAAAAAATACCACCAAAACAACACAAGAAAAATATAAATCTCATCATGAAAGAAAACAAACAGCATGATCCGGTACACCGTTGAAAGGCCTTTCATCGATTGCACTTCGGATAAATGTATGTAAGTCACACGTTTTTATTTCTCTTTATTCTTTTAACAATGAAAAAAAATGTATTAAATTTTTATTAACCCCTTATTCCTGTACGCTGAAAAAAATTCTTTTTTAAAATATTGAGTATCTACAAAAGCAAAAAAAATTATATTGGCAATAAATACCGAAAAAAAGATATAATACAAACAAAAAAATAAAAAAATATAGAGTAAAGAATATGATACGGCTACTTTTCTATGCACGCTTACACCCCCTGCCATAAAAATATATCCACGGTATTATGTTATTAGTTAGACAGGAATTTTATTTGTTAAATTTCTTTCAAATTATTTAAGTAAGAAAACAAATGAATTTAAATTATTACATTTTTTAAGAAAAGAAAGTCGAAATGAATTAAAATTAATTATATATATTATATAATTATTATTTATTATATATTATATAAATTAATTGACATGGGTAAATAATAATATAAAGGTTTATGGAATCTCTATAAAAATAATCGCATATGAGATTCATGGTTGGGTGGCTAAAGACGGTGAGAATCGAATACTAGCTAAGATCCTCCAAATTAATTTTTGACGGTCTGGGTATATTAAGCAGCCTTCAATTTGTTTACCGAATTTTTAATAAGTTTGCGTTTGTTACAATTTATTGTATTGTTTGAGATTTTCGTTAGGAAGTTTAGCTTTTTTACAGAAAGAAAATTGCAATTTTTTAGGGAAACCTCCCTGCGTTCATCACAAGAACAGTAGCGGGGTGAACGATCAAACTACTTATCGATACAGGGGCTTCAAAAAATTTTATAAAATCACTCCCGGATCTAAAATACATAGTCCCAGTAGAAACCCCTTTCCAAGTAAAATCTATTCACGGGTGTACCAACATTGAGCAGAAATGCTTACTGCACATTTTCGGTGCAAAAACATATTTCTTCATCATTAACACCTTAAGAGGCTTTGACGGTATTATAGGCTTAGATCTTTTAACAAAGGTAAACGCTAATATCGATCTAACGGACAATATGATTAAAACTAACAGTGGGTCAGAACCTACACGTTCACCAAACGTGAACCACATACAGTTTGACGACAAGGAATCATTTAAGACAATGATGAGACAGCGAGAGAAAGCGTTTGCAGATCCGAATGAAGCTCTGCCTTATAATATAAACACTGTGGCAACTATACGCACGAATGGGGATCCAGTGTACTCAAAACTTTACCCATACCCAATGGGTGTTGCTGATTTTGTCAATGCAGAAGTTAAACAACTTCTAGCGGATGGCATTATCCGACTCTCAAAGTCCCCCTACAATAATCAAATTTGGTTTGTGGATAAGAAGGGAACGGACGAAAAGGTCTTAGGAAAAGAGACTGGTAATTGATTTCAGAAAACTGAATCAATACACGATAGATGACAAGTACCCCATTCCCACAATTTCGACTATTTTCTCGAATATGGGTAAGGCCCAGTATTTTACAACACTAGACCTGAAATCCGGATTTCATCAAATAAAACTTTTCGAAAGTGACAGGAAGAAAACAGCATTTTACGCCCCCAGTATCTTCCAAAGGGCCATAGATGATGTGCTCAGAGAGAAAATTAGCAAATCTTCATACGTCTATGTAGATGACGTAATAGTTTTCTACAAGAAGATCATATTACGGATATCGAATGGATTCTTAATAGTCTTCAAGATTCCGGCATGAGAGTCTCCCAAGAAAAATCTAAATTTTTTAAAAAAAGTTCAAATAAACCTTAACCAGACTCAACTTCATACCTTTTCTAAAGTAAAAACATCTTAGCTTCAGAAGAGGTTCTCTTATCTTACCCGGACTTTAAGAAATCATTCGACATTACTACCAACGCTTACGGTTATGGCTTAGGAGGCTTATTGTCCCAAGATGGGAGACCCATCACGATGATCTCTCGCACGTTACATGATAACGAGCTGAATTTCGCGACAAATGAAAGAGAGCTCATTGCCATTGTTGTGGGCTCTGAAGAAACTCCGGAACTACCTTTACGGAGTCAGAGGCCTGAATATTTTTTCCGATCACCAACCCTTAACGTTTGCAGTGTCAGATAAAAATCCGAACGCAAAAATAAAGCGTTGGAAGGCAGGAAAAGAAAACTTTGTAACCGATGCCCTGTCACGTCAAAATATCAATGCACTGGAAGAAAATTTAGACTCTGACGCAGCCACTTGTCATAGTGAGGAATCCCTTACTAACACAATAGAGACAATAGAAAAGCCGGTTAATTGTTCCCGAAACCAAATCATTTTGGAGGAAGCAGAAGCCCCCTGCGTCAGAAGCTTCATAATATTTAAAGAAAAGAAAGAATTATAAATTTCTCCAGTCGCGATACATTGCTGCAAACCTTAATGGCCGTGGTAAAAGCCGACGTAGTTAACGCAATTTATTGCGAGTTACCAATATTGGCTTATATTCAGCACTCACTGGTCGAAGCATTCCCTTCAACGACCTTCAGGCATTGTAAATTGTACGTTGCTGACATAACTAACCGATCCGAGCAAATGGAAAGAATGACTACGGAACATAACAGGGCTCACCGCACAGCCCAAGAGAACGTAAACCAAGTCCTTAAGGACTCTTTTTCCAAAAATGACCCGGTTAGCTACAGAAGTAGCATCAAATTGCAAAACGTGTCTAATGGCAAAATATAACCGCCATCCGACAAAACAAGTTTTGGGACAAACACCAGTCCCATCCTATGCTGGACAATTACTTCATATTGTTGTGTTCTCAACAGATGGAAAATTCTTTCTAACCTTTCAAACAAGTCAAGGACATAATAGAACTTATTCTCATGGCTACTATTAAATATAACAGGACAATACACGCAGTAACGAATAAATGCCCAATTGAGGTGATACACTCTTCCCTTCTACACTTCTTCACTTCATCCATCGAACTCGAGAAGCAGATTAGAGGAAAAGTCCTTAAACCTCAAGAAAAAACACTAGAACGAGCAAATAAGGATAGGTAGCATAAGAGCTTCAAAATAGATAAATAAAACAAGCGCCTTGGAAACAAACTCACACCCCTATCTGAAGAGACACTCGAAGCCGACTTCGGGACGACGGTCCTTATAAGGGGGTGGTCCATAAGGACAATATTTGTTAAACTCGGCCAGACATTTTTTTTATCCCATTAATATTTTTTAATTTTAGTTTCTAATTTTGTATTGCACATTCAATTTATTTACAAATTTAGGCTAACATTTTGCACAGAAAATTTGCTATTAACTCTAACGTTAGCCAAGATAGACCTCATAAATCCAACCATTGTAAAGAACTTTGAAGTAAAGCTATTAACGAATGAAAACCTCACAAATATTAGCGTAGTAAATATTTTAGAAGTATATAGCAATAAGGTTTTCCAAAATAATGAAATATTATACTTCTTAATAATAATAACTGATATACCGATCTATGCTTTCGACAGAGTGATATTAGACACTATTGGTCCACTATCAAAATCAGAAGGCAATGAATATGCAATTACACTAATATGAGATTGAACCAAATATTTAGTTGACATACCAGTTGCAAAAAAAAGTTACTGTCGCTAAAGCTATATTTGAAACTCTTATTCTGAAGAACGGTTCAATGAAAACGTTCATTACGGACATGGGAACAGAATATAAGAATTCAATTATAAATGATTTGTGCAAATATTTAAAAATAAAAAATATTACATCAACAGCACACCACCACCAGACAGTTGGAACAGTTGAAAGAAGTCACAGAACATTTAATGATTACATACCTTCGTATATATCGGTTGATAAAACTGATTGGGACCTATGGCTCCGTTTCGTTTACTGTTTCAACACGACCACATATATGGCACATAATTATTGTCCATAGGAGTTAGTCTTTGGAAAAACTAATAATTTACCAAAGCACTTCAATAGTATAGATAATATAGAAGCAAAATACAATACAGATGACTATGCTAAGGAAAATAAATATAGACTAGAAGTAGCATATAAAAGAGTTAGAATTATGATAGAAGAAAATAAGAAAAATAATAAGAAACTATTTGATCAAAAAGAAAGGAACATAGATATACTAGTAGGTGATTAAGTTTTGCTAAGAAACGAAACAATTCATAAGTTAGATTTTAAATATACAGGTCCATACACGGTATCGGAAATAGGAGAAAGAGATAATATTACAATCTCTAATAATAAAAATAAGAAACAAATAGTACATAAAAATAGATCAAAAAAGTATACTTCAGAATCTAATTAGTATGTCCATGCATAAATAAAAATATTTTTCTAATTCATTTTCTTTATTGCTATTAAGTACAATTTTTAAGGAAAAAATATAAATAAATAAAAAGTAAATAATTTTTTGATTTATTTATTATTAAATCGACTAATTGCAGTCAATCAAAGGATTACAAAAGATAAAAATAATTATTATATAAATTAAATTAAAATTTAGAAAATTAATTAAATTTAAATTTATAAGTAAGATTAAAATTTAATTACATTTAATCCTTCTGGGGTATTAAATACAATTAATTTTTATGGTCCAACATTTGTCGCACAGGATTGGGGAAAACCCAGGCAAAAACCCAATCAGACCAGGAAAAAAGGCGAAAAAAATATAAAGATTGTTGAAAATAGAATGAAAATAGACCAGAATAGAAAAAAGGATAGAAAGAAAGAGAGTAATAAAGTAAGATAAGGACAATTCAGGAAAACACCAACCAAAGAAGAGGCAGTGTTGCCAAGGCAGCAACCACGTCAACCAATCAATGATTGGGGTTCTCCCGAAGATAGAACAGAAGAGCAGATTTTAGGTGTAAGAGAGAGAGTTCTAAAGAGATAACGTGATAAAATTCGTTGTAATTTAAGCACAGTACACGGAATCGATTGTGCTACGCATAGTCAGTTGTGCAATTAGATAAAAGTAAGGGATAATAATTTATTGTTAGTCTACGAGGAACATGAAAGACGAGATAATAGAAAAGGAGAGCTAATGTCACCGATAATTAATTTATGAAGAAAAATAATATCAAGGATAGTTCCACGGTTAGTTAATGAAGGGAGATCAATGAGTAAGAGCCTATTAGAGTACTGTGGAAGACGGCGATCGGGATCCCAGTTTAAGCCACGAAGGGCAAAGAGGAGGAATTGCTTCTGAATGGATTCAATACGAACTTGATGGATTCCATATTGAGGACTCCAAACACATGAACAATATTCTAGTATGGGACGAACTAGAGAAGTATAAAGGATTTTGGTAACAAAGGGATCATTAAACTCCTTGGACCAACGTTTAATGAATCCAAGAACACCCTTGGCTTTCTTAGTTATAGAGAAGATATGCAGAATGAAACTCAGTTTGGCATTAAAAAGTACACCAAGGTCTTCCACAGTCGTTATACGTTGCAAGGGTACATTATCAAGCGTATAATTCGACTAAAAAGTCATAAACAAGCATTTAGAAATATTTAAATGCAACTTATTAGCCTGACACCAAAGATGCATCGAGTTACAGTCATCTTGCAGACAAATATATTTAGAAGGATCGTTGTAAGAAAGAATAAGTTTCACATCATCAGCATACATAAGGATGCGTGAGTGGGACAAAATAGATGGCAGTTCATTAATAAATAATGTGAAAAATAATGGACCAAGATGACTACCTTGCGGCACATCCGAAGTAACAAATACAGGTTTAGAAATCTCGGATTTCAACAGAACTCTTTGGGTCCTGTTTTTAAAATAAGAGGAAATCCAAGTCAGAAGTGTGGGGGGGAATCCAATTCGATCTAGCTTGAAGATTAAAAGATAATGATTTACAGAGTCAAATGCTTTACTGAAATCAGTATAAATGACATCTGTTTGCATTCTACTTAGGAATGCATCATTCACCAATGATGTGAATTCAAGCAGATTAGTCATGGTAGACCGACTCTTAATAAAGCCATGTTGAAAAGGGGAAATTATCGACTTACAGAGGTACTGCAAAGTTGATGTTACAATTTTTTCGAATAATTTTGGCATTTCAGACAACTTTGCAATTCGTCTGTAATTCGATATATCGAATTTAGGTCCCTTTTGGAAATACAGCGTAATCAAGAGATAAGTTAAAAAGTTTGAGTAGGGGAAGATTAAAGAGCAGCATTCCCTGAGTACGCAACTTGGGATATTATCGGGCCCAGGAGAATATGAAGATTTTAAAGTTTTCATTGCTGTAACTAGATCGTTATCAGTAATGATAGGAGAAAATAAAGAGTTAGAGGAAGAAATAGGATAAGGATAAGGGTAAGCGATATTGTTAATGGAAGAAGTGTAAGTGATTGAAAGAAATTTGCAAAAAGGTTAGCACTAGTTAAGTCGTCCATGGGTCCCTCATTCTTCATGTAAAATGTAGGAGGCATAGACGAGCTGTTGCGCTTATAATTTACAAATTTATAAAACAGTCTAGGATCCCGCTTAAACTGATTCCTGTAGCGCATAAGATACTCATTATAGCATTGAGAGTTAAAGTGAAGGAAGTTAGATTTAGCAATAAAATATTTAGAATAGTCAATATTACATCCAGAGTGTTTAAATTTTTTAAATAGTTTAGTTTTAATATTTTTTAAATTAAAAAGACTTGTAAGCCAGGGAGGCTTGGATGAAACAATACAACACTATTTGGAATGCAGATATCAAGAAGTGAGTTAATAGTGTCATAGAAGTGGGTTAGAGCAAAATTTATATCAACCGAATTGTATAGAGTAGACCAATCAGCTGAGGAAAGAAGTTGATTAAGCAAGGCAAAATTTCCCTTGCGAAAATAACGGCGGGTTTTTCTAATAGGTTTAGATATTGGTTTAGTCGACGTGGCAATTGATAGAGAAACTTCTACGGTAGGATGAAAGGAGTCTTCAGGAAATACTAAAGGACAAGATCTTGACACACTGGTAGAAGTGCAATCGTTGACAAAAATAAGATCAAGCATTCTGTCAAGATTATTAGGAATCGAGTTTATTTGAAAAAACAAAACCTAATACAAGGAATCTTAAAAGTCATATTGTGCAGAAGGCACAAGATAATTAGATTTGCTAAAGAGAGACCACTGGATATTAGGCAAATTGAAATCGCCTAAAACGACAAACATGTCTTTATCACGGAGTGTTGATATATATTTAATACTGTTTAAATGCTGCATATAAATAGAAATATCAGAACACGGTGGTATATAGGAGCACGTTATGAAAATGGAACATGGTGGAAACGATATCTTAACGGCAACTATTTCCACATCAGGAGGTGAAACGGATAAAGTAATTGACTCGGACCGAAGGGAAGAATTAAGAATTAACTGCAATGAGTACCCCACCACCACGACGAGTTATTCTATCTTTTCTGTAGGATGTAAACGCTGTAGAAAAATTTCAGAATTTGAAAATATTTATAACAAATTATATATAATATATAATACTAAATATAAAAATAAAAAAAAAAAAAAAAAAAGTTTGTTTTTACAATAAAATTAATTTAATTTGAATTACTAATAAAATGACTATATATAATTACACTGTACCAACAATTAAATAGCAACACGTTGTTGCATTATGTAAACAAACCAATTCAAGTGAGCGTGAAATATGATCACCCACTTATGAGCTACGCTAAGTCAGCATTCCCACGCTGACCGCCTGTAGTATGCGCATATATACACATAAGACTCTCTCTCTAATATGCCTTATTTATCAGCGCATACTCATATAGTATATTATATACATAAATGCAGCCGTTCACTTGCCGACATAACCGGCAGCGCAGCCACATGCCTTTAGCATATACATAGGCTAAGCATACAATATATTTTAGTAAATAAAACATTCTATAAACCACAATCCAATGGCACAGACGTGGTCTGGGTTTTCCATATTTTGGGGAAGTTTCTCTCCTGCAAGCACGCATAAAACACATTGAAAAAGGAGTCCGGATGCAAAGACAGCGCCATCTTTAGAGCACAATTCGGTATGCCATCGGGGCCAGGAGCTTTAGAGGCATTCAGGCATCTGGCTATCGCAAGCACTGCGCTCGACGTTACTAAGTCGCATATAGGAGACTCCACCATAGCGAGGGGTGCTATCGCATTGTTGTGTGCCGATGGTTGGAGGGGAAACAGTGTCTCAACTATTAGCTTCAGTTCACCGGCGTCCGTTGGTGATGCTTGCTTGCCGCTGTAGAGCCTTTTAACCACAATTTTGTATGCCTTGCCCCACGGGTCGTATTCGGCCGAGTCGCAGAGTTCGAGAAAGCAGTCTCTTTTCTCTTGCGGATCGCTAGCTTCAGCCTTTTTCGTGCCGTTTTATATACGCCTTACCATTCGCGGAAATCGGATCTACCCCTTGCCCGCTGATAGCACCTTCTGGCCTGGAGACAGGATTTTCGGGCATTGGCTATGTCATCGCTCCACCAATTCGTTGTCGTGTGGTGTCTGGCGAATGGTTGCCGTTTGGCCATGCTTCGATTGCAGGCTGAAGTGAGTTGTGCCATTAGCTGGGTTGCTCGTGTTTCAGCTCTGCCATCTGTGATGAGCGATTCCAGCGACGTGGATAACTCTTGGGCATTAAAAGTTTCTGGCCGATACGCGTTTTGCTGGGGCATCCAAGCATTCCTCAATCCTATGTGGCTTCCAATGGTGGTCAGAATAATAGTATGTGTCGCTAATCTGCCATTGGGCGCTGCTGAAGAGCGAAGAGCTTACAAATGTAAGATCGACAATGGATCCCAGTCCTGTTCTACTGAAGGTGTGACTAGTAACAGTGTTCAGCAGCGCTAAGTCCAGGGGAGCAAAGATCTCAAGCAGGGTGCGGCCTTTGCTATTTGTCACCAGACTGCCCCATTCTTCGGCCCACGCGTTGAAATCGCCCGCCACCACGACTCTAGAGCGCCCTCTAACATCGTCTGCCAGTTCGTCGAGGATGCCGGAATACTCGTTTAATGCAAGACTTGGCGCCAGATAGCAGCTATACAGCCACGTATCTCCCAATTTTGCTCTAACGAATCCGTTAAAAGGCTTGGCGTCTTTTAATAGCCTCAGGGATCGGCTGCCGCATAGCCACAACGCGGATTTTCCACTTGTATCAGCTACCCAAGTCCTGGCACAACCAGCTTCACAATGGTGTGGCTCGCTGATGATTGCCACATCAATGTGTTGCCTCTCCAGGTTTGTTCGAGAAGCGCTTGGGCGGCAATGCAATGATTAAGGTTAATTTGAATTAACCTTAACATTTCATTTTGTCGAGGGCCTCGCGATACGCCGGCCACCTAAAGCTGCCTGTAGCATGGTCCGAGCTCTTTTTCTACTGCGCTCGCAGAGTAAACATTTCGGCGGCTTGGTACACCCTTTTGCCTCGTGGCCTTTTACTCCGCACTTGAAGCATGGCCCTCTGAGATCTTCCTGGCTGCGGCATCTTAGGGCAATATGCCCATATTCCAAGCACCTGAAGCAGCGTTTTGGTTGGAGGACTTGCCGGACACGGCACATCACCCAGCCAATGCGCAGCTTGGTGCTCTCCAGTAACTTCGTTGCGCTTGCTGCTGCCAGGCTTATGGTGGCTATTTGAGACCCGTCCTTCATCGCACGGAGCGATTTGATCGCTTCTGTGGATAGGGAAGGGTCTGCAATGGCAGCGCCAACTGCCAATATGACCTCCTCCTTGGTCGCCAGCTCATCCAGATCCCGGATTTCAACCTGGGACATCTCCTGCAGTATTTTAACCACCGCATGCCCGCCCAGGGCCTTCCCAACTGCCATCTGGAGCTCTTCCCGACTGTGGACAGGTTTTCTGCTAAGGCATACCAGAAGATCGCCCTTTGCAGTCTTCATGATACCCTGCACATCTCCACTTAGGTGCGTAAGCGTAGGGTCACTCTTGACGACTCGCAGGATATCCGAATAGCTATATCCGTCAGACACAGTTATCGCGTCCGCACGGAAACGTTTGTGGGGCTGCTGTCGTCTCTTGACCCTAGACCAGCCAAGAGCCTTCCCGTTTGCGTCGTTTCCCGGCTTTTCACTCTCTGATGAGTTAGCTGGGGCGGGCACAACTTTTTTGTTCGGCACTTGCCGCTTAGATCGCTTTGTGGGGGTCTTCCGCTGCTCGGAGCTTGGTTCTCTTTGGCGTTTTGGGGTACCCGATGGTGCGGATCCAGCGTAATGCCCCTGCGCTGCTCGTACGCTTGTTGCCCATTTAAGCACGGGCGAGGTTTGCGCTTCCTTGGATGCCTTCGTTGCCTTTTCTGGATTATCTGTGCGTAGCAGATCCATGGCCACCTTTTGCAAGTTGACCAGATAGGCGAATTCCTTCCGCATCAGCGTGTTGACGTGCCTTTGGCCATGCAGTAACGCCGAGAGGCCATCTCTCCACGCCCATTATCTCCAACGCCCCCTTTAGGGTGGTTGGCTCCTCCTTCGATACAGCCACCGGAGATAGCGAAGCTGAGTTACACACCGCAACTTGGCTTATCTGCACTGGCGGTGGTG
This sequence comes from Drosophila repletoides, assembly GCA_018150835.1. Classification (NCBI taxonomy): domain Eukaryota; kingdom Metazoa; phylum Arthropoda; class Insecta; order Diptera; family Drosophilidae; genus Drosophila; species Drosophila repletoides. Next base: position 533,760 of record JAECWQ010000228.1, read on the forward strand.
TTCTCTGCAGCGCTGGGCGCCGCACAAAGGCCTACAGCTCATCGTCCATCTTGCGTATTCTGCCTGGGCAGACCCACGATGGCCAGAGATTTCCCTGTGGCGTACGACAGCTGGGGGTTATACCGCCCTGACTCGGTCACCAGAGCCCCGTTATGAGCACCGCCGCAGCGGAGGGGTTGGAAATTAGTCAGTTCCGCGACTTTCTGCTCCAAACTGCCCAAGTAGCCTACGGTGCACAATTCTACCTAAAAGTAGGCACTGTGCTAGGTGGCTCCTGGGGGTATGCACCACTATTTATGTTCAACTGTTGATGTAATCGCTGATCAGTTGATTAGCTAATACACGAACCAGCTTGTCCAGTGATATTAACACGCGAACAGGTGGTAGTGCGCGTTGATTTCCAACACTACGCACAGCTGATTTTTGTGTACATACAGCGAATATTCCAGAAAGAATCGGCGGGAATGTTGTTGCTGCTCCCAATTGGATGAAAAGAAAGGAAGACGAGTCCGATACAGCGCTCTCATCGCCCACGACAGGAACTGGGATTGTAAACGCGGCAACACACGACCGGCCGGCAGCCTGGGGTATGTAGCGCCACTAAGAATAGCCACACACTAAGGTTTAACAATTCACAGGTTAAAAGGCGAATTAAAAACCGAATTAGAACTGAAAGGACGGACCGTCTCAGAAAATACGTCTGCACTTGGTGAAAGTTCTTTCTTCTTCTCTACGTGTGTGCGAGTGTGTGTGAGTGTTTTTATTTTTTTTATATTCATATTTATTCTCTTAAGTTTAGATTTAAATTTACAATTTACATATTTCCTATAACTAATATTAATTCTAGGACAGGATGGGTAAAGCTTAGCGTCCGCGGTACGACCGCGAAGCAATGCTTCGCGGACATATTGCTTTACCTATCCTAGTCTGTCAGTCTTCTCCGGCTGCGCTCCTCTCTTCTCAGCTCTGTCATCATGACTGCTGCGAAGTTGCTGACCGCTTCCCACTTTTCTGCCGAGTGCAACATGCTCGGCACCAGGCTATTGACAGTAATGGAACCACCCAACTTCCGCTCCAGTATCAGCCTGTGTTGGTCGAAGCGTCTGCAGCGGAATATCACGTGGTACGCATCCTCTACCACTTGGTGTCCACATGAAGGGCATTCATCGGAAGTGTCGTGTCCGAAGCGTTTAAGGTAGCTTCGAAAGCAACCGTGACCTGACAGCATCTGGGTCAGATAAAAATTTATCTGCCCATGTCTCCTTCCGAGCCACTTCTCCAAGTTGGGAATCAGCTGGTGCGTCCAGCGCCCCTTTGTTGAGCGATCCCACTGCGTCTGCCACTGTTCAATGCTGCGCCGCCTTGCATCGGGCCGCGATATTCGTGTAGCATCGGTATTTCCCTTTGAAGCTCGTTTCAGCAGATCTGCCTCAAATACAAGCTCGGCGATCGGGATCATTCCTGCTAGCACCAAGGCCGAGTCATCCGAAATTGTTTTAAATGCGCAACAGACTAGGATTGCACTCAGTCTGTATGTGGCGCAGATCCCACGGCGGTAGCTGGGAACTGCCATCGCTCTGCTCCATATTGGCGCTGCATACAGCATGATTGCCTTGGTGACGCTCGTTAGCAGCTGTCTGCGTATCTGCTTTGGGCCTCGAGTGTTTAGCAATATCCTGGAGAGCGATCTGTTTGAAACAGCCGCTTTTGAGTTGGCAAATTCCAGGTGCTCCCTGAACGACAGCCTAGTGTCCAGCATGACGCCAAGGTATTTGATTGCCCGTTTAGAGGCAACCACGGACTCGCCAACCATTATGCTCACCGTCTCCACTTTCTTGCGGCTGCTCACCAGGACTGCCTCGGTCTTGTGCGCTGCTAATATTAGGCCAGCAGAAGCTAGCCACCGGTTTACCTGCGCGATACAACTGTTGCATGCCACCTCACCAGATCGCAGTTCTTTCGCGACGATCACGATGGCTACATCATCGGCGAAGCCAACTATTTGAGTGCCCTCCGGTACTGTGAGACGCAGCACTCCATCGTACATAATGTTCCAAAGGAGCGGGCCCAGTACTGATCCTTGCGGCACCCCAGCGAACACTCGATAAACCTGTTGGCCTTCGTCGGTAGCATATTGCAGCGTTCTACCGTTGAAATAGCTGCTGATTATTGCCACGAGCTGCTCAGGAACTCCAAATTCTGCTAAGGCGCTTATTATGGCGTCCCACCTTGCAGTATTGAATGCATTCTTTATGTCTAAAGTTGCAATGAGACAATACTGCTTGGAGCCGCCGTCCCAGCGTGTGCCTTGTATAGCTTCTGACGCTATGCCGGTGACTTTGCTCAAGGCGTCGATTGTGGATCTCGCCTTCCTGAACCCGAATTGGTTGGGGGATAACCCTCCCGCTCTATCGATGGCTGCCTCCAGCCTGGTACTTATTATCTTTTCCAGCACTTTCCCTGCCGTGTCCAACAGGCAGTTTGGCCTGTAGGAAGAGGCATCTTCAAGTGGCTTTCCCGGCTTTGGTAAAAGTACCAGGGTCTGGGTTTTCCATATATCGGGGAAGATTCTCTCCTGGCGATGTCATCGCTTCACCAATACGTTGGCGTGTGGTGTCTGGCGAATGGCTGCCGTTTACCATGCTTCGATTGCAAATAGAGATCATTTCCCTTGCCAAACGTTTCATCAAATAAATTTCTACTCACTTTAGAAATGCCTACGCCTTGCCAATTTCTGATAAATTAGTTATTTTCTTGTACTTTCTAGGAAAGTTGTGGAAAACTAAACAAATAAGATTAAATTGATTAATAAACTTTTGAAATATTTAATTAAATTGCTCGCACACAAATGTTCTTTAAAGGATTCTCTAAGCGGCAACTGTATTTCTATGTTTGCATATTTCCTGTGCAGCTGTCGAGGCCGTCAGTTCAGTTCCTTTAAGCCATAAACAATTTTGTTGACAAGTTGCATACGTAATTATTAGATTCAACTGGAGCTGCTGCCGCTGCTGCTGGTAGCTCATTACTAGACGCATCTCCAGAAAGTATGCTATACAATCTTAATCGCATTTGCATATTGTTTTTTTGCCTGTTTTTCTATTCCATTTTGTGTCCTTCTCTCTGTTTCTCTCTGTGAGTCACATTTGCCTTATTTCATTTTAATTTGCTTGTGGTTTTCTTATCTCAGCCATAGATTGTGGTGCAACTCTTTAAATGAAATGCGAAAAAATAATTGTGAATATTATAAACATGTGTGTGTCTCTCTCCTTATGTATTATGCATAAATCACACAGACAATTAAATGCCTTGTTTTGTTTTCAATACATTACATATGTAAATTGACAAGAAATAAATTGTGTGGTAGAAATTATGCGAAAAGCTTGTCTCTTCTTTCTCATAATTACAGTGGTAATAGCCCACTGTGCGATGTGGTAATAGCCCCAATGTGGTAATAGCCCCAAGGTAAATATCTCCTCTCTCTTTATCTCTTTGCCTTCTTGGTAATACCTTGAAGGTAAGAACCTTCTCTCTCTTTCTTGGGCTTCTTCTTTATACAAAATAAATTCAAATAAAACAACAATCTTGAGAAGGATATTAATTCAAGTTTCTCTGAGAAAACTCCAACTGTCTTTTAAACAATGAAAACTCAAGAAAACTGGATCGATTTTCATTATAATTTTGGCGTTGACTTTTCGTAGAATGATCTGGCTTTCATGTATATTGATTCATTCATTTATTCATTTTTATTTCATGTAGATTGATGAAGATGAAGCTTCAATTATTGAATTTTCATTTGAAAAATCTTGAAATTTTCAGCTTAAAGCTCTGACTGGGCTCAAAAATTTTATCCAAATTGAAACCGGATTTGCCTGATAATGGTTTGGTGGTTGGCAGCCATTTTTCTTTCGATGTACACAGAAAAGACACGTTAAATTAAAAAAAATAAGTTACACACACAATCTGTGTTGCTTTTCTTATTACTTGGAAATTGTAATCTTGGGCCCCATCTGAGATATAATGACAAATATTTCAAACAATTCGCAATGTTGTATTAATTTAAACTAGTAAATAAAATAAAAACTTGTCAAAATTATAAAATATAATAATATAACAGACCTTACTACTTCCATTGGAGATCTCAACTAATTAATAAATAAAACTAGTAAAGGAAAGCTTTCTTTGTAAATTTAGTTCCCACGGAGGACATTTGATATAGTAGTCCGGTCTGAACAATTTTAAATTAAATTTTCAAAAAGTCTAAAAACTAATTTAATTATTGAAACAAAATGCAGACCCAATCCCAAATCCAAGGTTCAAGGTCACCTAGAGGCGATCTGCGTATTGTACCCAAATCCTTGCATAATAATTAATATGCTAACCGCCAAAGAGTGATAAATGCGCTTTGTTTTTCTTCCTAACTTCCAAATTTATTTTAACTTCGAAAATTTTTTGAACCTAAGGTCGAGCCAAACATAACCATACGAAGAATTTAAATAGGCATATTCTCAACAGTAATTTCCAAGTCTAGGAAAATAAATCCATCTTCCTTCGACATCCACTGTTTCCGATATATTTCGATATCTTCGTTTCCACAACGAAAAAGCACTGAATACAATCATCGTCTCAACAAATATTCAAGAAGCTGATTAAGTAATATGCTGTGAACTCGCAGTTTTTTTTGTTAACTGAATGTTTTACAGAATTGTAAGACTCAAGAGAAACGAAATAAAGCCCCAGCATACTTTGATTATTGTGAAAGTTTGAAACACTTTCCAGACCAAAATTTCAATACCTTTAAGATTCTATAAAAGAGCTCAGAAATTGAGCCTCAGCCAACTAAGGTTATGGTACCAACATTTCAATACCTTCAAAACATATTAAACATAAACATGTTAATATTAATTTAAAAATTATTAAGAGACCGTACCAGAACCGAAAAATTTATTCGATACAGAACCCGTTCTGTTTGGAAAGAAGAACAGGAACCAATGAATAAGATTCGGTAGAAATTAAATTTATTTTTTCACTCAGACGAGAGTCATTAAAGGACTTCCTCTAAACAAAACGGACCAATTAATTGACATTAAAAAAATTATGTACTTATCCCATCCGAGTGGAGAGGGTCACGAGTCATTGAGTTACATTATGGGTGTGGTGGGACCTCGGCCCTCTGCAGCTCGTTAAAAATAGGAATTTTCTTTTTTTAATACGCCTTCAGTCGGGCTTAAGCTTTATTATGTTTAAGATAATTATGTGGGAGTACAAGAAAAGGCAGAGAGAGAGAGAGAGTACCTTTAGTATCCTTCGTCGGCTTGTCTGCATATAAATCAAAGCTTAATTTATAAGTGGGCGTGGCATATGTGAAGGAGATTTTGGGAGTGTATATTACCTGACTAATGTCGTAAAAATACGATTTTATTGCCGGCGGTAATCTGCATTTTGAATTTGCTGTGTTTCGACGCTGTAAGGACTCGTTGAGCTCGCAGGACTCTTTAAAATTAGTTTAATAGCAAAATTTAGACTTCTTTTTATGTTGACGGCTTTTAGGCTTTGTTTTTATAAAGTTCTTTCCCCACCAATATGAAAACTTAAGTTGAAACTTGTTAAGTTGACAGGTAGCAGATGGAATATGGAAAACTTCTCCCATGCGACTAATTCTCCACAAGTCAATTGAAATTTATTACACACAACACATGCACAACTGAACCATCCCCACTCACCCCCTCAAAGCTTGTTTAACTGCAAAAATATTTGTATATTGTGTCTATTATGCTGACTTTACACACCCTCCCCTAATACCCTACAGCGGGGGAGCCTTTAGCTTCCCTATAATAATTTACAAAGCATTTTACGCATCGCTTCGCTTGCCATCTGCATTAGCCGCAAAGTCAGTTTTTAAAGAGTCTTGGCGGGGGTGTGTTTTGGTTAGGGGCCGGAGCAAGTAATGTCTGCATTATCTAAATATGGGGGAAAAAAATACAATTGTCAGAGACCGCGTCAACCGTCAACAACATCAGTATTTTCTTACCGCTCCGCCGTGTGATAAAAATTCAGAGCAATTAACCGCAAATTAATTCGGGAAAAGACGCTCAGGGTATGCATAAGTACTTGTGCTTCTGCTGCCCATGAAAAACTTATCAAATCCTCATCAAATAAATAAATAAAAGAAATACAATATAAAATCTTAGTGAAACAAATGCCAACGTGTAAGAGCATAAGCTCTGAAAGAAATCAAAAAATGAGCCAAACTCGCGCTCGGCAGCAACAACAACCAGACGAACGTCGACTGTCGTCAATTCAGAATAACGACTATTTCTCTATACGCGCTGACGAAGAAACAATACCAACAACAACTGCATCACTGCAAGTGAACATGCACGATCTCTGTCGCCAGGTTCATTATGCTCAAGCAGCATAACGGAAAGTGGATCGTGGAGTGTCCAGTGCCCGTCCCCCGACCCCTACTACCTAACTAATAAACTGCTGATTACAACAATGACCAGTACTATGTCCGCGCTAACTACTGTGTCTTCGTTGTCAACAACAACAACAACGACAACAACATCAACAACAGCAGTTTCACAGCAACCGATATCGTCAGCTGAAGTCGAGAAGGTCCCCCAGTCCCTACCAAAAAATAAGCAAAATAGTAGTGGAACGCTAGTACAGACTGGGCTCGATCGTTAAGTACAAATAAAGCGAAAATTAAGCCCGCAAGCAATAAAGAACACAATTTCACCTAAAATAACGAAAACGTCTGAAAGCACTGAACTTAAAAAAACATTGACGAACAATAGATTTGCAATCTTCAGTGACCAGAATTAAAATGAAAACGACAGAATTAGTCAAAAAGCTAACGGACTCACTTGGAGATGGTAAATTCTACGTCAGCTCGATAAAAAGGGGTAACATTTACGAAACAAAAATTCAAGTAAATGAAGAACAAAACTATCGATCTGTGGCAAGTCTCTTGATTATGAAAAAATTAACTATTACAGCTATCAACTTAAAAGTAGCAAAGGTCTTCAAGTTGTTATAAAAGGGATCGAACCAACAGTTCCAGTCAAGGAGCTAATAGATAGGCTTAAGGATAAGGGCTTTGAAGTCAAAACGGCTATGAGTATAATAAATAGAAATAAAATCCCCCAACCAATGTTCAAGGTAGAATTGATACCTGACAGTATCCACGTAGGTAAAAATTATGTACAGGGATACGGACATACTAAAACTTATTGCACCCTACGTGCCGTTTGCGTTGTGTGCGGCGACGTACATCTTACTGAAATAAGGAGGCTAATAAGTAGGACCAATCTGCAAAAAATGTAGTAACTGTGGGGGTAACCAAACCGCCAACTATAGAGGATGCCCTGTGTATAAGGAGTTAAACAGTCGTCTAAACCAGCAAAAAATTGCTTCTTGAAACCCAGCCATAAGGCTAAACTTGCCTTACATACCATCAAATACAACTCCAGGCGTTTCTTTTGCTAAAGCGTGAAGTTACAACGAGTCGTACGCCTCAGTCACTAAAAATAACTTTCAACAAGCCACTGACATAATACAGCATCGGGCAGCGATGCCATTTATTCCTTCCCAAAATGCCACTGAAAATCCATCCAGTTTATCTAGTGGAACAGAATCAATGCTGGCTACATTAACAAATACAATGGTACCAATACAACAAACGATGCAGAAAATCATGCGTAACCAAAATCTCCTAATGGAGCTCTTAATCAACAAACTTGCCTAAATGGCTCCTTTAAATATATCCTTTTGGAATGCGAATGGCCTTTCACAGCACAAAAACAAACTCTTGCAGTTTCTTGATCACTATAACATCGACGCCATGCTTATATCAGAAACTCACCTAACAAGCAAAAATTATTTCCAATCAAGGGCTATAGTTTTTATGCGACGAATCATCCCGATGGCAACGCTCATGGAGGCACCGGCATTCTAATCAAGTGCCGCATCAAACATTACCTGTTGCCATCATTTACAACAACTTATGTACACGCAACATCAATTCGTATCGAAGCTCAAAGCGGTTATTTAAACGTAACCGCAGTATACTGCCCACCTCGGTTCTCCATATCTGAAGCAGAATTTGTAAAATTCTTCAACCTGTTAGGTGACAGGTTTATAGCAGCTGGTAACTACAATGCTAAGCACAGCCACTGGGGATCTGGGCTCAGTAACCCGAAAGGAAAACATCTTTATAATGCCATAATCACACCACGAAATAAACTTGACTTTATTTTCCGGGAAGGCCCACATATTGGCCCACAGATCCAAAACAGCAGCCCGACTTAATTGATTTTTCTGTTACGGGAAGAGTGCCGCAAGATCAGTTTAATGTGGAGCACTTAACAGATCTATCATCGGATCACTCGCCAATCTTACTGCACCTCTATGACCACCCACAGTTCTCTGAACGACCACATTTCCTCACTTGCAACAAAACAGATTGGCTGAAGTACAGGAAATACATAAGTTCTCACATTGAAGACTGCCCAAACATTGGCTGTAAAGATGACATAGATAGATCAGCTGAAACACTAACGTCTCTCTGGCTGCAAAACACTCCACTCCAATAATTACAGCTAATAAACTTTATAACAGTAATCGGGCTCCCAGACTTATTGAAGAGCTACTACGCGACAAGAGAAGTCTTCGGAGAGAATGGCAAGCCCATAGATCCCCTGCCTCAAAGGAGCGGTTAAAAATAGCCAACCGTTTACTACTCAAAGCCCTAGAAGATGAACGAAACTTACAGCAAAAACACTACATGAAGCAACTCGCCCCAAACAACAAACGATTTCCATTGTGGAAAGCCAAGTCAGGCGTATGCCTACGAATCGAGACTGAGTCACCATTGCGACTCGGAGCAACGAAGAAAAGGCAAATATATTTGCCAACCACTTAGAAAATGTCTTCAAACCACATCCACCAACAAACGGCTTTTTGCTCCCAACTATCAACAATCTTGAAGCCACTATGCCCATCACATTCCGAGCAGAAGACGTTACAGGGGTCATAAAGGACCAAGTCAGAAATCAAAAAAAGGCACCGGGTCACGATCTCATCTCCCTAAAATGATCATAGAATTGCCGAGCTATGCAGTATATTTTCTCACCATAATATTCAACCAAATGATGAAATGGGGTTATTATCCCCAACAATGGAAAAAATCAATCTTTAAACAATATCAACATTCCACAAACCAATGAAGTAACATACCTTGGTGTCCACCTGGATAGACGGCTTACTTGGCGCAAACATATTGAAGCGAAGAGAAACCAACTGATATTAAAAGCTAGTAATCTACATTGGCTTATAAACGTCCGTTCACCACTAAGGCTCGAGTACAAAGTCCTTTTATATAAAGCAACGCTTGCGATAGTAACCTCGAATTAACCAAAGAGAGCTCAATCGAAAATACTAAGAACTATCATTGGGGTACCTTGGTATGTACGGAATGAAAATATCCATAAATACCTAAATGTTGAAATTGTTAAACCCGAAATTAAAAAGGTGAAAACCAAGTATCAGGTTAAGCTTCAGTCCCATCCAAATAGACTTGCGCAGTCTCTAACAAGGCAGGTTAACCATACACGACTCCGGCAAAGAGACCTCCCCACCCAGCAGTAATAGTTAGGGCCGTATTTTAAGAAATTAATTGTTATTAGTAACCAAGTACTTTAATTTAAGATTTAATTACTTTTCGTTAGTTTCTAAGTGACAAGATTCAATAAATTAAAAATACCATTAAAAAAAAAAAAAATTTCTGGCAAAAGAAGTTATTTATTTGCACCCTTCCAATTAAAAAAGTAATAAAAAACTATTGGTAATTATATTAATTAAAAATGGCTTAAAAATAGACCCAATAATAGCCTTTCCTTACTAGTTCGATTTGTAGAAAAGAGAAAGACATCTGATATTTTACTTAATTTAAGAATGAATGAGCCAGAGAAATATACAATAAAATTAAACTAAGTCTTGGATAAGACAAGATAAATTTCTTTTTACAATCTTAGAAATTATAACTACATTTTAATGGATGAAATGTTGGTACTATAACCTTAGTAGGCTGAGGTTCAAAGGTATTAAGGATATGGAAATTTTGGTCTGGAAAGTGTTTCAAACTTTCACAATAATCCAAGTAGGCTGTGTCTCCATTTCGTCTTTCTTCAGTCTTGCAATACTTTGAAGCATTCAGTTGAACAAATTGCTTCGAATACACAACATCAAAAGAAACAAAATTCAGAAAAAAATGTAAAAACCTAAAACAAAAAAACAAATTTTTGCTTCATAACTATGTCGATAAAACACAAAAAAAAAGTCAAATCTAATTTTTTTACTTGATCTAAAATAAAACACAACTACAAACCCGTTAGATTTAAGCATAAAGTGATTTTTTATATATATATTTTTTTTATATTTTTCCGCGAATACGAACAATACACAAACAATGGATACTCTTATTTATTTACCCGGATGGATCTACTATATAGCTAATAGCTTTCAAAACTCGGATAGTAAGTAAAGGATATTTCCCCATGGAATAAAGCTCAAGGTTTTTGCTTTTCCTCAGGGATAACTATGATGAGCTGGAAAGGATAAGAACTGGACTCTGGACATGATGTCTGAGAGTTTACAGCTTATTATTTATTCAGCTTCTTCTTGATACTTGGAATATTTGTTGAGACGATTATTGTATTCAGTGCTTCTTCGTTGTGGAATCGTTGGCTGTCGAAGGAAGATGGATCTATTTTCGTAGCCATTTTCAGTTGGGAAATTACTGTTTCAGTTCTGTAATGAAAATATATCTATTTAAATTTTTCGTATGGTTATGTTTGGCTCTTTTTTGCTGCTTGGAAAAATTTTAGTTAAAATAAATTTCGAACTTAGAAGAAAATAATGTGTATTAATCATTCTTTGGGGGTTGGGATTCTAATTATTATGCAACGATTTGGATCGCCTCCGGGTGGCCCTGAGCCTTGGATATTTAAAACTAAGTAAAAAATAAAGTAATTGCCTGAAAAGAAAATAATTTATTCATCATAAGACAGTTGACATTTCAAAGTAAGTCCCTTTTTTATAATTTTTGGGACAATTGCTAGGAGTAACGGCAAGCCAAAGCTCATTCAATACTACTTTTTTGATACATTGCAAATGTTTGATACTTTGAACACATTTTTATAACAAATTTGAACAATAGTTTAAATAATTATACAAAATTTAAACAAATACGAGTAGAGAAAGATGTTGGCATTCAAACTTTCACTGTTAAAATATCCCTTGCTAATACTCTCTCGTCTGGCCGTACTTTCTCTCTCGGAGTAAGTTTCGCTAAGTTGAGTAGCCCGCCCAAAACGACGACAAAACACGTCGTGGAGCCGAAGGGCAGAGAGAGAGTCGTGTGTGACAAAATAAGGCGTTTCTGGGGCGATGCTACCGACGATGACGAGAAAAATCAGCAGTTCCATTGATAACGCGCTACGAATTGGATCTAAACCAAGCGAGCCAGTCAAACAAACACACGAAGCCGTCGCGGCGTCTCGTCACCAACGAGAAAATAACAACAACGAATTATATCAGAACTGAAAGCCTGAAAGCATATGAGGCGTATGAGTGATATGCCATTCCAGCTGCGGCATTTTTTAACTGTTTCTCTCTGTTTTTTGTGTGTGTGTGTGTGTGTGTGTAAGAAAGAAGCAGCAGGGGAAGCAACAAGAAACAGACAACAAAAACCAGCCACAAGAACTACAAATAAATTAAATGTTTGTTTGCTGCATTGAGCCATAAACTCTCGCTGCAGTTGGCTTGCGTGCTGAAAACAATTTTTTTGTACCTGACCAATTAGCAGATGAACTAAGTGTGAGATTTTAAGAGTTATTGCAGCAAGGACCAGCTCTTAAAGCAAAGAATACAACTACAACTCGTTGCACAGACAAGTACGTTAAATCATTAATAATAAAGATGAATATTACCACTGAGCTCTGAAAAAATACACTTATAAAAATTACTTAATTTATGAAATATTTGGGGTAAATAAATATTTTTTAAATTCACTCTAAAAATACTTTTTTATTTTAAATGTACGATTCAAAAAAGAAAAAAGGAATCTGTTTGCTGAACAAAAAGTTATACTAGATCCTAATGCTGATGTTAGTCTTTTAGTTTCTTAATTAATTAATAAATTAGAATTATAAATTAAATAGATTTAAATATGATTTTTGATATGTAATAAACCTTAATAATAATGGAATTATATCTATAGAATACTCTAGCTATAAATCGATCGATATAAGAGTAAAGCTACACAACAAAGATAAAATATCTTATTTTGAACAACAAATAAAGAGCGAAGTATATGGCATTAAGTATAATATAAATTGAATCTGTTTTTTATCTTACATTTATATTGAAATTTAAATTGAGAGCTTCTAATTCCTTTCTCAAATGCCGCTAGGAATCACTCAGCACTTTGGCCTTAAGCAAGCTAAAAGGAGACGCTCTTAAACTATAATTAATCGATAACTATAATTGGTCACTAATTAGTTTGGCCACACCCATCCAACTTTCATCTCGCGCGTCTCCCCATAAACCTGACCTTCAACCTGAGCCTGAGCAAGGCCAACAGCATTAACCAAAGATTTTAAAACATTTCTTTTATAGGCCACAGCAAGCAGACGGCCTAATTAAACTTTAGGCCAAGGATGCGGTGTGTTTTTTATTCTTATAAAATATATAAAAAAGAAAAAACAAATAAAAAAAATTCTGGTATTTTCATTAAATGTGTCGACATTTTCATTTAACCTTTTTTTTTTGTTGTTGTTTTGTTGGCTTCAAGCCGGTAGCCGACAAGAATTTTTTTGTAATTCTCTGGCTCGCACCCAGTTTCACTTCTGGCTCTGGCGCCCAGACACTGATATTTTTATTTTTGCTAATTAACGTATTCTTTGAGCTCGAGCCCTCATAATTTACATGGGGGCAAATGTTTTATTTTTATATTTGTTTTCGCTCACACAGCAGCTCCACTCTGAGCAGCTTCTGTCTATCTGGCGGCTCTCCTCTCTCGGATAGGGTATGTGCTGTCATCCAGTTGGCGTCGCATAAATTTCTATATATACTAGTATTTTCCGTTAGTAGTAGTAGTAGTAGTAGTAGGCAATACTCCTTCCATCCCCCGTTTAACTCGGCTTTCACTTTCGAATTGGCTCTGAAAGTGACTTAATGAGCTGCGGAAGTTAATGTGCAACTTTTGCTTGGACTTGTTTTTCGTACGCTTTTCGCTGGCAAAATTTTTTTGCATATTTGGCTTAATTCTGTTATATATCTGTTTTATACCATTATGCTCCCATTATGACTGGCAAGTTATTTTCATCTATTTTTTTTCTTCTATTTTTGCTCTGTGGGCCTTGTCTTAATTGGCTTAATTAACATGCTCGACCATTTGTCAAGCTCTGACTGGCCTGGAAAATTGCGGATTCTCTTTAAAGCTGCTCAGACCATCTACAGAAAAAGAGATAAATTAAATGTTGCTTAAAAAAGATAGAAAAGTCAAAATTTCTACCTGAAAACTTTCTAAGATAGTTGTCAATTTTATAATCATAGTTTCAGATTGAAAAGCTCAATTTAAGCGTATTTCTTATATGATAAAAAAATTAATCTCAGATGAATGATACAAATAAATTGCAGTGGATCGAAGTTGATCCTAGTAGCAGGAGTCTGCTAACTGCCAAGGCAATGAAAAAAGGACGAAAGGAAATATTTACCAGTGTTAGTAATTTTGTCCTCCTTTTTCCCCATTTTCTGCAAACATCGTTAGATTTAATTTGTTGCCAATATTGATTGAACTCATTAATGTGTGTTTATATTGATTAGGCAAGGAGGCAAAGAGCGCCTACTCCTTTTTTAGAACAAATACATTAAAATATATTCTGTATATCAGCCAAGGTCAGAGGACTTTCAAGCCGTGTATCATGGCTGCAGCTGCAGTTCTCTAAATAGTGACATGCCTCCAAATATCCTTTTAGATCCATTAAATACATATGCATATCTCTATCCAATACATCCTCTGATATTGACAGTTTGTTCTCTTTAAAAACTTCCCAACGTTGCATGCTATCTATCAGATCCTTGCAGAAATGCAATTGATTTACACTCAAGCCCTTCGACTTTTTAACGTATTTGGCTGAGAGCGGGAAGAGTTAACAACAGACTCGATACTGCACGCTTTTTTACTTACTCGTTCTAGGAATATGGTTTACTTGAATCTCTCGTGTGGCTCTCATGAAAGCCTTGGCTCATAGATCTTGGACACATTGGGCGGCTGGACTCTCATGCAAGTATTGACAGGATCAAACCCTGGAAATGGTACCCAAGTGAAGGCAGTGCCATCATTTGCAACAAGTTATGTACACGCAACATCAATTCGTATCGAAGCTCAAAGCGATTATTTAAACGTAACCGCAGTATACTGCCCACCTCGGTTCTCCATATCTGAAGCAGAATTTGTAAAATTCTTCAACCTGTTAGGTGACAGGTTTATAGCAGCTGGTAACTACAATGCTAAGCACAGCCACTGGGGAACTGGGCTCAGTAACCCGAAAGGAAAACATCTTTATAATGCCATAATCACACCACGAAATAAACTTGACTTTATTTTCCGGGAAGGCCCACATATTGGCCCACAGATCCAAAACAGCAGCCCGACTTAATTGATTTTTCTGTTACGGGAAGAGTGCCGCAAGATCAGTTTAATGTGGAGCACTTAACAGATCTATCATCGGATCACTCGCCAATCTTACTGCACCTCTATGACCACCCACAGTTCTCTGAACGACCACATTTCCTCACTTGCAACAAAACAGATTGGCTGAAGTACAGGAAATACATAAGTTCTCACATTGAAGACTGCCCAAACATTGGCTGTAAAGATGACATAGATAGATCAGCTGAAACACTAACGTCTCTCTGGCTGCAAAACACTCCACTCCAATAATTACAGCTAATAAACTTTATAACAGTAATCGGGCTCCCAGACTTATTGAAGAGCTACTACGCGACAAGAGAAGTCTTCGGAGAGAATGGCAAGCCCATAGATCCCCTGCCTCAAAGGAGCGGTTAAAAAAAGCCAACCATTTACTACGCAAAGCCCTAGAAGATGAACGAAACTTACAGCAAAGACACTACATGAAGCAACTCGCCCCAAACAACAAACGATTTCCATTGTGGAAAGCCAAGTCAGGCGTATGCCTACGAATCGAGACTGACTCACCATTGCGACTCGGAGCAACGAAGAAAAGGCAAATATATTTGCCAACCACTTAGAAAATGTCTTCAAACCACATTCAGCAACAAACTGCTTTTTGCTCCCAACTATCAACAATCTTGAAGCCACTATGCCCATCACATTCCGAGCAGAAGACGTTACAGGGGTCATAAAGGACCAAGTCAGAAATCAAAAAAAGGCACCGGGTCACGATCTCATCTCCCCCTAAAATGATCATAGAATTGCCGAGCTATGCAGTATATTTTCTCACCATAATATTCAACCAAATGATGAAATGGGGTTATTATCCCCAACCATGGAAAAAATCAATCTTTAAACAATATCAACATTCCACAAACCAATGAAGTAACATACCTTGGTGTCCACCTGGATAGACGGCTTACTTGGCGCAAACACATTGAAGCGAAGAGAAACCAACTGATATTAAAAGCTAGTAATCTACATTGGCTTATAAACGTCCGTTCACCACTAAGGCTCGAGTACAAAGTCCTTTTATATAAAGCAGATCTGAAACCAATTTGGACATATGGGTCCGAGCTATGGGGCAACGCTTGCGATAGTAACCTCGAATTAATCCAGAGAGCTCAATCGAAAATACTAAGAACTATCATCGGGGCACCGTGGTATGTACGGAATGAAAATATCCATAAATACCTAAATGTTGAAATTGTTAAACCCGAAATTAAAAAGGTGAAAACCAAGTATCAGGTTAAGCTTCAGTTCCATCCAAATAGACTTGCGCAGTCTCTAACAAGGCAGGTTGGCCATACACGACTCCGGCAAAGAGACCTCCCACCCAGCAGTAATAGTTAAGGAATTAATTGTAATTAATAACCAAGTGCTTTAGATTAAGATTTAATTACTTATCGTTAGTTTCTAAGTGAGAAGATTCAATAAATTAAAAATACCATTAAAAAAAAAAAAAAAAATTTCTGGCAAAAGAAGTTATTTATTTGCACCCTTCCAATTAAAAAAGTAATAAAAAACTATTGGTAATTATATTAATTAAAAATGGCTTAAAAATAGACCCAATAATAGCCTTTCCTTACTAGTTCGATTTGTAGAAAAGAGAAAGACATCTGATATTTTACTTAATTTAAGAATGAATGAGCCAGAGAAATATACAATAAAATTAAACTAAGTCTTGGATAAGACAAGATAAATTTCTTTTTACAATCTTAGAAATTATAACTACATTTTAATGGATGAAATGTTGGTACTATAACCTTAGTAGGCTGAGGTTCAAAGGTATTAAGGATATGGAAATTTTGGTCTGGAAAGTGTTTCAAACTTTCACAATAATCCAAGTAGGCTGTGTCTCCATTTCGTCTTTCTTCAGTCTTGCAATACTTTGAAGCATTCAGTTGAACAAATTGCTTCGAATAGACAACATCAAAAGAAACAAAATTCAGAAATTTTTGCTTCACAACTATGTCGATAAAACACAAAAAATAAAAGTCAAATCTAATTTTTTACTTGATCTAAACTAAAACACAACTACAAACCCGTTAGATTTAAGCATAAAGTGATTTTTTATATATATTTTTTTTTATATTTTTCCGCGAATACGAACAATACACAAACAATGGATACTCTTATTTATTTACCCGGATGGATCTACTATATAGCTAATAGCTTTCAAAACTCGGATAGTAAGTAAAGGATATTTCCCCATGGAATAAAGCTCAAGGTTTTTGCTTTTCCTCAGGGATAACTATGATGAACTAGAAAGGATAAGCACTGGACTCTGGACAGGATGTCTGAGAGTTTACAGCTTATTATTTATGCAGCTTCTTCTTGATACTTGGAATATTTGTTGAGACGATTATTGTATTCAGTGCTTCTTCGTTGTGGAATCGTTGGCTGTCGAAGGAAGATGGATCTATTTTCGTAGCCATTTTCAGTTGGGAAATTACTGTTTCAGTTCTGTAATGATATATATATCTATTTAAATTTTTCGTATGGTTATGTTTGGCTCTTTTTTGCTGCTTGGAAAAATTTTAGTTAAAATAAATTTCGAACTTAGAAGAAAATAATGTGTATTAATCATTCTTTGGGGTTAGGATTCTAATTATTATGCAACGATTTGGATCGCCTCCGGGTGGCCCTGAGCCTTGGATATTTAAAACTAAGTAAAAAATAAAGTAATTGCCTGAAAAGAAAATAATTTATTCATCATAAGACAGTTGACATTTCAAAGTAAGTCCCTTTTTTATAATTTTAGGGACAATTGCTAGGAGTAACGGCAAGCCACAGCTCATTCAATACTACTTTTTTGATATATTGCAAATGTTTGATACTTTGAACACATTTTTATAACAAATTTTAACAATAGTTTAAATAATTATACAAAATTTAAACAAATACGAGTAGAGAAAGATGTTGGCATTCAAACTTTCACTGTTAAAATATCCCTTGCTAATACTCTCTCGTTTGGCCGTACTTTCTCTCTCGGAGTAAGTTTCGCTAAGTTGAGTAGCCCGCTCAAAACGACGACAAAACACGTCGTGGAGCCGAAGGGCAGACAGAGAGAGTCGTGTGTGACAAAATAAGGCGTTTCTGGGGCGATGCTACCGACGATGACGAGAAAAATCAGCAGTTCCATTGATAACGCGCTACGAATTGGATCTAAACCAAGCGAGCCAGTCAAACAAAGACACGAAGCCGTCGCGGCGTCTCGTCAACAACGAGAAAATAACAACAACGAATTATATCAGAACTGAAAGCCTGAAAGCATATGAGGCGTATGAGTGATATGCCATTCCAGCTGCGGCATTTTTTATTTTATTTAACTGTTTCTCTCTGTTTTTGTGTGTGTACGAGGTGTGCGAGTGTGTGTGTGTGTGTGAAAGAAAGAAGCAGCAGGGGAAGCAACAAGAAACAGACAACAAAAACCAGCCACAAGAACTACAAATTAAATTAAAAGTTTGTTTGCTGCATTGAGCCATAAACTCTCGCTGCAGTTTGGCTTGCGTGCTGAAAACAATTTTTTTGTACCTGAGATTTTAAGAGTTATTGCAGCAAGGACGAGCGCTTAAAGCAAAGAATACAACTACAACTCGTTGCAGAGACAAGTACGTTAAATCATTAATAATAAAGATGAATATTACCACTGAGCTCTGAAAAAAATACACTTATAAAAATTACTTAATTTATGAAGTATTTGGGGTAAATAAATATTTTTTAAATTCACTCTAAAAATACTTTTTTATTTTAAATGTACGATTCAAAAAAGAAAAAAGGAATCTGTTTGCTGAACAAAAAGTTATACTAGATCCTAATGCTGAAGTTAGTCTTTTAGTTTCTTAATTAATTAATAAATTAGAATTATAAATTAAATAGATTTAAATATGATTTTTGATATGTAATAAACCTTAATAATAATGGAATTATATCTATAGAATACTCTAGCTATAAATCGATCGATATAAGAGTAAAGCTACACAACAAAGATAAAATATCTTATTTTGAACAACAAATAAAGAGCGAAGTAAACGGCATTAAGTATAATATAAATTGAATCTGTTTTTTATCTTACATTTATATTGAAATTTAAATTGAGAGCTTCTAATTCCTTTCTCAAATGCCGCTAGGAAGCACTCAGCACTTTGGCCTTAAGCAAGCTAAAAAGGAGACGCTCTTAAACTATAATTAATCGATAACTATAATTGGTCACTAATTAGTTTGGCCACACCCATCCAACTTTCATCTCGCGCGTCTCCCCATAAACCTGACCTTCAACCTGAGCCTGAGCAAGGCCAACAGCATTAACCAAAGATTTTAAAACATTTCTTTTATAGGCCACAGCAAGCAGACGGCCTAATTAAACTTTAGGCCAAGGATGCGGTGTGTTTTTTTATTCTTATAAAATATATAAAAAAACAAATAAAAAAATTCTGGTATTTTCATTAAATGTGTCGACATTTTCATTTAACCTTTTTTTTTTGTTGTTGTTTTGTTGGCTTCAAGCCGGCAGCCGACAAGGATTTTTTTGTAATTCTCTGGCTCTCACCCAGTTTCACTTCTGGCTCTGGCGCCCAGGCACTGATATTTTTATTTTTGCTAATTTACGTATTCTTTGAGCTGGAGCCCTCATAATTTACATGGGGGCAAATGTTTTATTTTTATATTTGTTTTCGCTCACAAAGCAGCTCCACTCTGAGCAGCTTCTGTCTATCTGGCGGCTCTCCTCTCTCGGATAGGGTGTGCTGTCATCCAGTTGGCGTCGCATAAATTTCTATATATACAAGTATTTTCCGTTAGTAGTAGTAGTAGTAGTAGTAGTAGGCAATACTCCTTCCATCCCCCGTTTAACTCGGCTTTCACTTTCGAATTGGCTCTGAAAGTGACTTAATGAGCTGCGGAAGTTAATGTGCAACTTTTGCTTGGACTTGTTTTTCGTACGCTTTTCGCTGTCAAAATTTTTTTGCATATTTGGCTTAATTCTGTTTCTATTTTATACCATTATGCTCCCGTTATGACTGGCAAGTTATTTTCATCTATTTTTTTCTTCTATTTTTGCTCTGTGGGCCTTGTCCTACTTGGCTTAATTAACATGCTCGACCATTTGTCATGCTCTGACTGGCCTGGAAAATTGCGGATTCTCTTTAAAGCTGCTCAGACCATCTACAGAAAAAGAGATAAATTAAATGTTGCTTAAAAAAGATAGAAAAGTCAAAATTTCTACCTGAAAACTTTCTAAGATAGTTGTCAATTTTATAATCATAGTTTCAGATTGAAAAGCTCAATTTAAGCGTATTTCTTATATGATAAAAAAATTAATCTCAGATGAATGATACAAATAAATTGCAGTGGATCGAAGTTGATCCTAGTAGAAGGAGTCTGCTAACTGCAAAGGCAATGAAAAAAGGACGAAAGGAAATATTTACCAGTGTTAGTAATTTTTGTCCTCCTTTTTTCCCCATTTTCTGCAAACATCGTTAGATTTAATTTGTTGCCAATATTGATTGAACTCATTAATGTGTGTTTATATTGATTAGGCAAGGAGGCAAAAAGCGCCTACTCCTTTTTTATTAAGGAACAAATACATTAGAATATATTCTGTATATCAGCCAAGGTCAGAGGACTTTCAAGCCGTGTATCATGGCGGCAGCTGCAGTTCTCTAAATAGTGACATGCCTCCAAATATCCTTTTAGATCCATTAAATACATATGCATATCTCTATCCAATACATCCTCTGATATTGACAGTTTGTTCTCTTTAAAAACTTCCCAACGTTGCATGCTACCTATCAGATCCTTGCAGAAATGCAATTGATTTACACTCAAGCCCTTCGACTTTTTAACGTATTTGGCTGAGAGCGGGAAGAGTTAACAACAGACTCGATACTGCACGCTTTTTACTTACTCGTTCTAGGAATATGGTTTACTTGAATCTCTCGAGTGGCTCTCATGAAAGCCTTGGCTCTTAGATCTTGGACACATTGGGCGGCTGGACTCTCATGCAAGTATTGACAGGATCAAACCCTGGAAATGGTACCCAATGGTACCCAATTCGTATCGAAGCTCAAAGCGGTTATTTAAACGTAACCGCAGTATACTGCCCACCTCGGTTCTCCATATCTGAAGCAGAATTTGTAAAATTCTTCAACCTGTTAGGTGACAGGTTTATAGCAGCTGGTAACTACAATGCTAAGCACAGCCACTGGGGATCTGGGCTCAGTAACCCGAAAGGAAAACATCTTTATAATGCCATAATCACACCACGAAATAAACTTGACTTTATTTTCCGGGAAGGCCCACATATTGGCCCACAGATCCAAAACAGCAGCCCGACTTAATTGATTTTTCTGTTACGGGAAGAGTGCCGCAAGATCAGTTTAATGTGGAGCACTTAACAGATCTATCATCGGATCACTCGCCAATCTTACTGCACCTCTATGACCACCCACAGTTCTCTGAACGACCACATTTCCTCACTTGCAACAAAACAGATTGGCTGAAGTACAGGAACTACATAAGTTCTCACATTGAAGACTGCCCAAACATTGGCTGTAAAGATGACATAGATAGATCAGCTGAAACACTAACGTCTCTCTGGCTGCAAAACACTCCACTCCAATAATTACAGCTAATAAACTTTATAACAGTAATCGGGCTCCCAGACTTATTGAAGAGCTACTACGCGACAAGAGAAGTCTTCGGAGAGAATGGCAAGCCCATAGATCCCCTGCCTCAAAGGAGCGGTTAAAAATAGCCAACCGTTTACTACGCAAAGCCCTAGAAGATGAACGAAACTTACAGCAAAAACACTACATGAAGCAACTCGCCCCAAACAACAAACGATTTCCATTGTGGAAAGCCAAGTCAGGCGTATGCCTACGAATCGAGACTGACTCACCATTGCGACTCGGAGCAACGAAGAAAAGGCAAATATATTTGCCAACCACTTAGAAAATGTCTTCAAACCACATTCAGCAACAAACAGCTTTTTGCTCCCAACTATCAACAATCTTGAAGCCACTATGCCCATCACATTCCGAGCAGAAGACGTTACAGGGGTCATAAAGGACCAAGTCAGAAATCAAAAAAAGACACCGGGTCACGATCTCATCTCCCCTAAAATGATCATAGAATTGCCGAGCTGTGCAGTATATTTTCTCACCATAATATTCAACAAAATGATGAAATGGGGTTATTATCCCCAACAAGAAAAAATCATTCATAACAATGATCCATAAAGCAGGAAAGGACAAGTCCCAGCCTTCATTCTACAGACCTATCAGTCTCCTCCTGTGCCTATCAAAGATATTTGAAAAACTGGACCTGAATCGCATCCAGCAACATTTACACATAAACAGTGCTGTCCCGTTTGAACTTCTGAGATACGCAATGCATTTGAACGGCGAGAGTATTGCTCCGCTGTTTTCCTGGATGTCGCCCAAGCTTTCGACCGCGTTTGGCTACACAAAAACATCCATAAAATATTAGAGTCATACCTTTTGCAAAGAAGTTTCGCAGTAAGGTGCAAAGATATCATCTCTGAATATCATCCAATTGAGGCTGGTGTACCTCAGGGTAGCGTACTTGGACCAACACTGTAGATTATCTACACAGCAGATATACCGACAAATAGTCTTACAGAAACATCGACATTTACTGATGACACTGCTATCCTAAGTCGCTGTAAGTGCCCAACAAGAGCAACGGAGCAGCTAGCATCTCATTTGGTAGCCTTAGAAAAATGGCTAGCAGACTGGCGCATACATGTAAATGAGCAAAACTGCAAACATGTCACCTTTACCCTAAATAGACAAATTTACCCTCCTTTGTCTTTAAACAATATCAACATTCCACAAACCAATGAAGTAACATACCTTGGTGTCCACCTGGATAGACGGCTTACTTGCCGCAAACACATCGAAGCGAAGAGAAACCAACTGATATTAAAAGCTAGTAATCTATATTGGCTTTAAACGTCCGTTCACCACTAAGGCTCGAGTACAAAGTCCTTTTATATAAAGCAGATCTGAAACCAATTTGGACATATGGGTCCGAGCTATGGGGCAACGCTTGTGATAGTAACCTCGAATTAATCCAGAGAGCTCAATCGAAAATACTAAGAACTATCATCGGGGCACCGTGGTATGTACGGAATGAAAATATCCATAAATACCTAAATGTTGAAAATGTTAAACCCGAAATTAAAAAGGTGAAAACCAAGTAGCCGGTTAAGCTTAAGTTCCATCCAAATAGACTTGCGCAGCCTTTAACAAGGCAGGTTGGCCATACACGACTCCGGCGAAGAGACCTCCCCACCCAGCAGTAATAGTTAGGGCCGTATTTTAAGAAATTAATTGTAATTAATAACCAAATACTTTAGATTAAGATTTAATTACTTATCGTTAGTTTCTAAGTGAAAAGATTCAATAAATTAAAAATACCATTAAAAAAAAAATTCTGGCAAAAGAAGTTATTTATTTGTACCCTTCCAATTAAAAAAGTAATAAAAAACTATTGGTAATTATATTAATTAAAAATGGCTTAAAAATAGACCCAATAATAGCCTTTCCTTACTAGTTCGATTTGTAGAAAAGAGAAAGACATCTGATATTTTACTTAATTTAAGAATGAATGAGCCAGAGAAATATACAATAAAATTAAACTAAGTCTTGGATAAGACAAGATAAATTTCTTTTTACAATCTTAGAAATTATATTATATTATATTATGTTGGTACTATAACCTTAGTAGGCTGAGGTTCAAAGGTATTAAGGATATGGAAATTTTGGTCTGGAAAGTGTTTCAAACTTTCACAATAATCCAAGTAGGCTGTGTCTCCATTTCGTCTTTCTTCAGTCTTGCAATACTTTGAAGCATTCAGTTGAACAAATTGCTTCGAATACACAACATCAAAAGAAACAAAATTCAGAAAAAAATGTAAAAACCTAAAACAAAAAAACAAATTTTTGCTTCATAACTATGTCGATAAAACACAAAAAAAAAAGTCAAATCTAATTTTTTTACTTGATCTAAACTAAAACACAACTACAAACCCGTTAGATTTAAGCATAAAGTGATTTTTTATATATATATTTTTTTTATATTTTTCCGCGAATACGAACAATACACAAACAATGGATACTCTTATTTATTTACCCGGATGGATCTACTATATAGCTAATAGCTTTCAAAACTCGGATAGTAAGTAAAGGATATTTCCCCATGGAATAAAGCTCAAGGTTTTTGCTTTTCCTCAGGGATAACTATGATGAACTGGAAAGGATAAGAACTGGACTCTGGACAGGATTTCTGAGAGTTTACAGCTTATTATTTATTCAGCTTCTTCTTGATACTTGGAATATTTGTTGAGACGATTATTGTATTCAGTGCTTCTTCGTTGTGGAATCGTTGGCTGTCGAAGGAAGATGGATCTATTTTCGTAGCCATTTTCAGTTGGGAAATTACTGTTTCAGTTCTGTAATGAAAATATATCTATTTAAATTTTTCGTATGGTTATGTTTGGCTCTTTTTTGCTGCTTGGAAAAATTTTAGTTAAAATAAATTTCGAACTTAGAAGAAAATAATGTATATTAATCATTCTTTGGGGGTTGGAATTCTAATTATTATGCAACGATTTGGATCGCCTCCGGGTGGCCCTGAGCCTTGGATATTTAAAACTAAGTAAAAAATAAAGTAATTGCCTTAAAAGAAAATAATTTATTCATCATAAGACAGTCGACATTTCAAAGTAAGTCCCTTTTTTATAATTTTAGGGACAATTGCTAGGAGTAACGGCAAGCCACAGCTCATTCAATACTACTTTTTTGATATATTGCAAATGTTTGATACTTTGAACACATTTTTATAACAAATTTTAACAATAGTTTAAATAATTATACAAAATTTAAACAAATACGAGTAGAGAAAGATGTTGGCATTCAAACTTTCACTGTTAAAATATCCCTTGCTAATACTCTCTCGTTTGGCCGTACTTTCTCGGAGTAAGTTTCGCTAAGTTGAGTAGCCCGCCCAAAACGACGACAAAACACGTCGTGGAGCCGAAGGGCAGAGAGAGAGAGTCGTGTGACAAAATAAGGCGTTTCTGGGGCGATGCTACCGACGATGACGAAGAATCAGAAGTTCCATTGATAACGCGCTACGAATTGGATCTAAACCAAGCGAGCCAGTCAAACAAACACACGAAGCCGTCGCGGCGTCTCGTCAACAACGAGAAAATACAAGAACTACAGCCACAAGAACTACAAATTAAATTAAAAGTTTGTTTGCTGCATTGAGCCATAAACTCTCGCTGCAGTTGGCTTGCGTGCTGAAAACAATTTTTTTGTACCTGACCAATTAGCAGATGAACTAAGTGTGAGATTTTAAGAGTTATTGCAGCAAGGACCAGCTCTTAAAGCAAAGAATACAACTACAACTCGTTGCACAGACAAGTACGTTAAATCATTAATAATAAAGATGAATATTACCACTGAGCTCTGAAAAAATACACTTATAAAAATTACTTAATTTATGAAATATTTGGGGTAAATAAATATTTTTTTAAATTCACTCTAAAAATACTTTTTTATTTTAAATGTACGATTCAAAAGGAAAAAAGGAATCTGTTTGCTGAACAAAAAGTTATACTAGATCCTAATGCTGATGTTAGTCTTTTAGTTTCTTAATTAATTAATAAATTAGAATTATAAATTAAATAGATTTAAATATGATTTTTGATTTGTAATAAACCTTAATAATAATGGAATTATATCTATAGAATACTCTAGCTATAAATCGATCGATATAAGAGTAAAGCTACACAACAAAGATAAAATATCTTATTTTGAACAACAAATAAAGAGCGAAGTAAACGGCATTAAGTATAATATAAATTGAATCTGTTTTTTATCTTACATTTATATTGAAATTTAAATTGAGAGCTTCTAATTCCTTTCTCAAATGCCGCTAGGAAGCACTCAGCACTTTGGCCTTAAGCAAGCTAATAAGGAGACGCTCTTAAACTATAATTAATCGATAACTATAATTGGTCACTAATTAGTTTGGCCACACCCATCCAACTTTCATCTGCGCGTCTCCCCATAAACCTGACCTTCAACCTGAGCCTGAACAAGGCCAACAGCATTAACCAAAGATTTTAAAACATTTCTTTTATAGGCCACAGCAAGCAGACGGCCTAATTAAACTTTAGGCCAAGGATGCGGTGTGTTTTTTTATTCTTATAAAATATATAAAAAGAAAAAACAAATAAAAAAAATTCTGGTATTTTCATTAAATGTGTCGACATTTTCATTTAACCTTTTTTTTTTGTTGTTGTTTTGTTGGCTTCAAGCCGGTAGCCGACAAGAATTTTTTTTGTAATTCTCTGGCTCGCACCCAGTTTCACTTCTGGCTCTGGCGCCCAGGCACTGCTATTTTTATTTTTGCTAATTAACGTATTCTTTGAGCTCGAGCCCTCATAATTTACATGGGGGCAAATGTTTTATTTTTATATTTGTTTTCGCTCACAAAGCAACTCCACTCTGAGCAGCTTCTGTCTATCTGGCGGCTCTCCTCTCTCGGATAGGGTGTGTGCTGTCATCCATTTGGCGTCGCATAAATTTCTATATATACAAGTATTTTCCGTTAGTAGTAGTAGTAGTAGTAGTAGGCAATACTCCTTCCATCCCCCGTTTAACTCGGCTTTCACTTTCGAATTGGCTCTGAAAGTGACTTAATGAGCTGCGGAAGTTAATGTGCAACTTTTGCTTGGACTTGTTTTTCGTACGCTTTTCGCTGTCAAAATTTTTTTGCATATTTGGCTTAATTCTGTTTCTATTTTATACCATTATGCTCCCGTTATGACTGGCAAGTTATTTTCATCTATTTTTTTTCTTCTATTTTTGCTCTGTGGGCCTTGTCCTACTTGGCTTAATTAACATGCTCGACCATTTGTCATGCTCTGACTGGCCTGGAAAATTGCGGATTCTCTTTAAAGCTGCTCAGACCATCTACAGAAAAAGAGATAAATTAAATGTTGCTTAAAAAAGATAGAAAAGTCAAAATTTCTACCTGAAAACTTTCTAAGATAGTTGTCAATTTTATAATCATAGTTTCAGATTGAAAAGCTCAATTTAAGCGTATTTCTTATATGATAAAAAAATTAATCTCAGATGAATGATACAAATAAATTGCAGTGGATCGAAGTTGATCCTAGTAGCAGGAGTCTGCTAACTGCCAAGGCAATGAAAAAAGGACGAAAGGAAATATTTACCAGTGTTAGTAATTTTTGTCCTCCTTTTTCCCCATTTTCTGCAAACATCGTTAGATTTAATTTGTTGCCAATATTGATTGAACTCATTAATGTGTGTTTATATTGATTAGGTAAGGAGGCAAAAAGCGCCTACTCCTTTTTTAGAACAAATACATTAAAATATATTCTGTATATCAGCCAAGGTCAGAGGACTTTCAAGCCGTGTATCATGGCTGCAGCTGCAGTTCTCTAAATAGTGACATGCCTCCAAATATCCTTTTAGATCCATTAAATACATATGCATATCTCTATCCAATACATCCTCTGATATTGACAGTTTGTTCTCTTTAAAAACTTCCCAACGTTGCATGCTACCTATCAGATCCTTGCAGAAATGCAATTGATTTACACTCAAGCCCTTCGACTTTTTAACGTATTTGGCTGAGAGCGGGAAGAGTTAACAACAGACTCGATACTGCACGCTTTTTACTTACTCGTTCTAGGCATATGGTTTACTTGAATCTCTTGTATGGCTCTCATGAAAGCCTTGGCTCATAGATTTGGACACATTGGGCGGCTGGACTCTCATGCAAGTATTGACAGGATCAAACCCTGGAAATGGTACCCAATGGTACCCAATTCGTATCGAAGCTCAAAGCGGTTATTTAAACGTAACCGCAGTATACTGCCCACCTCGGTTCTCCATATCTGAAGCAGAATTTCTAAAATTCTTCAACCTGTTAGGTGACCGGTTTATAGCAGCTGGTAACTACAATGCTAAGCACAGCCACTGGGGATCTGGGCTCAGTAACACGAAAGGAACACATCTTTATAATGCCATAATCACACCACGAAATAAACTTGACCTTATTTTCCGGGAAGGCCCACTTATTGGCCCACAGATCCAAAACAGCAGCCCGACTTAATTGATTTTTCTGTTACGAGACGAGTGCCGCAAGATAAGGTTAATGTGAAGCACTTAACAGATCTATCATCGGATCACTCGCCAATCTTACTGCACCTCTATGACCACCCACAGTTCTCTGAACGACCACATTTCCTCACTTCCAACAAAACAGATTGGCTGAAGTACAGGAAATACATAAGTTCTCACATTGAAGACTACCCAAACATTGGCTGTAAAGATGACATAGATAGATCAGTTGAAACACTAACGTCTCTCTGGCTGCAAAACACTCCACTCCAATAATTACAGCTAATAAACTTTATAACAGTAATCGGGCTCCCAGACTTATTGAAGAGCTACTACGCGACAAGAGAAGTCTTCGGAGAGAATGGCAAGCCCATAGATCCCCTGCCTCAAAGGAGCGGTTAAAAATAGCCAACCGTTTACTACGCAAAGCCCTAGAAGATGAACGAAACTTACAGCAAAAACACTACATGAAGCAACTCGCCCCAAACAACAAACGATTTCCATTGTGGAAAGCCAAGTCAGGCGTATGCCTACGAATCGAGACTGACTCACCATTGCGACTCGGAGCAACGAAGAAAAGGCAAATATATTTGCCAACCACTTAGAAAATGTCTTCAAACCACATCCACCAACAAACGGCTTTTTGCTCCCAACTATCAACAATCTTGAAGCCACTATGCCCATCACATTCCGAGCAGAAGACGTTACAGGGGTCATAAAGGACCAAGTCAGAAATCAAAAAAAGGCACCGGGTCACGATCTCATCTCCCCTAAAATGATCATAGAATTGCCGAGCTATGCAGTATATTTTCTCACCATAATATTCAACCAAATGATGAAATGGGGTTATTATCCCCAACCATGGAAAAAATCAATCTTTAAACAATATCAACATTCCACAAACCAATGAAGTAACATACCTTGGTGTCCACCTGGATAGACGGCTTACTTGGCGCAAACACATTGAAGCGAAGAGAAACCAACTGATATTAAAAGCAGGTAATCTACATTGGCTTATAAACGTCCGTTCACCACTAAGGCTCGAGTACAAAGTCCTTTTATATAAAGCAGTTCTGAAACCAATTTGGACATATGGGTCCGAGCTATGGGGCAACGCTTGAGATAGTAACCTCGAATTAATCCAGAGAGCTCAATCGAAAATACTAAGAACTATCATCGGGGCACCGTGGTATGTACGGAATGAAAATATCCATAAATACCTAAATGTTGAAATTGTTAAACCCGAAATTAAAAAGGTGAAAACCAAGTAGCCGGTTAAGCTTAAGTTCCATCCAAATAGACTTGCGCAGCCTTTAACAAGGCAGGTTGGCCATACACGACTCCGGCGAAGAGACCTCCCCACCCAGCAGTAATAGTTAGGGCCGTATTTTAAGAAATTAATTGTAATTAATAACCAAATACTTTAGATTAAGATTTAATTACTTATCGTTAGTTTCTAAGTGAAAAGATTCAATAAATTAAAAATACCATTAAAAAAAAAAATTCTGGCAAAAGAAGTTATTTATTTGTACCCTTCCAATTAAAAAAGTAATAAAAAACTATTGGTAATTATATTAATTAAAAATGGCTTAAAAATAGACCCAATAATAGCCTTTCCTTACTAGTTCGATTTGTAGAAAAGAGAAAGACATCTGATATTTTACTTAATTTAAGAATGAATGAGTCAGAGAAATATACAATAAAATTAAACTGAGTCTTGGATAAGACAAGATAAATTTCTTTTTACAATCTTAGAAATTATATTATATTATATTATGTTGGTACTATAACCTTAGTAGGCTGAGGTTCAAAGGTATTAAGGATATGGAAATTTTGGTCTGGAAAGTGTTTCAAACTTTCACAATAATCCAAGTAGGCTGTGTCTCCATTTCGTCTTTCTTCAGTCTTGCAATACTTTGAAGCATTCAGTTGAACAAATTGCTTCGAATACACAACATCAAAAGAAACAAAATTCAGAAAAAAATGTAAAAACCTAAAACAAAAAAACAAATTTTTGCTTCATAACTATGTCGATAAAACACAAAAAAAAAGTCAAATCTAATTTTTTTTACTTGATCTAAACTAAAACACAACTACAAACCCGTTAGATTTAAGCATAAAGTGATTTTTTATATATATATTTTTTTATATTTTTCCGCGAATACGAACAATACACAAACAATGGATACTCTTATTTATTTACCCGGATGGATCTACTATATAGCTAATAGCTTTCAAAACTCGGATAGTAAGTAAAGGATATTTCCCCATGGAATAAAGCTCAAGGTTTTTGCTTTTCCTCAGGGATAACTATGATGAACTGGAAAGGATAAGAACTGGACTCTGGACAGGATTTCTGAGAGTTTACAGCTTATTATTTATTCAGCTTCTTCTTGATACTTGGAATATTTGTTGAGACGATTATTGTATTCAGTGCTTCTTCGTTGTGGAATCGTTGGCTGTCGAAGGAAGATGGATCTATTTTCGTAGCCATTTTCAGTTGGGAAATTACTGTTTCAGTTCTGTAATGAAAATATATCTATTTAAATTTTTCGTATGGTTATGTTTGGCTCTTTTTTGCTGCTTGGAAAAATTTTAGTTAAAATAAATTTCGAACTTAGAAGAAAATAATGTATATTAATCATTCTTTGGGGGTTGGAATTCTAATTATTATGCAACGATTTGGATCGCCTCCGGGTGGCCCTGAGCCTTGGATATTTAAAACTAAGTAAAAAATAAAGTAATTGCCTTAAAAGAAAATAATTTATTCATCATAAGACAGTCGACATTTCAAAGTAAGTCCCTTTTTTATAATTTTAGGGACAATTGCTAGGAGTAACGGCAAGCCACAGCTCATTCAATACTACTTTTTTGATATATTGCAAATGTTTGATACTTTGAACACATTTTTATAACAAATTTTAACAATAGTTTAAATAATTATACAAAATTTAAACAAATACGAGTAGAGAAAGATGTTGGCATTCAAACTTTCACTGTTAAAATATCCCTTGCTAATACTCTCTCGTTTGGCCGTACTTTCTCGGAGTAAGTTTCGCTAAGTTGAGTAGCCCGCCCAAAACGACGACAAAACACGTCGTGGAGCCGAAGGGCAGAGAGAGAGAGTCGTGTGTGACAAAATAAGGCGTTTCTGGGGCGATGCTACCGACGATGACGAAGAATCAGAAGTTCCATTGATAACGCGCTACGAATTGGATCTAAACCAAGCGAGCCAGTCAAACAAACACACGAAGCCGTCGCGGCGTCTCGTCAACAACGAGAAAATACAAGAACTACAGCCACAAGAACTACAAATTAAATTAAAAGTTTGTTTGCTGCATTGAGCCATAAACTCTCGCTGCAGTTGGCTTGCGTGCTGAAAACAATTTTTTGTGACCAATTAGCAGATGAACTAAGTGTGAGATTTTAAGAGTTATTGCAGCAAGGACCAGCTCTTAAAGCAAAGAATACAACTACAACTCGTTGCACAGACAAGTACGTTAAATCATTAATAATAAAGATGAATATTACCACTGAGCTCTGAAAAAAATACACTTATAAAAATTACTTAATTTATGAAATATTTGGGGTAAATAAATATTTTTTTAAATTCACTCTAAAAATACTTTTTTATTTTAAATGTACGATTCAAAAAAGAAAAAAAGGAATCTGTTTGCTGAACAAAAAGTTATACTAGATCCTAATGCTGATGTTAGTCTTTTAGTTTCTTAATTAATTAATAAATTAGAATTATAAATTAAATAGATTTAAATATGATTTTTGATTTGTAATAAACCTTAATAATAATGGAATTATATCTATAGAATACTCTAGCTATAAATCGATCGATATAAGAGTAAAGCTACACAACAAAGATAAAATATCTTATTTTGAACAACAAATAAAGAGCGAAGTAAACGGCATTAAGTATAATATAAATTGAATCTGTTTTTTATCTTACATTTATATTGAAATTTAAATTGAGAGCTTCTAATTCCTTTCTCAAATGCCGCTAGGAAGCACTCAGCACTTTGGCCTTAAGCAAGCTAATAAGGAGACGCTCTTAAACTATAATTAATCGATAACTATAATTGGTCACTAATTAGTTTGGCCACACCCATCCAACTTTCATCTCGCGCGTCTCCCCATAAACCTGACCTTCAACCTGAGCCTGAACAAGGCCAACAGCATTAACCAAAGATTTTAAAACATTTCTTTTATAGGCCACAGCAAGCAGACGGCCTAATTAAACTTTAGGCCAAGGATGCGGTGTGTTTTTTTATTCTTATAAAATATATAAAAAAGAAAAAACAAATAAAAAAAATTCTGGTATTTTCATTAAATGTGTCGACATTTTCATTTAACCTTTTTTTTTTTGTTGTTGTTTTGTTGGCTTCAAGCCGGTAGCCGACAAGAATTTTTTTTGTAATTCTCTGGCTCGCACCCAGTTTCACTTCTGGCTCTGGCGCCCAGGCACTGCTATTTTTATTTTTGCTAATTAACGTATTCTTTGAGCTCGAGCCCTCATAATTTACATGGGGGCAAATGTTTTATTTTTATATTTGTTTTCGCTCACAAAGCAACTCCACTCTGAGCAGCTTCTGTCTATCTGGCGGCTCTCCTCTCTCGGATAGGGTGTGTGCTGTCATCCATTTGGCGTCGCATAAATTTCTATATATACAAGTATTTTCCGTTAGTAGTAGTAGTAGTAGTAGTAGGCAATACTCCTTCCATCCCCCGTTTAACTCGGCTTTCACTTTCGAATTGGCTCTGAAAGTGACTTAATGAGCTGCGGAAGTTAATGTGCAACTTTTGCTTGGACTTGTTTTTCGTACGCTTTTCGCTGTCAAAATTTTTTTGCATATTTGGCTTAATTCTGTTTCTATTTTATACCATTATGCTCCCGTTATGACTGGCAAGTTATTTTCATCTATTTTTTTCTTCTATTTTTGCTCTGTGGGCCTTGTCCTACTTGGCTTAATTAACATGCTCGACCATTTGTCATGCTCTGACTGGCCTGGAAAATTGCGGATTCTCTTTAAAGCTGCTCAGACCATCTACAGAAAAAGAGATAAATTAAATGTTGCTTAAAAAAGATAGAAAAGTCAAAATTTCTACCTGAAAACTTTCTAAGATAGTTGTCAATTTTATAATCATAGTTTCAGATTGAAAAGCTCAATTTAAGCGTATTTCTTATATGATAAAAAAATTAATCTCAGATGAATGATACAAATAAATTGCAGTGGATCGAAGTTGATCCTAGTAGCAGGAGTCTGCTAACTGCCAAGGCAATGAAAAAAGGACGAAAGGAAATATTTACCAGTGTTAGTAATTTTTGTCCTCCTTTTTTCCCCATTTTCTGCAAACATCGTTAGATTTAATTTGTTGCCAATATTGATTGAACTCATTAATGTGTGTTTATATTGATTAGGTAAGGAGGCAAAAAGCGCCTACTCCTTTTTTAGAACAAATACATTAAAATATATTCTGTATATCAGCCAAGGTCAGAGGACTTTCAAGCCGTGTATCATGGCTGCAGCTGCAGTTCTCTAAATAGTGACATGCCTCCAAATATCCTTTTAGATCCATTAAATACATATGCATATCTCTATCCAATACATCCTCTGATATTGACAGTTTGTTCTCTTTAAAAACTTCCCAACGTTGCATGCTACCTATCAGATCCTTGCAGAAATGCAATTGATTTACACTCAAGCCCTTCGACTTTTTAACGTATTTGGCTGAGAGCGGGAAGAGTTAACAACAGACTCGATACTGCACGCTTTTTTACTTACTCGTTCTAGGCATATGGTTTACTTGAATCTCTTGTATGGCTCTCATGAAAGCCTTGGCTCATAGATTTGGACACATTGGGCGGCTGGACTCTCATGCAAGTATTGACAGGATCAAACCCTGGAAATGGTACCCAATGGTACCCAATTCGTATCGAAGCTCAAAGCGGTTATTTAAACGTAACCGCAGTATACTGCCCACCTCGGTTCTCCATATCTGAAGCAGAATTTCTAAAATTCTTCAACCTGTTAGGTGACCGGTTTATAGCAGCTGGTAACTACAATGCTAAGCACAGCCACTGGGGATCTGGGCTCAGTAACACGAAAGGAACACATCTTTATAATGCCATAATCACACCACGAAATAAACTTGACCTTATTTTCCGGGAAGGCCCACTTATTGGCCCACAGATCCAAAACAGCAGCCCGACTTAATTGATTTTTCTGTTACGAGACGAGTGCCGCAAGATAAGGTTAATGTGAAGCACTTAACAGATCTATCATCGGATCACTCGCCAATCTTACTGCACCTCTATGACCACCCACAGTTCTCTGAACGACCACATTTCCTCACTTCCAACAAAACAGATTGGCTGAAGTACAGGAAATACATAAGTTCTCACATTGAAGACTACCCAAACATTGGCTGTAAAGATGACATAGATAGATCAGTTGAAACACTAACGTCTCTCTGGCTGCAAAACACTCCACTCCAATAATTACAGCTAATAAACTTTATAACAGTAATCGGGCTCCCAGACTTATTGAAGAGCTACTACGCGACAAGAGAAGTCTTCGGAGAGAATGGCAAGCCCATAGATCCCCTGCCTCAAAGGAGCGGTTAAAAATAGCCAACCGTTTACTACGCAAAGCCCTAGAAGATGAACGAAACTTACAGCAAAAACACTACATGAAGCAACTCGCCCCAAACAACAAACGATTTCCATTGTGGAAAGCCAAGTCAGGCGTATGCCTACGAATCGAGACTGACTCACCATTGCGACTCGGAGCAACGAAGAAAAGGCAAATATATTTGCCAACCACTTAGAAAATGTCTTCAAACCACATCCACCAACAAACGGCTTTTTGCTCCCAACTATCAACAATCTTGAAGCCACTATGCCCATCACATTCCGAGCAGAAGACGTTACAGGGGTCATAAAGGACCAAGTCAGAAATCAAAAAAAGGCACCGGGTCACGATCTCATCTCCCCTAAAATGATCATAGAATTGCCGAGCTATGCAGTATATTTTCTCACCATAATATTCAACCAAATGATGAAATGGGGTTATTATCCCCAACCATGGAAAAAATCAATCTTTAAACAATATCAACATTCCACAAACCAATGAAGTAACATACCTTGGTGTCCACCTGGATAGACGGCTTACTTGGCGCAAACACATTGAAGCGAAGAGAAACCAACTGATATTAAAAGCAGGTAATCTACATTGGCTTATAAACGTCCGTTCACCACTAAGGCTCGAGTACAAAGTCCTTTTATATAAAGCAGTTCTGAAACCAATTTGGACATATGGGTCCGAGCTATGGGGCAACGCTTGCGATAGTAACCTCGAATTAATCCAGAGAGCTCAATCGAAAATACTAAGAACTATCATCGGGGCACCGTGGTATGTACGGAATGAAAATATCCATAAATACCTAAATGTTGAAATTGTTAAACCCGAAATTAAAAAGGTGAAAACCAAGTATCAGGTTAAGCTTCAGTTCCATCCAAATAGACTTGCGCAGTCTCTAACAAGGCAGGTTGGCCATACACGACTCCGGCAAAGAGACCTCCCCACCCAGCAGTAATAGTTAAGGAATTAATTGTAATTAATAACCAAGTGCTTTAGATTAAGATTTAATTACTTTTCGTTAGTTTCTAAGTGACAAGATTCAATAAATTAAAAATACCATTAAAAAAAAAAAAAAAAATTTCTGGCAAAAGAAGTTATTTATTTGCACCCTTCCAATTAAAAAAGTAATAAAAAACTATTGGTAATTATATTAATTAAAAATGGCTTAAAAATAGACCCAATAATAGCCTTTCCTTACTAGTTCGATTTGTAGAAAAGAGAAAGACATCTGATATTTTACTTAATTTAAGAATGAATGAGCCAGAGAAATATACAATAAAATTAAACTAAGTCTTGGATAAGACAAGATAAATTTCTTTTTACAATCTTAGAAATTATAACTACATTTTAATGGATGAAATGTTGGTACTATAACCTTAGTAGGCTGAGGTTCAAAGGTATTAAGGATATGGAAATTTTGGTCTGGAAAGTGTTTCAAACTTTCACAATAATCCAAGTAGGCTGTGTCTCCATTTCGTCTTTCTTCAGTCTTGCAATACTTTGAAGCATTCAGTTGAACAAATTGCTTCGAATACACAACATCAAAAGAAACAAAATTCAGAAAAAATGTAAAAACCTAAAACAAAAAAACAAATTTTTGCTTCATAACTATGTCGATAAAACACAAAAAAAAAGTCAAATCTAATTTTTTACTTGATCTAAACTAAAACACAACTACAAACCCGTTAGATTTAAGCATAAAGTGATTTTTATATATATATTTTTTTATATTTTTCCGCGAATACGAACAATACACAAACAATGGATACTCTTATTTATTTACCCGGATGGATCTACTATATAGCTAATAGCTTTCAAAATTCGGATAGTAAGTAAAGGATATTTCCCCATGGAATAAAGCTCAATGTTTTTGCTTTTCCTCAGGGATAACTATGATGAACTGGAAAGGATAAGAACTGGACTCTGGACAGGATGTCTGAGAGTTTACAGCTTATTATTTATTCAGCTTCTTCTTGATACTTGGAATATTTGTTGAGAGGATTATTGTATTCAGTGCTTCTTCGTTGTGGAATCGTTGGCTGTCGAAGGAAGATGGATCTATTTTCGTAGCCATTTTCAGTTGGGAAATTACTGTTTCAGTTCTGTAATGAAAATATATCTATTTAAATTTTTCGTATGGTTATGTTTGGCTCTTTTTTGCTGCTTGGAAAAATTTTAGTTAAAATAAATTTCGAACTTAGAAGAAAATAATGTGTATTAATCATTCTTTGGGGGTTGGGATTCTAATTATTATGCAACGATTTGGATCGCCTCCGGGTGGCCCTGAGCCTTGGATATTTAAAACTAAGTAAAAAATAAAGTAATTGCCTTAAAAGAAAATAATTTATTCATCATAAGACTGTTGACATTTCAAAGTAAGTCCCTTTTTTATAATTTTAGGGACAATTGCTAGGAGTAACGGCAAGCCACAGCTCATTCAATACTACTTTTTTGATATATTGCAAATGTTTGATACTTTGAACACTTTTTATAACAAATTTTAACAATAGTTTAAATAATTATACAAAATTTAAATAAATACGAGTAGAGAAAGATGTTGGCATTCAAACTTTCACTGTTAAAATATCCCTTGCTAATACTCTCTCGTCTGGCCGTACTTTCTCTCTCGGAGTAAGTTTCGCTAAGTTGAGTAGCCCGCCCAAAACGACGACAAAACACGTCGTGGAGCCGAAGGGCAGACAGAGAGAGTCGTGTGTGACGAAACAAGGCGTTTCTGGGGCGATGCTACCGACGATGACGAAAATCAGCAGTTCCATTGATAACGCGCTACGAATTGGATCTAAACCAAGCGAGCCGGTCAAACAAACACACGCAGCCGTCGCGGCGTCTCGTCAACAACGAGAAAATAACAACAACGAATTATATCAGAACTGAAAGCCTGAAAGCATATGAGGCGTATGAGTGATATGCCATTCCAGCTGCGGCATTTTTTATTTTATTTAACTGTTTCTCTCTGTTTTTGTGTGTGTACGAGGTGTGCGAGTGTGTGTGTGTGTGTAAGAAAGAAGCAGCAGGGGAAGCAACAAGAAACAGACAACAAAAACCAGCCACAAGAACTAAAAATTAAATTAAATGTTTGTTTGGTGCATTGAGCATTAACCTCTCGCTGCAGTTGGCTTGCGTGCTGAAAACAATTTTTTTGTACCTGACCAATTAGCTGATGAACTAAGTGTGAGACTTTAAGAGTTATTGCAGCAAGGACGAGTGCTTAAAGCAAAGAATACAACTACAACTCGTTGCACAGACAAGTACGTTAAATCATTAATAATAAAGATGAATATTACCACTGAGCTCTGAAAAAATACACTTATAGAAATTACTTAATTTATGAAATATTTGGGGTAAAAAAATATTTTTTAAATTCACTCTAAAAATACTTTTTTATTTTAAATGTACGATTCAAAAAAGAAAAAAAGGAATCTGTTTGCTGAACAAAAAGTTATACTAGATCCTAATGCTGATGTTAGTCTTTTAGTTTCTTAATTAATTAATAAATTAGAATTATAAATTAAATATGATTTAAATATGATTTTTGATATGTAATAAACCTTAATAATAATGGAATTATATCTATAGAATACTCTAGCTATAAATCGATCGATATAAGAGTAAAGCTACACAACAAAGATAAAATATCTTATTTTGAACAACAAATAAAGAGCGAAGTATACGGCATTAAGTATAATATAAATTGAATCTATTTTTTATCTTACATTTATATTGAAATTTAAATTGAGAGCTTCTAATTCCTTTCTCAAATGCCGCTAGGAAGCACTCAGCATTTTGGCCTTAAGCAAGCTAAAAAGGAGACGCTCTTAAACTATAATTAATCGATAACTATAATTGGTCACTAATTAGTTTGGCCACACCCATCCAACTTTCATCTCGCGCGTCTCCCCATAAACCTGACCTTCAACCTGAGCCCTGAGCAAGGCCAACAGCATTAACCAAAGATTTTAAAACATTTCTTATATAGGCCACAGCAAGCAGACGGCCTAATTAAACTTTAGGCCAAGGATGCGGTGTGTTTTTTTATTCTTATAAAATATATAAAAAAGAAAAAACAAATAAAAAAATTCTGGTATTTTCATTAAATGTGTCGACATTTTCATTTAACCTTTTTTTTTTTGTTGTTGTTTTGTTGGCTTCAAGCCGGTAGCCGACAAGAATTTTTTTGTAATTCTCTGG
Source organism: Drosophila repletoides (assembly GCA_018150835.1). Lineage (NCBI taxonomy): Eukaryota > Metazoa > Arthropoda > Insecta > Diptera > Drosophilidae > Drosophila > Drosophila repletoides. The sequence continues at coordinate 572,567 of JAECWQ010000228.1, forward strand.
CTCTCACCCAGTTTCACTTCTGGTTCTGGCGCCCAGGCACTGATATTTTTATTTTTGCTAATTTACGTATTCTTTGAGCTGGAGCCCTCATAATTTACATGGGGGCAAATGTTTTATTTTTATATTTGTTTTCGCACACAAAGCAGCTCCACTCTGAGCGGCTTCTGTCTATCTGGCGGCTCTCCTCTCTCAGATAGGGTGTGTGCTGTCATCTAGTTGGCGTCGCATAAATTTCTATATATACAAGTATTTTCCGTTAGTAGTAGTAGTAGGCAATACTAATTCCATCCCCCGTTTAACTCGGCTTTCACTTTCGAATTGGCTCTGAAAGTGACTTAATGAGCTGCGGAAGTTAATGTGCAACTTTTGCTTGGACTTGTTTTTCGTACGCTTTTCGCTGGCAAAATTTTTTTGCATATTTGGCTTAATTCTGTTTCTATTTTATACCATTATGCTCCCATTATGACTGGCAAGTTATTTTCATTTATTTTTTTCTTCTATTTTTGCTCTGTGGGCCTTGTCCTACTTGGCTTAATTAACATGCTCGACCATTTGTCATGCTCTGACTGGCCTGAAAAATTGCGGATTCTCTTTAAAGCTGCTCAGACCATCTACAGAAAAAGAGATAAATTAAATGTTGCTTAGAAAAGATAGAAAAGTCAAAATTTCTACCTGAAAACTTTCTAAGATAGTTGTCAATTTTATAATCATAGTTTCAGATTGAAAAGCTCAATTTAAACGTATTTCTTATATGATAAAAAAATGAATCTCAGATGAATGATACAAATAAATTGCAGTGGATCGAAGTTGATCCTAGTAGCAGGAGTAGTCTGTGTGTACAAATATATATTCCATATGAAATCGGGAATAGCAATGCATTTTACAAACGTTTTGGCTGAACATTTGAACTGCTGTTAAACCAAAAATAAAAATTGATCAGCTTGCTCTAAACATCTCATGATATAATACCTAGACGAAGGACATACTTGAACAATGAAATTCCAGACTGCCGACAAGTAGCTAACTCGTAAAAACTGAACCACTGCAAATAACTGCCAAGGCAATAAAAGAAGGACGAATAATGTCAAAAGAGAGCTATTGACTTTTGTGTGCCCACTGTGGGGAGCTGTTGCCATTGCCTGAATCTTTTAGGAAAATTATTTTAACTTGACTTTTTTGGAATCGAATCGGTGTGTTGCCAACTTATTTGTATGGTCGAGCTCATTAGCGTCAGTTGGTAAATATTTACCAGTGTTAGTAATTTTGGTCCTCCTTTTTTCCCCATTTGCAAACATCGTTAGATTTAATTTGTTGCCAATATTGATTGAACTCATTAATGTGTGTTTATGTTGATTAGGCAAGGAGGCAAAAAGCGCCTACTCTTTTTTTAGAACAAATACATTAAAATATATTCTGTATATCAGCCAAGGTCAGAGGACTTTCAAGCCGTGTATCATGGCGGCAGCTGCAGTTCTCTAAATAGTGACATGCCTCCAAATATCCTTTTAGATCCATTAAATACATATGCATATCTCTATCCAATACATCCTCTGATATTGACAGTTTGTTCTCTTTAAAAACTTCCCAACGTTGCATGCTACCTATCAGATCCTTGCAGAAATGCAATTGATTTACACTCAAGCCCTTCGACTTTTTATCATATTTCGCTGAGAGCGGGAAGAGTTAACAACAGACTCGATACTGCACGCTTTTTACTTACTCGTTCTAGGAATATGGTTTACTTGAATCTGTCGTGTGGCTCTCATGAAAGCCTTGGCTCATAGATCTTGGAGAATTGGGCGGCTGGACTCTCATGCAAGTATTGACAGGATCAAACCCTGGAAATGGTACCCAAGTGAAGGCAGTGCCATCATTTGCAACAACTTATGTACACGCAACATCAATTCGTATCGAAGCTCAAAGCGGTTATTTAAACGTAACCGCAGTATACTGCCCACCTCGGTTCTCCATATCTGAAGCAGAATTTGTAAAATTCTTCAACCTGTTAGGTGACTGGTTTATAGCAGCTGGTAACTACAATGCTAAGCACAGCCACTGGGGATCTGGGCTCAGTAACCCGAAAGGAAAACATCTTTATAATGCCATAATCACACCACGAAATAAACTTGACTTTATTTTCCGGGAAGGCCCACATATTGGCCCACAGATCCAAAACAGCAGCCCGACTTAATTGATTTTTCTGTTACGGGAAGAGTGCCGCAAGATCAGTTTAATGTGGAGCACTTAACAGATCTATCATCGGATCACTCGCCAATCTTACTGCACCTCTATAACCACCCACAGTTCTCTGAACGACCACATTTCCTCACTTCCAACAAAACAGATTGGCTGAAGTACAGGAAATACATAAGTTCTCACATTGAAGACTGCCCAAACATTGGCTGTAAAGATGACATAGATAGATCAGCTGAAACACTAACGTCTCTCTGGCTGCAAAACACTCCACTCCAATAATTACAGCTAATAAACTTTATAACAGTAATCGGGCTCCCAGACTTATTGAAGAGCTACTACGCGACAAGAGAAGTCTTCGGAGAGAATGGCAAGCCCATAGATCCCCTGCCTCAAAGGAGCGGTTAAAAATAGCCAACCGTTTACTACGCAAAGCCCTAGAAGATGAACGAAACTTACAGCAAAAACACTACATGAAGCAACTCGCCCCAAACAACAAACGATTTCCATTGAGGAAAGCCAAGTCAGGCGTATGCCTACCAATCGAGACTGACTCACCATTGCGACTCGGAGCAACGAAGAAAAGGCAAATATATTTGCCAACCACTTAGAAAATGTCTTCAAACCACATCCACCAACAAACGGCTTTTTGCTCCCAACTATCAACAATCTTGAAGCCACTATGCCCATCACATTCCGAGCAGAAGACGTTACAGGGGTCATAAAGGACCAAGTCAGAAATCAAAAAAAGGCACCGGGTCACGATCTCATCTCCCCTAAAATGATCATAGAATTGCCGAGCTGTGCAGTATATTTTCTCAGCATAATATTCAACAAAATGATGAAATGGGGTTATTATCCCCAACAATGGAAAAAATCATTCATAACAATGATCCATAAAGCAGGAAAGGACAAGTCCCAGCCTTCATTCTACAGACCTATCAGTCTCCTCCTGTGCCTATCAAAGATATTTGAAAAACTGGACCTGAATCGCATCCAGCAACATTTACACATAAACAGTGCTGTCCCGTTTGAACTTCTGAGATACGCAATGCATTTGAACGGCGAGAGTATTGCTCCGCTGTTTTCCTGGATGTCGCCCAAGCTTTCAACCGCGTTTGGCTACACAAAAAACATCCATAAAATATTAGAGTCATACCTTTTGCAAAGAAGTTTCGCAGTAAGGTGCAAAGATATCATCTCTGAATATCATCCAATTGAGGCTGGTGTACCTCAGGGTAGCGTACTTGGACCAACACTGTAGATTATCTACACAGCAGATATACCGACAAATAGTCTTACAGAAACATCGACATTTACTGATGACACTGCTATCCTAAGTCGCTGTAAGTGCCCAACAAGAGCAACGGAGCAGCTAGCATCTCATTTGGTAGCCTTAGAAAAATGGCTGGCAGACTGGCGCATACATGTAAATGAGCAAAACTGCAAACATGTCACCTTTACCCTAAATAGACAAATTTACCCTCCTTTGTCTTTAAACAATATCAACATTCCACAAACCAATGAAGTAACATACCTTGGTGTCCACCTGGATAGACGGCTTACTTGCCCCAAACACATCGAAGCGAAGAGAAACCAACTGATATTAAAAGCTAGTAATCTACATTGGCTTTAAACGTCCGTTCACCACTAAGGCTCGAGTACAAAGTCCTTTTATATAAAGCAGTTCTGAAACCAATTTGGACATATGGGTCCGAGCTATGGGGCAACGCTTGCGATAGTAACCTCGAATTAATCCAGAGAGCTCAATCGAAAATACTAAGAACTATCATCGGGGCACCGTGGTATGTACGGAATGAAAATATCCATAAATACCTATATGTTGAAAATGTTAAACCCGAAATTAAAAAGGTGAAAACCAAGTATCAGGTTAAGCTTCAGTTCCATCCAAATAGACTTGCGCAGTCTCTAACAAGGCAGGTTGGCCATACACGACTCCGGCGAAGAGGCCTCCCCACCCAGCAGTAATAGTTAGGGCCGTATTTTAAGAAATTAATTGTAATTAGTAACCAAGTACTTTAATTTAAGATTTAATTACTTTTCGTTAGTTTCTAAGTGACAAGATTCAATAAATTAAAAATACCATTAAAAAAAAAAAAAAAATTTCTGGCAAAAGAAGTTATTTATTTGCACCCTTCCAATTAAAAAAGTAATAAAAAACTATTGGTAATTATATTAATTAAAAATGGCTTAAAAATAGACCCAATAATAGCCTTTCCTTACTAGTTCGATTTGTAGAAAAGAGAAAGACATCTGATATTTTACTTAATTTAAGAATGAATGAGCCAGAGAAATATACAATAAAATTAAACTAAGTCTTGGATAAGACAAGATAAATTTCTTTTTACAATCTTAGAAATTATAACTACATTTTAATGGATGAAATGTTTGTACTATAACCTTAGTAGGCTGAGGTTCAAAGGTATTAAGGATATGGAAATTTTGGTCTGGAAAGTGTTTCAAACTTTCACAATAATCCAAGTAGGCTGTGTCTCCATTTCGTCTTTCTTCAGTCTTGCAATACTTTGAAGCATTCAGTTGAACAAATTGCTTCGAATACACAACATCAAAAGAAACAAAATTCAGAAATTTTTGCTTCATAACTATGTCGATAAAACACAAAAAAAAAAAGTCAAATCTAATTTTTTTACTTGATCTAAACTAAAACACAACTACAAACCCGTTAGATTTAAGCATAAAGTGATTTTTTTATATATATTTTTTTTTTATATTTTTCCGCGAATACGAACAATACACAAACAATGGATACTCTTATTTATTTACCCGGATGGATCTACTATATAGCTAATAGCTTTCAAAACTCGGATAGTAAGTAAAGGATATTTCCCCATGGAATAAAGCTCAAGGTTTTTGCTTTTCCTCAGGGATAACTATGATGAACTGGAAAGGATAAGAACTGGACTCTGGACAGGATGTCTGAGAGTTTACAGCTTATTATTTATTCAGCTTCTTCTTGATACTTGGAATATTTGTTGAGACGATTATTGTATTCAGTGCTTCTTCGTTGTGGAATCGTTGGCTGTCGAAGGAAGATGGATCTATTTTCGTAGCCATTTTCAGTTGGGAAATTACTGTTTCAGTTCTGTAATGAAAATATATCTCTTTAAATTTTTCGTATGGTTATGTTTGGCTCTTTTTTTGCTGCTTGGAAAAATTTTAGTTAAAATAAATTTCGAACTTAGAAGAAAATAATGTGTATTAATCATTCTTTGGGGGTTAGGATTCTAATTATTATGCAACGATTTGGATCGCCTCCGGGTGGCCCTGAGCCTTGGATATTTAAAACTAAGTAAAAAATAAAGTAATTGCCTTAAAAGAAAATAATTTATTCATCATAAGACAGTCGACATTTCAAAGTAAGTCCCTTTTTTATAATTTTAGGGACAATTGCTAGGAGTAACGGCAAGCCACAGCTCATTCAATACTACTTTTTTGATATATTGCAAATGTTTGATACTTTGAACACATTTTTATAACAAATTTTAACAATAGTTTAAATAATTATACAAAATTTAAACAAATACGAGTAGAGAAAGATGTTGGCATTCAAACTTTCACTGTTAAAATATCCCTTGCTAATACTCTCTCGTTTGGCCGTACTTTCTCTCTCGGAGTAAGTTTCGCTAAGTTGAGTAGCCCGCCCAAAACGACGACAAAACACGTCGTGGAGCCGAAGGGCAGAGAGAGAGTCGTGTGTGACAAAATAAGGCGTTTCTGGGGCGATGCTACCGACGATGACGAGAAAAATCAGCAGTTCCATTGATAACGCGCTACGAATTGGATCTAAACCAAGCGAGCCAGTCAAACAAACACACGCAGCCGTCGCGGCGTCTCGTCAACAACGAGAAAATAACAACAACGAATTATATCAGAACTGAAAGCCTGAAAGCATATGAGGCGTATGAGTGATATGCCATTCCAGCTGCGGCATTTTTTATTTTATTTAACTGTTTCTCTCTGTTTTTGTTTGTGTGTGTGTGTGTGTGTGTGTAAGAAAGAAGCAGCAGGGGAAGCAACAAGAAACAGACAACAAAAACCAGCCACAAGAACTACAAATTAAATTAAATGTTTGTTTGCTGCATTGAGCCATAAACTCTCGCTGCAGTTGGCTTGCGTGCTGAAAACAATTTTTTTGTACCTGATCAATTAGCTGATGAACTAAGTGTGAGATTTTAAGAGTTATTGCAGCAAGGACGAGCGCTTAAAGCAAAGAATACAACTACAACTCGTTGCACAGACAAGTACGTTAAATCATTAATAATAAAGATGAGTATTACCACTGAGCTCTGAAAAAATACACTTATAGAAATTACTTAATTTATGAAATATTTGGGGTAAAAAATATTTTTTTAAATTCACTCTAAAAATACTTTTTATTTTAAATGTACGATTCAAAAAGAAAAAAGGAATCTGTTTGCTGCACAAAAAGTTATACTAGATCCTAATGCTGAAGTTAGTCTTTTAGTTTCTTAATTAATTAATAAATATTAATTAATTAATAAATATAAATTAAATAGATTTAAATATGATTTTTGATATGTAATAAACCTTAATAATAATGGAATTATATCTATAGAATACTCTAGCTATAAATCGATCGATATAAGAGAAAAGCTACACAACAAAGATAAAATATCATATTTTGAACAACAAATAAAGAGCGAAGTATACGGCATTAAGTATAATATAAATTGAATCTGTTTTTTATCTTACATTTATATTGAAATTTAAATTGAGAGCTTCTAATTCCTTTCTCAAATGCCGCTAGGAAGCACTCAGCACTTTGGCCTTAAGCAAGCTAAAAAGGAGACGCTCTTAAACTATAATTAATCGATAACTATAATTGGTCACTAATTAGTTTGGCCACACCCATCCAACTTTCATCTCGCGCGTCTCCCCATAAACCTGACCTTCAACCTGAGCCCTGAGCAAGGCCAACAGCATTAACCAAAGATTTTAAAACATTTCTTATATATAAAAGAAAAAACAAATAAAAAAAATTCTGGTATTTTCATTAAATGTGTCGACATTTTCATTTAACCTTTTTTTTTGTTGTTGTTTTGTTGGCTTCAAGCCGGTAGCCGACAAGAATTTTGTTTGTAATTCTCTGGCTCTCACCCAGTTTCACTTCTGGCTCTGGCGCCCAGGCACTGATATTTTTATTTTTGCTAATTTACGTATTCTTTGAGCTGGAGCTCGTAAAAACTGAACCACTGCAAATAACTGCCAAGGCAATGAAAAAGGACGAATAATATCAAAAGAGAGCTATTGACTTTTGTGTGCCCACAGTGGGGAGCTGTTGCCATTGCCTGTATCTTTTAGGAAAATTATTTTAACTTGACTTTTTTGGAATCGAATCGGTGTGTTGCCAACTTATTTGTATGGTCGAGCTCATTAGCGTCAGTTGGTTAATATTTACCAGTGTTAGCAATTTTGGTCCTCCTTTTTCCCCCATTTTCTGCAAACAACGTTAAATTTAATTTGTTGCCAATATTGATTGAACTCATTAATGTGTGTTTATGTTGATTAGACAAGGAGGCAAAGAGCGCCTACTGCTTTTTTATTAAGGAACAAATACATTAAAATATATTCTGTATATCAGCCAAGGTCAGAGGACTTTCAAGCCGTTTATCATGGCGGCAGCTGCAGTTCTCTAAATAGTGACATGCCTCCAAATATCCTTTTTAGATCCATTAAATACATATGCATATCTCTATCCAATACATCCTCTGATATTGACAGTTTGTTCTCTTTTAAAAACTTCCCAACGTTGCATGCTACCTATCAGATCCTTGCAGAAATGCAATTGATTTACACTCAAACCCTTCGACTTTTTAACGTATTTGGCTGAGAGCGGGAAGAGTTAACAACAGACTCGATGCTGCAGGCTTTTACTTACTCGTTCTAGGAATATGCTTTACTTGAATCTCTCGTGTGGCTCTCATGAAAGCCTTGGCTCATAGATCTTGGAGACATTGGCAATGCTGTGTAATAGATCCTCCATGATACCTGTCTGCATTTCCTTCAGATACAGCATATTATTAATATATTTTCGGGACCACCAGCCCCGGAAAAGTGATTGAATTTTCGTAGAGCTGCTATGGAATACCACTTGAACTGAGCTATGTATAATCTCCTGGGCCACAGTAAGTATTTTACGCTTGCTTATATAATGCCGCCAAGCTCGTTGCATTACAATCGCCGCATGGACTAATTTCTCTATATATTTTCGCTCTATATCCCCGAAAATTAGACTGAATGGTACGAGCTGCCTTAAACTGCTAGTAATCGAGTAGAAGAAGCTGTGTGCTTTGTCAGGGATTGAAGAATTGAAGATTTGGTTACAACTTTTTAACTTACCGCAAGAGATTCTTTTGCACAATTATTGTATTTTTCTCCTCATAGTCTTCCATGTCAATCTCTTCATCATCTCCACCGTGAATGAACTTCATTGAAGCTCGCCTAGCTGTACGGTAAGAGTTGTAATCAAGACGGGGAGGCCAAATTTTGGAGAGTGTAGTGTTGTGTTGTATAGTACGAAGCAATGTACAATGAGCCCTCGATTCTTTTTTGTGTTGCCTCGGAAAGTTTCCGATATAAAATTTATGGCTAAGCTGATCCAAAGTATTTGTATTCCCCTACATATAACAGAATAATTCATTTACTTATAATCTATAAGCCCGAACTGGAAACTTTATGAAAAAGGACGGTTTGGCATTTTTGGATCCTTGAAATCAGATCACTAACCGAATGTCCTTCAAGGAGAAACACGTTTCGCATTCCATTCATAAATAATTAATTTATAAGACTTTTGGCTTACGAAAATAATTTTCATTCTAATAGCGAATAATAATATATGAAAACCAATAAAATAATTCAAACAAAACGAAGACCCTATCTCAAATCCAAGTCTCAGGGTCATCCGTAGGCGATCCAAATCCTTGAATAAATAATTACTATCCCAACCGCCAAAGAGTGATAAATACACATTATTTTCTTCTAAGTTCGAAATTTATTTTAACTAAAATTTTTTCAAGCAGCAAAAAGAGCGAAACATAACCATTCGAAAAATTTAAATAGATATATTTTCATTACAGAACTGAAACAGTAATTCCCCCAACTAAAAATGGCTCCGAAAATAGATCCATCTTCCTTCGACATCCAACGTTTCCGATATATTTCGATATCTTCGCATCCACAACGAAGAAGCACTAAATAAAATAATCGTCTCAAAAAATATTCCAAGTATCAAGAAGAAGCTGAATAAATAATAAGCTGTAAGCTCTCAGTCATCCTGTCCAGAGTCCAGTTCTTATCCCATTCAGCTCATCATAGTTGTCCCTGATGAAAAGCAACAGCTTTGAGCTTTATTCCATGGGGAAATAGCCTTTACTTATTATCAGAGTTTTTCAAGCTATTAGCTATATAGTAGATCCATCCGGGTAAATAAATAAGGGTATCCATTGAATGTGTTTTGTTCGTATTCGCGGGAATATATAAAAAAAAATATGAAAAAAAAAACACTTTATGCTTACATCTAACGAGTTTTAGTTGTGCTTTAGATCAGATCAAGTAACAAAATTAGATTAGATTTTTTTTTTTAATATCAAATAATTATAATTTAATTTATTTAATTTAATTATAATTTCAAAAATTATTAAGAGAAATTAATCTTGTATTAATCCTAGATTGGACAACTATATCATATAACTCCTCTAGGAAAAATCGGTTCAAAAATTGTACAGAATACTTTTTTATTTCTCAAGGTATTTTGACTAAATTCAGGGAATGGGCGTAAAACACTCAATTCAAACTGAATTTTATTAAAGAAAATTTTGGCAGATATTTGAAATTTCGGCCAGAACGAAAAATTGGGTAAAAAATTCTTTTAATTTATAAAAAAATAAGTAAAATGTAAAAAGTAAGAAGTAAAAAAAATAGTTTACGGATTTTGTTACATCGTCCGCTGAAAAATTTACTTTTAATGTTAAGCTTCCTCGGGCAACGACGGTTAAAACTGAAATAATTATTGTAATAATTACTCGTACAAAGATATATATATCTGGGAGTATGTGTTTCCCAGTGAGCAGTAAATACTTAAGGCCATTTCGGACGTTGTCGTCCAGCGGTAAATTGAATTGTGAGCTGTCTGGAAAATATTCAACGATAGTCAGTTCAGTTCCTTGGAGAGACATAGCAGAGGAACTGAGTGTTCTGGGACTGGAAGAGGGGACTGGGACTCAAATTGGGGCTTGGAAAAGAACTTGTGCAACTTGCAGTTTTGTTTAATGTTTCATTTATTTATATTTTCGAAACGACATTTTGCCTTGCTTTTCCATTGTGCCCGCCAGTCGGTTGCTCTTGTGTTTTTACTATTTGACGCTTATTTACTCGTTTCCGGTTGCAACTTGCATTGCGTCCTGAGACCGAGCCGAGTCCTGTAATGTCCTAGAGGAAGCTGCTGAAATATTTTAAATGCTTTAAGAATATGTTAAAGTATTCAATAGAATTGTTTAAGAAGAATGGAAAACTTTTAAATTAATCCTTTAGATATTTTTGTATTAATCAATTATTGGTATTTCTTTTAAACAGATTATTTTTACTGGTTAGCTGATTGTTCACATTTAATTAAAATACCTTACTCCCATCTGTATATATATTTAATTAGCCTGGCTCAAACATATTTCCAAGGGCCACGCGCAAATTATTTTTGCATGAATAGTGCCAATTTGGCTAAAAATTGTATGGGAAATTGGTTACAATTACAGCAATTCACATGCAAATTTCGTTGCGAGTGGAATAAGAAATTTGATTGATTTTAAGATATTTATAGGAAAAAAGAGATTAAAGTCAACTTAAATTTCCTCACTCGTTCTTCATATAAACCTATAATTATCATTAGAAAGAAATAAATAAGGATCAATTAAAAAAAAAATTTAAATTCCTAAACTAAAAATTTAGAAAACCATTTTTGTTGTCTGTGTATTAAAAATAATTAAAAGAGGCAAATATTTCTATCAGAAAATATATAGACTAAGTTAGTTGGGCGAGGCAGCTGAACGTAAACACAGATACTCAATCACACAAACACATTCCACGCCAAGAGACTGGCAAATTTGGGAGTGCAGCTGCAGCGTCCTTTAAAAGTGAGAGAGAGAAAGAAAAAAATCAGGCTAACGAAGTATCAAGATGAAATCAGGCAGCATGATGTAACCATGCCTCACGTTGGTCATCAAAAACTTATTTAGCAAAACAGCGCTAGTATTAACGAAAAATTGATGCAGCAAAATGTAATTAAATGTAGATGCCCTCGCTTAGAAGTCAGATACTTATGTAATCGGGCCCCACGTTTCGGAGTCAGATACTTAGTTAACATTCACGAAATCAGATTATTGCTCAAAGATTATCCATCTTTGAGTGTGAATACCGGGAGTCGACGGTGTCACAGCGGGGGTCGGGGCGCTTTAATTCCCTAGCTCTTTCGGTGTGGGGTGGGTTTGCTGTGTCCTGTAGAACTCTTAGCACATAAAGTTTTATTTTTATAGAGTCCCTACTGAAACTAAAATGGAAGCTAAACTTCCTAACAACGAAAATCTCGAACGATCCAAATATTGAAACAAACTCAAAATTATTAAAAATTCGGTAAACAAATTGAGGGCTGCTTTATATACCCAGACTGTCAAAAATGAATTTTGAGGATCTTAGCTAGTATTTTATCCTCGCAGTCTTTACCCACCCAACCATGAATCCCATATGCGATTATTTTTATAGAGATTCCCTAGACCTTTGTATTATTATGTACCCATGTCAACAGGAAAGAAAACTTTTACTTCATCGTCTCAAACTAATAACAATTTATATTTAATAATAAATGACACTAATATATAATCCATTGAGTTATTCAATGTGATCTTCCTAATTTTAAATTTAATGAATTTTTGTTTTTGTGTTGTTTTTTCTAGTTATAAAAAATTTTTAATTTATATTTAACATTTTAATTGTTTGTATTTTTTTTCGTTTAATTTATAATATATCGAAATCTAACTATTAAAAACAAAGATATCCATATTTCCTTATAATTAATTTAAATTTAACAAATTCATTTAACTTTTTTTCTTTCCATAAAAAAAGTTTAATTAATTTAAATTATTTTGTTTTTTTACTTAAATCATTTGAAAAAATTTAAGAAATAAAATTCCTATCTAATTAATAACATAATAATAATGGGGATAAATTTTTATGGCAGGGGGTGTAAACAAAATGTGCATAGAAAAAAACTAGTCTATCATATTCTATACTTTATATTTTTTTCATTTTGTTTCGTTTTTTCTTTTTTTATTATATTATATTTATTTTGTATTTATTTTGAGTTTAATTTTTTTTGTGCTTTTAGATACGCAATATATTAAGGTAGAATTTTTTTTAGTATACAGGAATAAGGGGATAATAAAAATTTTATACATTTTTTTTTTCATTGTAAAAAAAATAAAGAGAAATAAAAAAATAAAAGCTGTGTGCTTTGTCAGGGATTGAAGAATTGAAGATTTGGTTACAACTTTTTAACTTACCGCAAGAGATTCTTTTGCACAATTATTGTATTTTTCTCCTCATAGTCTTCCATGTCAATCTCTTCATCATCTCCACCGTGAATGAACTTCATTGAAGCTCGCCTAGCTGTACGGTAAGAGTTGTAATCAAGACTGGGAGGCCAAATTTTGGAGAGTGTAGTGTTGTGTTGTATAGTACGAAGCAATGTACATTGAGCCCTCGATTCTTTTTTTGTGTTGCCTCGGAAAGTTTCCGATATAAAATTTATGGCTAAGCTGATCCAAAGTATTTGTATTCCCCTACATATAACAGAATAATTCATTTCCTTATAATCTATAATCCCGAACTGGAAACTTTATGAAAAAGGACGGTTTGGCATTTTTGGATCCTTGAAATCAGATCACTAACCGAAAGTCCTTCAAGGAGAAACACGTTTCGCATTCCATTCATAAATAATTAATTTATAAGACTTTTGGCTTACGAAAATAATTTTCTTTCTAATAGCGAATAATAATATATGAAACCAATAAAATAATTCAAACAAAACGACGACCCTATCTCAAATCCAAGTCTCAGGGTCATCCGTAGGCGATCCAAATCCTTGAATAAATAATTACTATCCCAACCGCCAAAGAGTGATAAATACACATTATTTTCTTCTAAGTTCGAAATTTATTTTAACTAAAATTTTTTCAAGCAGCAAAAAGAGCGAAACATAACCATTCGAAAAATTTAAATAGATATATTTTCATTACAGAACTGAAACAGTAATTCCCCCAACTAAAAATGGCTCCGAAAATAGATCCATCTTCCTTCGACATCCAACGTTTCCGATATATTTCGATATCTTCGCATCCACAACGAAGAAGCACTAAATAAAATAATCGTCTCAAAAAATATTCCAAGTATCAAGAAGAAGCTGAATAAATAATAAGCTGTAAGCTCTCAGTCATCCTGTCCAGAGTCCAGTTCTTATCCCATTCAGCTCATCATAGTTGTCCCTGATGAAAAGCAACAGCTTTGAGCTTTATTCCATGGGGAAATAGCCTTTACTTATTATCAGAGTTTTTCAAGCTATTAGCTATATAGTAGATCCATCCGGGTAAATAAATAAGGGTATCCATTGAATGTGTTTTGTTCGTATTCGCGGGAATATATAAAAAAAAATATGAAAAAAAAAAACACTTTATGCTTACATCTAACGAGTTTTAGTTGTGCTTTAGATCAGATCAAGTAACAAAATTAGATTAGATTTTTTTTTAATATCAAATAATTATAATTTAATTTATTTAATTTAATTATAATTTCAAAAATTATTAAGAGAAATTAATCTTGTATTAATCCTAGATTGGACAACTATATCATATAACTCCTCTAGGAAAAATCGGTTCAAAAGTTGTACAGAATACTTTTTTATTTCTCAAGGTATTTTGACTAAATTCAGGGAATGGGCGTAAAACACTCAATTCAAACTGAATTTTATTAAAGAAAATTTTGGCAGATATTTGAAATTTCGGCCAGAACGAAAAATTGGGTAAAAAATTCTTTTAATTTATAAAAAAATAAGTAAAATGTAAAAAGTAAGAAGTAAAAAAAATAGTTTACGGATTTTGTTACATCGTCCGCTGAAAAATTTACTTTTAATGTTAAGCTTCCTCGGGCAACGACGGTTAAAACTGAAATAATTATTGTAATAATTACTCGTACAAAGATATATATATCTGGGAGTATGTGTTTCCCAGTGAGCAGTAAATACTTAAGGCCATTTCGGACGTTGTCGTCCAGCGGTAAATTGAATTGTGAGCTGTCTGGAAAATATTCAACGATAGTCAGTTCAGTTCCTTGGAGAGACATAGCAGAGGAACTGAGTGTTCTGGGACTGGAAGAGGGGACTGGGACTCAAACTGGGGCTTGAAAAGAACTTGTGCAACTTGCAGTTTTGTTTAATGTTTCATTTATTTATATTTTCGAAACGACATTTTGCCTTGCTTTTCCATTGTGCCCGCCAGTCGGTTGCTCTTGTGTTTTTACTATTTGGCGCTTATTTACTCGTTTCCGGTTGCAACTTGCATTGCGTCCTGAGACCGAGCCGAGTCCTGTAATGTCCTAGAGGAAGCTGCTGAAATATTTTAAATGCTTTAAGAATATGTTAAAGTATTCAATAGAATTGTTTAAGAAGAATGGAAAACTTTTAAATTAATCCTTTAGATATTTTTGTATTAATCAATTATTGGTATTTCTTTTAAACAGATTATTTTTACTGGTTAGCTGATTGTTCACATTTAATTAAAATACCTTACTCCCATCTGTATATATATATTTAATTAGCCTGGCTCAAACATATTTCCAAGGGTCCCGCGCAAATTATTTTTGCATGAATAGTGCCAATTTGGCTAAAAATTGTATGGGAAATTGGTTATACACAGTTTGCATGTTGCCCAAAACTGATGTTTCTCCAATTACAGCAATTCACATGCAAATTTCGTTGCGAGTGGAATAAGAAATTTGATTGATTTTAAGATATTTATAGGAAAAAAAGAGATTAAAGTCAACTTAAATTTCCTCACTCGTTCTTCATATAAACCTATAATTATCATTAGAAAGAAATAAATAAGGATCAATTAAAAAAAAAAATTAAATTCCTAAACTAAAAATTTAGAAAACCATTTTTGTTGTCTGTGTATTAAAAATAATTAAAAGAGGCAAATATTTCTATCAGAAAATATATAGACTAAGTTAGTTGGGCGAGGCAGCTGAACGTAAACACAGATACTCAATCACAGAAACACATTCCACGCCAAGAGACTTTCAAATTTGGAGTGCAGCTGCAGCGTCCTTTAAAAGTGAGAGAGAGAAAGAAAAAAATCAGGCTAACGAAGTATCAAGATGAAATCAGGCAGCATGATGTAACCATGCCTCACGTTGGTCATCAAAAACTTATTTAGCAAAACAGCGCTAGTATTAACGAAAAATTGATGCAGCAAAATGTAATTAAATGTAGATGCCCTCGCTTAGAAGTCAGATACTTATGTAATCGGGCCCCACGTTTCGGAGTCAGATACTTAGTTAACATTCACGAAATCAGATTATTGCTCAAAGATTATCCATCTTTGAGTGTGAATACCGGGAGTCGACGGTGTCACAGCGGGGGTCGGGACGCTTTAATTCCCTAGCTCTTTCGGTGTGGGGTGGGTTTGCTGTGTCCTGTAGAACTCTTAGCACATAAAGTTTTATTTTTATAGAGTCCCTACTGAAACTAAAATGGAAGCTAAACTTCCTAACAACGAAAATCTCGAACGATCCAAATATTGAAACAAACTCAAAATTATTAAAAATTCGGTAAACAAATTGAGGGCTGCTTTATATACCCAGACTGTCAAAAATGAATTTTGAGGATCTTAGCTAGTATTTTATCCTCGCAGTCTTTACCCACCCAACCATGAATCCCATATGCGATTATTTTTATAGAGATTCTCTAGACCTTTGTATTATTATGTACCCATGTCAACAGGAAAGAAAACTTTTACTTCATCGTCTCAAACTAATAACAATTTATATTTAATAATAAATGACACTAATATATAATCCATTGAGTTATTCAATGTAATCTTCCTAATTTTAAATTTAATGAATTTTTGTTTTTGTGTTGTTTTTTCTAGTTATAGAAAATTTTTAATTTATATTTAACATTTTAATTGTTTGTATTTTTTTTCGTTTAATTTATAATATATCGAAATCTAACTATTAAAAACAAAGATATCCATATTTCCTTATAATTAATTTAAATTTAACAAATTCATTTAACTTTTTTTTCTTTCCATAAAAAAGTTTAATTAATTTAAATTATTTTGTTTTTTTACTTAAATCATTTGAAAAAATTTAAGAAATAAAATTCCTATCTAATTAATAACATAATAATAATGGGGATAAATTTTTATGGCAGGGGGTGTAAACAAAATGTGCATAGAAAAAAACTAGTCTATCATATTCTATACTTTATATTTTTTTCATTTTGTTTCGTTTTTTCTTTTTTATTATATTATATTTATTTTGTATTTATTTTGAGTTTAATTTTTTTGTGCTTTTAGATACGCAATATATTAAGGTAGAATTTTTTTTAGTATACAGGAATAAGGGGATAATAAAAATTTTATACATTTTTTTTTTTTTTTTTAAAAAAATAAAGAGAAATAAAAAAATAAAAGCTGTGTGCTTTGTCAGGGATTGAAGAATTGAAGATTTGGTTACAACTTTTTAACTTACCGCAAGAGATTCTTTTGCACAATTATTGTATTTTTCTCCTCATAGTCTTCCATGTCAATCTCTTCATCATCTCCACCGTGAATGAACTTCATTGAAGCTCGCCTAGCTGTACGGTAAGAGTTGTAATCAAGACTGGGAGGCCAAATTTTGGAGAGTGTAGTGTTGTGTTGTATAGTACGAAGCAATGTACAATGAGCCCTCGATTCTTTTTTGTGTTGCCTCGGAAAGTTTCCGATATAAAATTTATGGCTAAGCTGATCCAAAGTATTTGTATTCCCCTACATATAACAGAATAATTCATTTCCTTATAATCTATAATCCCGAACTGGAAACTTTATGAAAAAGGACGGTTTGGCATTTTTGGATCCTTGAAATCAGATCACTAACCGAAAGTCCTTCAAGGAGAAACACGTTTCGCATTCCATTCATAAATAATTAATTTATAAGACTTTTGGCTTACGAAAATAATTTTCTTTCTAATAGCGAATAATAATATATGAAAACCAATAAAATAATTCAAACAAAACGACGACCCTATCTCAAATCCAAGTCTCAGGGTCATCCGTAGGCGATCCAAATCCTTGAATAAATAATTACTATCCCAACCGCCAAAGAGTGATAAATACACATTATTTTCTTCTAAGTTCGAAATTTATTTTAACTAAAATTTTTTCAAGCAGCAAAAAAGAGCGAAACATAACCATTCGAAAAATTTAAATAGATATATTTTCATTACAGAACTGAAACAGTAATTCCCCCAACTAAAAATGGCTCCGAAAATAGATCCATCTTCCTTCGACATCCAACGTTTCCGATATATTTCGATATCTTCGCATCCACAACGAAGAAGCACTAAATAAAATAATCGTCTCAAAAAATATTCCAAGTATCAAGAAGAAGCTGAATAAATAATAAGCTGTAAGCTCTCAGTCATCCTGTCCAGAGTCCAGTTCTTATCCCATTCAGCTCATCATAGTTGTCCCTGATGAAAAGCAACAGCTTTGAGCTTTATTCCATGGGGAAATAGCCTTTACTTATTATCAGAGTTTTTCAAGCTATTAGCTATATAGTAGATCCATCCGGGTAAATAAATAAGGGTATCCATTGAATGTGTTTTGTTCGTATTCGCGGGAATATATAAAAAAAATATGAAAAAAAAACACTTTATGCTTACATCTAACGAGTTTTAGTTGTGCTTTAGATCAGATCAAGTAACAAAATTAGATTAGATTTTTTTTTTTAATTTCAAATAATTATAATTTAATTTATTTAATTTAATTATAATTTCAAAAATTATTAAGAGAAATTAATCTTGTATTAATCCTAGATTGGACAACTATATCATATAACTCCTCTAGGAAAAATCGGTTCAAAAGTTGTACAGAATACTTTTTTATTTCTCAAGGTATTTTGACTAAATTCAGGGAATGGGCGTAAAACACTCAATTCAAACTGAATTTTATTAAAGAAAATTTTGGCAGATATTTGAAATTTCGGCCAGAACGAAAAATTGGGTAAAAAATTCTTTTAATTTATAAAAAAATAAGTAAAATGTAAAAAGTAAGAAGTAAAAAAAATAGTTTACGGATTTTGTTACATCGTCCGCTGAAAAATTTACTTTTAATGTTAAGCTTCCTCGGGCAACGACGGTTAAAACTGAAATAATTATTGTAATAATTACTCGTACAAAGATATATATATCTGGGAGTATGTGTTTCCCAGTGAGCAGTACTTAATAAATACTTAAGGCCATTTCGGACGTTGTCGTCCAGCGGTAAATTGAATTGTGAGCTGTCTGGAAAATATTCAACGATAGTCAGTTCAGTTCCTTGGAGAGACATAGCAGAGGAACTGAGTGTTCTGGGACTGGAAGAGGGGACTGGGACTCAAACTGGGGCTTGGAAAAGAACTTGTGCAACTTGCAGTTTTGTTTAATGTTTCATTTATTTATATTTTCGAAACGACATTTTGCCTTGCTTTTCCATTGTGCCCGCCAGTCGGTTGCTCTTGTGTTTTTACTATTTGACGCTTATTTACTCGTTTCCGGTTGCAACTTGCATTGCGTCCTGAGACCGAGCCGAGTCCTGTAATGTCCTAGAGGAAGCTGCTGAAATATTTTAAATGCTTTAAGAATATGTTAAAGTATTCAATAGAATTGTTTAAGAAGAATGGAAAACTTTTAAATTAATCCTTTAGATATTTTTGTATTAATCAATTATTGGTATTTCTTTTAAACAGATTATTTTTACTGGTTAGCTGATTGTTCACATTTAATTAAAATACCTTACTCCCATCTGTATATATATTTAATTAGCCTGGCTCAAACGCATTTTCAAAGGGTCCCGCGCAAATTATTTTTGCATGAATAGTGCCAATTTGGCTAAAAATTGTATGGGAAATTGGTTATACACAGTTTGCATGTTGCCCAAAACTGATGTTTCTCCAATTACAGCAATTCACATGCAAATTTCGTTGCGAGTGGAATAAGAAATTTGATTGATTTTAAGATATTTATAGGAAAAAAGAGATTAAAGTCAACTTAAATTTCCTCACTCGTTCTTCATATAAACCTATAATTATCATTAGAAAGAAATAAATAAGGATCAATTAAAAAAAAAAATTAAATTCCTAAACTAAAAATTTAGAAAACCATTTTTGTTGTCTGTGTATTAAAAATAATTAAAAGAGGCAAATATTTCTATCAGAAAATATATAGACTAAGTTAGTTGGGCGAGGCAGCTGAACGTAAACACAGATACTCAATCACACAAACACATTCCACGCCAAGAGACTGGCAAATTTGGAGTGCAGCTGCAGCGTCCTTTAAAAGTGAGAGAGAGAAAGAAAAAAATCAGGCTAACGAAGTATCAAGATGAAATCAGGCAGCATGATGTAACCATGCCTCACGTTGGTCATCAAAAACTTATTTAGCAAAACAGCGCTAGTATTAACGAAAAATTGATGCAGCAAAATGTAATTAAATGTAGATGCCCTCGCTTAGAAGTCAGATACTTATGTAATCGGGCCCCACGTTTCGGAGTCAGATACTTAGTTAATTTTCACGAAATCAGATTATTGCTCAAAGATTATCCATCTTTGAGTGTGAATACCGGGAGTCGACGGTGTCACAGCGGGGGTCGGGACGCTTTAATTCCCTAGCTCTTTCGGTGTGGGGTGGGTTTGCTGTGTCCTGTAGAACTCTTAGCACATAAAGTTTTATTTTTATAGAGTCCCTACTGAAACTAAAATGGAAGCTAAACTTCCTAACAACGAAAATCTCGAACGATCCAAATATTGAAACAAACTCAAAATTATTAAAAATTCGGTAAACAAATTGAGGGCTGCTTTATATACCCAGACTGTCAAAAATGAATTTTGAGGATCTTAGCTAGTATTTTATCCTCGCAGATTTTACCCACCCAACCATGAATCCCATATGCGATTATTTTTATAGAGATTCCCTAGACCTTTGTATTATTATGTACCCATGTCAACAGGAAAGAAAACTTTTACTTCATCGTCTCAAACTAATAACAATTTATATTTAATAATAAATGACACTAATATATAATCCATTGAGTTATTCAATGTGATCTTCCTAATTTTAAATTTAATGAATTTTTGTTTTTGTGTTGTTTTTTCTAGTTATAGAAAATTTTTAATTTATATTTAACATTTTAATTGTTTGTATTTTTTTTCGTTTAATTTATAATATATCGAAATCTAACTATTAAAAACAAAGATATCCATATTTCCTTATAATTAATTTAAATTTAACAAATTCATTTAACTTTTTTTCTTTCCATAAAAAAGTTTAATTAATTTAAATTATTTTGTTTTTTTACTTAAATCATTTGAAAAATTTAAGAAATAAAATTCCTATCTAATTAATAACATAATAATAATGGGGATAAATTTTTATGGCAGGGGGTGTAAACAAAATGTGCATAGAAAAAAACTAGTCTATCATATTCTATACTTTATATTTTTTTCATTTTGTTTCGTTTTTTTTTTTTTTATTATATTATATTTATTTTGTATTTATTTTGAGTTTAATTTTTTTGTGCTTTTAGATACGCAATATATTAAGGTAGAATTTTTTTAGTATACAGGAATAAGGGGATAATAAAAATTTTATACATTTTTTTTCATTGTAAAAAAATAAAGAGAAATAAAAAAATAAAAGCTGTGTGCTTTGTCAGGGATTGAAGAATTGAAGATTTGGTTACAACTTTTTAACTTACCGCAAGAGATTCTTTTGCACAATTATTGTATTTTTCTCCTCATAGTCTTCCATGTCAATCTCTTCATCATCTCCACCGTGAATGAACTTCATTGAAGCTCGCCTAGCTGTACGGTAAGAGTTGTAATCAAGACGGGGAGGCCAAATTTTGGAGAGTGTAGTGTTGTGTTGTATAGTACGAAGCAATGTACAATGAGCCCTCGATTCTTTTTTGTGTTGCCTCGGAAAGTTTCCGATATAAAATTTATGGCTAAGCTGATCCAAAGTATTTGTATTCCCCTACATATAACAGAATAATTCATTTCCTTATAATCTATAAGCCCGAACTGGAAACTTTATGAAAAAGGACGGTTTGGCATTTTTGGATCCTTGAAATCAGATCACTAACCGAAAGTCCTTCAAGGAGAAACACGTTTCGCATTCCATTCATAAATAATTAATTTATAAGACTTTTGGCTTACGAAAATAATTTTCTTTCTAATAGCGAATAATAATATATGAAAACCAATAAAATAATTCAAACAAAACGACGACCCTATCTCAAATCCAAGTCTCAGGGTCATCCGTAGGCGATCCAAATCCTTGAATAAATAATTACTATCCCAACCGCCAAAGAGTGATAAATACACATTATTTTCTTCTAAGTTCGAAATTTATTTTAACTAAAATTTTTTCAAGCAGCAAAAAAAGAGCGAAACATAACCATTCGAAAAATTTAAATAGATATATTTTCATTACAGAACTGAAACAGTAATTCCCCCAACTAAAAATGGCTCCGAAAATAGATCCATCTTCCTTCGACATCCAACGTTTCCGATATATTTCGATATCTTCGCATCCACAACGAAGAAGCACTAAATAAAATAATCGTCTCAAAAAATATTCCAAGTATCAAGAAGAAGCTGAATAAATAATAAGCTGTAAGCTCTCAGTCATCCTGTCCAGAGTCCAGTTCTTATCCCATTCAGCTCATCATAGTTGTCCCTGATGAAAAGCAACAGCTTTGAGCTTTATTCCATGGGGAAATAGCCTTTACTTATTATCAGAGTTTTTCAAGCTATTAGCTATATAGTAGATCCATCCGGGTAAATAAATAAGGGTATCCATTGAATGTGTTTTGTTCGTATTCGCGGGAATATATAAAAAAAAATATGAAAAAAAAAAAACACTTTATGCTTACATCTAACGAGTTTTAGTTGTGCTTTAGATCAGATCAAGTAACAAAATTAGATTAGATTTTTTTTTTTTAATTTCAAATAATTATAATTTAATTTATTTAATTTAATTATAATTTCAAAAATTATTAAGAGAAATTAATCTTGTATTAATCCTAGATTGGACAACTATATCATATAACTCCTCTAGGAAAAATCGGTTCAAAAGTTGTACAGAATACTTTTTTATTTCTCAAGGTATTTTGACTAAATTCAGGGAATGGGCGTAAAACACTCAATTCAAACTGAATTTTATTAAAGAAAATTTTGGCAGATATTTGAAATTTCGGCCAGAACGAAAAATTGGGTAAAAAATTCTTTTAATTTATAAAAAATAAGTAAAATGTAAAAAGTAAGAAGTAAAAAAAATAGTTTACGGATTTTGTTACATCGTCCGCTGAAAAATTTACTTTTAATGTTAAGCTTCCTCGGGCAACGACGGTTAAAACTGAAATAATTATTGTAATAATTACTCGTACAAAGAATATATATCTGGGAGTATGTGTTTCCCAGTGAGCAGTAAATACTTAAGGCCATTTGGGACGTTGTCGTCCAGCGGTAAATTGAATTGTGAGCTGTCTGGAAAATATTCAACGATAGTCAGTTCAGTTCCTTGGAGAGACATAGCAGAGGAACTGAGTGTTCTGGGACTGGAAGAGGGGACTGGGACTCAAACTGGGGCTTGAAAAGAACTTGTGCAACTTGCAGTTTTGTTTAATGTTTCATTTATTTATATTTTCGAAACGACATTTTGCCTTGCTTTTCCATTGTGCCCGCCAGTCGGTTGCTCTTGTGTTTTTACTATTTGACGCTTATTTACTCGTTTCCGGTTGCAACTTGCATTGCGTCCTGAGACCGAGCCGAGTCCTGTAATGTCCTAGAGGAAGCTGCTGAAATATTTTAAATGCTTTAAGAATATGTTAAAGTATTCAATAGAATTGTTTAAGAAGAATGGAAAACTTTTAAATTAATCCTTTAGATATTTTTGTATTAATCAATTATTGGTATTTCTTTTAAACAGATTATTTTTACTGGTTAGCTGATTGTTCACATTTAATTAAAATACCTTACTCCCATCTGTATATATATTTAATTAGCCTGGCTCAAACATATTTCCAAGGGTCCCGCGCAAATTATTTTTGCATGAATAGTGCCAATTTGGCTAAAAATTGTATGGGAAATTGGTTATACACAGTTTGCATGTTGCCCAAAACTGATGTTTCTCCAATTACAGCAATTCACATGCAAATTTCGTTGCGAGTGGAATAAGAAATTTGATTGATTTTAAGATATTTATAGGAAAAAAGAGATTAAAGTCAACTTAAATTTCCTCACTCGTTCTTCATATAAACCTATAATTATCATTAGAAAGAAATAAATAAGGATCAATTAAAAAAAAATTAAATTCCTAAACTAAAAATTTAGAAAACCATTTTTGTTGTCTGTGTATTAAAAATAATTAAAAGAGGCAAATATTTCTATCAGAAAATATATAGACTAAGTTAGTTGGGCGAGGCAGCTGAACGTAAACACAGATACTCAATCACACAAACACATTCCACGCCAAGAGACTGGCAAATTTGGAGTGCAGCTGCAGCGTCCTTTAAAAGTGAGAGAGAGAAAGAAAAAATCAGGCTAACGAAGTATCAAGATGAAATCAGGCAGCATGATGTAACCATGCCTCACGTTGGTCATCAAAAACTTATTTAGCAAAACAGCGCTAGTATTAACGAAAAATTGATGCAGCAAAATGTAATTAAATGTAGATGCCCTCGCTTAGAAGTCAGATACTTATGTAATCGGGCCCCACGTTTCGGAGTCAGATACTTAGTTAACATTCACGAAATCAAATTATTGCTCAAAGATTATCCATCTTTGAGTGTGAGTCCGGGAGTCGACGGTGTCACAGCGGGGGTCGGGACGCTTTAATTCCCTAGCTCTTTCGGTGTGGGGTGGGTTTGCTGTGTCCTGTAGAACTCTTAGCACATAAAGTTTTATTTTTATAGAGTCCCTACTGAAACTAAAATGGAAGCTAAACTTCCTAACAACGAAAATCTCGAACGATCCAAATATTGAAACAAACTCAAAATTATTAAAAATTCGGTAAACAAATTGAGGGCTGCTTTATATACCCAGACTGTCAAAAATGAATTTTGAGGATCTTAGCTAGTATTTTATCCTCGCAGTCTTTACCCACCCAACCATGAATCCCATATGCGATTATTTTTATAGAGATTCCCTAGACCTTTGTATTATTATGTACCCATGTCAACAGGAAAGAAAACTTTTACTTCATCGTCTCAAACTAATAACAATTTATATTAAATAATAAATGACACTAATATATAATCCATTGAGTTATTCAATGTGATCTTCCTAATTTTAAATTTAATGAATTTTTGTTTTTGTGTTGTTTTTTCTAGTTATAGAAAATTTTTAATTTATATTTAACATTTTAATTGTTTGTATTTTTTTCGTTTAATTTATAATATATCGAAATCTAACTATTAAAAACAAAGATATCCATATTTCCTTATAATTAATTTAAATTTAACAAATTCATTTAACTTTTTTTCTTTCCATAAAAAAGTTTAATTAATTTAAATTATTTTGTTTTTTTACTTAAATCATTTGAAAAAATTTAAGAAATAAAATTCCTATCTAATTAATAACATAATAATAATGGGGATAAATTTTTATGGCAGGGGGTGTAAACAAAATGTGCATAGAAAAAACTAGTCTATCATATTCTATACTTTATATTTTTTTCATTTTGTTTCGTTTTTTCTTTTTTTATTATATTATATTTATTTTGTATTTATTTTGAGTTTAATTTTTTTTGTGCTTTTAGATACGCAATATATTAAGGTAGAATTTTTTTTAGTATACAGGAATAAGGGGATAATAAAAATTTTATACCTTTTTTTTCATTGTAAAAAAATAAAGAGAAATAAAAAAATAAAAGCTTTGTGTTTGTTTTTTTTTCTTTTAATATTAAATTTTTATCATGAGGGATATGGGGGTTATGCATTTTTATCTATTTTATTTCCTATATATATATGTATATTTGTTGTTCTATTTAATTTAAAAAATTTCAAAAATAAAATTATCTAAACATATACAGATCTGTTATATATATATATATATATAACTTTTTCCTAACAGTGTTCCTTTTCTTTATTTTTTTTAAATTTTTCATCTATTTTTTTCACACAAATAATATCTATATTGTCCCACAAAGCACTCCAGTTTCTGTTTTATTTTTTTATTAATTATTTTTTTCCACATTTTTCTTGTACATGGACCACTGTACACACATGTTTTCTTCATTTTTCTTTTACCTAATTTTCTTCCCTATTTTAAGATATACTGTATCACTGTACACACATGTTCCTATCTTTTAACTCATTATTGTTTTTGTATTTAATTATTGTTAAATTTTTTTTTTTTTTTTTTTAACACTGTACCACTCTTCACACATGTTCCTATTTTTTTTGTTGTTTTTAGTTTTTTCTTTTATATTTTTGTTTTTATTTAATTGCTAGTGCTCCAGGTGAAACTGTACGCCGATGTGCGGCGGCGGCAGAGACAGTCTTGGCCAGCAGCATAATTAGTCCATGTGGGGATCTACGGTGGTCGCCGTAAAAATGTACCTGCCTCCAAAATATTTATAAAATAGATTTAAGGCAAACTTTTGCTGCATCTAACTGGAGGGGGGTTAGGTTAAGATGCCCTACATAGAAATTTTCTATAAGTATAAAAATTACAATTTTTTTGTTTTTCGGGAAATATTATATTCCCCACATACCTTTTTTGTCGAATCTATAGGCTGTATTAAGAATATCTTTCCTAAGATCAGCCTTGAGCTGGATGCATCCAGATTAGATCTGGGATCCACGTTGCACGTGGGCGCAAAATAATATTTATTTTTATATTATTTTCAAATAATTAAAATAATTTGAATTGTTTTTTTTTTATAGTTTTGCACTAATATTAATAATATTATTAATATTTTAACACACTTTTACTATTTTTAAGTAATTTTATTATTTAACGTGGTGACAGACCGTCAGCCCACGGTGCAGCAGCTCCGCCGTCTTTTGCAATGTGTAATGGAAAAATTACTTTTCAGTAGCTTTACAAGCTTATATACCACAAAAAGTTTTTTCTAACACATGCTCAATTATAGCGACGATTTTTCGCATGAGTATGCATAGCTTTGCTCGCGATATTCAGCTAAGCTGCAGCTTGTGCAAGCTCGCTCATAAGCTTTATGTGTGAACGCACCTTTATTGCATTGCGTTGTCGATCTCTTTTCCGCATTAAGCTTAGAATAAAGCTTTCAACAATTACCGCCTAAGCTCGCTCATAAGCTTAATGCGTTAACGCAGATTTATTGTATTGCGTTGTCCATCTGTTTTCTGCATTAAGCTTAGAAGAAAGCTCTCAACAATTACAGCGCAGGCGACAAGTTTGTGGCAAACGGCTTGCGCTGTAAATACCTATGTATTTTTTACTTATGATTTTGCAACCATTACACCACCCGATAATTCTGATTCGATAGAAGGAAGATTAGCGGGAAATTAAACTCGAATATCTTTCGCATGGTAAGTTCCAGCCCTGTAAATTCTCTAAATTCTCGGCCCTGTAAATTCTCTAAATCATAAAAACAGTTGGCAAGTTTTCTTGCTACCCGACACTTCAAAAACTGTGGTGCTAATTTTGCATTAAAGTTCTGCGAGAATTTGCTCAGAGTAAAGTTTCGTCTAAAAACTTCCTGACCTACTTTGTACGTAATGGGCTTGGAAAGCACATAGTATTTTGTCGCATTTCTCGTGTGCGCTTTCCTAATATTTTTTTGTATATCTTTACGGAGTAGTGCTAAATGATCAGTTCTATCCAATGGAATTATAGGCTCTTCTAAAAGTGATACTTCTTTTAATAATTGATAATCCGAACCATGTGTGATCATATCTAATCCAAATAATACTTTATATGAAGAGCTGCCTAAAGATGATCGCAAGGAACATGAAATGGCCGAAATATGCTTGTCCCACTCGGTCTGATCTTCTTTGAAGTAAGCACGAACAGCAGCAAACAATGAACGATTCACTCGCTCTGCAGCGTTACTTTGAGGGGAGTATAAAGCTGTATATAAAATAGTTTAATGATTGTTTTATTAATTATTACAAGTTATTTATTAATCATTTAATGATTTAATAATTATAACAAAATGATTTATTAATCAGTAATTAGAGTTATACAATGGTTGTGCCGAAGCGGAGCTTCCAGCGTGAATGCCAATTATCAACTAAAAACTTATTCTACTTTACAAACTTAAATCGATTCACAGCGGCCACGCAAATATGCAGTGTTTGCCGGCTCGTGCAAGACATCCGTTCAAATGCTGGATCAGCAATTTGACCGGAGTCGTATTTCTTAAGTGTCAACGACACTTGCTTATTTGCTCGTGTTAACTACCCCCCCTTCAAGATTGTGGCCGCCCTCGGCCGATGTCAGTGCTGCAATCATATTCTCCATCTGGATCGTGGTGGCCCTGTTTTTGAGCAGGCGGTATACGATGTAACTGATGCCCAATAATACGCAGCATGCTGCTCCTACCATGATTGCGATTTGGTACGGATGGCGAGATTCGATGTCTTCTGCAAACTGCTTAATGTACTCCAGATTACTTTCACTCAAACGGTGAAGATAAGGGAGACTGAGAACATCCAGATTGCTAGTGATGTTCAATAGCGGTGTTGCTGCTACACCTGGAGCTCGCTTCTGAGCCTTGTTGTGATTGATAAATGTTGATTCACTTATCGCAACATGGTAATGAGATGGGTGCCATGGACCCAGACTTCGGGGCTGTCGTCTAATTGCACCTTGGCTGAACGATCGTTTATGATGATGATCCCTTCGTCTATGATGGCAACCGGTTGAACATCACTCGGCTGTATGCCACAATGCGCAACTCCTCCCGCATGCAGCTCTTTGGCGCAGGAACTTCTCGTTGATAGCTTGCAGAACGTTGCTGATGGCGCTTCAGTGCAATTCTCGATTGCGTGGAACTCTTCGCCGCACTCTGCTATTACGTTGTCGATGATTCGGAGCATCTGGTTCTTACTTGAGACTGGGAAGATGGTTAGTTTCTTACACGCTAATTGAATTTTAGGAAACTTAATTATAAAGTGTAAGGCGTTAACGGATTGTAAAACTCTAACGGACGAAACGGAAATAAGATCCCCTATGGGGGTGTTGGTGGGCTCCTCGAGCCAAATCGCTTTTAAGTCTGCATGGTCTAAGATAACTGGACTGACAACGTTGACTTTTGCAAGGGTTATGGCAAGCATTAGGTTTTGTAACTCCATCATCAGCATTCTGTTTCTGGCAAGCAGAGTTTCATATAAATGGCTGGTGTCAACTTGCGTGCCTTTTGCCGATTTAAGAATGCTGTTGACGGCGGAAGTTAATTGATTAATTTGATTTTGAGTGTTAGTGTTTATTTCGATTTGTCTATTGTTTGAATTGATCAGTTGTAGCTCAGTGAACTTGATTCTTTCTAAGTCACTGGCATCCGGTGTCCCAGCTACGACCTTTAACATTGACCCTAAAAAGTCTAAACTCCTGGCCACTCTGTGGTGCACACCCAACGAATCTAAAAGGTCTCGCAAGTGCGCAGTATCCACATCCAAGAGTTTTCTCATGTGCGACTGTGGAAACATGTCGCTCATGCCTGCTGTCTCTTCCAGAATGCGCGTGTACTCTGACAGATTCGCCGTGTGTGTGGCATAAGCATACTCCCTCCACACCAAGACTTTGCCGTCAACGATGGGAATGTATTTCGCCTGGGAGTAATCGGTTATGCGTGCCGACACTAAGGACAAGGATAAGAGGATGAAGAGTCCGCACCTGTGGAACGGAATCTTTTAGCTATTATTTGCCAACATAGAGGTAACCCACCACCGAATGCTTAACTTAAGAAACTACGAATTGATGCCAAGGGCAACGGCTTAGAGCTAGTAAATATGAAAGAATGAAAAAATAAAAAAAATGGAAAAAACAACCACGGGACAATGATACTGTAGTTTATTTCAGATTGTCCTTGTGGACCACCCTCCCCTTAATGAGGACCGTGGTCCCCAGGTCTGCCTCTACAACCTTCTCTTCACATAAGGGTGTAAGTTTGTTGCCCAGTCTTCGGTTTGACTTTAACAACACTTTTTCGCCTACCTCAAAGACTCTATTTTGACGCGACGCATTTTCCCTTGCTCTGGTCGCGTTTTGTGCGTTCTGGATTTTCTCTTGGACCCCCGGGAGAGGGACGTCTGGACAAATATGCACTATGTCCGCTGGCCTCTTGTCGACGACCGAGTGGAAGGATTTGTTGTATTTTGTGGTGGCTAACAGGATTAACTCTACTGTGTCGCTTATACCACTGCTTAATTTAAGGCATCTGGCTATTTCTGTCAAAGAGCTGTGGAAACGTTCCACTTGACCATTGGAGAGACTATGAAGGGGCGGTGCATTTGAGATGCAAACGCCGAAGTGGTTTTCCAACAGTGCAGCAATTGTACTCGAGTTCAA
The DNA here is from genome assembly GCA_018150835.1 of Drosophila repletoides. NCBI lineage: Eukaryota > Metazoa > Arthropoda > Insecta > Diptera > Drosophilidae > Drosophila > Drosophila repletoides. The sequence goes on from JAECWQ010000228.1 coordinate 602,660, forward strand.
TGATGGCTCATTGTCACAGTAGATTGCCTTTGCCTTCGGGAAAAAGTTCATGAGCTGTATGATTGCAGGCTTTAAGTTCTCAATTGTTCTCGAGGGAACATGTTGCACCACCGCAAACTTGGAGAACTTGTCCACGCAAGTAAGGAAGTACTTTTTGTCAGTGGAGAAGATGTCTATGTGTAGCATCTCTCCCACATGCGACGGAATCGGTGTTTCGCCGATCTCATGCTTCTTTGGGTGTCTGTCATACTTGGCTCTCGCGCAAGTTTTACAGTTCTGGGCAATTTCACTGGCCAGCTTCACCATCTTTGGGAAGTAGTATTCGGAGAGTACCTGCTTCACGTTCTCTTGAGCCGACCTATGGGCTCTGGCGTGCTCGGTCGTGAGTATCTCCCTTCGTTCCCCGACTGCAAATATATCCGTTTCTAAGTTCCTGCAATACCAGAATTTGGTAGCCGGAAATTTCCGAACTAGCGCGTCCTGCACCACTGCATGGGTATGCAAGTCGCAGTGTAGGGCGTTCACGCCCTTGGATACAACTGTGTCTGCGAGTTCGTCGAGCAACGAATCCTCACAGGTGAAACTAATAAAATGGCGCCTTTTGTTCCCAAACAGAACAAACGTACGCTTCTGTGGGCACTCGGCCTGCTCCAGAATCATCTGATTCTGGAAGCAATTCACGGGCTTGTCAGTGGCTTCAATGACGTGCGTCAGAAATAACTCACTGTGAATGGTCGCTGCGCAAGAGTCTGCCTCTTCTCCTTGAAGGGCATTGAACTGCTGCCTCGACAAGGCATCAGCCACCAAGTTCTCTTTGCCAGGCTTATAAAAGATGCGCGCACCGGTTTCATCAATGCGTGATTTCCACCTTTTAATCTTCGCGTTGGGATTGGACACGGCAAATCCGACACGGCAAATGCCAACGGCTGATGGTCTGTAAAGATATTTATATCTTTGACTGCGTATAAATAGTGTCGCAGTTTTGCCAGGGCCCGTACAATGGGCAACAACTCCCTTTCATTGGTGGCGTAGTTAATTTCCCTGTCCTTCAATGTCCTTGAGATCATTGTAATGGGACGTCCTTCTTGGGAAAGAACCGCGCCAATGCCAAATGCAGAGGACTCCGTCGTTAGATCGAATGCCTTTCTGTAATCTGGGTACCTCAGCATCACATCTTCGGATGCTAAGATATTGCGTAGCTTTTGAAACGCTACTCGCTGGCCCTCGTTGAAATTTACTTCGATCTTCTTTGATCGATGTCTACTCACGCTACCGTTTTCGCCCTTTAAAATGTTTGAAATGGGCCTTGCTATAGCTGCAAAGTCCCTTATGAAGCATCTGTAATAGCTTGCGAGGCCAAGGAAAGACCTCAACTCAAAGATGTTTCTGGGCTCTGGAAATTCCTTAATGGCTTTGACCTTTTCCGGGTCTGTTGTGGTCCCATTGCTGGTCACTATGAAGCCTAGGAAGTTCACGCTTTTCTTAAAAAAGCATGATTTTTTTAGAGATACCCTCATGTTAGCTTCGTGAATGGTCTTTAGAACCCAGTCAACGTGCTTGAGGTGGGAGTCTTCGTCCTCTGAGAAGATGATCACGTCATCAACATAGACGTAACAGAACTTCCCTATTTGTTCTCTGAGAATGTCATCGATGGCCCTTTGGAAGATGCTAGACGCATTCCTCAAACCAAAAGGGAGCCTTCGGAACTCGTACTTCCCCCGTTTACTGAGAAGGAAGTTTTCTCGCGATCACGCTCCGCAAGCGTGATTTGGTGGTAACCCGTGCCTAATATCATTGAGATATTAGGTATGGGGTATTTGTCGACTATTGTTCTTTCGTTCAGTTTGCGAAAGTCTATCACAAGTCGCATGTTTGGGTTACCTGCCTCGTCAGTGCCCTTTTTGCTTACAATCACTACAGGGTTGTTGTAAGGGGAGGCTGACCTTTGAATTATCCCGTTTTTAGCAGATCTTGGATTTCGTTGTTGACGAAATCTGCTGCGCCCATGGGGTAAGGGTAAAATTTTGCGTAAATGGGCTCCTCGCTCGTGGTTCTAATGGTGGCCACTACTGAAGTGTTAAAAGGCAGGGCTTCATTTGGGTCTGCAAAAGCCTTTTTCTTTTATTTAACATGGCCAGGAAATCTTTCTTTACAGACGCGGGTGCGTCCGGACAATCGACGCTAGTGAAGTTGACATCGGAGCACGACTTGCGAGCCCCATTTGAGCTGGCATGAGTCAAGGCAAAGTGAAGCCCCCGCTTGTTTAAGCAAGTCAAGGCCTATTATGCCATCGAATGTTGCCAAGTCTGGTAGAAGAAAGAAAGTAGCCTTCAGATTGAAGAGAGCCACGAGGCATTTACTAGTGATTTTGGTTGCGCCATGAAGAGAATGAATGTTAAAAGGCGACTCTACTGAAGTTCTTGGAGGCGCCCGTGTCGATAAGGAAGTGCATTTCACTCCCCGCTACTCGCCTTCTGAGGACGGGTAGCAGGGACTTACCCCTAAAAAAATTGACTGAGTCGGAGTCATATTCTCCAATGGCGTCTGCAATTTTCTCCTCTTCAAGCGCTGCCAGGCGCGCATATGCTTCTGCATCTAGCTCTGTACTTTGAGTGACATGGTTCACTCTTTGCTGCTTTTTGATTGCGCCTGTGCGCTCGGAAACGTCGGACCTCTTATTTTGGTACGACACAGCCTGCGGATTCTGAATCATCCTAGAAAGTGACGGATCTACTTCCATTGGTTCTTGTTGGTTGTTGCCGGCCCGATGCCTAGCACTACGTTGGTCTGGAGAGACCTGAGGTTTTTGTTGTCGATAGTGTGGATTTTTCTGACCACTCGATTGTGGGTCAGCTTGCTGTGAGCTTTTGTCGTGCTGACGACCCTGTGTTTTGGCATTGGGTTTTCGATCCCTGTCTTCTTGACTCCTAGCAAAATTGGCCGCGAACGCGTAACGCTCGTGGTTGGACTCCACCTCTTGTGCTAGTGCCAGTGCTGACGGCAAGTCTGAGGGCTTTGCCGCGAACAGCACATCAGTTAGGCTTGGCTTAAGGCCTGAGATAAATACTCGCAACGCATCGTTGCGGAATTTTACACACATGCCCTGTGCCAATATGGGATCATATGACATGATGACTTTATTGGTCAACAACGTCAGCTTTTTTTCTACTTCATCGTAATACTGAAGAATAGTAAGGTCACCCTGCCGCAGTGTGCCTAACTGTTGCTCGATGACGTGCATCGGCCTTTTGTCATTATAAGTGAAGTCGAGGCGACTTAATATTGCATCGAAGTTCAGCACTGTGCCGAACGAAGCCAACACTGTGTCAGCGGCCCCTCTGACTTTATTTCTTATAATTATGACTGCCTGATAATGGCGGGAACTGCCATTAAAGGGCCTAAATATGCGGTATGCGGCGAGGGCCGCTTGTCTCCAAGACACGTAAGACTCTTGGGCCCCTGAGAACTCAGGGAGACATTTGACGGCATCAAGTGGCTCATCACACCGAATGTCGTTTCTTATTTCAATTTCTGAATAAGTCTCCAAACCAGCGCTGGCGCTGGGCCTGTGCGGACTGAAGCTAGCTGATTGGCTAAAGACTCTATTCTCTGTTCTAAAGTTCTCTCTCTTTCCGCGGCTCTAACAGATTGTTCTGCTAAGGCATTGCTTATCGCTGCATGTACGAAGACTTGTAGCTGCTCGGGGTCCATTGTGTTTGTTTTATAAGAGCCCGTTTGCAAGCGCTTTGGTATGGAGTTTGAAATTCTACTCTCAACTTCAGATTCTGAATCACTGGCGAGGTGCTTGACGTCTCTATACTGCCGAAACTGGGAATTCATAAGCAGACGGACTTGAGAAAATAAACAACCAAAACGAACGATAAAATAATAAAAAAAAAAACGCAACTGGTCAACACAAACAACAGACAAACGCGACGAAAAGAATGCGGGTGTCAAGTGACACTGTGGTGAGGCGCACGAGTACAATGTTGCAGAACAGAGAACAAAATGTATTGTGCAATAAAATTAAATTCGAGTGCAATATTTATTATTTTATTATTATTATTTTTATTTATTAAACACAGGGTTAGTGACAGTATTTCGAAATGAAGTATTTAAATGCGAGCCGTTAGATAGTAGCTTGATTTGATTTGCAAAAATCACTGTTTTAAACTTTATGCGTACTATATTTTAATTATAGTTTTTTTATTTTTACACAGACTTAATAAACGACTGGGTTGAAGTTACCACTTACATGTTTTCTGTGAGCTTAGTTACAAAAATAATATGCTGTCACAGGCGAAGTTAAATGTCGAGTTGCAACTGGAACCACTGCCTCCAACGCTGCGGTCTCCGCTGTCCAAGTAACTAGCGCGCTACTTGGCGATAAGTCGCTGCCCGAAGAGCTCCCGCGGCTCCGGTGTACAATTGGATTAAATTCAACGACGCTTAAGCGCTCTGTTAGTTGCACTGAAGTTTGCTGCCTGAGTTGGTGTAGGTCAGCTTTTGGTTTTGTATGACACTGCTCACAACGCCTTTTTTATTTGTGTTAAGCGAAGGGCACTATGTCACTGAGAGTTCACACAATTTTTAATTTTTTAATTTTAATTTGATCGTGCACACTCGCGTGGGTAAATAGTATTACCACTAGTTGGGCGCCAAATAGTTTAATGATTGTTTTATTAATTATTAAAAGTTATTTATTAATCATTTAATGATTTAATAATTATAACAAAATGATTTATTAATCAGTAATTAGAGTTATACAATGGTTGTGCCGAAGCGGAGCTTCCAGCGTGAATGCCAATTATCAACTAAAAACTTATTCTACTTTATAAACTTAAATCGATTCACAGCGGCCACGCAAATATGCAGTGTTTGCCGGGTCGTGCAAGACATCCGTTCAAATGCTGGATCAGCAATTTGACCGGAGTCGTATTTCTTAAGTGTCAACGACACTTGCTTATTTGCTCGTGTTAACTTAACATGTCTTATGCCTAGTTGGGACAGAAAACTATTAAAATCATTCGCTTTGAACTGAGAACCATTATCACTAACTACACATTTTTAACTACATTTTTTTAAAGGATGAAACCAATGATATTTACTGAAATGATCTAGGACAATGAGCAATCCGACATGACCACGTTTACTTCTTGGGTACGGTCCTAACAAATCAATATATAACCTCTGGAAAGGTCAACAAGTTGAAGTTTGTAAGTTCATCGGCGGTCGAAGAACATAATTGGGAGCCTTGGTTTCCTTACAGGTGTCACAATTTCGAATGTAATCACGCTCATCTTTGGCTAAACAAGACCAGAAAAGATTTCTACTTAATTTCTCGATAGTTTTTTGAATTCCACTATGCGAAGAAATTACACTATTCAGAACAATTGTTTTAGAACAGTTGTTCTGTGTTTCATCTCTAGTGGAATATTCTGCTCTCATGTAAATAAAGTGCTGAGAAATTTTAATATCAGGAAATTTTGACTGATTCTGCGTAAATTTATCGATAAGTAATTTAATTCTGAATAAAAGAAAGCTTTAGATTCCAAATCAATAATTGGGTTCATTTCCAAGTCTGCGAACTCATCCTCACACATTCTCGACAATGCATTGGGAACAATATGGTCTTTTCCTTTCCTATGAGAAATTGAGAGTTTATATGGCTGTAATCGGAAAATCCATCTAGCGAGCAGAGCAGAAATAGCATTCAAACTTTTCAATAGCTAAAATTACTGCTAAACACTCAGGTTCGGTTACACATGAATGCAATTGGCATTCCATTATCAGGCGACAATTTAACCAAGACGGCTCCTTTTCCAAAATTACTAGCATCACAATGAAGGTAACATTTTTTCTGAAAGTCTGGATTCTGTAATACCGGGGCAGAACTATGTATAATCTTTAACTTTTGCCTCGCTTCTTGCGCATTATTTTTTTAACAGACAACACATCTGTTATGGGGCATGTCAACTCCGCATAGTTGTTAATGAAACGACGATACCAACCGCATACTTCTAAAAACCCACGAACTTGTTTAAAGTTCCTTGGTGTTGGTCAATTTAGAATACACTAAATATTCGCAGGATCTGTGCAGATACCTACACTACCGATTACGTATCCTAAATAGTTTACACTATTTACACAAAAATGGGTTTTCTCAATGTTCAGAGTTAGATTGGCTTTTCGAAATTGCTCTGCCAGTCGTACAAGAACTGAAAGGTGTGAGGAAAAAGTTTCTGAGACGACGCATACATCATCTAAATATCCAAACACACTGTGACGAAGATCAAGGGGGCTTATATCATCCATAAGACGACACATGGTGGACGGCGCGTTGCAAAGGCCGAAAGGCATAACTTTGAATTGATACAAAGGCCTGCCAGGCACTGTAAATGGTTAATGGCCTTGATTCTTTCGATAGCTCAATTTGCCAGTATGCATCCTTGAGATCCAATTTTGATATAATGCTAGGCTTTGGCATTCGTGAGAAAATACCTTCTATGGAGAACTCCAGGCACTGGACGAAGGCTCAATAATATATAATTATAGCATTCGATCTATCCCGGCGTACAACAGTTTCTCAACTGGTGGACTGACGGGATAAAAGCGTTGCTTTACTGGGGAAGTGACTCCGATATCAATGTGATGTTGAATCATCGGTGTTCTACCTAATCCGTAAAGACAGTTAGGGAATACATTTTTAACTACTTCTAGTTGATGTTGTTGAACAGGAGTTAAAGGATACAAATTGGTTTCTTCAATTGCAGGACTGTTTTCTATTTCTCTCGTTGGAGATTCTATCGAACTTATAACATTAGGAGCTAAAGCGAAAATCTTCCAGAAATCTACACCTAAAATCAATATCTGTCTATTAGAAGGGATAATATACAGCTGAATGGATTTTTCCGTTTCTTTATAAATCATACTAACTGTAACTACCTATAACCTGATGAGCTTTTGCATCCGCAGTGCTCACATGAGATTTAATTGATTTAAATTCTTTCATATTTGAAAATTTCTCTAATGCTAATGTAGACCCAATGCAACTGAAGCTTGCACCGGTGTCTAATAGACCATGTTCAGACAAGTTCAAAAAGGACACTTCTGCATAACAACAAAGATCATTGTTATTTTTAAATATTGCTGAAATTAATGCCTTACAGCATTGTTTCATTCTCTTAAAATAATTCTTACAACATATGGAATTTCTTGAGCATAGGGGACTAATTTCACTAAAAATTCTAGTTCTAATATCTAAATAATTTCTAAGTCGTTCATGATAGGGGAGAAATGGTTTTTTATTTACGGGTAACATTTCATAATTTCCTGTTGGTTTTAAAATCGTTACTGAACAAGGTTCAGATGATTTCAGAATCGTTACTTTTCTTTGTCTTACTTCTTTGGGGGTATCCTGTTGTTGTGGGATACACCCTTCAATCCGTTTTCCGACTTACGACGTATGCATGTCAACAATTTTCCCAGACTTGTCGCTTGACATCGCAGTTCCAGCAAGTTACATTAGTATTACAAATGGCAGCGACATCACTTTGGTTACTAACCTCTATTGTATGATCTACATCATCTTCTTTCTCTTCTATAGCGTATACTTGACAACGAGTTGCCTATGGTTTTGGTCTAACAAATTCTTCGGCACGATTGCGAAGTTCTCTAACGACATTTTCTTTCTGTACATACCTTCGTAGTTGTCCTACTGTGTGTACGGGCTGATACAGAAATTTGTATCACGCTTCTGGAAGCAGATTATTTTTTAGAATCTCAATCAATTCTTCCTGATCTATACGAATAGAAGACTTATCTTACTTATACTTATTGAGAGCACAGTATCATAAAAATCCGAGAAAGATTCACCAACTTTCTGTTTACGAGAACGCATTACTGCATTACTTCTGCAATTTTACTCGACTGTACGGATGTTCGACTTGCAGTGGAAATTGGAGCAGACATAGCTTGAGAGACATTAATTGGATTTCTAGGGCCTGCATGTAAAGCCGATATCAAGCTTGAAACAGTTAGTTCAATTATATCCTTTATCATTAAATAATCTACCGATACCGATTGTACCGGACGAGGATTATCATTAGGGCGGTAAGAACGACCTCTTCTTCTTGGGTATAAACCCCTCGAAGGAACATTAGATGGGTTAGTACCAATGCAGTACTTGTAACTCATTTAACTGAATATTACTCGCTTCTACTGAGCAGAAGCTCCTTCTAATGTCTTGGCTAAATTTCTAGTGATAGGACGACGGCTAGTATCTGGAACATTGGCATCAACCTGTTTTGCTCTGGGTGAACAATTACCTATTACTAATTTTAAATTATTTGTGTCTATTAGACTGACATATTCGGGACAATTATTATGTGCTTCCTCAAGACAATTTTTATGGAAAATATGTTTACAGGCTGTTATATTGCACGACTGAGTATTGGTCATTTTCTGACAACAAACACTACAATTCTTCTCAGCGGCATCCACTGAGGCGGATATATTTTGGGGCCTATGTTCAATAGGCATTATTAACATATAAAGTTTCCTGTTTAATTGACATTTGTTTTGGGTAACATGATAATATAAACGTTATTGGTTTTGAATCATTAACAGTACTGAAATATAAATAGTAAGAAAAGAATTTTGGTTTATTACTACTACAAATAAAATAGCTGACAATACTCATTTAAATACATTCCTATTGCTAGGTAGCGATACACTTAAACAGTATATAATTATCAAAACAAAAAACCTTTGGCACGCATAGAAAGCATGCGAGCACTTACCTTGAAGACCAGTGGAGTAATTTGTTTCCTATGTTTTAACTTTTATTTAACTTATGTATATATCGGCAAGGTAATCGATCTTAGCCAAATATTGAATTAAATAATCTCACAGACCCAAGGTATAACTATGATGTTTTATTTCATAACTCTCATACATTTTCTTTGGAAGTAAAACAATGCTCCTAAGTTGGGGATGTGCGACGACTAATTCAGAAAGGTATCTTACTAACGCTTCTAATGCTATCAATAGTCTTTCCAAATGTAGCTGTGCCCCACGTTTGGGCGCCAAAAAATTATGTAACCAAGCCCCACATTGGGCGCCAAAAACTTATGTGACCTTGCCTCACGTTGGCCGTCAAAATCTTATGTAGCAAACCAGCGCTAGTATTAACAAAAATGTATGCAGCAAAATGTAATTAAATGTAGTTGCCCTCTTTTAGGAGTCAGACACTTATTTAACATTCAAGCAAATAACATTATTTATATATTAGCCTTATTTTTATAGAGTCCCTACTGAAACTAAAATGGATGCTAAACTTCCTAACAACGAAAATCTCAAACGATCCAAAAATTGGAACAACCTGAACCCCAAACTTATTAAAAATTCGGTAAAAAAATTAAGGGCTGTTTATATATCCCAGACTGTCAAAAAATGAATTTGTAGGATCTTAGCTAGTATTCGATCCTCGCGGTCTTTACCCAGCCAACCATGAATCTCATATGCGATTATTTTTATAGAGATTCCCTAAACCAATATATTATTATGTACCCATGTCAACAGGAAAGAAAACTTTTACTTCATCATCTGAAAATAATAACAATATTTATTTAATAATAAATGACCCTAATATATACTCCATTGAGCTATTCAATGTGATCTTCCTAACTTTAAATTTAATGGATTTTTGTTTTGTTGTATTTTATTCCTATTTCCAGAAAATTTTTAATTTATAATTAACATTTGAATTATTTGTATATTTTTTCTTTTAATCTATTATTATTTATAATAAATCGAAATCTAACTATTACAAACAAAGATATCCTGCATTTAACTTTTTTTCTTTAAATAAAAAAGTAATTCATTTAAATTAATTTGTTTTCTTACTTGAATAATTAGAAAAATTTAAGAAATAAAATTCCTATCTAACTAATAACATAATAATGGGGATATATTATTATAGCAGGTGGTGTAAACTTGCATAGAAAACTAGTCTATCACATTCTATACTCTATATTTTTTCGTTTTTTGTTTGTATTATATTTTTATTTGGATATTTAATCAATATTTTAAAAGAAATTTAATAAAAAAGTAAAAAGTTAATAAAAAATTAATAATAATTTTTTTGTTTCCATTGTTAAAAGAATAAAGTGAAATAAAAACGTGTGACTTACTTACATTTATCCGAAAAGCAATCGATAAACAGCCTTGCAATGGTGTACCGGATCATGCTGTTTTTGTTTTATGTTAAGATTTATATTTTTTTTGTTGTGTTGTTTTGTGTGTTTTTTTTATTAATATTACATTTTTATCATGTGGGATATTTTGGGGATATGCAATTTTTTTTTTTGTCTATATATATATGTGTATTTTTGTTGTTAAATTTAATTTAATTTATTCTATTCATAACTCATAAAAATGTGAAAAATACAAATATCTAAACAGATACATATCTGTTATATATATATATATATTCCTATCTTTTAACTTTTTTTTTGCTATTTAATTATTGTCACATTTTTTTTTTGTTTACACTGTACCACTGTACACACATGTTCCTAATTTTGTTTGCTGTTTTTCGTAATTTTTCTTTTTTTATTTAATTTAATTGCTGGGGCTCCAGGTGAAACTGCAATACAATTCAATATGTAGAGAGGGCGGCACTGTACGCCGATGTGCAGCGGCGGCAGAGACTCTCTTGGCTGAATAACTGTGTGCCAGCAGCACAATTGCTCCATGTATGCATCGCTTTGCTCGCGATATTCAGCTAAGCTGCAGCTTGCGCAAGCTCGCTCATAAGCTCTATGAGTGAACGCAGCTTTACTGCATTGCGTTGTCCATCTCTTTTCCGCATTAAGCTTAGAATAAAGCTTTCAATAATTACCGCGTAAGCTCGCTCATAAGCTTAATGCGTTAACTCAGTTTTATTACATTACATTGTCGATCTCTTTTCTGCATTAGGCTTAGAATAAAGCTCTCAACAATTACAGCGCAGGTGACAAGTTTGTCGCAAACGGCTTGCGCTGTAATACAATATTACAGAGTGTTAAGAGTATAGCCAGAAAATTGCATTTCCGTAGTAGCCAGGTGTCTTTTTCATTGACGGAAATTGTTTTGGGGAAATGCTCAAACGCCTCAAAAAAACTCACATCAAATCCAAGCCACAAGTATTTTACAACCTTTCACTCATTGTGTGCTTGTGTGAGTGTGTGTGTGTCCAGTTTTTAAACCTTTTCCTTTGCCCTATCCTTGGCTTTTATTTCATTTTGCACCTTGACTCGATTTGCATTTGATTCTCTCTCGCTTGCTCAGCCCTGGAGCAGCGCTGGGGCAGTGGAGCAGCGGAAATGAGATTCTATTTGGTACGTCCCTCACGCAGTGCCCAACCCAAAAGGCTTGGGGCGGCGGCGTGTACAGTGGGCAAAACTAGTTGGAATTTACATTTTAAGCCCAGTCAAGAACGAAGTTTTTAAATAAATTTCAATGCAAAAAAATTAACTGAAGCAATTCTAAAAATAATACTCGAAGAAGTGAAACAATTGCAGCAGAAATCAGAGCAACCTGATGGACTTGAAGCCCTTGCGTGACTCTATTAACAATTCGCATCATCAGCCAGCCGACTAATATGCAATTTGCATTAAATATTTAACATATTTGTCTACGCCTCACAACCAAAAAAAAAAAAAAAAAATGGCTTCCTCTCCTCTCATTCCCCTTGAAATATTCTGAATTTTACAATTAAGTTCATGTCAAAATAAATTATAAATACTCCCAGTTGATTAATAATGCTCAAGAAAAATATCACAAAGAAATATGCCTGGAATTTGGACCACCAAACGCAGCACACTTCTCGACTTGCAACCTGCACCTGGTGAGAACCAGGCTCGTATCATGGCCAAAGGAACGCAAAGAAGGCAACTGCAAAACCGCAAAAATAACAAGAGCCAAACTGCGGCATTGCTATAACGACCACCGAATACTCTACTCTGACAAAAAGAGTAATTTATTAGTTTCAAAATTATTTATATTCCTATACTCCTGTTCCGAAAACTATGCTATACTTTTCAATTTTATACTTTTCTTCTATGTAGAAATTTGTATAAAATATTAATTAAAATGAATGATTAATCAATATGATTAATTTAGAAATATATATGCTTCATAATACTATTAAAATAAAATTATATTAATCCTTTCCGTAATTTATTTTTTTGCTTGAATCGGAATCCTATTATTAATCTTAGATATTTAATTCAATTCTTAGGAACTTAATAAAGTTTTTAATGTAAATATAGAGATTTCTTCTTTAGAGAGAATAAATTCACATTTCATGTGAATATTTCAAGCACTTCATTAGGTTCATCAAAATAAATACAATTTATCAAATGACCAAATAAATAAAATATTTCCTTGTCAACAAGTAAACATTTGTCATCCGGCAGCTAAGATAAATATTGCATAAAAAAAAAGTTATATTTGAATTAAATTATTTACACCAAATGCATCCGATGAAATATTGTGAAAATTTTGTATAATAAATCGCAACAAAGCTGATGGCAAAAGAATAATATTCAATTGTAAAGTGTATAAATAATATTGGATGGCAGCACAAAAATAAAATCCTTTAAATTTTTTTCCAAAGAGGGAAATAAAAGAGACGAGACAGAAAAAAAAAAAAAAAAAAAAAAAATAAAAGAAAAAAGAAAAAAAGAAAATAAAAATTCTAAAAAATATATAAATAATTTTTGGCGCTGACCAAAGGCAAGTGTCAATAGTTTTTTTGTAATTTTTTTTTTTTTTTTAATTTTTATTTTTATTTTATATAAAATTAAATTTTTAAAATAAAAAAATAAAAAAAAAAAAATTTTAATTAAAAAAAGAAAGAAGGAAAATAAATATCCTAAGTACTCAATCTAAAAAATTTTCTGCTGTCCTTCTTCCTCTCCCCTCCTTCCCTTAGCTCTGTCATCTTGACTGCTTTTTCTGCCGAGTGCAACATGCTCGGCACCAGGCTATTGACAGAAAAGAAACAACCAAACACCCCCCCAGGGGTAGGCGTTTGTGGGTGGAAGGGTCTGCAGCGGAATATCACATGGTACGCATCCTCTACCACTTGGTGTCCACATGAAGGGCATTCATCGGAAGTGTCTTCGAAGCGTTTAAGGTAGCTTCGGAAGCATCCATGACCTGACAGAATCTGGGTCAGAAAATTTATCTGCCCATGCCTCCTTCCGAGCCACTTCTCCAAGTTGGGAATCAGCTGGTGCGTCCAACGCCCCTTTGTTGAGCGATCCCACTGCGTCTGCCACTGTTCGATACTGCGCCGCCTTGCATTGGGCCGCGATATTTTTGAAGCATCGGTATTCCCCATTGAAGCTCGCTTCAGCAGATCATCTTCAATTACTAGCTCGGCGATCGGGATCATTCCTGCTAGCACCAAGCCCGCGTCATCCGAGATTGTTTTAAATGCGCAACATACTCGGATTGCACTCAGTCTGTATGTGGCGCAGATCCCACGGCGGTAGCTGAGAACTGCCATCGCTCTGATCCATATTGGCGCTGCATACAACATGATTGCCTTGGTGACGCTTGTTAGCAGCTGTCTGCGTATCTGCTTTGGGCCACGAGTGTTCAGCAATATCCTGGAGAGCGATCTGTTTAAAACAGCCGCTTTTGAGTTGGCAAATTGGCAGTTACCGTCTCCACTTTCTTGCGGCTACTCACCAGGACTGCCTCGGTCTTGTGCGCTGCTAACACGAGATGCGCGATACAGATGTTGCATGCCACCTCAGCAGATCGCAGTTCCTTCGCGACGATAACGATGGCTACATCATCAGCGAAGCCAACTATGTGAGTTCCCTCCGGTTCTGTCAGACGCAGCACTCCATCGTACATAATGTTCCAAAGGAGCGGGCCCAGTACTGATCCTTGCGGCATCATAGCGGTCACTCGATGAACCTGTTGGCCTTCGTCGATATTGCAGCGTTCTACCATTGAAATAGAAGCGGATTATTGCCACGAGCTGTTCAGGAACTCCAAATTCTGCTAAGGCGCTTATTATGGCATCCCACCTTGCAGTATTGAATGCATTCTTTATATCTAAAGTTGCAATGAGGCAATACTGCTTGGATCCGCCGTCCCAGCGTGTGCCTTGTATAGCTTCTGATGCTATGCCGGTGACTTTGTAATTCTCGCTTTCCTGAACCCGAATTGGTTGGGGGATAACCCTCCCGCTCTATCGATGGCGCCTCCAGCCTGGTACTTATTACCTTTTCCAGCACTTTCCCGGCCGTGTCCAACAGGCAGATTGGCCTGTAGGAAGAGGCATCTTCAAGTGGTTTTCCCGGCTTTGGTAAATGTACCAGGGTCTGGGCTTTCCATATTTTGGGGAAGATTCTCTCCTACAGGCACGCATTAAAAACATCGGAAAAGGAGTCCGGATGCAAAGACAGCGCCATCTTTAGAGCCCAATTCAGTATGCCATCGGGGCCGGGAGCTTTAGAGAGGCCTTCAGGCTTCTGGCTATCGCAAGCACTTCGCTCGTCGTTACTTAGTCACATATAGAAGACTCCACCAAAGAGAGGGGTACTATCGCATTGTTGTGTGCCGATGGTTGTTGGGGAAATAGTGTCTCAACATTACTTTCAGTTCACCGGCGTCCGTTGGCGATGCTTGCTTGCCGCTGTAGAGCCTTTTTACTACTATTTTGTATGCCTTGCCCCACGGGTCATATTAGGCCGAGTCGCAGAGTTCTAGAAAGCAGTCTATTTTCCTCTTGCGGATCTGTAGCTTCAGACTTTTTCGTGCCATTTTGTATCTGCCTTGCCATTCACAGAAATCGGGTCTACCTCTTGCCCGCTGATAGCGCCTTGGCGATACGTTGGCGTGTGGTGTCTGGCAAATGGTTGCCGTTTTCTATGCTTCGATTGCAGGCTGAAGTGAGTTGCGCCATTAGCTGGGTTGCTCGTATCGCGCTGCCATCTGTGTTGAGCGATTGAAGCGACGTGGAGAACTCTTGGCCATTAAGAGTTTCTGGCCGATACGCGTTTTGCTGAAGCATCCAAGCATTCCTTGATCCTATGTGGCTTCCAATGGTGGCAAGAATAGCGACATGATCACTTGCGGTTTATGTGTCGCTAATCTGCCATTGGGCGCTGCTGAAGAGCGAAGAGCTTATAAATGTAAGATCGACAATGGATCCCAGTCCTGCTCTACTGAAGGTGTGAGCAGTACCAGTGTTCAGCAGCGCTAAGTCCAGGGGAGCAAAGGTCTCAAGCAAGATACGGCCTTTGCTATTTGTCACCAGACTGACACCCATTCTTCAAACCCCCCGCCACCACGTCTCTAGAGCGCCCTCTAACATCGTCTGCCTGTTCGTCAAGGATGCCGGAATACTCGTTTAAAGCAAGACTTGGCGCCAGTTAGCAGCTATACAGCCACGTATCTCCCAATTTTGCTCAAACGAATCCGTTAAAAGGCTTGGTGTCTTTTAATAACCTCAGGGATCGGCTGCCGCATAGCCACAACGCGGATTTCCCACTTGTATCAGCTACCGAAGTCCTGGCACAACCAGCTTCACAATGGTGTGGCTCGCTGATGATTGCCACATCAATGTGTTGCTCTCTGCAGGTTTGTTCGACAAGCGCTTGGGCGGCAATGCAATGATTAAGGTTAATTTGGAGTAACCTTAACATTTCAATTTGTCGAGGGCCTCGCGGTACGACGGACACCTAAAGCTGCCTGTAGCATCGTCCGAGCTTTTTGTTCCACTGAGCTCGCAGAGTATATATTTCGGGGGCTTGGTAGACCCTTTTGCCTCGTGGCCTTTTTTACTCCGCACTTGAAGCATGCCCTCTGTGATCTTCCTGGATGTGGCATCTTAGGGCAATATGCCCATATTCCAAGCACCTGAAGCAGCGTTTTGGTTGGAGGACTTACCGGACACGGCACATCACTCAGCCAATGCGCAGCTTGGTGCTCTCCAGCAACTTCATTGCGCTTGCTGATGCCAGACTTATGGTGGCTATTTGAGAGCGATTTGATCGCTTCTGTGGACAGGAAAGGGTCTGCAATGGCAGCGCCAACTGCCAGTATGACCTCCTCCTTGGTCGCCAGCTCATCCAGATCCCGGATTTCAACCTTGGACATCTCCTGCAGTGTTTTAAACACCGCATGACCGCCCAAGGCCTTCCCAACTGCCATCTGGAGCTCTTCCCGACTGTGGACAGGTTTTGTATTCGTCTCAAGACGTTATCTTTAGCCAGTCTTTATCAGCCGTTAGTAGCAGCGCTTCTCCACGAAGATATCGTCAAGTATCGTGCATCATTAGAGTAATTAACTTATCGACAGAAATATTCAAAAAGTGTTTAGTTTCCATAAAATAAAATAAGTTTGATGACCCACTGTTCCATAGTTAAAACGAAGCAGGCCACGAAAGGACATTGAAATGGTTAAAAACAATTCAAGGAGAGTGATGATAATGTAATATTTACATAAATTAAAAGAAATAATTATAAACAATTCAGTTGAATATTGATTGAGCAATTGATTGAATCAATATTCAGCAACATTCGCAAAGTTCTCAAGCTACCCGGGGTCAACGATGTAAAAAAGCCCAGCAGCAAATAGACGACTCCGTAGAACACGGCTACTCGACCGCTCGCTCGAGTTGATAATAAAATTAAAATAAATTTTCCTTGATATAGGGATGACGACGTAAACGAAGAGAATGAGAGCGAGTTTAGCATTATAAGAGAAATAAATTATTTAAATCAATCAATTAATTGATATATACATGGTATGGATATGGTATAAATAATAAAAAAAAAAATATTTAAATAAAATGCAAGTTTTTTCAGGCAATATCATCCAACTAGATATTGGTAATCAAACACAAAAATGGGAATGGGAATTTCAATAGTTGTTTACCGAGATATTATTTTTTAACTAAAAAAAAACAACCTAATACTATTGATCGACTTATTCGATCTGACTTCACGACTTGTATAAAAATGTATAAATTTATTTATGCTCCGTCTTGCTGTGGTGGATTAAAAATCTTGTCGTCAGCAAAAACGTTTGGGATATTTTTATCCCAATAAACAATAAACAATAAAAAAAATACTTTTTATGAAAAAAATCAATTATTTTTTTGGGTATTTCGTCGTGCTTTCCCTAATAATTATTAAAACTTATATAAACGCATATATATTCCAAACCAAAAGTTTATTTAGATTTTTTGTCTTGATTTTGACAATTTATAAACGTAAATAAATAAAAACAAATAACTGTCAAGGATCGAATGATAAACCAAGAGTATAAATGTTCTGTAAAATTATTATATTCATATTCGTTAAACTTTATCGTCTTCAGAAAGCTGATCCCTGAAAATGCAAAAGCTGAGGCTGCATAACTCCTTCATTCTTTCTGTACCAAGTAAAAAAAAAAAAAAAAGTTGGGAGTCACAGTTGCAAAAATTCACTTTTTCTATTATTTTTGTATTACATTTAAAAATATTTGAACGTAACAGTCGGGCCTTAACCAATTCACGAACCAACTATGTAATCACTATTAAGAAACCTAGGCGAAGAAGTAAAGACAATTTAAAATTCAAGTATTTATGGAATGGAGGAATTATTTGGAAAATCTTATAATCTGACAGAAAATTTAGTCTGTTTTTTATTTTTGTTTTCCTTCTGCAAAGTAAAACAAAAGGAAATGATTGAAATAAAAGTATTTAATTTATATATATTTAATTATATTTAAATTTATTTATAATTTTAGTATTTTTAACTAGACGATTATAAATTTTACCATAAATACATATATTTTTTATGATTTATTTTATTCGATTATAAAATCCTTGAAAAAACTTAGTTTGATCAAAATGGAGCATTTAAGAATAACTTAATTAATTTAGTTACACTGTGAAGAGGTTTTATATAGTTTTAGTTTTAGATTATCAGTCAAAATATTCATACATATTTAACGTTTTAAAGTTTTTATTGTTGATAACTCTAAAACGGGATCCGACATTCAAACCGTTGCCACACGTTTCATGAATCGATTTTGGGAGAAAAACAAAGCAATTGCCCCAAATCGCATTTATAGTCGTGTAACGCACGTTTATGGCCTCAAATTTCCGCAATTCAGTTGCTAGTCGCCAGTTGGCAGTTGGCAGTTGGCAGTTGGCAGTTGGCATTTGGTAGTAGTAGTCGTTATGCAAATTGGTTGCATTCAGAACTTGTCGTACTCTGCAGGTAGGCAACAAAGTTGGCCAAGTTGCTTGGTAAGATTCAAGTGGTTGTGCTTTAAATCCAGTGCCTTTTTTCAACATTTTTTTGGTTATCAGTCACACAACGCCTCAACCCTAAATTACAGCCAAATGAGCAGCTACCATTCTTTTGGACTTTCTGTTTCGATTTTCTTATCAACATAATAAACGTTTTGGCTTGGCCTACACTGAAGGCCAAGTTCATTGTGCTGTGTCATTCGGTGTGTGTGTGTGTGTGTGTGTTTAACATGCTCGGCACCAGGCTATTGACAGTAATAGAACCACCCAACATCCGCTCCAGTGTCAACCTGTGTTGGTCGAAGCGTCTGCAGCGGAATATCACGTGGTATGCAACCTCTACCACTTGGTGTTCACATGAAGGGCATTCATCATGTCCGAAGCGTTTAAGGTAGCTTCGGAAGCATCCATGACCTGACCAGCATCTGGGTCAGATAAAAATTTATCTGCCCATGCCTCCTTCCGAGCCACTTCTCCAAGTTGGGAAACAGCTGGTGCGTCCAACGCCCCTTTGTTGAGCGATCCCATTGCGTCTGCCACTGTTCGATACTGCGCCGCCTTGCATTGGGCCGCGATATTTTTGAAGCATCGGTATTCCCCATTGAAGCTCGCTTCAGCAGATCATCTTCAATTACTAGCTCGGCGATCGGGATCATTCCTGCTAGCACCAAGGCCGCGTCATCCGAGATTGTTTTAAATGCGCAACATACCACGGCGGTAGCTGAGAACTGCCATCGCTCTGATCCATATTGGCGCTGCATACAACATGATTGCCTTGGTGACGCTTGTTAGCAGCTGTCTGCGTATCTGCTTTGGGCCACGAGTGTTCAGCAATATCCTGGAGAGCGATCTGTTTAAAACAGCCGCTTTTGAGTTGGCAAATTTTCCGTCTCCACTTTCTTGCGGCTACTCACCAGGACTGCCTCGGTCTTGTGCGCTGCTAACACGAGATGCGCGATACAGATGTTGCATGCCACCTCAGCAGATCGCAGTTCCTTCGCGACGATAACGATGGCTACATCATCAGCGAAGCCAACTATGTGAGTTCCCTCCGGTTCTGTCAGACGCAGCACTCCATCGTACATAATGTTCCAAAGGAGCGGGCCCAGTACTGATCCTTGCGGCATCATAGCGGTCACTCGATGAACCTGTTGGCCTTCGTCGATATTGCAGCGTTCTACCATTGAAATAGAAGCGGATTATTGCCACGAGCTGTTCAGGAACTCCAAATTCTGCTAAGGCGCTTATTATGGCATCCCACCTTGCAGTATTGAATGCATTCTTTATATCTAAAGTTGCAATGAGGCAATACTGCTTGGATCCGCCGTCCCAGCGTGTGCCTTGTATAGCTTCTGATGCTATGCCGGTGACTTTGTCTCGCTTTCCTGAACCCGAATTGGTTGGGGGATAACCCTCCCGCTCTATCGATGGCGGCCTCCAGCCTGGTACTTATTACCTTTTCCAGCACTTTCCCGGCCGTGTCCAACAGGCAGATTGGCCTGTAGGAAGAGGCATCTTCAAGTGGTTTTCCCGGCTTTGGTAAATGTACCAGGGTCTGGGCTTTCCATATTTTGGGGAAGATTCTCTCCTACAGGCACGCATTAAAAACATCGGAAAAGGAGTCCGGATGCAAAGACAGCGCCATCTTTAGAGCCCAATTCAGTATGCCATCGGGGCCGGGAGCTTTAGAGGCCTTCAGGCTTCTGGCTATCGCAAGCACTTCGCTCGTCGTTACTTAGTCACATATAGAAGACTCCACCAAAGAGAGGGGTACTATCGCATTGTTGTGTGCCGATGGTTGTTGGGGAAATAGTGTCTCAACATTACCTTCAGTTCACCGGCGTCCGTTGGCGATGCTTGCTTGCCGCTGTAGAGCCTTTTTACTACTATTTTGTATGCCTTGCCCCACGGGTCATATTAGGCCGAGTCGCAGAGTTCTAGAAAGCAGTCTATTTTCCTCTTGCGGATCTGTAGCTTCAGACTTTTTCGTGCCATTTTGTATCTGCCTTGCCATTCACAGAAATCGGGTCTACCTCTTGCCCGCTGATAGCGCCTTCTGGCCTGAAGGCAGGATTTTCCGGCATTGGCGATGTCATCGCTCCACCAATACGTTGGCGTGTGGTGTCTGGCAAATGGTTGCCGTTTGTCTATGCTTCGATTGCAGGCTGAAGTGAGTTGCGCCATTAGCTGGGTTGCTCTGTATCAGCGCTGCCATCTGTGTTGAGCGATTGAAGCGACGTGGAGAACTCTTGGCCATTAAGAGTTTCTGGCCGATACGCGTTTTGCTGAAGCATCCAAGCATTCCTTGATCCTATGTGGCTTCCAATGGTGGCAAGAATAGCGACATGATCACTTGCGGTTTATGTGTCGATAATCTGCCATTGGGCGCTGCTGAAGAGCGAAGAGCTTACAAATGTAAGATCGACAATGGATCCCAGTCCTGCTCTACTGAAGGTGTGAGCAGTACCAGTGTTCAGCAGCGCTAAATCCAGGGGAGCAAAGGGCTCAAGCAAGATACGGCCTTTGCTATTTGTCACCAGACTGACACCCATTCTTCGGCCCGGTAAATCCCCCGCCACCACGTCTCTAGAGCGCCCTCTAACATCGTCTGCCTGTTCGTCAAGGATGCCGGCATACTCGTTTAAAGCAAGACTTGGCGCCAGTTAGCAGCTATACAGCCACGTATCTCCCAATTTTGCTCAAACGAATCCGTTAAAAGGCTTGGTGTCTTTTAATAGCCTCAGGGATCGGCTGCCGCATAGCCACAACGCGGATTTCCCACTTGTATCAGCTACCGAAGTCCTGGCACAACCAGCTTCACAATGGTGTGGCTCGCTGATGATTGCCACATCAATGTGTTGCTCTCTGCAGGTTTGTTCGACAAGCGCTTGGGCGGCAATGCAATGATTAAGGTTAATTTGGAGTAACCTTAACATTTCATTTTGTCGAGGGCCTCGCGGTACGACGGACACCTAAAGCTGCCTGTAGCATGGTCCGAGCTCTTTTTTCCACTGCGCTCACAGAGTAAACATTTCGGCGGCTTGGTACACCCTTTTGCCTCGTGGCCTTTTACTCCGCACTTGAAGCATGCCCCTCTGAGATCTTCCTGGCTATGGCATCTTAGGGCAATATGCCCATATTCCAAGCACCTGAAGCAGCGCTTTGGTTGGAGGACTTGCCGGACACGGCACATCACCCAGCCAATGCGCAGCTTGGTGCTCTCCAGCAACTTCGTTGCGCTTGCTGATGCCAGGCTTATGGTGGCTATTTGAGACCCGTCCTTCATCGCACGGAGCGATTTGATCGCTTCTGTGGACAGGGAAGGGTCTGCAATGGCAGCGCCAACTGCCAGTGTGACCTCCTCCTTGGTCGCCAGCTCATCCAGATCCCGGATTTCAACCTGGGACATCTCCTGCAGTGTTTTAAACACCGCATGACCGCCCAAGGCCTTCCCAACTGCCATCTGGAGCTCTTCCCGACTGTGGACAGGTTTTTGCTAAGGCTTAGCAGAAGATCGCCCTTTGCAGTCTTCCATGATACCCTGCACATCTCCACTTAGGTGCGTAAGCGTAGGGTCAGTCTTGACGTCTCGCAGGATATCCGAATAGCTTATATCCGTCCACTCAGTTACAGACAGGTTATCGACGTCCGCACGGAAACGGTTTGTGGGGCTGCTGTCGTCTATCCTTGACCCTAAACTAAAAGCAAAATTAAACCTTTCGGTTGCGTCGTTATTCCGGCTTTTTGACTCTCTGATGAGTTAGCTGGGGCGGGCACAACTTTTGTGTGGACTTGCCGCTTAGATCGCTTTGTGGGGGTCTTCCGCTGCTCGGAGCTTGGTTCTTTTTGGCGGTTTTGGGATGGCGCCGATCGAAGCGAATCAGCGTAGTTTGCGCTGTCCGCTTGTTGCCCATTTAAGCATGGGCGAGGTTTGCGCTTCCTTGGATGCCTTCGTTTTTTCTGGATTATTGTGCGTAGCTAGATCCATTGGCCACCTTTTGCAGGTTGACCAAAGAGGCGAATTCTTTCCGCATCAGCGTGTTGACGTGCCTTTGGCCCTGCAGTAACGCCGAGAGGCCATCTAGTCCACGCCCATGATCTCCAACGCCCCCTTTAGGGTGGTTGGCTCCTCCTTCGATACAGCCACCGGAGATAGTGAAGCTGAGTTACACACCGCAACTTGGCTTATCTGCACTGGCGGTGGTGTTCTCTGCAGCGCTGGGCGCCGCACAAAGGCCTGCAGCTCATCGTCCATCTTGCGTATTCTGCCTGGGCAGCCACACAGGCCAGAGATTTCCCTGGGCGTACGACAGCTGGGGGTATAATACCGCCCCGACTCGGTCACCAGAGCCCCGTTATGAGCACCGCCGCAGCGAGGGGGTTGGAAATTAGTCAGTTCCGCGACTTTCTAATAGCTGCCCAACTAGCCTACGGTGCACAATTCTACCTAAAAGTAGGCACTGTGCTAGGTGGCTCCTGGGGGTATGCACCACTATTTATTTTTTATGTTCAACTGGGTTGATGTAATCGCTGATCAGTTGATTAGCTAATACACGAACCAGCTTGTCCAGTGATATTAACACGCGAACAGGTGGTAGTGCGCGTTGATTTCCAACCCTACGCACAGCTGATTTTTGTGTACATACAGCGAATATTCCAGAAAGAATCGGCGGGAATGTTGTTGCTGCTCCCAATTGGATGAAAAGGAAAGGAAGACGAGTCCGATACAGCGCTCTCCTCGCCCATCGACAGGAACTGGGACATATCCAATTGTAAACGCGGCAACACACGACCGGCCGGCAGTCTTGGGGTATTGTGGAACCACTAAGAATATGCCACACACTAAGGTTTAACAATTCACAGGTTAAAAGGCGAATTAAAAACCGAATTAGAACTGAAAGGACGGACCGTCTCAGAAAACACGTCTGCACTTGGTGAAAGTTTTCTTTTTTTTGTCAGGGTGTTGTGTGTGTGTGGAGTTGGTTTTTTTTTTTATATTCATATTTATTCTCTTAAGTTTAGATTTAAATTTACAATTTACAGATTTCCTATAACTAATATTAATTCTAAGACAGGATGGGTAAAGCTTAGCGTCCGCGGTACGACCGCGAGGCAATGCTTCGCGGACATATTGCTTTACCTATCCTAGTCTGTCAGTCTTCTCCGGCTGCGCTCCTCTCTTCTCAGCTTTGCCATCATGACTGCTGCGAAGTTGCTGACCGCTTCCCACTTTTCTGCCGAGTGCAACATGCTCGGCACCAGGCTATTGACAGTAATGGAACCACCCAACTTCCGCTCCAGTATCAGCCTGTGTTGGTCGAAGCGTCTGCAGCGGAATATCACGTGGTACGCATCCTCTACCACTTGGTGTCCACATGAAGGGCATTCATCGGAAGTGTGTGTCCGAAGCGTTTAAGGTAGCTTCGAAAGCAACCGTGACCTGATAGCATCTGGGTCAGATAAAAATTTATCTGCCCATGTCTCCTTCCGAGCCACTTCTCCAAGTTGGGAATCAGCTGGTGCGTCCAGCGCCCCTTTGTTGAGCGATCCCACTGCGTCTGCCACTGTTCAATGTTGCGCCGCCTTGCATCGGGCCGCGATATTCGTGTAGCATCGGTATTTCCCTTTGAAGCTCGTTTCAGCAGATCAGCCTCAAATACAAGCTCGGCGATCGGGATCATTCCTGCTAGCACCAAGGCCGAGTCATCCGAAATTGTTTTAAATGCGCAACAGACTCGGATTGCACTCAGTCTGTATGTGGCGCAGATCCCACGGCGGTAGCTGGGAACTGCCATCGCTCTGCTCCATATTGGCGCTGCATACAGCATGATTGCCTTGGTGACGCTCGTTAGCAGCTGTCTGCGTATCTGCTTTGGGCCTCGAGTGTTTAGCAATATCCTGGAGAGCGATCTGTTTGAAACAGCCGCTTTTGAGTTGGAAAATTCCAGGTGCTCCCTGAACAACTAAGCCTAGTGTCCAGCATGACGCCAAGGTATTTGATTGCCCGTTTAGAGGCAACCCCATTATGCTCGCCGTCTCCACTTTCTTGCGGCTGCTCACCAGGACTGCCTCGGTCTTGTGCGCTGCTAACATTAGGCCAGCAGAAGCTAGCCACCGGTTTACCTGCGCGATACAACTGTTGCATGCCACCTCACCAGATCGCAGTTCCTTCGCGACGATCACGATGGCTACATCATCGGCGAAGCCAACTATGTGAGTGCCCTCCGGTACTGTGAGACGCAGCACTCCATCGTACATAATGTTCCAAAGGAGCGGGCCCAGTACTGATCCTTGCGGCACCCCAGCGGACACTCGATAAACCTGTTGGCCTTCGTCGGTAGCATATTGCAGCGTTCTACCGCTGAAATAGCTGCGGATTATTGCCACGAGCTGCTCAGGAACTCCAAATTCTGCTAAGGCGCTTATTATGGCGTCCCACCTTGCAGTATTGAATGCATTCTTTATGTCTAAAGTTGCAATGAGACAATACTGCTTGGAGCCGCCGTCCCAGCGTGTGCCTTGTATAGCTTCTGACGCTATGCCGGTGACTTTGCTCAAGGCGTCGATTGTGGATCTCGCCTTCCTGAACCCGAATTGGTTGGGGGATAACCCTCCCGCTCTATCGATGGCTGCCTCCAGCCTGGTACTTATTACCTTTTCCAGCACTTTCCCTGCCGTGTCCAACAGGCAGATTGGCCTGTAGGAAGAGGCATCTTCAAGTGGCTTTCCCGGCATTGGTAAAGCAACAGGGTCTGGGTTTTCCATATTGCGAGGAAAATTCTCTCCTTAAGGCACGCATTAAAAACATCGGAAAAGGATTCCGGATGCAAAGACAGCGCCATCTTTAGAGCACAATTCGGTATGCCATCGGGGCCGGGAGCTTTAGAGGCATTCAGGCTTCTGGCTATCGCAAGCACTTCGCTCGACGTTACTAAGTTGCATATAGGAGACTCCACCATAGCGAGGGGTGCTCTCGCATTGTTGTGTGCCGATGGTTGGAGGGGAAACAGTGTCTCAACTATTAGCTTCAGCTCACCGGCGTCCGTTGGTGATGCTTGCTTGCCGCTGTAGAGCCTTTTAACCACAATTTTGTAAGCCTTGCCCCACGGGTCGTATTCGGCCGAGTCGCATAGTTCGAGAAAGCAGTCCTTTTTCTCTTGCGGATCGCTAGCTTCAGCCTTTTTCGTGCCGTTTTATATACGCCTTGCCATTCGCGGAAATCGGGTCTACCCCTTGCCCGCTGATAGCGCCTTCTGGCCTGGAGACAGGATTTTCGGGCATTGGCTATGTCATCGCTCCACCAATACGTTGGCGTGTGGTGTCTGGCGTCTGGTTGCCGTTTGGCCATGCTTCGATTGCAGGCTGAAGTGAGTTGTGCCATTAGCTGGGTTGCTCGTGTTTCAGCGCTGCCATCTGTGATGAGCGATTGCAGCGACGTGGAGAACTCTTGGCCATTAAAAGTTTCTGGCCGATACGCGTTTTGCTGGGGCATCCAAGCATTCCTCAATCCTGTGTGGCTTCCAATGGTGGTCAGAATAGCTACATGATCACTTGCGGTGTATGTGTCGCTAATCTGCCATTGGGCGCTGCTAAAGAGCGAAGAGCTTACAAATGTAAGATCGACAATGGATCCCAGTCCTGCTCTACTGAAGGTGTGAGCAGTGCCTGTGTTCAGCAGCGCTAAGTCCAGGGGAGCAAAGGTCTCAAGCAGGGTGCGGCCTTTGCTATTTGTCATCGGACTGCCCCATTCTTCGGCCCACGCGTTGAAATCGCCCTCCACCACGACTCTAGAGCGCCCTCTAACATCGTCTGCCAGTTCGTCGAGGATGCCGGAATACTCGTTTAAAGCAAGACTTGGCGCCAGATAGCAGCTATACAGCCACGTATCTCCCAATCTTGCTCTAACGAATCCGTTAAAAGGCTTGGCGTCTTTTAATAGCCTCAGGGATCGGCTGCCGAAGAGCCACAACGCGGATTTTCCACTTGTATCAGCTACCCGAGTCCTGGCACAACCAGCTTCACAATGGTGTGGCTCGCTGATGATTGCCACATCAATGTGTTGCTCTCTGCAGGTTTGTTCGAGAAGCGCTTGGGCGGCAATGCAATGATTAAGGTTAATTTGAATTAACCTTAACATTTCATTTTGTCGAGGGCCTCGCGGTACGCCGGACACCTAAAGCTGCCTGTAGCATGGTCCGAGCTCTTTTTTCCACTGCGCTCACAGAGTAAACACTTCGGCGGCTTGGTACACCCTTTTGCCTCGTGGCCTTTTACTCCGCACTTGAAGCATGCCCCTCTGAGATCTTCCTGGCTATGGCATCTTAGGGAAATATGCCCATATTCCAAACACCTGAAGCAGCGCTTTGGTTGGAGGACTTGCCGGACACGGCACATCACCCAGCCAATGCGCAGCTTGGTGATCTCCAGTAACTTCGTTGCGCTTGCTGCTGTCAGGCTTATGGTGGCTATTTGAGACCCGTCCTTCATCGCACGGAGCGATTTGATCGCTTCTGTGGATAGGGAAGGGTCTGCAATGGCAGCGCCAACTGCCAGTATGACCTCCTCCTTGGTCGCCAGCTCATCCAGATCCCGGATCTCAACTTGGGACATCTCCTGCAGTGTTTTAACCACCGCATGCCCGCCCAGGGCCTTCCCAACTGCCGTCTGGAGCTCTTCCCGACTGTGGACAGGTTTTCTGCTAAGGCTTAGCAGAAGATCGCCCTTTGCAGTCTTCCTGATACCCTGCACATCTCCACTTAGGTGCGTAAGCGTAGGGTCACTCTTGACCACTCGCAGGATATCCGAATAGCTATATCCGTCCACTTCAGATACAGCTATCGCGTCCGCCCGGAAACGTTTGTGGGGCTGCTGTCGTCTCTTGACCCTAGACCAGCCAAGAGCCTTCCCGTTTGCGTCGTTTCCCGGCTTTTCACTCTCTGATGAGTTAGCTGGGGCGGGCACAACTTTTTTGTTCGGCACTTGCCGCTTAGATCGCTTTGTGGGGGTCTTCCGCTGCTCGGAGCTTGGTTCTCGTTGGCGCTTTAGGGTACCCGATGGCGCAGATCCAGCGTAAAGCCCTTGCGCTGCTCGTGCGCTTGTTGCCCATTTAAGCACGGGCGAGGTTTGCGCTTCCTTGGATGCCTTCGTTGCCTTTTCTGGATTATCTGTGCGTAGCAGATCCATGGCCACCTTTTGCAGGTTGACCAAAGAGGCGAATTCTTTCCGCATCAGCGTGTTGACGTGCCTTTGGCCCTGCAGTAACGCCGAGAGGCCATCTCTCCACGCCCATTATCTCCAACGCCCCCTTTAGGGTGGTTGGCTCCTCCTTCGATACAGCCACCGGAGATAGCGAAGCTGAGTTACACACCGCAACTTGGCTTATCTGCACTGGCGGTGGTGTTCTCTGCAGCGCTGGGCGCCGCACAAAGGCCTGCAGCTCATCGTCCATCTTGCGTATTCTGCCTGGGCAGACCCACGATGGCCAGAGATTTCCCTGTGGCGTACGACAGCTGGGGGTTATACCGCCCCGACTCGGTCACCAGAGCCCCGTTATGAGCACCGCCACAGCGGAGGGGTTGGAAATTAGTCAGTTCCGCGACTTTCTGCTCCAAACTGCCCAAGTAGCCTACGGTGCACAATTCGACCTAAAAGTAGGCACTGTGCTAGGTGGCTCCTGGGGGTATGCACCACTATTTATGTTTTCCTATGTACAACTGGGTTGATGTAATCGCTGATCAGCTGATTAGCTAATACACGAACCAGCTTGTCCAGTGATATTAACACGCGAACAGGTGGTAGTGAGCGTTGATTTCCAACCCTACGCCCAGCTGATTTTTGTGTACATACAGCGAATATTCCAGAAAGAATCGGCGGGAATGTTGTTGCTGCTCCCAATTGGATGGAAAGGAAGGAAGATGAGTCCGATACAGCGCTCTCCTCCCCCTCGACAGGAACTGGGATACAATATCACAATTGTTATCGCGGCAACACACGACCGCCCGGCGTCTTGGGGTATGTAGCAACACTAAGAATAGCCACACACTAAGGTTTAACAATTCACAGGTTAAAAGGCGAATTAAAAAACCGAATTAGAACTGAAAGGACGGACCGTCTCAGAAAACACGTCTGCACTTGGTGAAAGTTACTTGCCGCCTCCCACCACGAATGCAGCGAGTAAATCTGTTTGGCAGCCTGTGAAGGCGGAATTAACGAACAAACGGACATTCATCACCAGGATCAGGCCCAGACCAGGAGCTAAAAACCAGAGCCCCCAGCCATAGCCAGAGCCATTGCAAGACGCCAGGCCGAGAGAGAGAGCACAGAGGCTGTTTAAATGTTGCCCATAGAAATATTTGCATGTTTTTATTTATTTTCGTTATTCGGTAAGGGGACGGGGTGGTAAATGGGCAGACAGTGCCGTGGATGGATGCAACATTGTGCATTTTCGGGGCGGTCCTCGGTTCAGGATTGTAGCTGCTGCTGCTGCTGCTGTGTTGCTGCCACACAGTAGCATTTTCGTTTCATTATGTACCATACGCAAAAAGGATTGCAATACATATTTGCATTTCTTTTTTATATTTCTCTTTCCGCAAGGACAACATTGGCAACGGGTTACAGTTACAGTTGCATTGCTTCCATGCGCATTGGTATGCTTTGCAGTTGCTGCCAGAAACAACACCAGCAACAGCAACGCTTTGGGGCAACGCATTTTCACTTCGGTATTTGCTGCTTTTTATGTAATTTATGGTCATTCAATGCGAGTGTGTATAAAAATATGCATTGCTTTTTTGCATTTTTAACAACGATTTTTAGGCTTGGATTTGGCCAAAGAAGCAAACGCGAAAATTACGTAATTTATGTGATTTCTGTGCAGCTGCAGCCTAAAAAAACATTGCATGTCGCAATTAAATCCAATCGCAACAGACTCACACATATAAATACCTCTGTACAAGAGCCTAAGTCAAATGTCAAAAGGAAATTCAATTGCGATCAGTTTCGGGCTTAAAAAAACGCGATTAAAAAAAACGCGATTATCGATAAATAAATCTACTATGGATTGCAAAGGGTATTATAAGTATTTCCATAGAAATTTCAGAACCTTTTGAATGCAAGATTAACATTTCAGCAAGGAGTTGCTGTCATGATTTATTTCTTTTAATATAATCCGCAACATATTTTATATGCCTCCATTTAATTTCTGTTGAAATCTAAAAGAAAATCCTGCTTGACTATGTAAAGAAAACTTGGAAAATTAATATTTAATGATACACGTTTGATGAGCATATAAAATATACTTTTGTGAGTAGAATTCAGTTAAAATATTCAACCTTTGTGCCATAATTATGCTACTTTTAAAGGCATCCTTTTTGCAGTAGAACTTACTTAAAGTACTAAAGTTTTCTGTTCCATTTTTTAATGATCCTTTTGGTAAGCTTCACTTTTTTCAGTGGTACTTATTTAGAAGTGCTGCAGACCTGTTTAATAAACATAATATTGGGTCCTTAAATCAGGAGTTATAGGAATATCCTTCTTTAAACAAAGATGAAAGAAATGAAAGAAAAGATAGCAAGTAAGGAAAGCATAGAATAACTAAATATCGACTCATCTCATATATACACCCTCCTCCGTATCAAAGTCTTAATACCCTCAGCAAGAGTATAAGAGTAAATAAGGATTTATAGTATTTGAATAAGAGCAATGAAAGTAATAAATGTACCTATTCATCCCATATTTCTGTCCTGTTAGTGTTTATTTAGAAACAACATAAAAAAATAACTGAAATTTAAATAAATATACATTTTATTTGTCATTTTCGGTTTATGCCGAAAGCTTAAATTATTGAATTCAAAGGGAAATGCAGCAGAGCAAAAGCATACAAGAAACTGAGTGCTGAAAAATGTGTTTAAAGCGCAAAAACCAGACCGATCCGCCTGTCTATCTGTATGATTCGAACGGTGTATTTGTATTTTCAGTGGCCATAAATAAATATGTATTTAAATTTAAATAAATGCCAGAGAAACACACACACACAGTTGGTGTACAGTTTGTTTGCCTATAAATCAGAATGCTTATCAAGGTCAAACGACCACAAAAACGCCAAGCAAAAAATATAAGCGGCCATGGAAAAGGACAACACAGAAGCTGCAATAAGTAAGCGTATGCGTGACTGTCTCTCTTACTCTCTCTCTCCATCTCTCTCTCTCTGTGTGTAGGTGTATTTGTGTAAAGCTTATTTAAAACTTTTGTACATTGACCCTGCGACGATTTATTACGCGCGATTAAATTCATTAAAGAAATATGCCTTGCAAGCGACATCAAACGGAATAAAAGCAACACGAAACGAAACGTGGCCCGAACAGGCATAACCACAAAATGGCAAGGATAACAGCTACAACAACACAGCAGACAGGAGAACAACTGACAGCTGACCCTTGCCGCTCAATCTGGGCGCCTGCAGTCATTGTAGCTTCCAATTTATGGACCAGCCTCAAAGTTTGCCCCACTAAACCCACTAATTGCGCCGCTTTAGACGAGTAGCCCGCCTGCTTCGCCCCGCCCGCTCCTAATTATATACAATTTACGCCTCATCTCTTGGACTATTTCTGGTTCTCCCTCTTATTGTTTGCATTATTAGCTGACACTTTTGGTAGAATACAGAACTCAAAGGCATGACTTTTCTTTGCCTGCTACATACAGGATTATCAGACTCTTTGTCCCTACTAACCATAACAAGGAAAAGGGGCAGGAGCAGATGTTAAGACAGTTGCCTGATATGGCCATTGGCTAAGTAGTTGAATGTTATTCTTATATAATTCTGGGCACGGGGCTTGACTTGTTACTTCAGGCCATGACGGCTTGGCTCTATGCTAATTTGACCAGCTGATGCTGAACTCTATTAAACTGAACTTTAATTTTAACTGGAAAATCGAATATGATAGTAGAAGGAAGCCAGTTCAATTTTTATTGAATTTTTATAGCTTCCATTTATTCGCTTAGACACCTTGAATTGAATTGAATTTTATTAAATGGCTGGTGCCTGAAAATTGTTTGAATAGAATCCTTGATTCATGCATTCAACATTGTTCGATTTTTTTTGTTTCCTTGTCCTGTTGTCCTGTTGCCGGTTAACAGAATTTTGACATGCACAAAGCGCTGATTGCAGTCCATCTACACAGCAGTGCAGCTGCATTAACCCAAACCTGATGGCAGAAGCTTTTTTGTTAGCCAACAATTTAGAGAGAACGTCAACAGAAAATGAACAAAAAAATATGTACATATATCACCAACAGGTGGAGCTAGAGGCAGAGCTGCTGGTTATTTGTCCCTCACAGTTTTCAACACTACGATCCTTAAGTTAGTGGCACAAATTACGGCACCAGGGCGGCCATATTAAAGTATTCAGCCAATGGCTTATTGTTAAATAAATATTCATTACTTACATTACATTACATACATATATTATATATTATATATTTTATAAAAATATATAAATGTGATTGTATAAACATTATGACAAGATAAAATGCAGTTTTGGTCGGCCATTTTATTGGCCATACAATAATGCATTATTAATAATGGGTTTTTCTTTTTGTCTTTGCTTTTCAGTGCGGTTCACTAAGCATTAAACATAATTTATTTATATTTTTAATTTATTTATATTTACTATCCAGCTGACAAATTACTTAATGAAAATTATTTGCTGTTCTAAAGTAAACAGCTACATCTATTAATCTAATATATTAATATAATTTTTTATAGCCTGGCTTATAAAATTATCATGAACCCCTATAACTCAATTCTGTATGCAAAAAAAAAAGCCGGCTAAATTTATGGCTCGTCTTTCTGTCGCTTAATTTTAAAGCTATGCTTAGCTTCTTCTCTTTGGTGTCAGATAGATATAATTGTTCATCCAGCTGCCTTAACCCTTATTCATAATTAAAGCCTGAAAATGGACGGGGTTGTATAGCGTTCAGCAACTAGTCAAATTTGCTTAGCCCTGAGCCATGGCCTAAACCAACAAGTCTAACCAAAGAACTGTCTTAGCAACTGCAGTTGCTTTTACTTGACTTTATAACTGAAAGAAAAAGGAAGAAAGAAATCTGTTTTTTCCGGGTAGTATAACTGAAAGAAAATAAAGTGGAAACCTGCTGACTGCATGTCTTAAGTCAGTTTTAATCCAACAGTTTAAAATTAAAGAAAATTCGAGATATTTGCGAACAATTTTACATAGATTTTATAATAAATATTTGCACATCCTCTCAATCCTTGTATACTTATGTGCATCCGGTATGCAAATGTAGTCGCCTATCGTCCTTCTCTGTCCCGCTGCTACCAATGGCCCGCCTCTCTGACTGTCTGTCTGTCTATCTGTGTGCATCGTCGTTTGCTGGCATTCAACCAGAAGAAAATATTGTTATTCGAATTGATTCTCCATAGCCGATGTCGTCTTGCATCGACAGGCAATGTCGCGCTGCCAGATATAGCAGCTCTGCTCTGCACTCGGCTTGGCTCTGCTGGCAGCGTGCTGATAACGTCAGCGCAAAAGTATGCAACGTATTTTAGCCAGAGCCTTCATAAAGAAACGTGAGGGAACTTAATGCAAACGGTTCGTTTGTGTTATTTATGGACGCTCACTCACATATGCATAAATAAAATACACAAAAAAAAAAATAGCGTGGTGCACGCTCGACGAATGCTCAATAAATTGCAAAAATATTATTTTATCAACAATAATTAATTAAATGCACTTAAATGCGCGCCGAAGTCAAAGTTGCTCTCCATTGCTTCTCTACAAGTATCTACAAATTCAATTCATTTGCCTGCAGCCATAAAAGCAGCAGCAGAAGCAGCACTAGCTTTTCCTCCCATACTCCTACTTATATATATATATATAGTAAAATAAATGTAGTTAGTAAAATAATTATTATTTTACACGAGTCGAATTAACTGCCGGTCTATGATTATAGACTCAAGCAGATACAAATATGAAAGAATAAAAGCACGACATGAATTCGATGTATGACTTTATTTTCCGGAGTTCAGTTTACGACTAAAGTGAAAATATATTTTCCTGGCTTGGCACCCCAAATGAGTGCTGAATTGAATTTTGTTTCGTTTTACATTTTTCTTAAGTGCGGTGCGCTGGTGACCATAGATTTGGAGGTTCAATCTCGGTTTTTAAGTAAAATTGGGTCTTACGTGTTATATTATTTATGTGTGGTTTATGTATTGTTTCGTATCCTTATGTTCGAGGATATTTGATTCCAGATATGTGAGTAACATATGTTACTTGTTTGTTGGTTCAATCTCGGTTTCTATTTAAATTGATACGTGAGTAACATATGTTACTTCCCTTCCCTTAAAAAGAAGCTTATGTTTAGGCTGAGATTATTGGGTATAATGTGGGTAATGGATTTTGTGCTACTTCTAATTTAGCTTGTGTTGTATTTGTAATGGTTGCAAAATCATAAGTAAAAAATACATAGGTATTTACAGCGCAAGCCGTTTTCCGACAAAATTGTCGTGTGCGCTGTAATTGTTGAGAGCTTTATTCTGAGCTTAATGCAGAAAACAGATCGACAACACAATGCAATAAATCTGCGTTAACGCATTAAGCTTATGAGCGAGCTTACGCGGTAATTGTTGAAAGTTTTATTCTAAAGCTTAAAGCAGAAAAGAGATCGACAACGCAATGCAATAAAGCTGAGTGCACACATAAAGCTTATGAGCGAGCTTGCGCACGCTGCAGCTTAGCTGAATATCGCGAGCAAAGCGATGCATACGTATGCGACAAATCGCCGCTATAATCGAGCATGTGTTAGAAAAAAGCTTTTTGTGGTATATAAGCTTGTAAAGCTACTGAAAAGTAATCTTTCCATTTCACATTGCAAAAGACGGCAGAGCTGCTGCACCGTGGGCTGACGGTCTGTCACCACGTTAAATAATAAAATTACTTAAAAATAGTAAAAGTGTGTTAAAGTATTAAAAATATTATTAATATTAGTGCTAAAATATAAAAAAAAAAACACAATTCAAATTATTTTAATTATTTGAAAATAATATAAAAATAAATATTATTTTGCGCCCACGTGCAACGTGGATCCCAGATCTAATCTGGATGCATCCAGTTCAAGGCTGATCTTAGGAAAGAGAGTCTTAATACAGCCTATAGATTCGACAAAAAGGTATGTGGGGAATATAATATTTCCCGAAAAACAAAAAAAAATGTAATTTTTATTCTTATAGAAAATTTATATATAGGGTATTGTAACCTAACCCCCTCCAGTTAGAGACGGCAAAAGTTTGCCTTAAATCTAATTTTAGGGCCAGGTACATTTTACGGCCACCACCGTAGATCCCCACATGGACTAATTGTGCTGCTGGCCAAGACAGTCTCTGCCGCCGCCGCACATCGGCGTACAGTGCCGCCCAAATAAGTCGTTCCTCTACATATTGTACTGCAGTTTCACCTTCAAAAACGAAAAACAACAATCAAAATTAGAAACATGTGTGTACAGTGGTACAGTGTTTAAAAAAGGCAGATAATATTTGTGAAAAATAGATAAGAAAAATTAAAAATTTAAAAAAAACAAACAATTAAAGAAAAGGAACTCTGATAGAAAAAATTATATATATATATAAAAGATCGGTATTTATTTAGATAATTATATTTTTGAAATTTTTCTAAATTAAAATTAGTATGAATTAAAGTAAATTGAACAACAAAAATTCATATATGCATAACCCCAAATCTTGCCCATATCCCACATGATAAAAATTTAATTATAAGAAACAAAAACAAAAAAAAAAAAAAAAAACACACACAAAACAACACAACAAGAAAAATATAAATGTCAACATAAAATAAAACAAACAGCATGATCCAGTACACCGTTGGAAGGCCTTTCATCGATTGCTCTTCGGAAAAATGTATGTAAGTCACCCGTTTTTATTTCTTTTATTCTTTTTACAATGAAAAAAAATTTTATTTAATTTTTATTATCCCCTTATTCCTATACATTGAAAACAAAATTTCTTGCTTAAAATATTGCATATAAACAAAAAATATATTAAAAAAAATAAATACAAAAAAATAATATAATACAAAAAAACAAAAAAAAAAAGGAAACAAAATGAAAAAAAAAAGTATAGAATATGATAGGTTAGTTTTTTTCCTATGCACATTTTGCTTACACCCTGCCATAAAAATAAATCCACCTCAGTATGTTATTAGTTAAATAGGAATTTTATTTCTTAAATTTTTTCAAATTATTTAAGTAATTTTTTAAAATTAATTTCAATTAATCAAATTTTTTATGGAAAGAAAAAAAGTTAATTTAATTTGTTGAATTAAAATTAATTATAATGAATGAATATGGATCTTTTTTTTTTAATACTTAGATTTTGATATATTATAAATAATGGATTAAAAGAGAAAAAAAATACAAATAATTGAAATATTAATTATAAAGTAAAAATTTTCTGTCACTAGAAAAAAAAAACACAAAAACAAAAATTTATTTATTATTCAATAAATATTGTTATTAGTTTGAGATGATGAAGTAAAAGTTTTCTTTCCTCTTGACATGGGTACATAATAATATAAAGGTTTAGGAAATCTCTATAAAAATAATTGCAAATGAGATTCAAGGTTGGGTGGGTAGAGACCGCGAGGATCGAATACTATCTAATTTTAATTCAATTTTGAGCAACTGTTTCTAGATTATTTTGAATTTCTACTCGATAATTTTAGTCGAGTGTGCCAAAAAGATATTTATACGCGGAGCCTACTATATTTAGGAGTCCTCGTTTCTGCCTATTTTCTTGATGTATTACTATCCCACTTAATTCTTTGAGTAGTTTATTGTATAAAAATTTATTTCTGGATGAGGTTAAGCTATTAAGTATTTTGCCTCCAAATGAGCTAGTTATTGAGTTAATTTCGGTTAGGTTTATTCTTAAGCAACGATGTTCAAGTTTTGACGGCAATTGAATTGGTTTACTTGAGAAGAGAAGGTAACCGTGATCAGTATCGATGTTGGATATCTGAATTTGTTGAGCGTGGCCTGGGGTGAAGCGTAGAAGTAGTATCATCACTATTTTCCAGAAATTTGTGGAATTGGGATGTGGTTAGTTTTCTTTTTTTTTTCTTGAACTCTTATTTATAGTAGTGTGTTTCTCCATTTCTATTAGTAATTTTGTAATGGTCAGAATCAACTTGTTCTACAGTATTGTTTGATTTAAATGGATTTTCAAATTTGCCTTTCTGAAGCGGGCCCTTTCTGTATTTCGTGTCAATTTCATTTAAACTTGTCTATTATTATTTAATTTGTTGATTTTTCTTTCTTTGATTTGTTGAGTATCTAGGGTTGGTTGTCAGGCATAAAGAAATATGTGAGCAGGAGTCTGTCCAGTAGTGTCATGTTTGGTTTTATGATTGTATATGTAAAGTATTGTTTCTATTTTGCTTAGTTTGAGTTCATTATCGTCTGAATTTTTTATAATTCGAATTTTTTCATTTATGGTTTTGTGTAACCTTTCTACGTCTGCTATCCTGTTTTTGATGTATTAAGTTGCAATTCAATATCTTCGCTCAAGAGCCATTTTTTGAGGGCTAGGCTCGAGAATGCTCCATCTCTGTCTGCTTTTAATAGTTTGGGTTTTCCCAAAGCATTAAATATTCACATAAGAAGGTTTTTACATTCTATCCAATCTTTCGTTTTTATTTGTTCGAGGAAAGCGAATTTTGAGTAAATATCTATACAACTCAAATAATTATTGCCTTCAAAAGAGTAAATTTCTATTACAAATTTGTCGCGGCAATGTTCGGGATTCGGTGTAATTTTCATGGGCATATCTGTATTGCGGTGTTCTGTTTTAGATAGGTTACAAATATGGCATTCATTTATTATGTTTTGAATGAGTAATTGACTATTGGGAAAATAATAAGTTTCGCTAAAGAGTTTGTTGGTTTTCTGTATTCCGGGATATAGAAGTTTTTCGTGAGCTGTGAGAACTAATTCTTTAAATTTGGCATATGAATGTATGTTTTTTTAATAAAATAAGGCTACGGATAATTTGGGTATGTTTTGCGATCATTTCGAAATCTGTATCGCTGTCTATGTATAAGGTACTAGATTAGGTACAAAAATGGTTAATTAAGTAAGATTCGGCTATTTCTTTTGTCATTTCATCATAAGAAATATGTGTTATTTGGATAGTAGATAGATACGACCGGATAGTTATAACAATTTTGGTCGTAATAGTAATTGTATGGTTCTTAAGGTAAATATATTTCTTCTTCCTGATGACGCGTTTCTTCGACACTCATTTTTGTCTGTCCGCTGTCAGCTGGTCTCATGCGTTTGGTTGGATTGTTATTTGTAAACGGATTTGAGTTAGGTAGTTGTTGTGGTTGTTGTTGAGTTTGGTGCTGACCAAAGCAATTTATGGTATGGTATTGGTGGAATTGGGCGAGTCATACTATTAAAATGAGGATGGTAATTTTAGTTGTTAGGCACCGGGTGACGATATGGCTCTGGAAAGTTTGCTTGTATATTATTAGGTATGAAATTTGGTTGAAATGGAGTATTAGTACGGTTATGGTATGGTGTTCGGTTATCAAAACAGGATTTATTCTGTTTATCATTATTAACTAATTTTGGTTGACCTTTTTGAGCGGGGTCTTCATATTTATTTATTTATTTATTAATAAATCGACTAATTGCAGTCGATTAAAGGATTACAAAAGATTAATATAATTATTATATAAATTAAATTAAAATTTAGAAATTAATTAAATTAAAATTTACAAGTAAGATTAAAATTGAATTACATTTAAGCCTTCTGGGGTATTAAAATCAATCAATTTTTATGGTCCAACATTTGCTGCACAGGATTGGGGAAAACCCAGGCAAAAAACCCAATCAGACCAGGAAAAAAGGCGAAAAAGAAATATAAAGATTGTTGAAAGAAAGAAAGAGAGTAATAAAGTAAGATAACACATCACATGGACATACATAATAAACAATGTGACCATGTGCCCCAATTTGATGGAACCGAGGATCCATAGTAGATGGAGCAGATGCGTCAATGTATCGCGCTTCAATCCAAGCCATTGCTGTGGCGAAAATAATTAATAATTATAATGCAGATACCCGACATAGAACTACATCCATTTCTACATTAAAAAAAAAATATATCAAAAATCAATCGAGTATTGAATAATCAGAATCTCGAGATTTTGAGCGGATTCTCGGTAGGTATCCGGACTTTTTAGTGATGTATTAAATTATAATAAAGAAAAGAAAAACAGAGAGAAAAGAGGACAATTCAGGAAAACACCAACCAAAAAAGAAGCAGTGTTGCCAAGGCAGCAACCACGTCAACCAATCAATGATTGGGGTTCTCCCGAAGATAGAATAGAAGAGCAGATTTTAGGTGTAAGAGAGAGAGTTCTAAAGAGATAACGTGATAAAATTCGTTGTAGTTGGAGCACAGCACACGGAATCGATTGTGCAACGCATAGTCAGTTGTGCAATTAGATAAAAATAAGGGATAATAATTTCTTATTAGTCTACGTGGAACATGAAAGTTAAGACGAGATAATAGAAAAGGAGAGCTAATGTCACCGATAATTAATTTATGAAGAAAAATAATACCAAGGTTAGTTAAGAAAGGGAGATCAATGAGTAAGAGCCTATCAGAGTACGGTGGAAGTCGGCGATCGGGATCCCAGTTTAACCCACGAAGGGCAAAGAGGAGGAATTGCTTCTGAATGGATTCAATATGAACTTGATGGATTCCATATTGAGGACTCAAAACACATGAACAATATTCTAGTATGGGGCGAACTAGAGAAGTATAAAGGAGTTTGGTAACAAAGGGATCATTAAACTCCTTGGACCAACGTTTAATGAATCCAAGAACACCCTTGGCTTTGTTAGTTATAGAGGAGATAGAATGAAAATAAGTTTGGCCTCAAAAAAGTACACCAAGGTCTTCCACAGTCGTTATACGTTGCAAGGGTACATTGTCAAGCGTATACGTGACTAAGTGTGGAGTAATTCGACTAAAAGTCATAAACAAGCATTTAGAAATATTTAAATGAAACTTATTAGCCTGACACCAAAGATGCATGGAGTTACAGTCATCTTGCAGACAAATATATTTAGAAGGATCGTTGTAAGAAAGAATAAGTTTCACATCATCAGCATACATAAGGATGCGTGAGTGGGACAAAATAGAAGGCAGGTCATTAATAAATAATGTGAAAAATAATGGACCAAGATGACTACCTTGCGGCACACCCGAAGTAACAAATACGGGTTTAGAAACTTCGGATCTCAACAGAACTCTTTGGGTTCTGTTTTTTTAAATAAGAGGAAATCCAAGTCAGAAGTGTGGGGGGAATCTAATTCGATCTAGCTTGAAGATTAAAAGATCATGATTTACAGAGTCAAATGCTTTACTGAAATCAGTATAAATGACATCTGTTTGCATTCTACTTAGGAATGCATCATTCACCAATGATGTGAATTCAAGCAGATTAGTCGTGGTAGACCGAGTCTTAATAAAGCCATGTTGAAAAGGGGAAATTATCGACTTACAGAGGTGCTGCAAAGTTGATGTTACA
Source organism: Drosophila repletoides (assembly GCA_018150835.1). NCBI lineage: Eukaryota > Metazoa > Arthropoda > Insecta > Diptera > Drosophilidae > Drosophila > Drosophila repletoides. The sequence goes on from JAECWQ010000228.1 coordinate 642,604, forward strand.
ATTTTTTCGAATAATTTTGGGATTGCAGACAACTTTGCAATTCCTCTGTAGTTCGATATATCGGATTTAGCTCCCTTTTTGTGAATTGGGATAATATATAATTCCTTCCAAAGACATGGAAAAACAGCGGAATCAAGAGATAAGTTAAAAAGTTTGAGTAGGGGAAGATGTAGAGAGCTCCAGCATTCTCTGAGTACGCAACTTGGGATATTGTCGGGCGCAGGAGAATATGAAGATTTTAAAGTTTTCATTGCTGTAACTAGATCGTTATCAGTAATGATAGGAGAAAATAAAGAGTTAGAGGAAGAAATAGGATAAGGACAAGGGTAAGCGATATTGTTAATGGAAGAAGTGTAAGTAGATTGAAAGAAATTTGCAAAAAGGTTACCACTAGTAAAGTCGTCCTTGGATTCCTCATTCTTCAGAAAAAATGTAGGAGGCATAGACGAGCTGTTACGGTTAGAATTTACAAATTTATAAAACAGTTTAGGATCCCGCTCAAACTGATTCCTGCAGCGCATAAGATACTCATTATAGCATTGAGAGTTAAGGAGAAGGAAGTTAGATTTAGCAATAGAATATTTAGAAAAATCAATATTAGATCCAGAGAGTTTAAATTTTTTAAATAGTTTAGTTTTAATATTTTTTAAATTTGAAAGTCGATGTGTAAACCAGGGAGGCTTGGATGAAACAGGCAATACAACACTACTTGGAATGCAGATATCAAGAAGTAAGTTAATAATGTCATAGAAGTGGGTTAGAGCAAAATTTATATCAACCGAATTGTATAGAGTAGACCAATCAGCTGAGGAAAGAAGTTGATTAAGCAAGGAAAAATTTCCCTTGCGAAAACAACGGCGGGTTTTACTAACAGGTTTAGATATTGGTTTAGTCGACGTGGCAATTGATAGAGAAACTTCTACGGTAGGATGAAAGGAGTCTTCAGGAAATACTAAAGGACAAGATCTTGACACACTGGTAGAAGTGCAATCATTGATAAAAATAAGATCAAGCATTCTGTCAAGATTATTAGGAATCGAGTTTATTTGAAAAAACGAAACGTCATACAAGGAATCTAAAAAGTCATGTTGTGCAGAAGGCACAAGATAATTAGATTTCCTAAAAGAGAGACCACTGGATATCAGGCAAATTGAAATCGCCTAAAACGACAAACATATCTTTATCACGTAAGAGTGTTGATATGTATTTAATACGGCTTAAATGCTGCATATAAATAGAAATATCAGAACACGGAGGGATATAAGAGCACGTTATGAAAATGGAACATGATGGAAAAGATACCTTAACGGCAACTATTTCCACTTCAGGAGGTGAAACGGATAAAGTAGAAGGAGGCTATTTCCCTAGGTTCAGAGAAATTAAATTTAGATACTGATACGTTGCTTGAAGATTTGCTGGCAATATAGGCAGCAATAGCTTCACATGTAGTATCAGCTGAAAGTCTAGATACGAAAATTTGCTTACGCGGTGCAACAACAGTAAGCAAAGAAGTCGGGGCAGGGTCAGAACCCTGAACAGTTACCGAAGCTGGAAGCACAGTTATGGGTGCAGTACCAGGATGGGCTGTAATTGAGCCAGTTGCCGGAGGTGAAATCGCAGACACCAACTGAAGTGGGGCTGCAACGGCAGCCGGAGCTGGAGAGACAGCTGGACTTGTAGCTCGTGTTGTAGTTGGAGCACAAGCCTGAACTTGATTTGGAGAAGTTGGTTGGACATGAACAGCACATACATTGGTATTTGAAGAATTATCGGAGTGTTCAAAGGAAGAGTGGCCGACTGACGGTGAGGGCGAGGGCGAGAAAAATCGAACCGGAGATAATTCTAAACGGCGAGGAGTTGATAAATTTTCTGAAGGGGGAATTGCAGAGGAAATGTGCAGGAAGAGGAACATTTAAAAATTGATCCTCTAACCGACGGATAGGTGGGGATTCGAAATTAAACTCACTAAGCATCTCAATGCTCGAGTCAAAATCACTCGACAAAAGCTTGGACATTTTATGCAACTTAAGAAATTGACCTCTCACAGAATTATACATTTTGGAGAAATTCAATTGCAAGTCATTGCACCTCGGACAAGACCATTTCAGGCCTCCACAGCCTTTCTTGGAATTGTCTTTTTCCAACTTGTCAATATCTCGCCCAGTTAGAACTGCACATTTGCCATGCATCATGTTGTCACACAACCAGCAGTTAACAAACCTTGGTTGGTCACCATCACGTGCTGGGCCATAAGTGCAGTTCAACTTGCAGCAAGACATTTTAATAGTATACAATATTAGTAAGAAGAAGAAAAAGATGCTAAAAGTTTCCTACTGGGTATTATTATGATTAGTATGAAGAGCGCGCAAATTGAGAGCGAAAAGAAATAGCTGTTAGTTGCAATAAGTAACACAAACAATGCTTGAGCAATGCGAAACACAACAACAAAAATTTGAGCGGGCGAGCGGCGCACAAGCGAACGACCGCACAAAAGGAAGATAGGTAAAGGTATTATTAATAGAAAAATTAAAGCTTTTGATAAAAATTGCACAGCTGATGACTATGTGTGCAACAATGTGATACTGGCTTACCAAAAGGTTTATTTCCAAGTTAAATTTAAAAGAAAAATCTCACAATATAATATAAAACGAATTTTATTACGGAGCACCAAAAAAACTCGACTGTTCACTTAGATAGAAATCTCTCTCTGAAACATATAAACCCTTTTCTTGTAATACATTGATAAGTGATCTTAATCAGGTATATTGGTATAAATATTTGTTGGTAATTTTTGAACTAATGCTTCAATACTAGTGTTAATTAATTGATTAAAAAGAGTTGTTTCTGCTGCATTGTTCTCTAATGCTAACTTACTCGTCAATAGTTGACGTTTCATCTCGGCTTCTTCCAAAAGCTTCGAATGTTTCCTTTGAAAGTGTTGCGAAAGTCTTCTAGTAATTGATGTTTTGGTATTTGGGGTTTGTAATATAAGATGAGTCTCTGTTTAAGTTCCGGCCAGGTTGTTAAAGTCGGAAAGTTTCTACACCATGAATCTGGCGTTCTACTTGTGCCATCCCATTGCTGCTGGTACTGCTTGTAGAATTTCCATTTTTGTGTTTTTTTTTTTTATTTTTTTTTTTTTATATATATTTTATATGTAATGTAATGTTAATTTTCTTACACACTCTCACTTATTTTATTTAAAGTTTTTTGTCTTTTTGCACTCAAGCTGTTTTGTTTTTTGTGGAATAACCAATCGACTTGGATTTATTTTTCCAACGAATTCTTGAGCGTCTATGTTGTTTTTAACAAAAACGTTCTACGATTTCACGTTGTTGTCGAAGCTTAACTTTAAACTGAACGTTGTGTTAACCATCGCGGATTGTTAAATAATATAACACTTAAGATCCAATTCTACCTAAAAACCGAAATTGAATCGCCAAACATATGGTAACCAGTGCACCGCACTTGAGAATAATGTAAAACAGAACAAATTCAATTCAGCATTCATTTGGGGTGCCAAGCCAGGAAAATATATTTTTTACTTTTAGTCTTAAACTGAACTCCGGAAAATAAAGTCATACATCGAATTCGTGTCGTGTTTTTATTCTTTCACATTTCAGTGTCTGGTTGAGTCTATATAATCATAGACCGGCAGTTAGTTCGACTCGTGTAAAATAATAATTATTTTACAAAGTAAATTTATTTTACTGGCGCAGCCGGTAGGATATCATTAAATTATTGATGCGATAGCTTGACTATATAATTCTCTAATTTTTGGTATCCGCCAAAGAACTTTACTGTAACAACCCGCGACGGTGAACATCACGTTGAGTTTAAATTTAAACCTCGACAACAACGTGAAACCGTGAAACGCTTTTGTTAAAAAAAAAAAAAACACATAGACGCTCAAGAATTTGTTGGAAAAATAAATCCAAGTTGATTGGTTATTCCACAAAAAACGAAACAGCTTGAGTGCGAAAAACAATAATTTTTAAATAAAATAAGTGATAAAAAAAATAACATTAAATTACATATAAAATTATAATAAAAAAAAAACCAAAAGAAGAAACAAACACAACAATGGAAATACCACAAATGGTTATACCAGCAGCAGCACCACTCTCCGACAATGGGATGGCACAAGTGGAACGCCAGATTCATGATGTCGAAACTTTCCGAGGTGATCCCATCGCACTATACACCTTTATAAGCCGGATCGACTTCATATTGACGCTATACCCTACCAATGACGTCCGTCAACAGTGTATAATTTTGGGCAGCATCGAACGCAATATCAGCGGAGAAGTTATGCACACTATAGACGCATACAACTTAACAACCTGGCCGGAACTTAAACGGAGACTCGTCTTATATTAAATACCAAATCATTAACTACTGGAAGACTTTCGCAACACCCAATTCAAAGGAAACATTCGACGCTTTTTGGAAGAAGCCGAGATGAAACGTCAACTATTAACAAGTATTTTTATTTTATTTTTTTTTTATTTTATTTATTAATAAATCGACTAATTGCAGTCGATTAAAGGATTACAAAAGAATTAATATAATTATTATATAAATTAAATTAAAATCTAGAAATTAATTAAATTAAAATTTACAAGTAAGATTAAAATTGAATTTTGGGGTATTAAAATCAATCAATTTATATGGTCCAACATTTGTTGCACAGGATTGGGGAAAACCCAGGCAAAAAACCCAATCAGACCAGGAAAAAGGCGAAAAAAGAAATATAAAGATTGTTGAAAATAGAATGAAAAAGAACATAATAGACAAAAAGGATAGAAAGAAAGAGAGTAATAAAGTAAGATAACACATCACATGGACATACATAATAAACAATGTGACCATGTGCCCCAATTTGATGGAACCGAGGATCCATAGTAGATGGAGCAGATGCGTCAATGTATCGCGCTTCAAGCCAAGCCATTGCTGTGGCGAAAATAATTAATAATTATAATGCAGATATCCGACATAGAAATACATCCATTTCTACATTAAAAAAATATCAAAACTCAATCGAGTATTGAAAAATCAGAATCTCGAGATTTTGAGCGGATTCTCGGTAGGTATCCGGACTTTTTAGTGATGTATTAAATTATAAAAAAGAAAAAGAAAAACAGAGAGAAAAGAGGACAATTCAGGAAAACACCAACCAAAAAAGAAGCAGTGTTGCCAAGGCAGCAACCACGTCAACCAATCAATGATTGGGGTTCTCCCGAAGATAGAATAGAAGAGCAGATTTTAGGTGTAAGAGAGAGATTTCTAAAGAGATAACGTGATAAAATTCGTTGTAATTGGAGCACAGCACACGGAATCGATTGTGCAACGCATAGTCAGTTGTGCAATTAGATAAAAATAAGGGATAATAATTTCTTGTTAGTCTACGTGGAACATGAAAGTTAAGACGAGATAATAGAAAAGGAGAGCTAATGTCACCGATAATTAATTTATGAAGAAAAATAATACCAAGGTTAGTTAATAAAGGGAGATCAATGAGTAAGAGCCTATCAGAGTACGGTGGAAGTCGGCGATCGGGATCCCAGTTTAACCCACGAAGGGCAAAGAGGAGGAATTGCTTCTGAATGGATTCAATACGAACTTGATGGATTCCATATTGAGGACTCCAAACACATGAACAATATTCTAGTATGGGACGAACTAGAGAAGTATAAAGGATTTTGGTAACAAAGGGATCATTAAACTCCTTGGACCAACGTTTAATGAATCCAAGAACACCCTTGGCTTTGTTAGTTATAGAGGAGATATGCAGAATGAAACTAAGTTTGGCATCAAAAAGTACACCAAGGTCTTCCACAGTCGTTATACGTTGCAAGGGTACATTGTCAAGCGTATACGTGACTAAGTGTGGAGTAATTCGACTAAAAGTCATAAACAAGCATTTAGAAATATTTAAATGCAACTTATTAGCCTGACACCAAAGATGCATGGAGTTACAGTCATCTTGCAGACAAATATATTTAGAAGGATCGTTGTAAGAAAGAATAAGTTTCACATCATCAGCATACATAAGGATGCGTGAGTGGGACAAAATAGAAGGCAGGTCATTAATAAATAATGTGAAAAATAATGGACCAAGATGACTACCTTGCGGCACACCCGAAGTAACAAATACGGGTTTAGAAACTTCGGATCTCAACAGAACTCTTTGGGTTCTGTTTTTTAAATAAGAGGAAATCCAAGTCAGAAGTGTGGGGGGAATCCAATTCGATCTAGCTTGAAGATTAAAAGATCATGATTTACAGAGTCAAATGCTTTACTGAAATCAGTATAAATGACATCTGTTTGCATTCTACTTAGGAATGCATCATTCACCAATGATGTGAATTCAAGCAGATTAGTCGTGGTAGACCGACTCTTAATAAAGCCATGTTGAAAAGGAGAAATTATCGACTTACAGAGGTGCTGCAAAGTTGATGTTACAATTTTTTCGAATAATTTTGGGATTGCAGACAACTTTGCAATTCCTCTGTAATGCGATATATCGGATTTAGCTCCCTTTTTGTGAATTGGGATAATATATGATTCCTTCCAAAGACATGGAAAAACAGCGGAATCAAGAGATAAGTTAAAAAGTTTGAGTAGGGGAAGATGTAGAGAGCTCCAGCATTCTCTGAGTACGCAACTTGGGATATTGTCGGGCGCAGGAGAATATGAAGATTTTAAAGTTTTCATTGCTGTAACTAGATCGTTATCAGTAATGATAGGAGAAAATAAAGAGTTAGAGGAAGAAATAGGATAAGGATAAGGGTAAGCGATATTGTTAATGGAAGAAGTGTAAGTAGATTGAAAGAAATTTGCAAAAGGTTACCACTAGTAAAGTCGTCCTTGGATTCCTCATTCTTCAGAAAAAATGTAGGAGGCATAGACGAGCTGTTACGGTTAGAATTTACAAATTTATAAAACAGTTTAGGATCCCGCTCAAACTGATTCCTGTAGCGCATAAGATACTCATTATAGCATTGAGAGTTAAGGAGAAGGAAGTTAGATTTAGCAATAGAATATTTAGAAAAATCAATATTAGATCCAGAGAGTTTAAATTTTTTAAATAGTTTAGTTTTAATATTTTTTAAATTTGAAAGTCGACGTGTAAACCAGGGAGGCTTGGATGAAACAGGCAATACAACACTACTTGGAATGCAGATATCAAGAAGTAAGTTAATTGTGTCATAGAAGTGGGTTAGAGCAAAATTTATATCAACCGAATTGTATAGAGTAGACCAATCAGCTGAGGAAAGAAGTTGATTAAGCAAGGAAAATTTCCCTTGCGAAAACAACGGCGGGTTTTACTAACAGGTTTAGATATTGGTTTAGTCGACGTGGCAATTGATAGAGAAACTTCTACGGTAGGATGAAAGGAGTCTTCAGGAAATACTAAAGAACAAGATCTTGACACACTGGTAGAAGTGCAATCGTTGACAAAAATAAGATCAAGCATTCTGTCAAGATTATTAGGAATCGAGTTTATTTGAAAAAACGAAAGCTCATACAGGGAATCTTAAAAGTCATGTTGTGCAGAAGGCACAAGATAATTAGATTTCCTAAAGAGAGACCACTGGATATCAGGCAAATTGAAATCGCCTAAAACGACAAACATATCTTTATCACGTAAGAGTGTTGATATGTATTTAATACGGCTTAAATGCTGCATATAAATAGAAATATCAGAACACGGAGGGATATAAGAGCACGTTATGAAAATGGAACATGATGGAAAAGATACCTTAACGGCAACTATTTCCACTTCAGGAGGTGAAACGGATAAAGTAGAAGGAGGCTATTTCCCTAGGTTCAGAGAAATTAAATTTAGATACTGATACGTTGCTTGAAGATTTGCTGGCAATATAGGCAGCAATAGCTTCACATGTAGTATCAGCTGAAAGTCTAGATACGAAAATTTGCTTACGCGGTGCAACAACAGTTACCGAAGCTGGAAGTACAGTTATGGGTGCAGTACCAGGATGGGCTGCAATTGAGCCAGTTACCGGAGATGAAATCGCAGACACCGACTGAAGTGGAGCTGCAACGGCAGCCGGAGCTGGAGGGACAGCTGGACTTGTAGCTCGTGTTGTAGTTGGAGCACAAGCCTGAACTTGATTTGGAGAAGTTGGTTGGACATGAACAGCACATACATTGGTATTTGAAGAATTATCGGAGTGTTCAAAGGAAGAGTGGCCGACTGACGGTGAAGGCGAGGGCGAGAAAAATCGAACCGGAGATAATTCTAAACGGCGAGGAGTTGATAAATTTTCTGAAGGGGGGAATTGCAGAGGAAATGTGCAGGAAGAGGAACATTTAAAAATTGATCCTCTAACCGACGGATAGGTGGGGATTCGAAATTAAACTCACTAAGCATCTCAATGCTCGAGTCAAAATCACTCGACAAAAGCTTGGACATTTTATGCAACTTAAGAAATTGACCTCTCACAGAATTATACATTATGGAGAAATTCAATTGCAAGTCATTGCACCTCGGACAAGACCATTTCAGGCCTCCACAGCCTTTCTTGGAATTGTCTTTTTCCAACTTGTCAATATCTCGCCCAGTTAGAACTGCACATTTGCCATGCATCATGTTGTCACACAACCAGCAGTTAACAAACCTTGGTTGGTCACCATCACGTGCTGGGCCATAAGTGCAGTTCAACTTGCAGCAAGACATTTTAATAGTATACAATATTAGTAAGAAGAAGAAAAAGATGCTAAAAGTTTCCTACTGGGTATTATTATGATTAGTATGAAGAGCGCGCAAATTGAGAGCGAAAAGAAATAGCTGTTAGTTGCAATAAGTAACACAAACAATGCTTGAGCAATGCGAAACACAACAACAAACATTTGAGCGGGCGAGCGGCGCACAAGCGAACGACCGCACAAAAGGAAGATAGGTAAAGGTATTATTAATAGAAAAATTAAAGCTTTTGATATAAATTGCACAGCTGATGACTATGTGTGCAACAATGTGATACTGGCTTACCAAAAAGGTTTATTTCCAAGTTAAATTTAAAAGAAAAATCTCACAATATAATATAAAACGAATTTTATTACGGAGCACCAAAAAAACTCGACTGTTCACTTAGATAGAAATCTCTCTCTGAAACATATAAACCCTTTTCTTGTAATACATTGATAAGTGATCTTAATCAGGTATATTGGTATAAATATTTGTTGGTAATTTTTGAACTAATGCTTCAATACTAGTGTTAATTAATTGATTAAAAGAGTTGTTTCTGCTGCATTGTTCTCTAATGCTAACTTACTCGTCAATAGTTGACGTTTCATCTCGGCTTCTTCCAAAAAGCTTCGAATGTTTCCTTTGAAAGTGCTGCGAAAGTCTTCTAGTAATTGATGTTTTGGTATTTGGGGTTTGTAATATAAGATGAGTCTCTGTTTAAGTTCCGGCCAGGTTGTTAAAGTCGGAAAGTTTCTACACCATGAATCTGGCGTTCTACTTGTGCCATCCCATTGTCGGAGAGTGATGCTGCTGCTGGTACTGCTTGTAGAATTTCCATTTTGTGTTTTTTTTTTTTATTTTTTTGTTTTTTTATATATTTTATATGTAATATAATGTTAATTTTCTTACACACTCTCACTTATTTTATTTAAAGTTTTTTGTCTTTTTTGCACTCAAGCTGTTTTGTTTTTTGTGGAATAACCAATCGACTTGGATTTATTTTTCCAACGAATTCTTGAGCGTCTATGTTGTTTTTAACAAAAACGTTCTACGATTTCACGTTGTTGTCGAAGCTTAACTTTAAACTGAACGTGGTGTTAACCATCGCGGATTGTTGCAGCAAAGTTCTTTGACGGATACCAAAATTAGAGAATTAGATAGTCAAGCTATCGCATCAATAATCTAATGATATCCTACCGGCTGCGCCAGTAAAATAAATTTACTTAGTAAAATAATTATTATTTTACATGAGTCGAATTAACTGCCGGTCTATGATTATAGACTCAAGCAGAAACTGAAATATTCCGGAGTTCAGTTTAAGACTAAAGTAAAAATATATTTTCCTGGCTTGGCACCCCAAATGAGTGCTGAATTGAATTATGTTTTGTTTTACATTATTCTTAAGTGCGGTGCGCTGGTGACATATGTTTGGCGATTCAATCTCGGTTTTTAAGTAAAATTGGGACTTAAGTGTTATATTATTTATGTGTGATTTATGTATTGTTTCGCATCCTTATGTTCGAGGATATTTGATTCCTGATATGTGAGTAACATATGTTACTTGTTTGGCGGTTCAATCTCGGTTTCTAAGTAAAATTGATATGTGAGTAACATATGTTTCTATATGTATATATATATATAGTAACATATGTTACCCAGGAATCTTATATCCTCGTACATAAGGATACGAAACAATACCTAAACAACACATAAATAATATAACACTTAAGATCCGATTTTACCTAAACACCAAGATTTAAAAACAAGTAACATATGTCACCCACATACCAGGAATCAAATATCCTCGTAGATAAGGATACGAAACAAGACCTAAGCAACACATAAATAATATAACACTTAAGATCCAATTCTACCTAAAAACCGAAATTGAATCGCCAAACATATGGTAACCAGTGCGCCGCACTTGAGAATAATGTAAAACAGAACAAATTCAATTCAGCATTCATTTGGGGTGCCAAGCCAGGAAAATATATTTTTTTACTTTTAGTCTTAAACTGAACTCCGGAAAATAAAGTCATACATCGAATTCGTGTCGTGTTTTTATTCTTTCACATTTCAGTGTCTGCTTGAGTCTATATAATCATAGACCGGCAGTTAGTTCGACTCGTGTAAAATAATAATTATTTTACAAAGTAAATTTATTTTACTGGCGCAGCCGGTAGGATATCATTAAATTATTGATGCGATAGCTTGACTATATAATTCTCTAATTTTTGGTATCCGCCAAAGAACTTGCTGTAACAACCCGCGACGGTGAACATCACGTTGAGTTTAAATTTAAACCTCGACAACAACGTGAAACCGTGAAACGCTTTTGTTAAAAAAAAAAAAAAAAACACATAGACGCTCAAGAATTCGTTGGAAAATAAATCCAAGTTGATTGGTTATTCCACAAAAAACGAAACAGCTTGAGTGCGAAAAAAACAATAATTTTTAAATAAAATAAGTGATAAAAAAAAATAACATTAAATTACATATAAAATTATAATAAAAAAAAAAACCAAAAGAAGAAACAAACACAACAATGGAAATACCACAAATGGTTATACCAGCAGCAGCACCACTCTCCGACAATGGGATGGCACAAGTGGAACGCCAGATTCATGATGTCGAAACTTTCCGAGGTGATCCCATCGCACTATACACCTTTATAAGCCGGATCGACTTCATATTGACGCTATACCCTACCAATGACGTCCGTCAACAGTGTATAATTTTGGGCAGCATCGAACGCAATATCAGCGGAGAAGTTATGCACACTATAGACGCATACAACTTAACAACCTGGCCGGAACTTAAACGGAGACTCGTCTTATATTAAATACCAAATCATTAACTACTGGAAGACTTTCGCAACACCCAATTCAAAGGAAACATTCGACGCTTTTTGGAAGAAGCCGAGATGAAACGTCAACTATTAACAAGTATTTTTATTTTATTTTTTTTATTTTATTTATTAATAAATCGACTAATTGCAGTCGATTAAAGGATTACAAAAGAATTAATATAATTATTATATAAATTAAATTAAAATCTAGAAATTAATTAAATTAAAATTTACAAGTAAGATTAAAATTGAATTTTGGGGTATTAAAATCAATCAATTTTTATGGTCCAACATTTGTTGCACAGGATTGGGGAAAACCCAGGCAAAAAACCCAATCAGACCAGGAAAAAGGCGAAAAAGAAATATAAAGATTGTTGAAAATAGAATGAAAAAGAACATAATAGACAAAAGGATAGAAAGAAAGAGAGTAATAAAGTAAGATAACACATCACATGGACATACATAATAAACAATGTGACCATGTGCCCCAATTTGATGGAACCGAGGATCCATAGTAGATGGAGCAGATGCGTCAATGTATCGCGCTTCAAGCCAAGCCATTGCTGTGGCGAAAATAATTAATAATTATAATGCAGATATCCGACATAGAACTACATCCATTTCTACATTAAAAAAATATCAAAAATCAATCGAGTATTGAAAAATCAGAATCTCGAGATTTTGAGCGGATTCTCGGTAGGTATCCGGACTTTTTTAGTGATGTATTAAATTATAAAAAGAAAAAGAAAAACAGAGAGAAAAGAGGACAATTCAGGAAAACACCAACCAAAAAAGAAGCAGTGTTGCCAAGGCAGCAACCACGTCAACCAATCAATGATTGGGGTTCTCCCGAAGATAGAATAGAAGAGCAGATTTTAGGTGTAAAGAGAGAGAGTTCTAAAGAGATAACGTGATAAAATTCGTTGTAATTGGAGCACAGCACACGGAATCGATTGTGCAACGCATAGTCAGTTGTGCAATTAGATAAAAATAAGGGATAATAATTTCTTGTTAGTCTACGTGGAACATGAAAGTTAAGACGAGATAATAGAAAAGGAGAGCTAATGTCACCGATAATTAATTTATGAAGAAAAATAATACCAAGGTTAGTTAATAAAGGGAGATCAATGAGTAAGAGCCTATCAGAGTACGGTGGAAGTCGGCGATCGGGATCCCAGTTTAACCCACGAAGGGCAAAGAGGAGGAATTGCTTCTGAATGGATTCAATACGAACTTGATGGATTCCATATTGAGGACTCCAAACACATGAACAATATTCTAGTATGGGACGAACTAGAGAAGTATAAAGGATTTTGGTAACAAAGGGATCATTAAACTCCTTGGACCAACGTTTAATGAATCCAAGAACACCCTTGGCTTTGTTAGTTATAGAGGAGATATGCAGAATGAAACTAAGTTTGGCATCAAAAAGTACACCAAGGTCTTCCACAGTCGTTATACGTTGCAAGGGTACATTGTCAAGCGTATACGTGACTAAGTGTGGAGTAATTCGACTAAAAGTCATAAACAAGCATTTAGAAATATTTAAATGCAACTTATTAGCCTGACACCAAAGATGCATGGAGTTACAGTCATCTTGCAGACAAATATATTTAGAAGGATCGTTGTAAGAAAGAATAAGTTTCACATCATCAGCATACATAAGGATGCGTGAGTGGGACAAAATAGAAGGCAGGTCATTAATAAATAATGTGAAAAATAATGGACCAAGATGACTACCTTGCGGCACACCCGAAGTAACAAATACGGGTTTAGAAACTTCGGATCTCAACAGAACTCTTTGGGTTCTGTTTTTTAAATAAGAGGAAATCCAAGTCAGAAGTGTGGGGGGAATCCAATTCGATCTAGCTTGAAGATTAAAAGATCATGATTTACAGAGTCAAATGCTTTACTGAAATCAGTATAAATGACATCTGTTTGCATTCTACTTAGGAATGCATCATTCACCAATGATGTGAATTCAAGCAGATTAGTCGTGGTAGACCGACTCTTAATAAAGCCATGTTGAAAAGGAGAAATTATCGACTTACAGAGGTGCTGCAAAGTTGATGTTACAATTTTTTCGAATAATTTTGGGATTGCAGACAACTTTGCAATTCCTCTGTAATTCGATATATCGGATTTAGCTCCCTTTTTGTGAATTGGGATAATATATGATTCCTTCCAAAGACATGGAAAAACAGCGGAATCAAGAGATAAGTTAAAAAAGTTTGAGTAGGGGAAGATGTAGAGAGCTCCAGCATTCTCTGAGTACGCAACTTGGGATATTGTCGGGCGCAGGAGAATATGAAGATTTTAAAGTTTTCATTGCTGTAACTAGATCGTTATCAGTAATGATAGGAGAAAATAAAGAGTTAGAGGAAGAAATAGGATAAGGATAAGGGTAAGCGATATTGTTAATGGAAGAAGTGTAAGTAGATTGAAAGAAATTTGCAAAAGGTTACCACTAGTAAAGTCGTCCTTGGATTCCTCATTCTTCAGAAAAAATGTAGGAGGCATAGACGAGCTGTTACGGTTAGAATTTACAAATTTATAAAACAGTTTAGGATCCCGCTCAAACTGATTCCTGTAGCGCATAAGATACTCATTATAGCATTGAGAGTTAAGGAGAAGGAAGTTAGATTTAGCAATAGAATATTTAGAAAAATCAATATTAGATCCAGAGAGTTTAAATTTTTTAAATAGTTTAGTTTTAATATTTTTTAAATTTGAAAGTCGACGTGTAAACCAGGGAGGCTTGGATGAAACAGGCAATACAACACTACTTGGAATGCAGATATCAAGAAGTAAGTTAATTGTGTCATAGAAGTGGGTTAGAGCAAAATTTATATCAACCGAATTGTATAGAGTAGACCAATCAGCTGAGGAAAGAAGTTGATTAAGCAAGGAAAAATTTCCCTTGCGAAAACAACGGCGGGTTTTACTAACAGGTTTAGATATTGGTTTAGTCGACGTGGCAATTGATAGAGAAACTTCTACGGTAGGATGAAAGGAGTCTTCAGGAAATACTAAAGAACAAGATCTTGACACACTGGTAGAAGTGCAATCGTTGACAAAAATAAGATCAAGCATTCTGTCAAGATTATTAGGAATCGAGTTTATTTGAAAAAACGAAAGCTCATACAGGGAATCTTAAAAGTCATGTTGTGCAGAAGGCACAAGATAATTAGATTTCCTAAAGAGAGACCACTGGATATCAGGCAAATTGAAATCGCCTAAAACGACAAACATATCTTTATCACGTAAGAGTGTTGATATGTATTTAATACGGCTTAAATGCTGCATATAAATAGAAATATCAGAACACGGAGGGATATAAGAGCACGTTATGAAAATGGAACATGATGGAAAAGATACCTTAACGGCAACTATTTCCACTTCAGGAGGTGAAACGGATAAAGTAGAAGGAGGCTATTTCCCTAGGTTCAGAGAAATTAAATTTAGATACTGATACGTTGCTTGAAGATTTGCTGGCAATATAGGCAGCAATAGCTTCACATGTAGTATCAGCTGAAAGTCTAGATACGAAAATTTGCTTACGCGGTGCAACAACAGTTACCGAAGCTGGAAGTACAGTTATGGGTGCAGTACCAGGATGGGCTGCAATTGAGCCAGTTACCGGAGATGAAATCGCAGACACCAACTGAAGTGGAGCTGCAACGGCAGCCGGAGCTGGAGGGACAGCTGGACTTGTAGCTCGTGTTGTAGTTGGAGCACAAGCCTGAACTTGATTTGGAGAAGTTGGTTGGACATGAACAGCACATACATTGGTATTTGAAGAATTATCGGAGTGTTCAAAGGAAGAGTGGCCGACTGACGGTGAAGGCGAGGGCGAGAAAAAATCGAACCGGAGATAATTCTAAACGGCGAGGAGTTGATAAATTTTCTGAAGGGGGAATTGCAGAGGAAATGTGCAGGAAGAGGAACATTTAAAAATTGATCCTCTAACCGACGGATAGGTGGGGATTCGAAATTAAACTCACTAAGCATCTCAATGCTCGAGTCAAAATCACTCGACAAAAGCTTGGACATTTTATGCAACTTAAGAAATTGACCTCTCACAGAATTATACATTATGGAGAAATTCAATTGCAAGTCATTGCACCTCGGACAAGACCATTTCAGGCCTCCACAGCCTTTCTTGGAATTGTCTTTTTCCAACTTGTCAATATCTCGCCCAGTTAGAACTGCACATTTGCCATGCATCATGTTGTCACACAACCAGCAGTTAACAAACCTTGGTTGGTCACCATCACGTGCTGGGCCATAAGTGCAGTTCAACTTGCAGCAAGACATTTTAATAGTATACAATATTAGTAAGAAGAAGAAAAAGATGCTAAAAGTTTCCTACTGGGTATTATTATGATTAGTATGAAGAGCGCGCAAATTGAGAGCGAAAAGAAATAGCTGTTAGTTGCAATAAGTAACACAAACAATGCTTGAGCAATGCGAAACACAACAACAAACATTTGAGCGGGCGAGCGGCGCACAAGCGAACGACCGCACAAAAGGAAGATAGGTAAAGGTATTATTAATAGAAAAATTAAAGCTTTTGATATAAATTGCACAGCTGATGACTATGTGTGCAACAATGTGATACTGGCTTACCAAAAAGGTTTATTTCCAAGTTAAATTTAAAAGAAAAATCTCACAATATAATATAAAACGAATTTTATTACGGAGCACCAAAAAAACTCGACTGTTCACTTAGATAGAAATCTCTCTCTGAAACATATAAACCCTTTTCTTGTAATACATTGATAAGTGATCTTAATCAGGTATATTGGTATAAATATTTGTTGGTAATTTTTGAACTAATGCTTCAATACTAGTGTTAATTAATTGATTAAAAAGAGTTGTTTCTGCTGCATTGTTCTCTAATGCTAACTTACTCGTCAATAGTTGACGTTTCATCTCGGCTTCTTCCAAAAAGCTTCGAATGTTTCCTTTGAAAGTGTTGCGAAAGTCTTCTAGTAATTGATGTTTTGGTATTTGGGGTTTGTAATATAAGATGAGTCTCTGTTTAAGTTCCGGCCAGGTTGTTAAAGTCGGAAAGTTTCTACACCATGAATCTGGCGTTCTACTTGTGCCATCCCATTGTCGGAGAGTGATGCTGCTGCTGGTACTGCTTGTAGAATTTCCATTTTGTGTTTTTTTTTTTTTATTTTTTTTGTTTTTTATATATATTTTATATGTAATATAATGTTAATTTTCTTACACACTCTCACTTATTTTATTTAAAGTTTTTTGTCTTTTTGCACTCAAGCTGATTTGTTTTTTGTGGAATAACCAATCGACTTGGATTTATTTTTCCAACGAATTCTTGAGCGTCTATGTTGTTTTTAACAAAAACGTTCTACGATTTCACGTTGTTGTCGAAGCTTAACTTTAAACTGAACGTGGTGTTAACCATCGCGGATTGTTGCAGCAAAGTTCTTTGACGGATACCAAAAATTAGAGAATTAGATAGTCAAGCTATCGCATCAATAATCTAATGATATCCTACCGGCTGCGCCAGTAAAATAAATTTACTTAGTAAAATAATTATTATTTTACATGAGTCGAATTAACTGCCGGTCTATGATTATAGACTCAAGCAGAAACTGAAATATTCCGGAGTTCAGTTTAAGACTAAAGTAAAAATATATTTTCCTGGCTTGGCACCCCAAATGAGTGCTGAATTGAATTATGTTTTGTTTTACATTATTCTTAAGTGCGGTGCGCTGGTGACATATGTTTGGCGATTCAATCTCGGTTTTAAGTAAAATTGGGACTTAAGTGTTATATTATTTATGTGTGATTTATGTATTGTTTCGCATCCTTATGTTCGAGGATATTTGATTCCTGATATGTGAGTAACATATGTTACTTGTTTGGCGGTTCAATCTCGGTTTCTAAGTAAAATTGATATGTGAGTAACATATGTTTCTATATGTATATATATATATAGTAACATATGTTACCCAGGAATCTTATATCCTCGTACATAAGGATACGAAACAATACCTAAACAACACATAAATAATATAACACTTAAGATCCGATTTTACCTAAACACCAAGATTTAAAAACAAGTAACATATGTCACCCACATACCAGGAATCAAATATCCTCGTAGATAAGGATACGAAACAAGACCTAAGCAACACATAAATAATATAACACTTAAGATCCAATTCTACCTAAAAACCGAAATTGAATCGCCAAACATATGGTAACCAGTGCGCCGCACTTGAGAATAATGTAAAACAGAACAAATTCAATTCAGCATTCATTTGGGGTGCCAAGCCAGGAAAATATATTTTTTACTTTTAGTCTTAAACTGAACTCCGGAAAATAAAGTCATACATCGAATTCGTGTCGTGTTTTTATTCTTTCACATTTCAGTGTCTGCTTGAGTCTATATAATCATAGACCGGCAGTTAGTTCGACTCGTGTAAAATAATAATTATTTTACAAAGTAAATTTATTTTACTGGGAAGCCGGTAGAATATCATTAAATTATTGATGCGATAGTAAGATTAAAATTGAATTCTGGGGTATTAAAATCAATCAATTTTTATGGTCCAACATTTGTTGCACAGGATTGGGGAAAACCCAGGCAAAAAACCTAATCAGACCAGGAAAAAGGCGAAAAAGAAATATAAAGATTGTTGAAAATAGAATGAAAAAGAACATAATAGACAAAAGGATAGAAAGAAAGAGAGTAATAAAGTAAGATAACACATCACATGGACATACATAATAAACAATGTGACCGTGTGCCCCAATTTGATGGAACCGAGGATCCATAGTAGATGGAGCAGATGCGTCAATGTATCGCGCTTCAAGCCAAGCCATTGCTGTGGCGAAAATAATTAATAATTATAATGCAGATATCCGACATAGAACTACATCCATTTCTACATTAAAAAAATATCAAAAATCAATCGAGTATTGAAAAATAAGAATCTCGAGATTTTGAGCGGATTCTCGGTAGGTATCCGGACTTTTTAGTGATGTATTAAATTATAAAAAGAAAAAGAAAAACAGAGAGAAAAGAGGACAATTCAGGAAAACACCAACCAAAAAGAAGCAGTGTTGCCAAGGCAGCAACCACGTCAACCAATCAATGATTGGGGTTCTCCCGAAGATAGAATAGAAGAGCAGATTTTAGGTGTAAGAGAGAGAGTTCTAAAGAGATAACGTGATAAAATTCGTTGTAATTGGAGCACAGTACACGGAATCGATTGTGCAACGCATAGTCAGTTGTGCAATTAGATAAAAATAAGGGATAATAATTTCTTGTTAGTCTACGTGGAACATGAAAGTTAAGACGAGATAATAGAAAAGGAGAGCTAATGTCACCGATAATTAATTTATGAAGAAAAATAATACCAAGGTTAGTTAATAAAGGGAGATCAATGAGTAAGAGCCTATCAGAGTACGGTGGAAGTCGGCGATCGGGATCCCAGTTTAACCCACGAAGGGCAAAGAGGAGGAATTGCTTCTGAATGGATTCAATACGAACTTGATGGATTCCATATTGAGGACTCCAAACACATGAACAATATTCTAGTATGGGACGAACTAGAGAAGTAAAAGGATTTTGGTAACAAAGGGATCATTAAACTCCTTGGACCAACGTTTAATGAATCCAAGAACACCCTTGGCTTTGTTAGTTATAGAGGAGATATGCAGAATGAAACTAAGTTTGGCATCAAAAAGTACACCAAGGTCTTCCACAGTCGTTATACGTTGCAAGGGTACATTGTCAAGCGTATACGTGACTAAGTGTGGAGTAATTCGACTAAAAGTCATAAACAAGCATTTAGAAATATTTAAATGAAACTTATTAGCCTGACACCAAAGATGCATGGAGTTACAGTCATCTTGCAGACAAATATATTTAGAAGGATCGTTGTAAGAAAGAATAAGTTTCACATCATCAGCATACATAAGGATGCGTGAGTAGTACAAAATAGAAGGCAGGTCATTAATAAATAATGTGAAAAATAATGGACCAAGATGACTACCTTGCGGCACACCCGAAGTAACAAATACGGGTTTAGAAATTTCGGATCTCAACAGAACTCTTTGAGTTCTGTTTTTTAAATAAGAGGAAATCCAAGTCAGAAGTGTGGGGAGGGAATCCAATTCGATCTAGCTTGAAGATTAAAAGATCATGATTTACAGAGTCAAATGCTTTACTGAAATCAGTATAAATGACATCTGTTTGCATTCTACTTAGGAATGCATCATTCACCAATGATGTGAATTCAAGCAGATTAGTCGTGGTAGACCGACTCTTAATAAAGCCATGTTGAAAAGGAGAAATTATCGACTTACAGAGGTGCTGCAAAGTTGATGTTACAATTTTTTCGAATAATTTTGGGATTGCAGACAACTTTGCAATTCCTCTGTAATTCGATATATCGGATTTAGCTCCCTTTTTGTGAATTGGGATAATATATGATTCCTTCCAAAGACATGGAAAAACAGCGGAATCAAGAGATAAGTTAAAAAGTTTGAGTAGGGGAAGATGTAGAGAGCTCCAGCATTCTCTGAGTACGCAACTTGGGATATTGTCGGGCGCAGGAGAATATGAAGATTTTAAAGTTTTCATTGCTGTAACTAGATCGTTATCAGTAATGATAGGAGAAAATAAAGAGTTAGAGGAAGAAATAGGATAAGGATAAGGGTAAGCGATATTGTTAATGGAAGAAGTGTAAGTAGATTGAAAGAAATTTGCAAAAAGGTTACCACTAGTAAAGTCGTCCTTGGATCCCTCATTTTTCAGAAAAAATGTAGGAGGCATAGACGAGCTGTTACGGTTAGAATTTACAAATTTATAAAACAGTTTAGGATCCCGCTCAAACTGATTCCTGCAGCGCATAAGATACTCATTATAGCATTGAGAGTTAAGGAGAAGGAAGTTAGATTTAGCAATAGAATAAAATCAATATTAGATCCAGAGAGTTTAAATTTTTTAAATAGCTTAGTTTTAATATTTTTTAAATTTGAAAGTCGACGTGTAAACCAGGGAGGCTTGGATGAAACAGGCAATACAACACTACTTGGAATGCAGATATCAAGAAGTGAGTTAATAGTGTCATAGAAGTGGGTTAGAGCAAAATTTATATCAACCGAATTGTATAGAGTAGACCAATCAGCTGAGGAAAGAAGTTGATTAAGCAAGGAAAAATTTCCCTTGCGAAAACAACGGCGGGTTTTACTAATAGGTTTAGATATTGGTTTAGTCGACGTGGCAATTGATAGAGAAATTTCTACGGTAGGATGAAAGGAGTCTTCAGGAAATACTAAAGGACAAGATCTTGACACACTGGTAGAAGTGCAATCGTTGATAAAAATAAGATCAAGCATTCTGTCAAGATTATTAGGAATCGAGTTTATTTGAAAAAACGAAAGGTCATACAAGGAATCTAAAAAGTCATGTTGTGCAGAAGGCACAAGATAATTAGATTTGCTAAAGAGAGACCACTGGATATTTGGCAATTCGAAATCGCCTAAAACGACAAACATGTATTTCTCACGTACTAGTGTTGATATATATTTAATACGGCTTAAATGCTGCATATAAATAGAAATATCAGAACACGGAGGGATATAAGAGCACGTTATGAAAATGCAACATGATGGAAACGATACCTTAACGGCAACTATTTCCACATCAGGAGGTGAAACGGATAAAGTAATTGACTCGGACCGAAGGGAAGAATTAACTGCAATGAGTACCCCACCACCACGACGAGTTATTCTATCTTTTCTGTAGGATGTAAAGGCTGTAGAAAAAATTTCAGAATTTCAAATTGAGGAATTAAGCCATGTCTCAGAAAAAGCAATAATTTGAGACTCGTAGGAAGAACTTTGTAAAAATACATTTTTAAGCTTAGACACTAGACCTCTAACATTCTGATAACTGATATATAGTAAATCAGAAGTTCGATCTAGTTTTTTGGAGGATTATTACTAATGGTTGCTTGTGAAAGAGATCCACTAGCTTGAAGACTGACAGGCACCGGACGAGTGCGTTTTTTTATAATAAACTCATGAACAATTATTTGTGGAGGCCAGAAATTTGGATCACAAATAAGTGAGAATGTGTCTGATGGAACGTTAATTTTGAAGGAGGCTATTTCCCTAGGTTCAGAGAAATTAAATTTAGATACTGATACATTGCTTGAAGATTTGCTGGCAATATAGGCAGCAATAGCTTCACATGTAGTATCAGCTGAAAGTCTAGATACGAAAATTTGCTTACGCGGTGCAACAACAGTTACCGAAGCTGGAAGTACAGTTATGGGTGCAGTACCAGGATGGGCTGCAATTGAGCCAGTTACCGGAGATGAAATCGCAGACACCAACTGAAGTGGAGCTGCAACGGCAGCCGGAGCTGGAGGGACAGCTGGACTTGTAGCTCGTGTTGTAGTTGGAGCACAAGCCTGAACTTGATTTGGAGAAGTTGGTTGAACATGAACAGCACATACATTGGTATTTGAAGAATTATCGGAGTGTTCAAAGGAAGAGTGGCCGACTGACGGTGAAGGCGAGGGCGAGAAAAATCGAACCGGAGATAATTCTAAACGGCGAGGAGTTGATAAATTTTCTGAAGGGGGAATTGCAGAGGAAATGTGCAGGAAGAGGAACATTTAAAAATTGATCCTCTAACTGACGGATAGGTGGGGATTCGAAATTAAACTCACTAAGCATCTCAATGCTCGAGTCAAAATCACTCGACAAAAGCTTGGACATTTTATGCAACTTAAGAAATTGACCTCTCACAGAATTATACATTTTGGAGAAATTCAATTGCAAGTCATTGCACCTCGGACAAGACCATTTCAGGCCTCCACAGCCTTTCTTGGAATTGTCTTTTTCCAACTTGTCAATATCTCGCCCAGTTAGAACTGCACATTTGCCATGCATCATGTTGTCACACAACCAGCAGTTAACAAACCTTGGTTGGTCACCATCACGTGCTGGGCCACAATTCCACCAATACCATACATGCCCAGACCTAACGTACATTTTCAACGCCAAAACGCCTTTGACTCAAATCGCTTTGGTCAACACCAAACTCAACAACATAACTCAAATCCGTTTACAAATAACAATCCAGACCAGCTGACAGCGGACAGACAAAAATGAGTGTCGAAGAAACGCGTCATCAGGAAGAAGAAATATATTCACATTATGAACCTTATAATTACTATTACGACCAAAATTGTTATTACTATCCGGAATATTATCCACAGCTTAATATCCAACAATATTCAAATGATCAACATCCACAATTCCCGATAGCAGAAGAAGAAAGTAAAGAAGACATAAAATTTTACGACTATGATTTCGACAATAAATACATTAAAGGTAAAGAGAATCACGTAGCTGATGCCCGATCCCGAGAAAAACTAGAACATAGTTACTTGGCTGAGCAAACGCAACACAGTGCCGATGAAGACAGCAACAGTTTAAATAGCATTACTGAAAAACCAGTTAACACATTCAATAGACAAATAATAGACAAAGGTCTACCAAGCATCAAACACGAAACTTATTTTAAAAAACAAATAACACATATTTCTTTTGATGAAATGAGAAAAGAAAAAGGCGAGCATTGCCGCGATAAATTTGAAATAGACATTTACTCTTTTGAAGACAATAATTACTTGAGTTGTATAGATATTTACTCAAAATTCGCTATCCTCGAACAAATAAAAATGAAAGATTGGATAGAATGCAAAAACGCTCTTATGCGAATATTTAATGCTTTGGGGATACCCAGACTATTGAAAGCAGACAGAGATGGAGCATTCTCGAGTCTAGCCCTCAAAAGATGGCTCGTGAGCGAAGATATTGAATTGCAACTTAATACATCAAAAACAGGTATAGCAGACGTAGAAAGGTTACACAAAACCATAAATGAAAAAATTTGAATTATAAAAAATTCTGACGATAACGAACTCAAACTAAGCAAAATAGAAACAATACTTTACATATACAACCATAAAACCAAACATGACACTACTGGACAGACTCCTGCTCACATATTTCTTTATGCCGGACAACCAACCCTAGATACGCAACAAATCAAGGAACGAAAAATCAAAAAATTAAATAATAATAGACAAGATTATGAAATTGACACGAAATACGGAAAGTGCCCGCTTCAGAAACCAACCCTAGATACTCAACTGATCAAGGAAGGAAAAATCAACAAATTAAATAATAATAGACAAGACTATGAAATTGACACGAAATACAGAAAGGGCCCGCTTCAGAGAGGTAAATTAGAAGATCCATTTAAATCAAACAATATTGTAGAACAAATTCATCCTGGCCATTAAAAAATTACTAATAGAAATAGAGAAACACACTACTATAAATCACAGTTCAAGAAAAAAAAAAAAAAGAAAATCAATCACATCAAAATAATCTAGAAACAGTTGCTCAAAATTCAATTAAAATCCACGAACTAAATGACGTAATACAGTTAGTAAATGGTGGATTAGAAAAATCAAACAATATGAAAACAACCGCAATAGCATTGACACACTCACATACGAACTCATGCAATTCATTGAATTTATAGAAGACATAGAAATGGGTATGCAACTCTCTCGTCTCGGACTGTTTAATCCAAAACTATTAAATTATGATAAATTAGAAAACGTTAATAACCAAAATATACTACTAATCAAAAACATCCACTTGGATTAATCACAAAGATAATCAAATAATAATTATATCTCATATACCTATTGCACACGAATTAAAACAATCTATTAAAATCATTCCTTATCCTGATCACAACGGTTACCAATTAGATTATACTGAAACTAAATCCTATTTTGAAAATGAAAATAAAATTTATAATGAAGATAATGAAGAAGTACAGGATGATTGTATTAAAGATATAATTAAGAGCAAAAACCAATCTGTAATTCCATCTCAATAAATACTAAAGAAATGATTAAATATATAGAACCAAATATAATTTTAACCTGGAACTTAAGCGAAACCAATGTTATACAAAACTGTAAAAAATCGAATAATGAATTAAAAATCAATGGAAATAAAATCATAAGAATAACTTAATGTAAATTTGAAATCGGAAACATTATCTTAAGCGAAAACTACTTACAACCAGAAATAGACCTAACACCATTATATCCACCATTAGAAGTTACCAAAATCAAAATTGTAGAACACAATGACATTTTTAAATTGATATCACAAAATAATCTCACACTTTATACAATTATAGCAATTATAATTATTATATCTATTATACTATTCTTGTATTCAAAATATGTAATCAAAAACCCATTTATGTTGATATATTCAAAAACGAAAAAGCAAAGAAATGTAAATCACAATCCAACACAAGCTAAATTAGAAGTAGCACAAAATCCATTACCCATATTGTACCCAATAATCTCAGCCTAAACATAGGCTTCCTTTTAAGGGGAGGGAAGTAACATATGTTACCCAGGAATCTTATATCCTCGTACATAAGGATACGAAACAATACCTAAACAACACATAAATAATATAACACTTAAGATCCGATTTTACCTAAACACCAAGATTTAAAAACAAGTAACATATGTCACCCACATACCAGGAATCAAATATCCTCGTAGATAAGGATACGAAACAAGACCTAAGCAACATATAAATAATATAACACTTAAGACCCAATTCTACCTAAAAACCGAAATTGAATCGCCAAACATATGGTAACCAGTGCACCGCACTTGAGAATAATGTAAAAGAGAACAAATTCAATTCAGCACTCATTTGGGGTGCCAAGCCAGGAAAATATATTTTTTACTTTTAGTCTTAAACTGAACTCCGGAAAATAAAGTCATACATCGAATTCGTGTCGTGTTTTTATTCTTTCACATTTCAGTGTCTGCTTGAGTCTATATAATCATAGACCGGCAGTTAGTTCGACTCGTGTAAAATAATAATTATTTAACAAAGTAAATTTATTTTACTATATATATATATTTACCAGGACAACAATAACAATAGTAAATGCAACAAAAACCCCAAAAATAAGCAAAGTAAAAAGTGAAAATGTATTGCATAAAGCTGCCGTTTCAATGAACCCAGAAGGCGCTGCGCTTCGCTGGCAAATAACGGAATATCCTTTATAAGTACACATATTTCTCTGTGAAATACGAAGAAAACAACACTTAGAAAGCTACTGTCTCATAACAAAAATAGAATAAATATAAATGTCTAATGTCCATTATAATTAAATAGGAGAGAGAGAGATAAGTGCCTAGTTTCAAATTTGGTTTTCTTCCATCAAAATTTATCATATTCATATTTTATAAAAGCGAGAACACAACTATAATTCCCTTTTTGAATTCTTATCCTGGCTATGTCTTAAAAATCATACATGAGTTTCCTGATTGAAGCCCGCTTTTATCAATCTCAGAATTCTGCTGGTCTTAGCCTGTTTCTATTTCTATCCCAAGTTGACTTGAAAATATCCAGAATTTATTCCTGAACTGAATCTTCTTAACAAATTGGCTTTTCTTCCACCAGACAACTGAAACTCTCGTTTTTTTTTTGGCTTATTGCAAGCAGATCAAACTGAATGCTGAAATTGTGATACCCTTTTGTTCCAATTACCAATTGAATTGAAGGCCAGCAGCAAACAGATGAAGCTGCGGTAACTATGCCAATAAGCAGCAGCTGAGGACGAGGCACACGTTTTATTTGCGTCTTGTCCCGTTCACCACAATTCCAAATATGTGTGTGTGTGTCTCTGTCAATAATTCACACACAAATGCATGTGAATATGTGGCAATTTGTATTTCAACTTGCTCGCATTGTAATAATAAATTGTGTAAAAGTATGCAATGAAAATAAAAATGCCAGTGCGTAATTCATGAGTTAAGGCGGTGTCATATGGCGCATACACCCTCAGAGTGTGTACTCACTCTCTCTCTCTCTCTCTCTCTCTCTCTCTCTTCTCTCTTACACACACATATATATACATGCATATGCACTGAGAGACAAAGAGTCCTTTTTCCTTGTGCTGTGCATTGGGTGTTAAGCCGCGTATTTCATGGCGTTCATTTATTATGTAAGACCGTAGAATGTGGCAGAGTCAAATTATTGACTCAATTTGTTGACTTGTCTGTACAGATATATATATATATAAATATATAACTATAATATAACAATAATAATAACAACTATAAGAGAATGTGTGCGTGTATATATATAAAGCGCGTTAGTTGCTTATGGAGCGCACATTATTCAGCTGTCGTTGGAAGCCCTGCGAGATGCAAGCTAAGAAGCGGCCCAAAGTTTCGGCTATGGCAAACAATTAGGTAGCTAATTTGCAACTCAGCCTCAGGCTCAATTCAGCAGTACTTTGGGCCAGTAGCTAAATCACTGCAAAATCCTTTTGACAAATACCCACACAGCGACGCACTGCACCCCACCGAACTAAACCCCTCTCAACTCAACTCAAGTCAACTCAGGTCAGCTCAACTCAACTGAACTGAACTCAGCTGAAAGGATACGGAAACTGAAACGCTAAAATGACAAGTTATTCAAAAGGCATTCGCTTAGGGCGTGAGTCTGCGTCCGTGCATCCGAGATAAATGCACTTCCCATCAAGGAAAGCACAGTGCCGGAACACTCAAAATTGTTTGTGCTTCAAAAAAAAAAAAAAAACTATTTTTTAATGGCACAAAATCATTTGTTTGATTGTTGATTAATAATACTATTTACTATTAAAATTCTGACATTTTTATTATGACGAAAAGTGAGACAAAAATCAATCAGGCAAAGAATAAATTAAGCCAAAGGATCTTCTAAGGTTTGGCGCAGGAGAAACAGGAAGAAATCAAAACAAAAAGAAAGAAGAAATACCGAAAATCTCTGACTGAAGTGTGTTTTCAGACAGCCAGCTGAGAACACTATGCGCTTCCAAGGTTTTAATTAAGTTATTCATATTCAAATTTATATTTTGAAGAGCTTACAAATTCCTTTTTCTTACACTTTCAAAACTAGAAACTAAATTTTTAATTTTAATTTTTAAGAAAAGTTGGGCATATTTCCTATATTTTGTCATTCCATTGGGATAAATAGCCGCTGAAAAAGTTGATGGTTTTTTTTATTATAATTTTGACTGCTCCTTGTCTAATATGCGATACACTGTGCGAAAGCCTTGTCAACTGTATGCGCTTGTCAACGCCGAAAACTAAAAGATGACAGGGATAAATGCAGCCCACACACACACACACACACCTGGTGCCGAGCATGTTGCACTCGGCAGAAAAGTGGGAAGCGGTCAGCAACTTCGCAGCAGTCATGATGACAGAGCTGAGAAGAGAGGAGCGCAGCCGGAGAAGACTGACAGACTAGGATCGGTAAAGCAATATGTCCGCGAAGCATTGCCTCGCGGTCGTACCGCGGACGCTAAGCTTTACCCATCCTGTCCTAGAATTAATATTAGTTATAGGAAATATGTAAATTGTAAATTTAAATCTAAACTTAAGAGAATAAATATGAATATAAAAAAAAAAAAAAAACACTCACACACACTCGCACACACGTAGAGAAGAAGAAAGAACTTTCACCAAGTGCAGACGTATTTTCTGAGACGGTCCGTCCTTTCAGTTCTAATTCGGTTTTTAATTCGCCTTTTAACCTGTGAATTGTTAAACCTTAGTGTGTGGCTATTCTTAGTGTTGCTACATACCCCAATCCTCCGGGCGGTCGTGTGTCGCGTTTACAATTGTGATATTGTATCCCAGTTCCTGTCGAGGGGGAGGAGAGCGCTGTATCGGACTCGTCTTCCTTCCTTTTCATCCAATTGGGAGCAGCAACAACATTCCCGCCGATTCTTTCTGGAATATTCGCTGTATGTACACAAAAATAAGCTGTGCGTAGTGTTGGAAATCAACGCTCACTACCACCTGTTCGCGTGTTAATATCACTGGACAAGCTGGTTCGTGTATTAGCTAATCAGCTGATCAGCGATTACATCAACCTAGTTGAACATAAATAGTGGTGCATACCCCCAGGAGCCACCTAGCACAGTGCCTACTTTTAGGTAGAATTGTTCACCGTAGGCTACTTGGGCAGTTTGGAGCAGAAAGTCGCGGAACTGACTAATTTCCAACCCCTCCGCTGCGGCGGTGCTCATAACGGGGCTCTGGTGACCGAGTCGGGGCGGTATAACCCCCAGCTGTCGTACGCCACAAGGAAATCTCTGGCCATCGTGGGTCTGCCCAGGCAGAATACGCAAGATGGACGATGAGCTGTAGGCCTTTGTGCGGCGCCCAGCGCTGCAGAGAACACCACCGCCAGTGCAGATAAGCCAAGTTGCGGTGTGTAACTCAGCTTCGCTATCTCCGGTGGCTGTATCGAAGGAGGAGCCAACCACCCTAAAGGGGGCGTTGGAGATAATGGGCGTGGAGAGATGGCCTCTCGGCGTTACTGCATGGCCAAAGGCACGTCAACACGCTGATGCGGAAGGAATTCGCCTATCTGGTCAACCTGCAAAAGGTGGCCATGGATCTGCTACGCACAGATAATCCAGAAAAGGCAACGAAGGCATCCAAGGAAGCGCAAACCTCGCCCGTGCTTAAATGGGCAACAAGCGTACGAGCAGCGCAGGGGCATTACGCTGGATCCGCACCATCGGGTACCCCAAAACGCCAAAGAGAACCAAGCTCCGAGCAGCGGAAGACCCCCACAAAGCGATCTAAGCGGCAAGTGCCGAACAAAAAAGTTGTGCCCGCCCCAGCTAACTCATCAGAGAGTGAAAAGCCGGGAAACGACGCAAACGGGAAGGCTCTTGGCTGGTCTAGGGTCAAGAGACGACAGCAGCCCCACAAACTTTTCCGTGCGGACGCGATAACTGTGTCTGGAGTGGACGGATATAGCTATTCGGATATTCTGCGAGTCATCAAGAGTGACCCTACGCTTACGCACCTAAGTGGAGATGTGCAGGGTATCAGGAAGACTGCAAAGGGCGATCTTCTGCTAAGCCTTAGCAGAAAACCTGTCCACAGTCGGGAAGAGCTAAAGACGGTAGTTGGGAAGGCCCTGGGCGGGCATGCGGTAGTTGGCGAGTCCGTGGTTGCCTCTAAACGGGCAATCAAATACCTTGGCGTCATGCTGGACACTAGGCTGTCGTTCAGGGAGCACCTGGAATTTTCCAACTCAAAAGCGGCTGTTTCAAACAGATCGCTCTCCAGGATATTGCTAAACACTCGTGGCCCAAAGCAGATACGCAGAAAGCTGCTAACGAGCATCACCAAGGCAATCATTCTGTATGCAGCGCCAATATGGAGCAGAGCGATGGCAGTTCCCAGCTACCGCCGTGGGATCTGCGCCACATACAGACTGAGTGCAATCCGAGTCTGTTGCGCATTTAAAACAATCTCGGATGACGCGGCCTTGGTGCTAGCAGGAATGATCCCGATCGCCGAGCTAGTATTTGAGGCAGATCTGCTGAAGCGAGCTTCAATGGGAAATACCGATGCTACACGAATATCGCGGTCCGATGCAAGGCGGCGCAGTATCGAACAGTGGCAGACGCAGTGGGATCGCTCAACAAAGGGGCGTTGGACGCACCAGCTGATTCCCAACTTGGAGAAGTGGCTCGGAAGGAGGCATGGGCAGATAAATCTCACCCAGATTCTGTCAGGTCACGGTAGCTTTCGAAGCTACCTTAAACGCTTCGGACACGCTGCAGACGCTTCGACCAACACAGGCTGATACTGGAGCGGAAGTTGGGTGGTTCCATTACTGTCAATAGCCTGGTGCCGAGCATGTTGCACTCGGCAGAAAAGTGGGAAGCGGTCAGCAACTTCGCAGCAGTCATGATGACAGAGCTGAGAAGAGAGGAGCGCAGCCGGAGAAGACTGTCAGACTAGGAAAGGTAAAGCAATATGTCCGCGAAGCATTGCCTCGCGGTCGTACCGCGGACGCTAAGCTTTACCCATCCTGTCTTAGAATTAATATTAGGTATAGGAAATCTGTAAATTGTAAATTTAAATCTAAACTTAAGAGAATAAAAATAAATAAACAAAAAAAAAAAAAAAAAAAAAAAAAAAAAAAAAAAAAAAAAACACACACTCACACGTCAGTGGAGCAAGTGCATCTGTTGTGGTTAACAGCCAACGGCATATGGCAGTTGTCATGCGTGCAGCGTGCGCTCCGATTCAGGAGTCAGCATCATTAATAAGTAACATTGTGTATTTTACAAGTCATTTTAATTAAAATCAATGTTTTTCTTGACATGTTCCTCTACAACAAGAAGAAGGCATTTACGACCACATGTTGTAGATATATTATCTACGATGCCAGAAAGTCTGTCTTATACCTGTCCGGTTATCCTTTCTACTTTTATCATCCTTTTCTTTGGTACATCTACTCCAAAATTTAAATATTTTTCTCCATTTTCTAGTCAATGAAAAGTTATTGATTCTAACGCCGAAGATTACATACCCTTGCAGAGCTATATGATATAGTCTTACGATCTTAATGATTTTAGGTGTGCGCTTATGAATAACACTTTTCCATATAACTTGTAAATTTAATCAAGATAAGTTGAAAATCAAATCAATCCATACAACAACTTTTGAGCGGATTATTCCTATCTGATCGTCCAGCGAAAAGAATGCTCCATAACTAGATCGATCTTCAGATTTACTACTTATCAGTTATCAGAATGTTAGAGGTCTAGTGTCTAAGCTTAAAAATGTATGTTTACAAAGTTCTTCCTTCGAGTCTCAAATTATTGCTTTTTCTGAGACATGGCTTAATTCCTCAATTTGAAATTCTCAAATTTTTTCTACAACCTTTACATCCTACAGAAAAGATAGAACAACTCGTCGTGGTGGTGGGGTACTCATTGCAGTTAATTCTTCCTTTCGGACCGAGTCAATTACTTTATTCGTTTCCCCTCCAGATGTGGAAATAGTTGCCGTTAAGGTATCGTTTCCATCATGTTGCATTTTCATAACGTGCTCTTATATCCCTCCGTGTTCTGATATTTCTATTTATATGCAGCATTTAAGCCGTATTAAATATATATCAACACTAGTACGTGAGAAATACATGTTTGTCGTTTTAGGCGATTTCGAATTGCCAAATATCCAGTGGTCTCTCTTTAGCAAATCTAATTATCTTGTGCCTTCTGCACAACATGACTTTTTAGATTCCTTGTATGACCTTTCGTTTTTTCAAATAAACTCGATTCCTAATAATCTTGACAGAATGCTTGATCTTATTTTTGTCAACGATTGCACTTCTACCAGTGTGTCAAGATCTTGTCCTTTAGTATTTCCTGAAGACTCCTTTCATCCTACCGTAGAAATTTCTCTATCAATTGCCACGTCGACTAAACCAATATCTAAACCTATTAGTAAAACCCGCCGTTGTTTTCGCAAGGGAAATTTTTCCTTGCTTAATCAACTTCTTTCCTCAGCTGATTGGTCTACTCTATACAATTCGGTTGAAATAAATTTTGCTCTAACCCACTTCTATGACACTATTAACTCACTTCTTGATATCTGCATTCCAAGTAGTGTTCTATTGCCTGTTTCATCCAAGCCTCCCTGGTTTACACGTCGACTTTCAAATTTAAAAAATATTAAAACTAAACTATTTAAAAAATTGAAACTCTCTGGATCTAATATTGATTTTTCTAAATATTCTATTGCTAAATCTAACTTCCTTCTCCTTAATTCTCAATGCTATAATGAGTATCTTATGCGCTGCAGGAGTCAGTTTGAGCGGGATCCTAAACTGTTTTATAAATTTATAAATTCTAAATGAGGGATCCATGGACGACTTAACTAGTGCTAACCTTTTTGCAAATTTCTTTCAATCACTTACACATCTTCCATTAACAATATCGCTTACCCTTGTCCTTATGCTATTTCTTCCTCTAACTCTTTATTTGCTCCTATCATTACTGATAACGATCTAGTTACAGCAATGAAAACTTTAAAATCTTCATATTCTCCTGGGCCCGACAATATCCCAAGTTGCGTACTATACGTATGCTGGAGCTCTTTACATCTTCCCCTACTCAAACTTTTCAACTTATCTCTTGATTCCGCCGTTTTTCCATGTCTTTGGAAGGAATCATATATTATCCCAATTCACAAAAAGGGAGCTAAATCCGATATATCGAATTACAGAGGAATTGCAAAGTTGTCTGCAATCCCAAAATTATTCGAAAAAATTGTAACATCAACTTTGCAGCACCTCTGTAAGTCGATAATTTCCCCTTTTCAAAATGGCTTTATTAAGACTCGGTCTACCACGACTAATCTGCTTGAATTCACATCATTGGTGAATGATGCATTCCTAAGTATAATGCAAACAGATGTCATTTATACTGATTTCAGTAAAGCATTTGACACTGTAAATCATGATCTTTTAATCTTCAAGCTAGATCGAATTGGATTCCCCCAACACTTCTGATTTGGATTTCCTTTTATTTAAAAAACAGAACCCAAAGAGTTCTGTTGAGATCCAAAATTTCTAAACCCGTATTTGTTACTTCAGGTGTGCCGCAAGGTAGTCATCTTGGTCCATTATTTTTCACATTATTTATTAATGACCTGCCTTCTATTTTGTCCCACTCACGCATCCTTATGTATGCTGATGATGTGAAACTTATTCTTTCTTACAACGATCCTTCTAAATATATTTGTCTGCAAGATGACTGTAACTCCATGCATCTTTGGTGTCAGGCTAATAAGTTGCATTTAAATATTTCTAAATGCTTGTTTATGACTTTTAGTCAAATTACTCCACACGTCAAGTATACGCTTGACAATGTACCCTAGTTGGTCCAAGGAGTTAAATGATCCCTTTGTCACCAAAATCCTTTACACTTCTCTAGTTCGCCCCATACTAGAATATTGTTCATGTGTTTGGAGTCCTCAATATGGAATCCATCGAGTTCGTATTGAATCCATTCAGAAGCAATTCCTCCTCTTTGCCCTTCGTGGGTTAAACTGGGATCCCGATCGCCGACTTCCACCGTACTCTGATAGGCTCTTACTCATTGATCTCCCTTTATTAACTAACCGTAGAACTATCCTTGGTATTATTTTTCTTCACAAATTAATTATCGGTGACATTAGCTCTCCTTTTCTATTATCTCGTCTTAACTTTCATGTTCCTCGTCGACTAACAAGAAATTATTATCCCTTATTTTTATCTAATTGCACAATTGACTATGCGTTGCACAATCGATTCCGTGTACTGTGCTCCAATTACAACGAATTTTATCACGTTATCTCTTTAGAACTCTCTCTCTTACACCTAAAATCTGCTCTTCTGTTCTATCTTCGGGAGAACCCCAATCATTGATTGGTTGACGTGGTTGCTGCCTTGGCAACACTATTTTCATTCTATTTTCAACAATCTTTATATTTCTTTTTCGCCTTTTTTCCTGGTCTGATTGGGTTTTTTGCCTGGGTTTTCCCCAATCCTGTGCAACAAATGTTGGACCATAAAAAATGATTGTATTTTATTCAATACACCAGAAGGCTTAAATGTAATTCAATTTTAATCTTACTTGTAAATTTTAACTTAATTAATTTCTAAATTTTAATTTAATTTATATAATAATTATATTTATTTTTTGTAATCCTTTAATCGACTGCAATTAGTCGATTTATTAATAAATAAATAAATAAATTACCGCCCTAATAATAATCCTCGTCCGGTACAATCGGTATCGGTAGATTATTCAATGATACAGGATATGATTGAACATACTGGCGTTATCATAAGCGAGTGAGTCGCATCACTTGGGGCGATTTTTCTCTTGCATTACGGCACCAATACCGCGACTAGCGATCAGAGTTTGCTAGCAAAGAATAAATACGTTCTCGTAAACAGAAAGTTGGTGAATCTTTCTCGGATTTTTATGATGCTGTGGTCTCAATAATTGATAAGTCTTCTATTCGTATAGATCAGGAAGAACTGATTGAGAATTTAAAAAATAATCTGCTTCCAGAAGCGCGACACAAATTTCTGTATCAGCCTGTACACTCAGTAGAACAACTGCGAAGGTATGTACAGATACATGAAAATTAGTTAGAGATCTTAGCAATCTTGCAGAAGAATTTGTTAGAGCAAAACCACAGGCAACTCGTCGTCAAATATACGCTATAGAAGAGAAAGAAGATCATATAGATTAAACAATAGAGGTTAGTAAAGAAAGTGATGTCGCTGCCATTTGTAAAAATTTAACTTACTGGAAGTGCGATGTCCAGAGACACGTCTGGGAAAATTGTTTAGCCCAGCGTCGTATATTTTGTTACGGATGGGGCGCTCTTAATGTTTATAAGCCACAATGTTCGACATGCATTCGTCGTAAGTCGGAAAACGGATTGAAGGGTGTATCCCACAACAACAGGATGCCCCCAAAGAAGTAAAAGGAAGTTCAGTAACGCATTTAAAACCAACGGGAAATTATGAAATGTTACCAGTAAATAAAAAACCATTTCTCTCCTATCATGAACGACTTAGAAATTATTTAGATATTAGAATTAGAATTAGTGAAATTAGTCCCCTATGCTCTAGAAATTCAATACGTTGTAAGAATTATTTTAAGAGAATGAAACAATGCAGTAAGGCATTAATTTCAACAATATTTAAAAAAAACAATGATCTTCTTTGTTATGCAGAAGTGTCCTTTTGAACTTTTCTGAACATGGTCTATTAGACACCAGAGAACTTTTCAAATATGACAGAATTTAAATCAATTAAATCTTATATGAGCACTGCGGATGGAAAAGCTCATGAGGTTATAGGTGTACTTACAGTTAGTATGATTTATAAAGAAGTGGAAAAATCCATTCAGCTGTATATTAGACAGAGACTGATTTTAGGTGTAGATTTCTGGAAGAGTTTCGCTTTAGCTCCTAATGTGATAAGTTCGATAGAATCGCCTACAAGAGAAATAGAAAACAGTCCTGCAATTCAAGCAACCAATTTGTACCCTTTAACTCCTGTTCAACAACAACAACTAGAAGTAGTTAAAAATTTATTCCCTAACTGTCTTGACGGATTAGGTAGAACACCGATGATTCAACATCACATTGATATCGTAGTCGCTCCAACGCTTTTATCCCGCCAGTCCAGCAGTTGAGAAACTGTTGTACGCCGAGATAGATCGTATGTTAGAATTAGATATTATTGAGCCTTCGTCCAGTGCCTGGAGATCGTCAATGCGTCTGATTATGAAACCCAAGAAGATGCACGCAAGTTACATGAGGAAAGATGCTTATCCTTTGCCCAGCATAGACAGTATTTTCTCACGAATGCCAAAGACTCACATTATATCAAAATTGCATCTCAAGGATGCATATTGGAAAATTGAGCTATCGAAAGAATCAAGGCCATTAACCGCATTTACAGTGCCTGGCAGGCCTTTGTATCAATTCAAAGTTTTGCGTTTCGGCCTTTGCAACGCGCCGTCCACCATGTGTCGTCTTATGGATGATATAATCCCCCCTGATCTTCGTCACAGTGTCTTTGGATATTTAGATGATGTATGCGTCGTCTCAGAAACTTTTTCCTCACACCTTTCAGTTCTTGTACGACTGGCAGAGCAATTTCGAAAAGCCAATCTAACTCTGAACATTGAGAAAACCCATTTTTGTGTAAATAGTGTAAACTATTTAGGATACGTAATCGGTAGTGTAGGTATCTGCACAGATCCTGCGAAAATTGAGTGTATTCTAAATTGGCCAACACCAAGGAACCTGAAACAGGGTCGTGGGTTTTTAGGAGTATGCGGTTGGTATCGCCGTTTCATCAACAACTATGCGGAGTTGACATGTCCCATAACAGATGTGTTGTCTGTTAAAAGAAGTTCGTCCGGACACATAATGCGCAAGAGGCGATGCAAAAGTTAAAGATTATACTTACTTCTGCTCCGTTCTTACAGAATCCAGACTTTTAGCAAAAATTTTACCTACATTGTGATGCTAGTAATTTTGGAATAGGAGCCGTCTTGGTTCAACTGTCGCCTGATAATAATGAAATGCCAATTGCATTCATGTCAAAAAAATTAAGTCGTGCAGAGAAAAATTATAGTGTAACCGAACGTGAGTGTTTAGCCGTCATTTTAGCTATTGAAAAGTTTAGATGCTATTTAGAGCTGCAAGAATTTTAAGTTGTTACTGATCACTCCAGTCTGCTATGGCTTATGCGCCAACAAAATGCTTCTGGTAGGCTCCCTAGATCGATTTTCCGATTACAGCCATATAAATTTTCAATTTTTCATAGGAAAGGAAAATACCATATTGTGAGGATAAGCTCGCAGAATAGGAAATGAACCCAATTATTGATTTGGATTCTAAAGCTTTCTTTGATTCAGAATATAAATCACTTATCGAGAAATTTACGCAGAATCAGTCAAAATTCCCTGATATTAAAATTTCTCAGCACTTTATTTACATGAGAAAAGAACATTCCACTGGAGATGAAACACAGGACGTCTTAGAACCGATGTTCTAAAACAAGCTCATGATAGTGTAATTTCTTCGCATAGTGGAATTCAAAAAACTATCGAGAAATTACGTAGAAATCTTTTCTGGTCTGGTTTAGCCAAAGATGTGCGTGATTACTTTCGAAATTGTGACACCTGTAAGGAAACCAAGGCTCCCAATTATGTTCTTCGACCGCCGATGGGATTACAAACTCCAACTTGTAGACATTTCCAGAGGTTATATATTGATTTGATAGGACCGTACCCAAGAAGTAAACGTTGTCGGATTGCTCATTGTCCTAGATCATTTCAGTAAATATCATTGGCTTCAACCCTTAAAAAAATTTATTTTGTCAGAGCGAGTGAATCGTTCATTGTTAGCTGCTGTTCGTGCTTACTTGAAAGAAGATCAGACCGAGTGGGACAAACATATTTCGGCCATTTTATGTTCCTTGCGATCATCTTTACATCAATCCTTAGGCTGCCCTTCATATAAAGCATTATTTGGATTAGATATGATCACACATGGTTCTGATTATCAATTATTAAAAGAAGTATCACTTTTAGAAGAGCCTATAATTCCTTTGGATAGAACTGATCATTTAGCACTACTCCGTAAAGATATACAAAAAAATATTAGGAAAGCGTACACAAGAAATGCGGCAAAATACAATTTACGTTCCAAGCCCATTACGTACAAATTAAGTCAGGAAGTTTTTAGACGAAACTTTACTCTGAGCAAATTCTCGCAGAACTTTAATGCAAAATTAGCACCACAGTTTTTGAAGTGTCGTGTAGCAAGAAAACTTGGCAACTGTTTTTATGATTTAGAGAACTTACAGGGCCGAGAACTTGGAACTTACCAAGCGGTAGATATTCGAGTTAATTGAATTTGTTGAATTAAAATTAATTATAAAGAAATATGGATATCTTTGTTTGTAATAGATAGATTTCGATATATTATAAATAATAATGGTGGTACATTCAACGAAAAAAATACAAATAATTAAAATGTTAATTATAAATTAAAAATTTTCTTTAACTAGAAAAAACAACACAAACACATAACTCAATGGAGTATATATTAGGGTCATTTATTATTCAATAAATATTGTTATTAGTTTGAAATGATGAAGTAAAAGTTTTCTTTCCTGTTGACATGGGTACATAATAATATAAAGGTTTAGGGAATCTCTATAAAAATAATCACATATGAGATTCATGGTTGGGTGGGTGAAGACCGCGATACTATCGGATCGGATACTATCAAAGATCTTCCAAATTCATTTTTGACAGTCTAGGTATATAAAGCCCTCAATTTGATTAACGAATTTTTAATAATTTTGCGTTTGTTCCAATTTTGGTATCTTTTGAGATTTTCGTTGTTAGGAAGTTTAGCTTCCATGTTAGTTTCAGTAGGGACTCTATAAAAATAAAACTTTATGTGCTAAGAGTTCTACAGGCCACAGCAAACCCACCCCACTCCCAAAGAGCTAGGGAATTAAAGGGTCCCGACCCCCGCTGTGACACCGTCGACTCCCGGTATTCACACTCAAAGATGGATAATCTTTGAGCAATAATCTTGTTTGCGTGGATGTTATCTGAGTGTCTGACTCCCATACGGGGGGCCCGATTACATAAGTGTCTGACTCCTACACGAGGGCATCTACATTTAGTTACATTTTACTGCATCAATTTTATTGTTAATACTAGCGCTGGTTTGCTAAATAAGTTCTTGGCGACCAACGTGAGGAAAGGTTACAATTGGAAAAATCATATTCTTGGAGAGATTGTTCAGCTATTTGATAGGGTATGATCTTGATTACTTTAAAATACTATTGGAAAAGATTCTCTTACATCTATCTTTTTGTTTTTACTATGATATTTTGAGAGCTATATGATATAGCGGTTCGATCCAGCTGGTTCCGACCTATGTGCTGACTGCAGTAAAGAGTAGAGTATATACCAAGTTTTAGATATCTGAGAGTCTTATTTACATGGAAGCAGACAGACGGGTAGACAGATAGACAGACAGAATGACAAACATACACATAGACGGCAGACTGACAGACAAATAATCAGATCTATATCCAGATAGACAGATAATCAGATCGATAGACAAACAGACAGATAATCAGATCGATAAACAGGCAGACAGATAATCAGTAAGACATATAGACAGTCGGACCTAGCTATATCTATTCAACTCTTCATGCCTACCCAAATGTATAGCAAACTCAGCGACAAAGTTATGTTACCCTCTGCCAGGGTATTTAGATATTAAATTTTCCTTTTTGACCAACTATGCTTCAATTAATATTAATATTTGCCAAAGAAAAACAGCAGCAGCAGCAAGAACATTAAATCGTCTGAATTTGCAGTTAAATTGAAAGGCGTAAAGAAATTATTAAGCTTTTGTGTCTGGCTTTCGCTAACGGTTTTTGATATTTTGTTTTTCTATAAATTCAGCTGTTGTTTTTATGTTAGTTTTTCTTTCTCTTTTTGTTTCTTTTAATGTTTTTATCTCGTATATTTTGCTCGGTTAGTTTGCCAAGTTGTCTGCCCTTTTCCCCTCCCTCTTAGCCACGTGTGTGTTCTTGTGATTATTTATGCGAGCAAAATAAATAAAATGCTATTCTATTGCCAATAGGCAGTCGGTTGGAGAGTCTGAATCAATGGAGCCTGCGACTTTATGAAGCTGCCTTCAATTGTTTTCACTTCATGGCTGTTTATTGCTATGCGGAGTATTGGAATATTTTTCTTTTTTCTAACCAAAATTTAAGATTATTCAAGTCAAAACCGATATATAAAAATATATAAAGTTGACTCTTCGTGGAACTACTCTGAACCGGTTTTTGGTGCGCTTTCTTTAACGCTTTCGAAGCTAAATATATTTTTAGTTCAATAATTTGGACATGCCTCTCAAAAAGCTGCTTAAATAATTTATTTTTATTTAAAGTACAAAACCAAATAAAGAATCCTTCAATAAGATTAAAAAAGACTAGTAAATTTATATATTTTTTTATACAAAATTCAGACTCTTCTTCGTATCAATCCAATTATATATGAGAAAAATTCGTGAAGTTGGTTCTGCAG
The DNA here is from genome assembly GCA_018150835.1 of Drosophila repletoides. Lineage (NCBI taxonomy): Eukaryota > Metazoa > Arthropoda > Insecta > Diptera > Drosophilidae > Drosophila > Drosophila repletoides. The sequence goes on from JAECWQ010000228.1 coordinate 682,792, forward strand.
AAAATTCCATTAAAGATTTGCTTAAAATTGATTCCTATCTGACCTGTATACTCTTCTATTGTAAATAAATAGCTAAAGGGAGCTGGCTAGAATTTTCCAATAAACAAGCATATATATATATATATTTTTTTGAATCACATTTGGGCTAACGTGCCACGCCCTGTTTTTGTATGCAAAAATCTGGGCTCATTACTTTACAGCAGGTTAAAAAATGCGTGGCAATGGCAGTGACAAGGTGTACCACAATAAAATATTTGTGGCTGCATCTATTATTTCCTTGAACCAGAGAAACAAATACAAAACAAAACAGAAGAACAAGAACTTATTCAGAGCTGGCTGTTAACGTATTACTGGCTCACCATCCACCTTCTTGAGATTCGGAAGGCGACTTATAGTCTCAGACTGAAAGGCAACCGGATCCATATTCTCATTTAGGGGATTTCCCGTAAATCTTATTTCACTGAGATTTGGCGGCACCCCAATACGCACTCTGCCCAATCTTTGATAACATTATTTGATATATAAAATACATTTAAGTTCTTCATCGCCTCAATTGGTTCGATGTTCTCAATATTATTGTAGCTAACCCATAATTCTTCCAAATTGTCAGCCAAAGTTTCAATGCCATTCAGTGTCTTCAGGTAATTGCGGACCAGAGAGAGTACAAGCAAATTCTTCATGCCCCATATTCCAGTTATCTTTTTATTTATTTATTTATTATTTCTAAATCGACTAATTGCAGTCGATTAAAGAATTACAAAAGATAAAAATAATTATTATATAAATTAAATTAAAGTTTACAAAATTAATTAAAGTTTAGAAGATTAATAAAATTAAAATTTAATTACATTTAAGCCTTCTGGGGTATTAAATACAAATAATTTTTATGGTCCAACATTTGTTGCACAGGATTGGGGAAAACCCAGGCAAAAAACCCAATCAGACCAGGAAAAAAGGCGAAAAAGAAATATAAAGATTGTTGAAAATAGAATGAAAATAGACTAGAATAGAAAAAAGGATAGACAGAAAGAGAGTAATAAAGTAAGATACGGACAATTCAGGAAAACACCAACCAAAAAAGAAGCAGTGTTGCCAAGGCAGCAACCACGTCAACCAATCAATGATTGGGGTTCTCCCGAAGATAGAACAGAAGAGCAGATTTTAGGTGTAAGAGAGAGAGAGTTCTAAAGAGATAACGTGATCAAATTCGTTGTAGTTGGAGCACAGCACACGGAATCGATTGTGCAACGCATAGTCAGTTGTGCAATTAGATAAAAATAAGGGATAATAATTTCTTGTTAGTCCACGAGGAACATGAAAGTTAAGACGAGATAATAGAAAAGGAGAGAGATAAACAAGCATTTAGAAATATTTAAATGCAACTTATTAGCCTGACACCAAAGATGCATGGGGTTACAGTCATCTTGCAGACAAATATATTTAGAAGGATTGTTGTAAGAAAGAATAAGTTTCACATCATCAGCATACATAAGGATGCGTGAGTGGGACAAAATAGAAGGCAGGTCATTAATAAATAATGTGAAAAATAATGGACCAAGATGACTACCTTGCGGCACACGGGATGTAACAAATACGGGTTTAGAAATTTCGGATCTCAACAGAACTCTTTGGGTTCTGTTTTTTAAATGAGAGGAAATCCAAGTCAGAAGTCTGGGGGGAATCCAATTCGATCTAGCTTGAAGATTAAAAGATCATGATTTACAGAGTCAAATGCTTTACTGAAATCAGTATAAATGACATCTGTTTGTATTCTACTTAGGAATGCATCATTCACCAATGATGTGAATTCAAGCAGATTAATCTTAATAAAGCCATGTTGAAAAGGAGAAATTATCGACTTACAGAGGTGCTGCAAAGTTGATATTACAATTTTTTCGCATAATTTTGGGATTGCAGACAACTTTGCAATTCCTCTGTAATTTGATATATCGGATTTAGCTCCCTTTTTGTGAATTGGGATAATATATGATTCCTTCCAAAGACATGGAAAAACAGCGGAATCGAGAGATAAGTTGAAAAGGTTGAGTAGGGGAAGATGTAAAGAGCTCCAGCATACGTATAGTACGCAACTTGGGATATTGTCGGGCCCAGGAGAATATGAAGATTTTAAAGTTTTCATTGCTGTAACTAGATCGTTATCAGTAATGATAGGAGAAAATAAAGAGTTAGAGGAAGAAATAGGATAAGGATAAGGGTAAGCGATATTGTTAATGGAAGAAGTGTAAGTAGATTGAAAGAAATTTGCAAAAAGGTTAGCACTAGTAAAGTCGTCCTTGGATCCCTCATTCTTCAGAAAAAATGTAGGAGGCATAGACGAGCTGTTACGCTTAGAATTTACAAATTTATAAAACAGTTTAGGATCCCGCTCAAACTGATTCCTGCAGCGCATACGAGACTCATTAAATCATTGAGAGTTAAGGAGAAGGAAGTTAGATTTAGCAATAGAATATTTAGAAAAGTCAAGATTACATCCAGAGAGTTTAATTTTTTTAAATAGTTAAGTTTTAATATTTTTTAAATTTGAATGTCGACGTGTAAACCAGGGAGGCTTGGATGAAACAGGCAATAGAACACTACTTGGAATGCAGATATCAAGAAGTAAGTTAATAGTGTCATAGAAGTAGGTTAGAGCAAAATTGATATAAACCGAATTGTATAGGCCAATCATCTGAGGAGAGAAGATGATTAAGCAAGGAAAAATTTCCATTGCGAAAACAACGGCGGGTTTTACTAACAGGTTTGGATAGTGGTTTAGTCGACGTGGCAATTGATAGAGAAACTTCTACGGTAGGATGAAAGGAGTCTTCAGGAAATACTATTGGACAAGATCTTGACACACTGGTAGAAGTGCAATCGTTGACAAAAATAAGATCAAGCATTCTGTCAAGATTATTAGGAATCGAATTTATTTGAAAAAACGAAACGTCATACAAGGAATCTAAAAAGTCATGTTGTGCAGAAGGCACAAGATAATTAGATTTGCTAAAGAGAGACCACTGGATATTAGGCAAATTGAAATCGCCTAAAACGACAAACATATCTTTATCACGTACGAGTGTTGATATATATAAATGCTGCATATAAATAGAAATATCAGAACACGGAGGGATATAAGAGCACGTTATGAAAATGGAACATGATGGAAACGATACCTTAACGGCAACTATTTCCACATCATTCTGATAATTGATATGTAGTAAATCTGAAGATCGATCGAGTTTTTTGGAGAATTATTACTAATGGTTGCGTGCGAAAGAGAGCCACTAGCTTCAAAACTGAGATGCACCGGACGAGTGCGTGTTTTTATAATGAACACATAAACGATTATTTGTGAAGGTCAGAAATTTGGATCACAACTAAGTAAGAACGTTTCTGATGGAACGTTAATTTTGAAGGAGGCTATTTCCCTAGGTTCAGAGAAATTAAATTTAGATACTGATACATTGCTTGAAGATTTGTTGGCAATATAGGCAGCAATAGCTTCACATATAGTTTCAGCTGAAAGTCTAGATAGGAAAATTTGCGGTGCAACAACAGTAAGTAAAGGAGTCGGCGCAGGGTCAGAACCCTCAACAGTTACCGAAGCTGGAAGCACAGTTACGGGTGCAGTACCAGAGTACCAGAGTGCTTAGCGTAGCATCCATTTTCTCAATGGGCGGATACTGAAATTGCAATCCAATTTCTTGGGCCGAAATCGCCTCCAGAGCATCCTTAATGGTTGTGGGCCTGGCCATGTTCTGTTTAAGTATTTAATAGGTCTCCAACTGGAATTTCATTTCAATACTATGACTAGTAGATTTAAATTATTTGAAAATCATGAATCACACAGCTAGCTTGAATTTCATTCTGGTGTAAAATTTGGGCTGGAATGAAAAACCTTAACAGTTTTTATCTATTGCTTTCCATAGAGTCAGCTGAGAAGCAGTGAAACTCCGCAGCAAATTGTAGCACCACACGGACACGGAGGCTATATCTTTAATCCAATACTTTTATTTTAAAAAGAAGAGGATTAGCGAGATAATACGATGCTTAAGAAAGGCCTGTACCATTGCCAGACAAGGCTGAAGGGATGGCAATTTTTCATGACGATCTCTGATGCAGCTGCCTGCACTCGGAAGAAAAAGAGAGTTGTACAATATCTCTTGTGAGACTAGCTTTCACAAGAATACTAACTTGGGACTAGAAGAATACCCCGTTCATCCCATTCCATCGGACGTCACCAGGGGTCTATGAAGGCCAATGAAGCCAACCTTATCAGGGAGTAGCTTGCAAAATCTAATTAAACCTATTAATTGCAAAATTTTTAGACGATTCTATTTATGAATCTATCTAAGGAATACGTACATATATTGATATTAAATTGAATTTATAAATAAACGAAAATGTCATGAGATGAGCAAAGTGATGAAAGTGATGATTTATTCTCACAAGCGGACCTATGACTTAAAAATTTCAGAAAATCAAAAAAGAAGATTTAAAAAACTTTTCTAACATTCCCTGCTTTTCTAGGACTCTCAGTTAAAATGCGATTGAAATGTAGCAAAGCCAATTGAATTTATTCATTGCTACATTTTAAATTTTGATGTACACTTTTTAAAAGTAACAAATGGAAATAAAATGTCAATTTTATCGTCAATAAATAAACTTTTATTTCTTTTTAATTTATTGGCATTTATTTTGGAATTTAATGTAGAGGTGCCATCATTTTTATATACTTTTATTAAGAAGATATTCTGACTAAGCTCTGTAAAAAAAGAAACCAAAAAATGTAAAATTAAATCCTAATTTAATCATCAATAAACACATTTTTAGATCTCAATAATTTGGTAGAACATTTATCTGAGAATTGGCCATGCATTTCTATTGAATATGAATTATAGCGAACGAACATTTTGATACACTTTTTTTTTTTTTTGTTTTTAACTCTGTCTGGCACATGCTGATAACTTCATTAGCATTGGCTTTTGTTTGAGTCTGGTGGGGTCTGGTAAAGGGTTGGGGTTGGGTTTGGGTCCTGGGTTTTAATACGGGCAGCTCCCCAGCTGCCGACTACCCACCAGTCTGCGTTTTTTAATGTTTTCTGTGTGTGTTTTTTGTGTGACTTTCATGTGTGTGATTACGTTGGGCTTTACGTCAGGACCCCCGGGAGTTTATTACACATATTTGAGGTGATAATACAGTTTGCCTTGTCATTCGTCGGGGCGCATGGAAATAGGCTTGGCTGCCGTGTGGCATCGTTTGTCAAACTTTTTCCAGCCACCAATTGCTTCAATTATTTTTATGTTTTTAAAGCATTTTATTTTTAAATACGAACATTTGTTAGCAGCTGTTATCGCAGAAATTGCCACAAATTTTCGTCAATAAATTATTGAATTTATTTGATGTAAATAATACCAAAAAAAAAAAACTCAGAAGGACATAGAAATGTGTCCTACATATTCTCATATGGTGCACGTTTTTGATAATCGTCCAGAAATTGCCAAAACATATTTGATTTTTTATATAACCCAAAAAGAATAAATATATTTTTTTGCCTAGCTCCAATATGAAATTTTTGGTGCCATGAATTGGGTGCTCAATGCGGCAGAACTGACAAACTGAGAGCAAAATATATGGAAAGAGGATGAGGCACTGCCTCAAAGTCTAATTTATGAATTTCATGGTTCAGCTGGAACGATTGGCAGAACTTCCGCCACATGAAAGATGTCGCGGAAAGATGGCTTGGCAGTGGAAACTACCTTTAAGAAATTGAGGGCCGAGAAATAGGTATTAAAATCATGGTTCTTTTGACTATAAGTTTGGTTTGTTATTATAACTTTTCGTCTAGTTGAATCTTGGTTTTGATTTTTTTACCTTAAGAAAGTAAAGAAAGGCTTTCTTCTTGGCATCAAAGATTAAAATAATATATATTTTTTAAGGAGTAAGAGATGCCTCCTTCAATCACACATTTAATGACAAAGTTATAATATCCTCTGCAAGGCTATAAAAGGGAGAGTTAGATTATTGAAGAAAAAAGCTAAAAAACATTCCAAATAGGTCCTGTTCATACAATAAGCCAGAGGCTAAGGCATCCTCCTACCAACCTCTTCTTCTGGGGATCATCAATTCGAGTCCCGATAGCCCTAGTTTCATGTGCGGACTGTTAAGCTAAAATAAATTAAATAATAAATGACAAAGACCACTGATGAGAATGTTTGGCAACATTTATGAAATACTATCTGGCTAGCCAGATTATATAAAAAAATCATATATTTACTTTCCTTCATATATTCATATATATTTATTTAATTTTATATATTTTTAAAACGTAGAGTATCTGATAGTCGAGAATTCTCATAAGTTTATTTTACACACAGTTGGCCATGAATATTTCGAGTCTTTCCCAAGTACCTCTCGACTTTTCTTTATTTCGTTTATTTCGGCAGTTCAACAGAGAAAGAGCAATAAAATTCTAAACTAAATTCTAAATTCATTTTTTTTTTTAATAATCAAAAATTAAAAAAAATATTTTTAAGTGAAAAGTTGAAACTTTTTTATGAAATTTGAAAACTTTTTTGATACAATTTTTTTAAACAATTTTTATAAAAACTTTCATTAAAAATAAAAAAAATATTGTAATAGGAAAAAATCAGAAAAAAAAATCTAAAACTGCTGTAAGTAAATAAAAATAATTATAAGTTCACCGACAGCAACTGGTGTCAATAGATCGTCCAGGAACTAACGGAATTCATCGGAAAAAACTAAATCACACAAACAGGTTCAACAAGAAATTACACCGTAGAAACACCTGCAACTAACAGATATATAATACTAATACACTGCGTCGTCCTATCAATATACTCTAAACAATTACACTGGTGGCTATATCTTCCATTATCCCTCGGTGCGGAGGGTCTCTCGATACTCTCACGGATTTTGTTGATAATAATATTATCTTTATTTACGAGTTAATAATTATTATTATTTTAGGCAAAATATCAATTGAAATCATACCTTCTCGGGTGGCCATTTGATGTTGTCTATTCTCGTCTAGAAAAAAAAACCAAAAGAAGATACACAGATAGAATACACTTACATACAAAGTAAATACATGAATACACTTGGAAATCGGGTGATCCTGAGATTTAGATTTTAGATCGGGTCTTGGTGGACTGTATATAAAACAGTTTTCGGAAGGTAGAAAAATATTGCAATTCCCATTTCTAACCAGTTTTTAATTCGTGAGAGAAATATTTACTGAAAATATGGTTTTGGCTAACATCTCTTTAGTATTACGCACATTGAATTACTATTATTATTTTAGGGTTATCAGCCCTTGGCAAAGACAATTGCAATTTGCTTGATTGAAAAGCCGCAAATTGTATTCACCTTCTGTGACTACACTTGACCCCCTTTTGAAGAACAGTTCTGAAATTTCAGACCTGTTCCAGAGTTGTAATTAAATGGCCCCCTGACTACAACTAGCAACTCAACAGTACCCAAACAAATTCAAATGCATTTCAACAATTAAGCAGCGCTGTCAGAGTGTAGGAGAGCGACGATGGCAGCTAGAAATGGGCGTGTGAGTGAGTTGAAGGCTCAGGAAAAAGTCGTGAGTGTGAAGCAAAAGATGTGCTCAGGAATGTCATGCAAACATTAATTCTCGATAAATTAACTAAATTCTAGGAAGACGAAAAATCGTAGAATTACAACACTAAAAGAATTTTAAAATTGAAATAAAGTTTTTGATAATTGCTCAAATTATGTCAATCTTATAAAATAAAATTAATAAATTGCCAGTTGCAAGATTGAAGAAAAAATTTTAGTGTTTAGGGTAAGGAAAAATTGAGATCGTGTTGGGAAAAAAGAATTCACTCACGCGCTCATCTCTAACGGCAACCAACGAACCCGGCAAGGAACCTCCCATATGAACACATGCATTTTCACTCACATGGAACAAACATAGAAAGCCAAGCAAGCTACTATCTTCTCCTCTGTCTCTCTCTTTCTCCTCCTATGTGTATGTGCGTGGTAGCCCGAGAACCCACAACATGTCCTGTCATGCAGTACAGGACATTTCACATCGGTAACATGCGGTAAACGTTACAGTTGTTGAAAGCCGTGTTTGTACTGTTTACTCTCAGTTAACAAGCGAGAGACGACAGAGCCAGAAAAATAGTAGGGAAAACTTTGGCAGGATGGTGGGGTGCAGTTGTGGGGGTGGTCTGAATGCAGAGAGGGGGTAAAGAGTGCAGAGGGTTTGTCATCTTTTGGGTGAGCAATTTGTTAAATGAATAGACATTAAATTAAAGAGCGTTTCCACTGTTGTAAATTTATTTACATCAATTCAGAACAGAATTTTCTTGAATAGATTGTTTTATATATTACTTACAAGATTATTTTCTTATCAATTATCAATTAAAAAAATCATTAAGGATAAAATAAGATTTAATACTGTAAAACTCAATTGAAAAAAGAGCAGTTTTACGAGCCGTCAATTACTGACAAATACTTGAGGATAGTTTTAGGGAATTTTACTGCATTTTTTTAAGGATACACAAATATCAGTAGAATTTCACTGGCAATTCACAGAGTTCACTTAGTGCACTTAATGTTTGCACCTTTCCTTTAAGGAACCTCCGCTGATGGGTCACAAAATGCTTCCACGTCCACTTTGTTGCGTTCTTGTTGTTGTCGTAAAATTTTAATGAAAATATTTTTCTCCATAAACTACATGGCCCTAGAAACAAAAAAAAAAAGAAGAAATTGTGAAAGAGTGAAAGAGTGAAAGGAGAAAACGTTGCACATTGAAAAGTATTCATTAAGTAAACAACCCGAGAAAGGACCTGATAACGGCAGAGCAACATAGTTATTTGTGAAGATTACAGCAGGCATTGGCAAGTTAGTTTCTAGGGCATAAAAAGGCTTAAAAAAATATATTTTCATTTAGGATTTCTATCAGTTTTTTTATTCTATTTATTCCTATTTAAAGGTAGAAAATTTAAACAAATTTCTTTAGTTTTTAGCGCTCACTTGAGTGTAAATAATTTAAGATACAAAACGTTGAATATAATTAATGAATCTCTGAACTGAACATCTGAAGGCTGACTTATTTAGTCAGCACACACACAAATCGAGTTTGAGTTGATTAACCGCAAATAGACAGTAGTAGCAGCAGCAGCACCAACCGGTTGAGTCATCAAGATTCATATCGTCTCGAAAATGGGTTGCAGAAATCAGCAGCAAGCACAGTTACAGCAGTAACAGGACTCAAAGGAGCCGAAGGATTCGAAGGAATTCGCAAACTTTCTGACGTTTATGATTGCTGCAAACAAAAGCTACGATGACTGCACTCAAAATTAATAATTACGATGCACCTTTGTTAAATTGTAAATTGTTCGATGATTAAACGTTTTTTAATATTTATAAATAAAACTTCAATTTTTTTTTCGGGAAAATGTAAACAGTAAATGGAAACAGTAAAGCAAAAAATGGTTCCTTTTTCGAGCGAAAAATCGTCTACTTTAAATACTTTGATTTATCTCTGAAACAAGTAAAAAATATAATCGAAATTGTCTTTATTGTAATACTCTGAGCCTTTTGAACCACAGTGAAACCCATTTGAAATGTTTTCTGGGGTTGAATGTCCTGTTGAGTGTATCTGCAATATGTGACCCAGATATTCCTTTCGACTAATTTCATTGTGACAGAAGTGAAGAAAAGCTGATGCGTTGCATCTCGCCCATCACTCTCTGTGCCGCAAGGCATTTTGGGGACGACAACTTTGTGAAATTGTGAAATTTGTGGTCTGAACAAATTTTATAATTTGGTGCACGACGCATTACATAAGTCAGCAGCAACAGCAATCGCAGCTGCGTGCGGCAGGAGAGGAAAGATGAAAAACTACGTGGAGGTTACCATGTAAGTGAGTCCTGCAACATGACAAGGACTAAGGACAACAGCCAGCCGAAGCTGTCACTCCACTGTATCTTTCTCTGAATCTCTCTCTCTCTCTCTCCCCACTCTCTGCGAATATCTGTGACTCTCGGACAGACCACAAATGATTTTGCAGTTGACAGTTGTCTGTTGCTATTTGGGGAATTTAGTGTTAATTATGGTTGTAATAAATTATACAACACAGCTCACATACACACACAAACACACACACACACACAGTCAGATTACATAGAGTAAATGATAGGCAATTTTGAATGCAGCATAAACTTCAATTTGGAAAACTGTTGTCGCATTCAAATGAAATACTCAGACAAATTACTTGTAATGCAGCCCCATAAATTACTCTTGCTGTATTATCAGTTCGTCAAACAAATAATTTAAGTAGCTTATAGCTCTAATACCCTATGTTCAAACTTAAATAGCTTACAAGCTGAGCGGTTTCTATTGAAGAATTGTCAAAGATGTGAGAAACCCAATATTTTGAATTACCAATAAAAATTGAGCTATATAAAATATCAAATAACTCCGATTAATAATATTACGAACCTGACCAGCCCTATTAGACTCTTTTTTAAATTAAGAAGAAGAAGTGGCTGGTGGGAATAGCAGTGTTTTTTATGGCGTTTTAGGAACAGGGGTTCAGACAGACAGACATAAAAACTGAAGAAGATCGACTCAGCTGATGCTGTTGATCAATAATTTATATTTATATTCATATAAACGGCTGCTTAAAAGAAAAGTCTTTTATATATTTGCACTCTCTAAGCTACGCTCCTTAAAGTAGGAAATACTTTTTTGTTCATAACATACCTAAATGGAAGCTGGAACAAAACTTTTAAACTCCATTTACTAATTTTTAACAGACGTTTAGATGAAAGTATTACAATGCTCTAAACATTTTTCGTACTATATTTATTAAATAAAAAAAAAAACCAAGTAATTCTCACAATTATTATGTGCATTATGCAAGCAAGTTGCTAATTTCCACTTCATAGTTAAATTTACATGTTTAATTAATGTAGAGAACCACGCTCCGGACGCTGTCAGTGCCGCCCTGGACAGAGAGATTCGAGAGTTGAGAGCACTTAATTCGCTGCGCAAATCGCTTGATAATTACTTAAAATAATCTACAGCCACACGACGCATTGACAAAGAGAGAGAGAGGGAAGCTGACATGCAAAGCTGCGTGCGGCAGGAGAGGAAAGATGAAAAACTACGTGGAGGTTACCATGTAAGTGAGTCCTGCAACATGCAAACGTGGTAAAAGAAACGAGGCCAAAAGCACCCAAGGGCAAATCCCAAACACTCTTTAAATGTCCCAAGCACGCGTAGAACGTGGAACGTTCTGCCAAGTGCAATTTCTCAACTGGCAACAAAAAAGGGGAATACCAAAGAGGGGGGCGACAGAGAACGAGGAAGATGAGAACTATCAAGTACCCAGGCCAACATATTCGCTTAATGTATTTTTTTTGTGTTTGTTTTTTTCTTGTGTAAAAAGTATAATTTTAAATTTAAAAACTTAATTATTTGTGTGCGCTCTGGTCTGTCAGTCTGCTCTGCCCTGCCCTGCCCTGCCCCGCCCTGCTTCTCTTTTCCCAGGCTGCAAAGTATGCAAAGTATCATTTTAATAGAAAAGGTCTGCATAAAAAGTGTGTTCTTTTTGCTGAGACTTACACATTAAAATGCTGAGTATTATAATTACTTACATAAATACGATTTATAGGCTAAGAGGCGCTACAATTTGCTGAGAATAATACTCGATAAGCATAGTAATTCCGAGCTCCACTCGGCAAGAGAAGTCTGAGCAATTTCACAAAAAAGGCCAAGTCAAATTCCAACTCCACAAAGCAAATTAAATTTAGATTTTAAATGATTAAAAAACTAGTAAAGAAAGGCTATCTTTTTCGATCCGAAGATTATGTACAATAGCAAAGTGGATTATTTCTGTGGCAGCTAGATGATATAGTAAACAACATATTATTTCATCTAGTGAAGAAAGAATTTCCTCAGCACACCGAATATTATATACTCTTGCAAACTGGATTGTTCCTATGGGAGCTATATGATAAAGATGTCCAATCCGTCCGATTCCGAAATATGTGCTGCCTGCAGCAAAAAACAAACTAGGCAACAAATCTCATTCACTTAACTCAAAGACTGCAAAACTAGTTTGCATATAAACAAACGGACAAATGGACAATAAAAAATTCGCTAGGATAATATAAAAGGGGTATCAGGAGATTTATAAACGTAGAGTATCTGCTAGTCGATATTTCTCATAATTTTATTTTACACACAGTTAACCATGAATATTTCGAGTCTTTCCCAATCCCAACAACCTCTCGACTTTGCTTTAGATATTCAGTTTATTTCGGTAGTTCATCGGAGAAAAAGCAATAAATCTAAATTCTAAATTCATTTTTTTTTATTCAAAATTTGAAAAAAAAATATTATTTTTAAGTGAAAAGTTGTAACCTTTTTATAAAATTTGTGAACCTTTTTTATACAATTTTTAAACACTTTTTATAAAAACTTTTTTTACTTAAAATTAAAAATAAAAAAATAGTAAAAGGGCAAAAATCAGGAAAAAAAACTATAAAAGTGAAATGTTTGGAGAAATGTAAAACTGCTGTAAGTGAATAAAAATTAGAATAAAATAAATTTATAATTATAAATTCACTGACAGCAACTGGTGTCAACAGATTGTCCAAGAACTAATGGAATTCATCGGAAAAAACTAAATCACACAAACAGGTTCAACAAGGAATTACACTGTAGTAATACTCGCAACTAACAGATATAATACTAATACACTAAGTCGTCCTATCAATATACTCTAAACTATTAGTCTGGTGTCTATATCTCCCATTATCCCTCGGCGCGGAGGGATATGAAGGAAGCTTTTGCTCTCTCGATACTCTCACGGATTTTGTTGGTAATAATAATAATAATTATTTATGAGTTAATAATTATTATTATTTTAGGCAAAAGATCAATTGAAATCATAAACCAAGTGCTTCTCAGGTGGCCATTTGATGTTGTGGAAATATCATATATTCTCGTCCAGAAAAAAATAAAAAAAGGAAGAAATTCAATGTTGCTGTGATGTGTGTATACTCTCGTCCAGGGGTAATATATTTGTAATATATTTTTTTAAATTTGAATATATTTTGATACACAAAAAAGTTCTATATATTTTGATAACAAACTTTAATTTGTATTTATTTTTCTTGATTAATGGCAACCCGTCTCGTATACTTTATGTGGTCGGAAATGCCTCCTTTACTGCATTGCACACTGCATGATAGTTTTAATACACTTAAATTTAAAAGTAAACATCTTAAATTAATTTCATTTAAATACCATAATTAAATGATGACTTCTATAATTTTTTGTATTCGACTGTTTCCATCACTCCCCGAACACAAATTACAGAATAAATTTTGAGTTAAAGGATATTGCCACTAAGGCAAATCGAAAAGGATTACAATATTTTGGAATCCCCGACAATAGACGGAGACCTGCTTGTAGCGTTCGACTATAACACACCACAAACACACACACACTGAAACCCAAGCACCACGCCCACAAGTTACATGAAGAGCATGAAACGCCCACAGGTGTGGTTCTGCACTGGTCAGGAACTGCCTTCATCTGTGCTAGGGACATGAACACACACACACTCTTATATACACACTCACTCACACTAACACACGGAGAGCCAATTGTTTCCCATTTCGTGTTAAATTACACATTGAATCGAATTGCGGAGGCCATAACATGTGGCCCACTGTAACAGCAACCCTTTTCCCCCACTTTGGCCCACTGTACGGATGTGTTTGTGGTCAACGCACTGGGCCCTCGATAGGTTTTTGCGGTTTTTTAATCAAGTTATTTGCGCAAAGCATCTTAATGGGGTTTGGTGGCTTTGCTTAATGGCTTAAGTAGCCCCGTCGCATAAATAAATAAGAATAAGTATATATGTGTAGGGTATATTTTTGTGGCAATTTGTTAAATGTGCGCTCAAATAAATCACAAATGTGTTTCGCAATCAAAGTTTCTCTGTTTGCCCAACGTTTATTTTCTTTATTTTCTCGCATTTTCTCGCCTTTTTCTTATTCAGTTTGGCAAATCTTTGGCATCAAATTTATTGAGTTAATTCGCATATAAAATATTTCCTACATTGTCTAAGCATTTATCAAGCATTTTATTATTGACAGAGGTCAGCGGTCAGTGGTCGAGGGCGGGGCGTGTTCGTGGGCGTGCCTTATTAAATGTCAAAAGTTTAGGCTTCAAATAAAAATAGTAAATTTTCTATATATATTTATTTATTTATGTTTGTCTGCGGTCAGCAATAAATTTTGGTCAAGTTTCATTGGCTAATAAGTAAAATATTTTTGGTACATTGTAATTGAGTTTTGATATGGTTGAGAGAAAAATTAATGATAGCAAAGAGTTGATTCTAAATAAAAGAGAGACACACAACTTTAGTCACATTATAAACAAATATTGAAAGAGATTCTGCTTGGGCGAGGAGAAGCATTCGGTTTGATTGGCCAGCCTGTTCGATGAAGCGATAGATAGAAAATGGGATCATATCAAGGATTCTCGAATCCTTTTTCAGCTATGCCAACTAACTAAAAAAGGATTAAGATAATTTTAAAAAATTTAAAAATAACCAATACCAACTCTCATATGCAATTCTCTTACCATAAAATGTCTAAATATTATGATAAACATCAAAAAATATTTTACAAAGATAGCCAGAAAGAGTGAGAGCAGTGGACACTCACACATATGTGACGTGGCTGCTGACATCGACGGCACATTGCCGCAGAGTGCAATTGCATAAAGGTCATAAGGCAACATGACAAAAGTGGGCGTTAAGGGCGGTTGGCAGGGCTTGTGCCGACTTCGTCGCCGCCATGTTGATGATACTCCAACTATTCGTCCGTCCGACCGTCCGTCTGTCTGCCTGTCTTTGCATCCATCTGTCCGTTCATTCGTACTGCTCAGCCATGCGTCAGTGCTGAAATCTTCGTCGTCGTTGTCGTCACCGTCAATGGGACTGACGCCAGCAAATGTGGTTACAATAATTTATGCACTTGTAATTACAGACCACAAAGAACCGAAACACATTATCGAACCCGTACCGAACCCAAACCTAAATCTAAACGCCTAAGCGAACCCGAATCAGCCACACTTTGCTGTCAGTTGTGCGACTGACGCGCAATAAAATGCGCGTCATGTGTGAGTTCGTCTGTTTGTTTGTTGCTGTTGTCATTACTGACTGAACTGATTAGAGTTGATTGCGTGCCGTGACACGAAAGTCGTGAATTACTTTTCCGATACTATTCATAGAAATTTGAAAACTCTTTCAGCTTTTGTACTGCTTCATATTGGTAATTCTTATAGACCGTACTCAAAAACTATACTTATTTTAATGACTCGATTCGAAGGGGGAATTTCGAATAGACCGCCTAGTAATATATGTTTTTTACTTCATAAAGAAATACTCTTTTCTTCAACCTTTTCGAACTGAATATATTTTATACTCCGAGTTGACTATTTTTCTATAAAGTACTCGATAGCCTTTCACTTTGCTTTATTCCTTTCCTTTCATTAAAGAAAGATTGATGCAGAAAGTTGTGATCTGCCAGTGGAAGCACTGAAAAATTATGATAAACAATGATAGGTTCCTTATTTATATAAATAAATTATAAGAACTACTTTTAAGTAGGTAAAATTGAGACTTTGGCTAGTTTTTTCAACACGTGCCCAAAACTGTTTGCACCATTCTGGGCTTTCCCTTTCCCTTTCCCGAGCCGAGGGAAGTTCATGCCGTTGAGTGATTTGCGAGTGTCAAAGGGAAGTCTTCCTCAGAGTCTTCTCGCCACTTCATCGGTGTTCGTTTGGTTCACATTCGATTTATGTTAATGGTTCGCGAACCATTTCAAAGAGACCCACATCTATTATTTGACTTTAATTTTATGCTTACATTTTCATTAAATTTTTTTGTTTCTTGCCCATTGTGCTGATTTGTGGGAATCCTTAAAACGTTCAGCTTGAGCACAATGTGACTACAGCACCGAGAGAGAATAAACCCCCCGAATAATATAACCCGCTCCTTTTCCCGTTCAGCCCATCATCAGTTTCCTCGTCGATACTACGGCAGCTGCTGCAACAAGCCCTGCGTCTCCTTTGACAGTTCCTTGTCCCTCCCGCCGCTTCCAGTGCAGTTCAACAACTTGAGGATAACTTTTGGGGCGTAAGCGTAGGCCTTTGGGGCGTGGCCCATACATTTGCATTGTACGCGAAGGCCGCTCGCGTACGGCAATTGCATTTTAAATGCAGCTGCCACGCCTTGCGGCACGTCCCACCGCTGACTATTAAGTAGACAGCTTTGTGTGTCGCTTGTAAAACGTTTTTATAGAGTGCAACAAACACGCATTTCTCTTACTCTCTTTAGCACGCGAATTTCCCGTTTTCCTCTTCTCTCTTTGTCTGTGTGACTCTAAGCTAGAGAAGAGACTGCTTCGGTTTCAGAAAACCAAAACAGATCTGTTATACAATTTTTGAAAGTAAAAATTATATTTTTTAATACACTTAATTGTATTTCAATAAAAATGTATGGATTTTTTTAAAGCAATCTTTTCAAAGATTAGAAAATATTTTAATATATATTATTTAAATTTTTTCATAAATAAACTTTTTAAAATACGAATATATACTTTGAATCCTCTCTATCTTTGTTTTAAAAATGCTTGTTTATTGTCGGAGAATTCAAAATAAAAAGAAACAATGATCAGGTTTCTATATTATATATACTTTTAATCAAGTTTTTAGTGTTTTTAATAAATTTTTATACTTTCTTCTCGCTTACCCCTCCACTGAAATCTATTGATACTCAGCATCAAATACAAACTCTGTCGCTGTACAATTTCATTTTATTTGTGACAAAAGTTAAGAATATTTCAAGTAAATTTTATTCAATATTTTGGAATGAATACTTTATCGTGTCACGTCGAAAATCACGAGGCACGCTCAACTCTATGCTCATCAGGTAATATGCAAAATTCACTTGTCCCACAGTCACCTTATTTCAAATAAATTTTTTTTGTTTTTTTGCCTTGTTTCATTTTTTTTTGTTATATATTTTTGTTGTTTTTTTGTTTTGTGTGCCCTCAAACTTCAAACTAAGCATAAAGTGTTACCTAATGGATTTTGATGATTTCAACAACTACAACAAGTAGAAGAGTAACTGCAACAACTACTGAAACAACAACTTCAACAGAAGAGAACAGAACTGAACACGAAATTTTTTGCTGTTGCTTCGGCCAAAGTTGGTCATTAGCTTTGTTTTCTGCTGCCGTTGTTGTATCTGTTGTTGCTGCCTGTGCGGATTTTTGTTTGCAAAAACAATACCATGTAAATAACAATTAAAAATTTTTATGCGGCGCAAAAATCTCTTAATGACTTCGGTTCAGTTCAGTTCGGTTCGGTTCTGAGGTCAAGGATAAATTGCTTTTGTTGCCGAGTTTTGCTTTTGATTACGACATTTGTTGTATATTTCGAATATTGGCAAAACATATTTACCCTCCTTTATTAATTAAAAGAACGTTAGCATATTGTCTACAACTATTTTCAGATACAGCTATCCAATAGTAAAGTGATTAGGAAAAGTTCAATCGGGTTCCTCCGCTCGAAGACTTGAAATTAAATCAATTTGTAGTGAATATGGAAGCAATGGAAAGTAATATTTATTTATATTTAATATAAATAAAATGCGTAAGCCTTAAATATAGAACTCTCAATCGAAAAACAGACCAGGAGCTGCCCGTAATCAACGGAACACATAAATAATTAGGGCCATTACTGTTCTACTCCCAGTCGAAACTGCAGTTTATTTAAAAATTAACTGTCGTAGTCAAAAGTTAAATTTTTCGCTACCCTCTCAATAATTTCGAAAGCTCTTAAATCAACTTAAATAATATGCAAAAATACATTCACCTTTTGCATCAGATACGCATATAAATCTACTATTATCATTGTGACACCAACAAATTAAGATTGAAAGTATCCCCTCCCTTTCCCCCACAAGGGAGTTGGGAAATAGGCCAAAAGTAAAAGAAATGAGGCAAAGGGCAAATGTTTCTTGCTTTTAGCCCCTTTCTCTGGTACCCATAAAAATGACAAGCGGCAATCCGTGATATGAAAATCAAGGAGAATAAATGATTTAAATGATTACAGCTTAACTTTTGGCGCTTTTAAGCGAAATTAAATGAATGAAGGAAGGCATATTCTATCATACAAAAAAAAATTATTTATTCGCAGCGCTGTGGCAAGGACTTGAAGGACGACTAGAATAAAACGAAATGTAACCCAAATCTATGTAAGTGAATCAAGAGAAATCACTTAAGTATATTTTTTTCAGAAAGTTCGGCGGTCGAGGGTCGCTTGGCGGCTTGTGGCAGGTGCTAGTCATTTGCCCTGGAGGCATTTCGTATGAGCTGGATTCGGTTTTGGCCTGCAAGTTGTGCAAAAGAAGTGCCATCAAAAGGACATCAACACGTAGCAAATAAAGAACACGCCACAAGGATATGCGACATCGAGACTGCTGCTGCAGCTGCCGCTGCTTATGCTCCTTTTGCCATTGCTACATTGCGAAAGTATTATGATGTATATAGCCTTTGGGAATGCCCACACCTCTGAGAGACTCTGAGGCGCAGACAAACACAAAGGACATGGGCCACGATACCAGAAGGCAACAATGTGTGACTGTATATGTATGTGTGCTTGTGAGACTGTACACACAGCAAGAAAAAGTCGCAAATAATATTCTAAAAATTTGAGGGAGCAAAACTTTTTTTAATGTCCAAATCAAAAGGTACTTTTAGTATAATTTAGAAATTATCTTTTCTAAATTTTCTTTAGAAAAAGCCGGTATTAAAGTACCTGCTGCCGCTGCCGCTGCGACAAAATAGAAAACTCTCTTGGCATAATTCTTTCTATTTTCCTGCACATCCACAACGTTGTTGCCGTCGCCGAAGTTTGTTGCTACAACAGTTTGCGACTACAACAACAACAGTAGAAACAGCAACAGATCATGGTACCTTGAAGGCGCCCAACTCTACGCGCGACGAGGTGCTAATAACGTAACGCTGGAACACGCGGCGCAGATAGTACGAGCTGAGTGCGAAGCCCAGATGATGCCCTGATGATGACCAGCCAGCAAGTACGGTAGCCGGCATCAAATTGTGGAGCTTATTGCGCTTGTGCTCGGTGATGTGGGCCTTGCCAGGACTTGGGCACTCCTCACCGTTCTTACGTTTAACGATCTTCATCTTGATGGACCTTCTTCTAATGGATCTCGACAGGACGCTTCTTGTCCTTCAAACAAGAGCGTCTGAGCTTGGGAGTAACGTTCAGCGAGCACAAGAGCAATAAGCGCGGCAATTTGATGCCGGTTTACTGTGCTCTTGTTGCTGGCTGGCCATCATCAGGGCATCATCTGGCCTTCGCCCTCAGCTCGTACCATCTGGGCTCCGTGTTCCCGATTGGATTTGGGCGCCTTCAAGATAGCATTTCAATGCCACCTACTTCCGCCGTTTGAAGGCTAAGGACAAAAGAGTGACAAACCCGACACATCTACGGGTAAGAAAAAGCTCTTTGTGTCCAACCTGCAGAAGAAAAGGACCAGAAGGAGGTGGTCACCTCCCTGCTGCAGGCCAACCCGAGGGTAAATTCTTCAATACCTTGCGGAACATGTTCGCCCTGCACTCCTCCCAAAAAGCACGCCAAGAACGGTAATGAATTCGTTAATCTCCTTAGCTCTTTCTCGAAAAAACTCTGCTTTGGAATTGAGAATTTGTTCCACTCTTGCCGCTTGTGCAGCCCTCTGATGTCAAAAATTAAATAGCACCTGCCGGATATTATAATTGGGGTATCGAGCCAATCCCATGCCAGTCTAGAGCAGCCCCTCGTCAGCACTTGTTGGGTGTGCAACGCGGTTTGCGCAGGTCGAGTTTTTGCCCTTAGCCTTGCAAGACTTGGGCACGACTCTTTGGCTTCGGGCAAGCCTTCTTCTTGCTCTTGTATAGCGGCTTGTGCATCTTGCACTTTTTTTGGCCTGTGCGCACTTCCTGCGGGAGTCTCGAGTTTTCTTTGCGCAACGTGTGCTAAAATCCTCGAAGAACTTTGTGATATATAGGACACTAGATCCGGGTCCGGCTCCTGCTCCTGTGTAATCATCGTATATCATCATGGGAATCGATCCGGGGTCGAGCAAATTCTTAAGCAAAATTTTATCAGCCAAACTGAAAAAGGGGGAAGTAAGAGAATCTTCGCAGTCCATTGAGTCCATGGACTCGACGGTCCATGATCCATGACGGTCCTGGATCCAGTGGATCCAGATGAACAAAATAATTTATAAAATTAGTAAATTAATATTATAAAGAACCAGTGTTTACCTTTTAAAATTATTTGAATATATTAGTCTTGTATAAGTGTTGAACTGAGAATGAAGTAAAATATTTTGTTCGAGTTCAAGAGTAGACACACAGTAGACATGGACTACTATTCAACTCTATGAAAACGATTCTATTCATATTATAGACCACTCAGTGGGTCGCTCTCCTCGACTCGATGCTTGAAAATGAAAATGTCTCTGAGACTTCCTCCTGTCTATTTTAACAGACTCTGCAACATATGAGAGCAGTAACGTCTGAAGATTCTGAACTTGACTGATATTACAAAATATATATATATTACAAATTACTTACAATTATTTTACATATTTACATTTATCCTAGTATCGCCGTAGTATGCCTCTACATAAGCGTCCTTGTGGGGAAGTTAATATTGATAATATTTCAATATAATAATTGCAGCTCATTCGTGGGCTGTCAGCGCCAACTCCACACAAACTGTAAGTTTACAAAATCGAAGCAGATATTAAGCAATGTCCAGGGCTGCAAAAAAAGATAGAAGAGGAGAAATGAAAAGAAATGCAACAAAATAAGTTCGCCAAAGTATTGATAAATCCTGCAATATCCTTTCATTTGATACACGATTTCAAGGGGTTCATTTAGAGTTTAAACCTGAAATGGTCTTGAATGAGGTGCAATGACTTGCAATTGAATTTCTCCAAAATGTATAATTCTGTGAGAGGTCAATTTCTTAAGTTGCATAAAATGTCCAAGCTTTTGTCAAGTGATTTTGACTCGAGCATTGAGATGTTATTGATTTTAATTTCGAATCCACACCTATCCGTCGGTTAGAGGATCAATTTTTAAATGTTCCTCCTCCATCTTCCTCTGCAATGGCTATTCCCCCTTCAGAAAATTGATCAACTCCTCGCCGTTTAGAATTATCTCCGGTTCGTTTTTAATCGTAGTCACCTTCACCGTCAGTCGACCACTCTTCCTTTGAACACTACGATAATTCTTTAAATACCAATCTATTTGCTGTTCATGTCCAACCATCTTCTACTAATCAATCTCAGGCTAGTACTCCAACCACAGCACAAGTTACAAGTTCAGCTGTCATTCCAGCTCCGGCTGTCATTGCAGCTCCACTTCAGGTGGTGTCTGCGACTTCATCTCCGGCAACTGCCTCAATTACAGCCAATCCTGGTACTGCACCCATAACTGTGCTTCCAGTTTCGGTAACTGTTCAGTGTTCTGACCCTGCCCCGACTCCTTTGCATACTGTTGTTGCACCGCGTAAGCTAATTTTCCTATCTAGACTTTCAGCTGATACTACATGTGAAGCTTTTGCTGCGTATATTGCCAACAAATCTTCAAGCAATGTATCAGTATCTAAATTTAATTTCTCTGAACCTAGGGAAATAGCCTCCTTCAAAATTAACGTTCCATCAGAAACGTTCTTACTTAGTTGTGATCCAAATTTCTGGCCTCCACAAATAATTGTTTATGAGTTCATTATAAAAAAACGCACTCGTCCGGTGCATCTCAGTTTTCAAGCTAGTGGTTCTCTTTCGCAAGCAACCATTGGTAATAATCTTCCAAAAAACTAGATCGATCTTCAGATTTACTACATATCAGTTATCAGAATGTTAGAGGTCTAGTGTCTAAGCTTAAGAATGTATTTTTACAAAGTACTTCCTACGAGTCTCAAATTATTGCTTTTTCTGAGACATGGCTTAATTCCTCAATTTCAAATTCTGAAATTTTTTCTACAGTCTTTACATCCTACAGAAAAGATAGAATAACTCGTCGTGGTCGTGGGGTACTCATTGCAGTTAATTCTTCCTTTCGGACCGAGTCAATTACTTTATTCGTTTCACCTCCTGATGTGGAAATAGTTGCCGTTATCATTTCCATCATGTTCCATTTTCATCTTATTTTTGTCAACGATTGCACTTCTACCAGTGTGTCAAGATCTTGTCCATTAGCATTGACTGAAGACTCCTTTCATCCCACCGTAGAAATTTCTCTATCAATTGCCACGTCGACTAAACCACTATCCAAACCTATTAGTAAAACCCGCCGTTGTTTTTGCAAGGTAAATTTTTCCTGGCTTAATCATCTTCTTTCCTCAGCTGATTGGTCTACTCTATACAATTCGGTTGATATCAATTTTGCTATAACTTACTTCTATGACACTATTAACTAACTTCTTGATATCTGCATTCCAAGTAGTGTTCTATTGCCTGTTTCATCCAAGCCTCCCTGGTTTACACGTCGACATTCAAATTTAAAAAATATTAAAACTTAACTATTTAAAAAAATTAAACTCTCTGGATGTAATCTTGACTTTTCTAAATATTCTATTGCTAAATCTAAATTCCTTCTCCTTAACTCTCAATGATTTAATGAGTCTCTTATGCGCTGCAGGAATCAGTTTGAGCGTGATCCTAAACTGTTTTATAAATTTGTAAATTCTAAGCGTAACAGCTCGTCTATGCCTCCTACATTTTTTCTGAAGAATGAGGGATCCAAGGACGACTTAACTAGTGCTAACCTTTTAGCAAATTTCTTTCAATCTACTTACACTTCTTCCATTAACAATATCACTTACCCTTATTCTTATCCTATTTCTTCCTCTAATTCTTTATTTGCTCCTATCATTACTGATAACGATCTAGTTACAGCAATGAAAACTTTAAAATCTTCATATTCTCCTGGGCGCGACAATATCTCAAATTGCGTACTCAGAGAATGCTGGAGCTCTTTACATCTCCCATACTCAAACATTTTAACTTATCTCTCGATTCCGCTCTTTTTCCATGTCTTTGGAAGGAATCATATATTATCCCAATTCACAAAAAGGGAGCTAAATCCGATATATCGAATTACAGAGGAATTGCAAGGTTGTCTGCAATCCCAAAATTATTCGGAAAAACTGTAACATCAACTTTTCAGCACCTCTGTAAGTCGATAATTTCCCTTTTCAACATGGATTTATTAAGAGTAGGTCTACCACGACTAATCTGCTTGAATTCACATCATTGGTGAATGATCCTTAGTAGAATGCAAACAGATGTCATTTATACTGATTTCAGTAAAGCATTTGACACTGTAAATCATGATCTTTTAATTTTCAAGCTAGATCGAATTGGATACCCCCACACACTTCTGACTTGGATTTCCTCTTATTTAAAAACTGGATCGAAAGAGTTCTGTTGAGATCCGAAATTTCTAAACCCGTATTTGTTACATCCCGTGTGCCGCAAGGTAGCCATCTTGGTCCATTATTTTTCACATTATTTATAAATGACCTGCCATCTATTTTGTCCCACTCACGCATCCTTATGTATGCTGATGATGTGAAACTTATTTTTTCTTACAACGAATCTTCTAACTATATTTATCTGCAAGATGACTGTAACTCCATGCATCTTTGGGGTCAGGCTAATAAGTTGCATTTAAATATTTCTAAATGCTTGTTTATGACTTTTAGTCGAATTACTCCACACTTAGCCACGTATACGCTTGACAATGTACCCTTGCAACGTATAACGACTTTGGAAGACCTTGGTGTACTTTTTGATGCCAAAATTTGTTTCAGTCTGCATATCTACTCTATAACTAACAAAGCCAAGGGTTATTGGGTTCATTAAATGTATGTCCAAGGAGTTTAATGCCGCCTTTGTTACCAAACTCCTTTATACTTCTCTAGTTCGCCCCATACTAGAATATTGTTCATATGCTTCATGGAATCCATCAAGTTGGCAAAGATCTTTCCCTAATAAATATGACATAAACACACACACAACACCTCCAGCTCCATTTATAGAAAAACACATGCTATAAAATGCATGCCAATGTGCGAGTGTAGGTAACTATAAACTCAGAATATTAACTAGAAAGTTTCTCAACGCAGTGCCTGATGAGAATTCTTTATTTGTGTACACTTTTTCGATTAAAAGAATGGATTTTCTTAGCCCTTGTGAAAACTGATTTATTCTAGATACTTCTCAGAGTTAATCAGAGTATAATCGTGATATTATTCAATCTCCTTCTTCCAAGCTTTTTCAACTCTTGAGTCCATCTTTAATATGTTTTCTATGCTTCTAAGCCTCAACTTTGTCAGAACTGAACTGTTATCCATATAGAACACCTTAAGGGTTTTCTAGAATTTTGATTAGGTCTTTAGTTTCCATATAGAATACGTTTATAGTCAGTCAATGATGATAAAAAAAGAATTTTCTTTGGAATTTACACAATACTCCCCCCTTACAAATAACCGAAGGTCAAGCTAGCAGGCTTGTTAAAAAAATGATTTTTTCTCATTGTATGCGTGACTATTGCTCAAGAAAGGGTGCAAAGAATTCAATTTGAGTGCTAAACAACACACACACACAGACACCGCTCTATATATGTATTGTGTGTGTGTGTGTCGCTAGTTTACCTTTTGAGCAACTACAACAACAGCAAAAAGAAAGAACGATAAAAGCAGAGAGTGATATGCATTAAGAGTACATGTTTGTGCAATGAAGGGGGCGCTGCCCGCCCCGCATGAGTAGCAAACGCCCCTTAAGTTGTACAATAAAATTTTTAAAATATTCTCAATATGTTGAAGGGGGAGGCAACATGAAAAGGGGGCAACATTGGCTTTGTGTGTTGGAAAAGTGGATTTCGAAATTCTCGTATCCTTGGCTGAAAAAACTAGCCAGAAAAATCTAATAATCGAAAATAAAATACGAGTTATAAAACGAAATTCAAAATATTCCATTGGAAAAGCCAAAAGCAAAAATAAAACAGATATATTCAAACAAAGCTGCCAAAAACCACAGGAGCAGCAAAAAGATTCTGTTTAAAATTCTCTCAATATAAAAGTATTTTTGTTTTTATAAATTTTGTTTAAAAAGTTTGTATGACAAACAAAAAAAATTTGGATCTGCTAAAGGAAATTGTGGGAATTCTTAGAGCCATTCGGCTTAATTTTAAGTGAAATTTCTCTAACCTGTTTCATAACAACTCAACCACCAATTTCATTACAAATGCAATGTTTGCCGGGAGCCGGGAGTCAACTCTAAGTAAGGAGCACGCAAATAAGTTGACTCAAAGACGCTGCCCTAAGGATGCAACGGCGCAACGAGTTCAGCCTTTTTTGGCCAGTTATGTTGGCTAGTAAACTAGCTAACTATTTGTACTGCTTCTCGATGCTTGTCATGTTTATTTAGCCTTTTGCTTAGCCTTTTTTGGTAAGTCAGAATTGGCTGCACTGGCATCAAAACAGTTTTCGCCCCTTGATAATCAATATTAGTCAAGGCTAAAAGCTAATTAAAATGCAACGGAATTTATTTATTTATTTTATTTATTTATTTAATAATAAATCGACTAATTGCAGTCTATTAAAGGATTACAAAAGATAAATATAATTATTATATAAATTAAATTAAAATTTAGAAATTAATTAAATTAAAATTTACAAATAAGATCTAAATTGAATTACATTTAAGCCCTCTGGGGTTTTACATACAATCAATTTTTATGGTCCAACATTTGTTGCACAGGATTGGGGAAAACCCAGGCAAAAACCCAATCAGACCAGGAAAAAAGGCGAAAAAGAAATATAAAGATTGTTGAAAATGAATGAAAATAGACCAGAATAGACAAAAGAATAGAAAGAAAGAGAGTAATAAAGTAAGATAACACATCACATGGACCTACATAATAAACAATGTGACCGTGTGCCCCAGTTTGATCGAACCGAGGATCCATAGTAGATGGAGCAGATGCGTCAATGTATCGCGCTTCAAGCCAAGCCATTGCTGTGGCGAAAATAGTTAATAATTATAATGCAGATACCCGACATAGAATTACATCCGTTTCTACATTAAAAAAATATCAAAAATCAATCGCGTATTGATTTTGAAGATCCACAGAAATAATCAGAATCTCGAGATTTTGAGCGGATTCTCGGTAGGTATCCGGACTTTTTAGTGATGTATTAAATTATAATAAAGAAAAAGAAAAACAGAGAGAAAAGAGGACAATTCAGGAAAACACCAACCAAAAAGAAGCAGTGTTGCCAAGGCAGCAACCACGTCAACCAATCAATGATTGGGGTTCTCCCGAAGATAG
This sequence comes from Drosophila repletoides, assembly GCA_018150835.1. Classification (NCBI taxonomy): domain Eukaryota; kingdom Metazoa; phylum Arthropoda; class Insecta; order Diptera; family Drosophilidae; genus Drosophila; species Drosophila repletoides. The sequence goes on from JAECWQ010000228.1 coordinate 709,302, forward strand.
AATAGAAGAGCAGATTTTAGGTGTAAGAGAGAGAGAGTTCTAAAGAGATAACGTGATCAAATTCGTTGTAGTTGGAGCACAGCACACGGAATCGATTGTGCAACGCATAGTCAGTTGTGCAATTAGATAAAAATAAGGGATAATAATTTCTTGTTAGTCAAAGAGATAATAGAAAAGGAGAGAGATAAACAAGCATTTAGAAATATTTAAATGCAACTTATTAGCCTGACACCAAAGATGCATGGGGTTACAGTCATCTTGCAGACAAATATATTTAGAAGGATCGTTTTAAGAAAGAATAAGTTTCACATCATCAGCATACATAAGGATGCATGAGTGGGACAAAATAGATGGCAGGTCATTAATATATAATGTGAAAAATAATGGACTAAGATGACTACCTTGCGGCACGCCCGAAGTAACAAGTAACAAGTTTATAAATTTCGGATCTCAACAGAACTCTTTGGGTTATGTTTTTTAAATACGAGGAAATCCAAGTCAGAAGTGTGTGGGAGAATCCAATTCGATCTAACTTGAGGATTAAAAGATCATTATTTACAGAGTCAAATGCTTTACTGAAATCAATATAAATGACATCTGTTTGCATTCTACTTAGGAATGCATCATTCACCAATGATGTGAAATCAAGCCGATTAGTCGTGGTAGATCGATGGAAGAAGTGTAAGTAGATTGAAAGAAATTTGCAAAAAGGTTAGCACTAGTTAAGTCGTCAATGGATCCCTCATTCTTCAGGAAAAATGTAGGAGGCATAGACGAACTGTTGCGCTTAGAATTTACAAATTTATAAAACTGTTTGGGATCCCGCTCAAACTGATTCCTGCAGCGCATTAAATACTAATTATAGCATTGAGAGTTAAGGAGAAGGAAGTTAGATTTAGCAATAGAATATTTAGAAAAATCAATATTAGATCCAGAGAGTTTCAATTTTTTAAATAGTTTAGTTTTAATATTTTTTAAATTTGAAAGTCGACGTGTAAACCAGGGAGGCTTGGATGAAACAGGCAATAGAACACTACTTAGAATGCAGATATCAAGAAGTGAGTTAATAGTGTCATAGAAGTAAGTTATAGCAAAATTGATATCAACCGAATTGTATAGAGTAGACCAATCTGCTGAGGAAAGAAGATGATTAAGTAAGGAAAAATTTCCCTCGCGAAAACAACGGCGGGTTTTACTAACAGGGTTGGTTAGTGGTTTAGTCGACGTGGCAATTGATAGAGAAATTTCTACGGTACGATGAAGGAGTCTTCAGGAAATACTAATGGACAAGATCTTGACACACTGGTAGAAGTGCAATCGTTGACAAAAATAAGATGAAAATGGAACATGATGGAAACGATAACGGCAACTATTTCCACATCAGGAGGTGAAACGGATAAAGTAATTGACTCGGACCGAAAGGAAGAATTAACTGCAATGAGTACCCCACGACCACGACGAGTTATTCTATCTTTTCTGTAGGATGTAAAGACTGTAGAAAAAATTTCAGAATTTGAAATTGAGGAATTAAGCCATGTCTCAGAAAAAGCAATAATTTGAGACTCGTAGGAAGTACTTTGTAAAAATACATTCTTAAGCTTAGACACTAGACCTCTAACATTCTGATAACTGATATGTAGTAAATCTGAAGATCGATCTAGTTTTTTGGAGGATTATTACCAATGGTTGCTTGCGAAAGAGAGCAACTAGCTTGAAAACTGAGATGCACCGGACGAGTGCGTTTTTTTATAATGAACTCATAAACAATTATTTGTGGAGGCCAGAAATTTGGATCACAACTAAGTAAGAACGTTTCTGATGGAACGTTAATTTTGAAGGAGGCTATTTCCCTAGGTTCAGAGAAATTAAATTTAGATACTGATACATTGCTTGAAGATTTGTTGGCAATATAGGCAGCAATAGCTTCACATGTAGTATCAGCTGAAAGTCTAGATAGGAAAATTAGCTTACGCGGTGCAACAACAGTAAGCAAAGGGGCGCAGGGTCAGAACCCTCAACAGTTACCGAAGCTGGAAGCACAGTTATGGGTGCAGTACCAGGATGGGCTGTAATTGAGCCAGTTGCTGGAGATAAAGTCGCAGACACCAACTGAAGTGGAGCTGCAACGGCAGCCGGAGCTGGAGGGACAGCTGGACTTGTAGCTCGTGTTGTAGTTGGAGCACAAGCCTGAGCTTGATTTAAATAAGTTGGTTGGACATGAACAGCACATACATTGGTATTTAAAGAAGTATCGGGGTGTTCAAAGGAAGAGTGGCCGACTGACGATGAAGGCGAGGGCGAGAAAAATCGAACCGGAGATAATTCTAAACGGCGAGGAGTTGATCAATTTTCTGAAGGGGGAATTGCCATTGCAGAGGAAGATGGAAGAGGAACATTTAAAAATTGATCCTCTAACCGACGGATAGGTGTGGATTCGAAATTAAAATCAATAACATCTCAATACTCGAGGCAAAATCACTTGACGAAAGCTTAGACATTTTATGCAACTTAAGAAATTGACCTCTCACAGAATTATACATTTTGGAGAAATTTAAGATTTAGAATAAAGCTTTCAACAATTACCGCGTAAGCTCGCTCATAAGCTTAATGCGTTAACGCAGATTTATTGCATTGTGTTGTCCATCTGTTTTCTGAATTAAGCTCAGAATAAAGCTCTCAACAATTACAGCTCATGCGACAAGTTTGTCGCAAACGGCTTGCGCTGTAAATACCTATGTATTTCTTATGTATGATTCTGCAACCATAATACGACCCGATAATTCTGATTCGATAGAAGGAAGATTAGCGGGAAATTAAACTCGAATATCTTTCGCATGGTAAGTTCCAAGTTCTCGGCCCTTTAAGTTCTCTAAAACACAAAAACAGTTGCCAATTTTTCTGGCTACCCGACCCTTCAAAAAGTGTGGTGCTAATTTTGCATTAAAGTTCTGCGAGAATTTGCTCAGAGTAAAGTTTCGTCTAAAAACTTCCTGACCTACTTTGTACGTAATGGGCTTGGAACGCAAATTGTATTTTGCCGCATTTCTTGTGTACGTTTACCTAATATTTTTTTGTATATCCTTACGGAGTAGTGCTAATTGATCAGTTCTATTACAGGAATGTTCTGTTCTAATATAAATAAAGTGCTGAGAAATTTTAACATCAGGGAATTTTGACTGATTCTGCGTAAATTTCTCGATAAGTGATTTATATTCTGAATCAAAGAAAGCTTTAGATTCCAAATCAATAATTGGGTTCATTTCCAATTCTGCGAGCTCATCCTCACACATTCTCGACAATGCATCGGGTCTTTTCCTTATCTATGAGAAATTGAAAATTTATATGGCTGTAATCGGAAAATCCATCTAGCGAGCCTACCAGAAGCATTTTGTTGGCGCATAAGCCATAGCAGACTGGCGTGATCAGTAACAACTTAAAATTCCTGCAGCTCTAAATAGCATCTAAATTTTTCAATAGCTAAAAAGACTGCTAAACACTTACGTTCGGTTACACCATAATTTTTCTCTGCACGACTTAATTTTTTTGACATGAATGCAATAGGCTTTTCATTATTATCAGGCGACAGTTGAACCAACGCTGCACCTTTTCCAAAATTACTAGCATCACAATAAAGGTAAAGTTTTTTCTGTAAGACAAGGGCTTTTGCATCGCTTCTTGCGTATTATCTGTCCAGAAGGATTTCTTTTTAACAGACAACACATCTGTTATGGGGCATGTCAACTCCGCATAGTTGTTGATGAAACGGCGATACCAACCGCATACTCCTAAAAACCCACGAACCTGTTTCAGGTTCCTTGGTGTTCTCCAATTTAGAAATCACTCAATCACTACCGATTACGTATCCTAAATAGTTTACACTATTTACACAAAAATGGCTTTTCTCTATGTCAAGAGTTAGATTGGCTTTTTGAATTAATACAAAGGCCTACCAGGCACTGTAAATGCGGTTAATGGCCTTGATTCTTTCGATAGCTCAATTTTCCAATATGCATCCTTGAGATGCAATTTTGATATAATGTGAGTCTTTGGCATTCGTGAGAAAATACCGTCTATGCTGGGCAAAGGATAAGCATCTTTCCTCATGTAACTTGCGTGCATCTTCTTGGGTTTCATAACCAGACGCATTGACGATCTCCAGGCACTGGACGAAGGCTCAATAATATCTAATTCTAACATACGATCTATCTCGGCGTACAACAGTTTCTCAACTGCTGGACTGACGGGATAAAAGCGTTGCTTTACTGTGGGAGCGACTCCGATATCAATGTGATGTTGAATCATCGGTGTTGAACCTAATCCGTCAAAACAGTTAGGGAATAAATTTTTAACTACTTCTAGTTGTTGTTGAACCGGAGTTAAAGGATACAAATTGGTTTCTTCAATTTCTCTCGTATGCGATTCTATCGAACTTATCACATTAGGAGCTAAAGCGAAACTCTTCCAGAAATCTACACCTAAAATCAGTCTCTGTCTAATATACAGCTGAATGGATTTTTCCACTTCTTTATAAATCATACTAACTGTAAGTACACCTATAACCTCATGAGCTTTTCCATCCGCAGTGCTCATATAAGATTTAATTGATTTAAATTCTGCCATATTTGAAAAGTTCTCTAATGCTAATGTAGACCCAATGCAACTGACGCTTGCACCGGTGTCTAATAAACCATGTTCAGAAAAGTTCAAAAGGACACTTCTACATGACAACGAAGATCATTGTTATTTTTAAATATTGCTGAAATTAATGCCTTAGAGCACTGTTTCAGTCTCTTAAAATAATTCTTACAACGTATTGAATGCCTAGAGCACAGCGGAATAATTTCACTAAAAATTCTAGTTCTAATATCTAAATAATTTTTAACTCGTTCATGATAGGGGAGAAATAGTTTTTTATTTACTGGTAACATTTCATAATTTCCTGTTGGTTTTAAAGCGTTACTGAACAAAGTTCAGGGGATTGCGGAATCGTTACTTTTCTTTGTCTCACTTCTTTGGGGGTATCCTGTTGTTGTGGGATACACACTTCAATCTGTTTTCCGACTTACGAACCTCTTCGTTACTAACCTGTATTGTTTAATCTATATGATCTTCTTTCTCTTCTATAGCGTATACTTGACGACGAGTTGCCTGGGGTCTAACAAATTCTTCTGCACGATTTCTAAGTTCTCTAACTAAATTTTCATACATCTGTACATACCTTCGTAGTTGTCGTACTATGTGTACAGGCTGATACAACAATTTGTGTCGCGCTTCTGGAAGCAGATTATTTTTTAAAATCTCAATCAATTCTTCCTGATCTATACGAATAGAAGACTTATCAATTATTCTTCAATCATATCCTGTATCATTAAATAATCTACCGATACCGATTGTACCTGACGAGGATTATTATTAGGGCGGGTTTAAACCCCTCAAAGGAACATCAGATGGGTTAGTACCAATGCTGGCTTTTAACTTATTTAACTGAATATCACTCGCTTCTACTGAACGGGTGTCATGAGCTTCTCCTTAAGCAGAAACTCCTTCTAATTTCATCATAATTGGCATCAACCTGTTTTGCTCTGGGTGAATAATTACCTATTACTAATTTTAAATTATTTTTGTCTATTAGACTGACCCATTCAGGACAATAAATATGTGCTTGTAACCAATCCTCAAGACAATTTTTATGGAAAATATGCTTACAGGCTGTTATATAGCACGACTGAGTATTGGTCATTATCTGACAACAAACACTACAATTCTTCTCAGCGGCATCCACTGAGGCGGATATATTTTGGGGGCTATGTTCAATAGGCATTATTAACATATTAAGTTTCCTATTTAATTGACATTTGTTTTCGGTAACATGATAATATAAAAATCGGTTTTTGTTTTGATCTTTGACAGTACTTGAATATAAAAAGTAACAAAAGAATTTTGGGTTATTGCTACTACAAATAGAAAAACTGACAATTGCCACATATACTCATTTAAACACATTCCTGTTGCTTGGTAGCGATACACTAAAACAGTATGATACATCTATTCCAGAGTCTATCAGACTTAATTTGCATCGAATACATCTAACATTCATCCACTAATCATACCTAAAAAGGATAAGAAATCAATTTATCAAAATTTACCAAACATTTAAACAATAATCAAAACAAAAGTCTTTCGCACGCATAATCGACAGGGTATTCAGTTTCAGCTAAATACGCAATATTCCAGATTATTATGCAATAGTATTGTAAAGTTTCATCATCAAAATTCTAATAAATAATAAAATAGATATCGAAAACAAGCGAGCACTAACTTTGGAGAGCAGTGGAGTAAATTGAGTGTCTAGATTGAACTCTCTCTCCTATGTTTTAACTTCTATTTAACATATGTATATATCACCAAGGTAATCGATCTTAGTCAAATACCAAGTTCCAAGACACATACATTGAATTAAATAATCTCACACAGCCAAGGTATAACTATGTTTTATTTTATAACCCTCAAACTTATTTAGCAAACCAGCGCTAGTATTAACAAATAATTGATGAAGCCAAATGTAATTAAATGTAGATGCCCTCGATTAGGAGTCAGACATTTATTTAATATTTACGCAAACAAGATTATTGCACAAAGATTATCCATCTTTGAGTGTGAATACCGGGAGTCGACGGTGTCACAGCGGGGGTCGAGACCCTTTAATTCCCTAGCTCTTTCGGGGTGGGGTGGGTTTGCTGTGTCCTGTAGAACTCTTAGCACATAAAGTTTTATTTTTATAGAGTCCCTACTGAAACTAAAATGAAAGCTAAACTTCCTAACAACAAAAATCTCGAACGATCCAAAATATACCCAGACTGTCAAAAATGAATTTGGAGGATCTTAGCTAGTATTCGATCATCGCGGTCTTTACCCACCCAACCATGAATCTCATATGCGATTATTTTTATAGATTCCCTTAACCCTTATATTATTATGTACCCTTGAGTACTCCATTGAGTTATTTAATATGATCTTCCTAACTTTAAATTTAATAGATTTTTGTTTTTGTGTTGATTTTTCTAGTTACAGAAAATTTTTACTTTATAATTAACATTTTAATTGTTTGTATTTTTTTTGTTTAATCTACCAACATTATTATTTATAATCTATCGAAATCTATCTATTACAAAAAAAGAAATCCATATTTCCTTATAATTAATTTTAATTCAACAAATTAAAGTAATTTTATTTTCTTTCCATAAAAAAGTTTGATTAATTTGAATTAATTGGTTTTCTTACTTAAATAATTTGAAAAATTTATGAAATAAAATTCCTATTTAACTAATAACATAATAATGTGGATTTATTTTTATGGCAGGGTATAAGCAAAATGTGCATAGAAAAAAACTGCCCTATTCTATTCTCTATATTTTTTTCATTTTGTTTCGTTTTTGTGTATTTTTGTATTATAATTATAAATTTTTATCATGTGGGATAAGGGAAAGGTTTGAAAGGGTTATGCATTTTTATTTATTTTTTTCCTATATATATGTGTATTTTTGTTGTTCAATTTAATTTAATTCATACTAATTTAAACTCGAAAAATTTCAAAAATAGAATTATCTAAAAAGATACATATCTGTTATATACATATATAATTTTTCTAACAGTGTTCCTTTTATTTTTATTTTTTTTTAATTTTCCATCTATTTTTTTCTCACAAATATTATCTGTCTTGTCCCACTACGCACACCTGTTTCTGTTTTATTTTTTTATTAATTATTTACACATTTGTTATTATAAATTTGTCTTGTATATGGTACCACTGTACACACATGTTTCTGTAATTTTTCTTTTACCTAATTTTCTGCCTTATTTTAAGTGGTGCTGTATCACTGTACACACATGTTCCTATCTTTTAACTCATTATTGTTTTTGTATCTAATTATTGTTACATTTTTTTTAAACACTGTACCACTCTACACACATGTTCCTAATGTTAATTGTTGTTTTTCGTTTTTTCTTCTTTTTATTTTTTGTTTGTTATTTTATTTAATTGCTGGGGCTCCATGTGAAACTGCAGTACAATATGTAGAGGGACGAATTATTTGGGCGGCACTGTACGCCGATGTGCGGCGGCGGCAGAGACAGACTTGGCCAGCAGCACAATTAGTCCATGTGGTGATCTATGGTGGTGGCAAACTTTTGCCGTCTCTAACTGGAGGGGGGGTTAGGTTACAATACCCTATATATAAATTTTCTGTAAGTATAAAAATTAAATTTTTTTTTTGTTTTTCGGGAAATATTATATTCCCCACATACCTTTTGTCGAATCTATAGGCTGTATTAAGAATCTCTTTCCTATGATCCTATGAGCTGGATGCATCCAGATTAGATCTGGGATCCACGTTGCACGTGGGCGCAAAATAATATTTATTTTTATATTATTTTCAAATAATTAAAATAATTTGAATTGTTTTTTTTTTTATAGTTTTGCACTAATATTAATAATATTATTAATATTTTAACACACTTTTACTATTTTTAAGTAATTTTATTATTTAACGTGGTGACAGACCGTCAGCCCACGGTGCAGCAGCTCCGCCGTCTTTTGCAATGTGTAATGGAAAAGAAATTTTCAGTAGCTTTACAAGCTTATATACCACAAAAGCTTTTTTTTTTTTGCAACTTAAGAAATTGACCTCTCACAGAATTATACATTTTGGAGAAATTTAAGATTTAGAATAAAGCTTTCAACAATTACCGCGTAAGCTCGCTCATAAGCTTAATGCGTTAACGCAGATTTATTGCATTGTGTTGTCCATCTGTTTTCTGAATTAAGCTCAGAATAAAGCTCTCAACAATTACAGCTCATGCGACAAGTTTGTCGCAAACGGCTTGCGCTGTAAATACCTATGTATTTCTTATGTATGATTCTGCAACCATAATACGACCCGATAATTCTGATTCGATAGAAGGAAGATTAGCGGGAAATTAAACTCGAATATCTTTCGCATGGTAAGTTCCAAGTTCTCGGCCCTTTAAGTTCTCTAAAACACAAAAACAGTTGCCAATTTTTCTGGCTACCCGACCCTTCAAAAAGTGTGGTGCTAATTTTGCATTAAAGTTCTGCGAGAATTTGCTCAGAGTAAAGTTTCGTCTAAAAACTTCCTGACCTACTTTGTACGTAATGGGCTTGGAACGCAAATTGTATTTTGCCGCATTTCTTGTGTACGTTTACCTAATATTTTTTTGTATATCCTTACGGAGTAGTGCTAATTGATCAGTTCTATTACAGGAATGTTCTGTTCTAATATAAATAAAGTGCTGAGAAATTTTAACATCAGGGAATTTTGACTGATTCTGCGTAAATTTCTCGATAAGTGATTTATATTCTGAATCAAAGAAAGCTTTAGATTCCAAATCAATAATTGGGTTCATTTCCAATTCTGCGAGCTCATCCTCACACATTCTCGACAATGCATCGGGTCTTTTCCTTATCTATGAGAAATTGAAAATTTATATGGCTGTAATCGGAAAATCCATCTAGCGAGCCTACCAGAAGCATTTTGTTGGCGCATAAGCCATAGCAGACTGGCGTGATCAGTAACAACTTAAAATTCCTGCAGCTCTAAATAGCATCTAAATTTTTCAATAGCTAAAAAGACTGCTAAACACTTACGTTCGGTTACACCATAATTTTTCTCTGCACGACTTAATTTTTTTGACATGAATGCAATAGGCTTTTCATTATTATCAGGCGACAGTTGAACCAACGCTGCACCTTTTCCAAAATTACTAGCATCACAATAAAGGTAAAGTTTTTTCTGTAAGACAAGGGCTTTTGCATCGCTTCTTGCGTATTATCTGTCCAGAAGGATTTCTTTTTAACAGACAACACATCTGTTATGGGGCATGTCAACTCCGCATAGTTGTTGATGAAACGGCGATACCAACCGCATACTCCTAAAAACCCACGAACCTGTTTCCAGGTTCCTTGGTGTTCTCCAATTTAGAAATCACTCAATCACTACCGATTACGTATCCTAAATAGTTTACACTATTTACACAAAAATGGCTTTTCTCTATGTCAAGAGTTAGATTGGCTTTTTGAATTAATACAAAGGCCTACCAGGCACTGTAAATGCGGTTAATGGCCTTGATTCTTTCGATAGCTCAATTTTCCAATATGCATCCTTGAGATGCAATTTTGATATAATGTGAGTCTTTGGCATTCGTGAGAAAATACCGTCTATGCTGGGCAAAGGATAAGCATCTTTCCTCATGTAACTTGCGTGCATCTTCTTGGGTTTCATAACCAGACGCATTGACGATCTCCAGGCACTGGACGAAGGCTCAATAATATCTAATTCTAACATACGATCTATCTCGGCGTACAACAGTTTCTCAACTGCTGGACTGACGGGATAAAAGCGTTGCTTTACTGTGGGAGCGACTCCGATATCAATGTGATGTTGAATCATCGGTGTTGAACCTAATCCGTCAAAACAGTTAGGGAATAAATTTTTAACTACTTCTAGTTGTTGTTGAACCGGAGTTAAAGGATACAAATTGGTTTCTTCAATTTCTCTCGTATGCGATTCTATCGAACTTATCACATTAGGAGCTAAAGCGAAACTCTTCCAGAAATCTACACCTAAAATCAGTCTCTGTCTAATATACAGCTGAATGGATTTTTCCACTTCTTTTATAAATCATACTAACTGTAAGTACACCTATAACCTCATGAGCTTTTCCATCCGCAGTGCTCATATAAGATTTAATTGATTTAAATTCTGCCATATTTGAAAAGTTCTCTAATGCTAATGTAGACCCAATGCAACTGACGCTTGCACCGGTGTCTAATAAACCATGTTCAGAAAAGTTCAAAAAGGACACTTCTACATGACAACGAAGATCATTGTTATTTTTAAATATTGCTGAAATTAATGCCTTAGAGCACTGTTTCAGTCTCTTAAAATAATTCTTACAACGTATTGAATGCCTAGAGCACAGCGGAATAATTTCACTAAAAATTCTAGTTCTAATATCTAAATAATTTTTAACTCGTTCATGATAGGGGAGAAATAGTTTTTTATTTACTGGTAACATTTCATAATTTCCTGTTGGTTTTAAAAGCGTTACTGAACAAAGTTCAGGGGATTGCGGAATCGTTACTTTTCTTTGTCTCACTTCTTTGGGGGTATCCTGTTGTTGTGGGATACACACTTCAATCTGTTTTCCGACTTACGAACCTCTTCGTTACTAACCTGTATTGTTTAATCTATATGATCTTCTTTCTCTTCTATAGCGTATACTTGACGACGAGTTGCCTGGGGTCTAACAAATTCTTCTGCACGATTTCTAAGTTCTCTAACTAAATTTTCATACATCTGTACATACCTTCGTAGTTGTCGTACTATGTGTACAGGCTGATACAACAATTTGTGTCGCGCTTCTGGAAGCAGATTATTTTTTAAAATCTCAATCAATTCTTCCTGATCTATACGAATAGAAGACTTATCAATTATTCTTCAATCATATCCTGTATCATTAAATAATCTACCGATACCGATTGTACCTGACGAGGATTATTATTAGGGCGGGTTTAAACCCCTCAAAGGAACATCAGATGGGTTAGTACCAATGCTGGCTTTTAACTTATTTAACTGAATATCACTCGCTTCTACTGAACGGGTGTCATGAGCTTCTCCTTAAGCAGAAACTCCTTCTAATTTCATCATAATTGGCATCAACCTGTTTTGCTCTGGGTGAATAATTACCTATTACTAATTTTAAATTATTTTTGTCTATTAGACTGACCCATTCAGGACAATAAATATGTGCTTGTAACCAATCCTCAAGACAATTTTTATGGAAAATATGCTTACAGGCTGTTATATAGCACGACTGAGTATTGGTCATTATCTGACAACAAACACTACAATTCTTCTCAGCGGCATCCACTGAGGCGGATATATTTTGGGGGCTATGTTCAATAGGCATTATTAACATATTAAGTTTCCTATTTAATTGACATTTGTTTTCGGTAACATGATAATATAAAAATCGGTTTTTGTTTTGATCTTTGACAGTACTTGAATATAAAAAGTAACAAAAGAATTTTGGGTTATTGCTACTACAAATAGAAAAACTGACAATTGCCACATATACTCATTTAAACACATTCCTGTTGCTTGGTAGCGATACACTAAAACAGTATGATACATCTATTCCAGAGTCTATCAGACTTAATTTGCATCGAATACATCTAACATTCATCCACTAATCATACCTAAAAAGGATAAGAAATCAATTTATCAAAATTTACCAAACATTTAAACAATAATCAAAACAAAAGTCTTTCGCACGCATAATCGACAGGGTATTCAGTTTCAGCTAAATACGCAATATTCCAGATTATTATGCAATAGTATTGTAAAGTTTCATCATCAAAATTCTAATAAATAATAAAATAGATATCGAAAACAAGCGAGCACTAACTTTGGAGAGCAGTGGAGTAAATTGAGTGTCTAGATTGAACTCTCTCTCCTATGTTTTAACTTCTATTTAACATATGTATATATCACCAAGGTAATCGATCTTAGTCAAATACCAAGTTCCAAGACACATACATTGAATTAAATAATCTCACACAGCCAAGGTATAACTATGTTTTATTTTATAACCCTCAAACTTATTTAGCAAACCAGCGCTAGTATTAACAAATAATTGATGAAGCCAAATGTAATTAAATGTAGATGCCCTCGATTAGGAGTCAGACATTTATTTAATATTTACGCAAACAAGATTATTGCACAAAGATTATCCATCTTTGAGTGTGAATACCGGGAGTCGACGGTGTCACAGCGGGGGTCGAGACCCTTTAATTCCCTAGCTCTTTCGGGGTGGGGTGGGTTTGCTGTGTCCTGTAGAACTCTTAGCACATAAAGTTTTATTTTTATAGAGTCCCTACTGAAACTAAAATGAAAGCTAAACTTCCTAACAACAAAAATCTCGAACGATCCAAAATATACCCAGACTGTCAAAAATGAATTTGGAGGATCTTAGCTAGTATTCGATCATCGCGGTCTTTACCCACCCAACCATGAATCTCATATGCGATTATTTTTATAGATTCCCTTAACCCTTATATTATTATGTACCCTTGAGTACTCCATTGAGTTATTTAATATGATCTTCCTAACTTTAAATTTAATAGATTTTTGTTTTTGTGTTGATTTTTCTAGTTACAGAAAATTTTTACTTTATAATTAACATTTTAATTGTTTGTATTTTTTTTGTTTAATCTACCAACATTATTATTTATAATCTATCGAAATCTATCTATTACAAAAAAAGAAATCCATATTTCCTTATAATTAATTTTAATTCAACAAATTAAAGTAATTTTATTTTCTTTCCATAAAAAAAGTTTGATTAATTTGAATTAATTGGTTTTCTTACTTAAATAATTTGAAAAAATTTATGAAATAAAATTCCTATTTAACTAATAACATAATAATGTGGATTTATTTTTTATGGCAGGGTATAAGCAAAATGTGCATAGAAAAAAACTGCCCTATTCTATTCTCTATATTTTTTTCATTTTGTTTCGTTTTTGTGTATTTTTGTATTATAATTATAAATTTTTATCATGTGGGATAAGGGAAAGGTTTGAAAGGGTTATGCATTTTTATTTATTTTTTTCCTATATATATGTGTATTTTTGTTGTTCAATTTAATTTAATTCATACTAATTTAAACTCGAAAAATTTCAAAAATAGAATTATCTAAAAAGATACATATCTGTTATATACATATATAATTTTTTCTAACAGTGTTCCTTTTATTTATTTTTTTTTTTTAATTTTCCATCTATTTTTTTCTCACAAATATTATCTGTCTTGTCCCACTACGCACACCTGTTTCTGTTTTATTTTTTTATTAATTATTTACACATTTGTTATTATAAATTTGTCTTGTATATGGTACCACTGTACACACATGTTTCTGTAATTTTTCTTTTACCTAATTTTCTGCCTTATTTTAAGTGGTGCTGTATCACTGTACACACATGTTCCTATCTTTTAACTCATTATTGTTTTTGTATCTAATTATTGTTACATTTTTTTTAAACACTGTACCACTCTACACACATGTTCCTAATGTTAATTGTTGTTTTTCGTTTTTTCTTCTTTTATTTTTTGTTTGTTATTTTATTTAATTGCTGGGGCTCCATGTGAAACTGCAGTACAATATGTAGAGGGACGAATTATTTGGGCGGCACTGTACGCCGATGTGCGGCGGCGGCAGAGACAGACTTGGCCAGCAGCACAATTAGTCCATGTGGTGATCTATGGTGGTGGCAAACTTTTGCCGTCTCTAACTGGAGGGGGGTTAGGTTACAATACCCTATATATAAATTTTCTGTAAGTATAAAAATTAAATTTTTTTTTTTGTTTTTCGGGAAATATTATATTCCCCACATACCTTTTTGTCGAATCTATAGGCTGTATTAAGAATCTCTTTCCTATGATCCTATGAGCTGGATGCATCCAGATTAGATCTGGGATCCACGTTGCACGTGGGCGCAAAATAATATTTATTTTTATATTATTTTCAAATAATTAAAATAATTTGAATTGTGTTTTTTTTTTATAGTTTTGCACTAATATTAATAATATTATTAATATTTTAACACACTTTTACTATTTTTAAGTAATTTTATTATTTAACGTGGTGACAGACCGTCAGCCCACGGTGCAGCAGCTCCGCCGTCTTTTGCAATGTGTAATGGAAAAGAAATTTTCAGTAGCTTTACAAGCTTATATACCACAAAAAGCTTTTTTCTTTTTTGCAACTTAAGAAATTGACCTCTCACAGAATTATACATTTTGGAGAAATTTAAGATTTAGAATAAAGCTTTCAACAATTACCGCGTAAGCTCGCTCATAAGCTTAATGCGTTAACGCAGATTTATTGCATTGTGTTGTCCATCTGTTTTCTGAATTAAGCTCAGAATAAAGCTCTCAACAATTACAGCTCATGCGACAAGTTTGTCGCAAACGGCTTGCGCTGTAAATACCTATGTATTTCTTATGTATGATTCTGCAACCATAATACGACCCGATAATTCTGATTCGATAGAAGGAAGATTAGCGGGAAATTAAACTCGAATATCTTTCGTATGGTAAGTTCCAAGTTCTCGGCCCTTTAAGTTCTCTAAAACACAAAAACAGTTGCCAATTTTTCTGGCTACCCGACCCTTCAAAAAGTGTGGTGCTAATTTTGCATTAAAGTTCTGCGAGAATTTGCTCAGAGTAAAGTTTCGTCTAAAAACTTCCTGACCTACTTTGTACGTAATGGGCTTGGAACGCAAATTGTATTTTGCCGCATTTCTTGTGTACGTTTACCTAATATTTTTTTGTATATCCTTACGGAGTAGTGCTAATTGATCAGTTCTATTACAGGAATGTTCTGTTCTAATATAAATAAAGTGCTGAGAAATTTTAACATCAGGGAATTTTGACTGATTCTGCGTAAATTTCTCGATAAGTGATTTATATTCTGAATCAAAGAAAGCTTTAGATTCCAAATCAATAATTGGGTTCATTTCCAATTCTGCGAGCTCATCCTCACACATTCTCGACAATGCATCGGGTCTTTTCCTTATCTATGAGAAATTGAAAATTTATATGGCTGTAATCGGAAAATCCATCTAGCGAGCCTACCAGAAGCATTTTGTTGGCGCATAAGCCATAGCAGACTGGCGTGATCAGTAACAACTTAAAATTCCTGCAGCTCTAAATAGCATCTAAATTTTTCAATAGCTAAAAAGACTGCTAAACACTTACGTTCGGTTACACCATAATTTTTCTCTGCACGACTTAATTTTTTTGACATGAATGCAATAGGCTTTTCATTATTATCAGGCGACAGTTGAACCAACGCTGCACCTTTTCCAAAATTACTAGCATCACAATAAAGGTAAAGTTTTTTCTGTAAGACAAGGGCTTTTGCATCGCTTCTTGCGTATTATCTGTCCAGAAGGATTTCTTTTTAACAGACAACACATCTGTTATGGGGCATGTCAACTCCGCATAGTTGTTGATGAAACGGCGATACCAACCGCATACTCCTAAAAACCCACGAACCTGTTTCAGGTTCCTTGGTGTTCTCCAATTTAGAAATCACTCAATCACTACCGATTACGTATCCTAAATAGTTTACACTATTTACACAAAAATGGCTTTTCTCTATGTCAAGAGTTAGATTGGCTTTTTGAATTAATACAAAGGCCTACCAGGCACTGTAAATGCGGTTAATGGCCTTGATTCTTTCGATAGCTCAATTTTCCAATATGCATCCTTGAGATGCAATTTTGATATAATGTGAGTCTTTGGCATTCGTGAGAAAATACCGTCTATGCTGGGCAAAGGATAAGCATCTTTCCTCATGTAACTTGCGTGCATCTTCTTGGGTTTCATAACCAGACGCATTGACGATCTCCAGGCACTGGACGAAGGCTCAATAATATCTAATTCTAACATACGATCTATCTCGGCGTACAACAGTTTCTCAACTGCTGGACTGACGGGATAAAAGCGTTGCTTTACAATGGGAGCGACCCGATATCAATGTGATGTTGAATCATCGGTGTTGAACCTAATCCGTCAAAACAGTTAGGGAATAAATTTTTAACTACTTCTAGTTGTTGTTGAACCGGAGTTAAAGGATACAAATTGGTTTCTTCAATTTCTCTCGTATGCGATTCTATCGAACTTATCACATTAGGAGCTAAAGCGAAACTCTTCCAGAAATCTACACCTAAAATCAGTCTCTGTCTAATATACAGCTGAATGGATTTTTCCACTTCTTTATAAATCATACTAACTGTAAGTACACCTATAACCTCATGAGCTTTTCCATCCGCAGTGCTCATATAAGATTTAATTGATTTAAATTCTGCCATATTTGAAAAGTTCTCTAATGCTAATGTAGACCCAATGCAACTGACGCTTGCACCGGTGTCTAATAAACCATGTTCAGAAAAGTTCAAAAAGGACACTTCTACATGACAACGAAGATCATTGTTATTTTTAAATATTGCTGAAATTAATGCCTTAGAGCACTGTTTCAGTCTCTTAAAATAATTCTTACAACGTATTGAATGCCTAGAGCACAGCGGAATAATTTCACTAAAAATTCTAGTTCTAATATCTAAATAATTTTTAACTCGTTCATGATAGGGGAGAAATAGTTTTTTATTTACTGGTAACATTTCATAATTTCCTGTTGGTTTTAAAGCGTTACTGAACAAAGTTCAGGGGATTGCGGAATCGTTACTTTTCTTTATCTCACTTCTTTGGGGGTATCCTGTTGTTGTGGGATACACACTTCAATCTGTTTTCCGACTTACGAACCTCTTCGTTACTAACCTGTATTGTTTAATCTATATGATCTTCTTTCTCTTCTATAGCGTATACTTGACGACGAGTTGCCTGGGGTCTAACAAATTCTTCTGCACGATTTCTAAGTTCTCTAACTAAATTTTCATACATCTGTACATACCTTCGTAGTTGTCGTACTATGTGTACAGGCTGATACAACAATTTGTGTCGCGCTTCTGGAAGCAGATTATTTTTTAAAATCTCAATCAATTCTTCCTGATCTATACGAATAGAAGACTTATCAATTATTCTTCAATCATATCCTGTATCATTAAATAATCTACCGATACCGATTGTACCTGACGAGGATTATTATTAGGGCGGGTTTAAACCCCTCAAAGGAACATCAGATGGGTTAGTACCAATGCTGGCTTTTAACTTATTTAACTGAATATCACTCGCTTCTACTGAACGGGTGTCATGAGCTTCTCCTTAAGCAGAAACTCCTTCTAATTTCATCATAATTGGCATCAACCTGTTTTGCTCTGGGTGAATAATTACCTATTACTAATTTTAAATTATTTTTGTCTATTAGACTGACCCATTCAGGACAATAAATATGTGCTTGTAACCAATCCTCAAGACAATTTTTATGGAAAATATGCTTACAGGCTGTTATATAGCACGACTGAGTATTGGTCATTATCTGACAACAAACACTACAATTCTTCTCAGCGGCATCCACTGAGGCGGATATATTTTGGGGGCTATGTTCAATAGGCATTATTAACATATTAAGTTTCCTATTTAATTGACATTTGTTTTCGGTAACATGATAATATAAAAATCGGTTTTTGTTTTGATCTTTGACAGTACTTGAATATAAAAAGTAACAAAAGAATTTTGGGTTATTGCTACTACAAATAGAAAAACTGACAATTGCCACATATACTCATTTAAACACATTCCTGTTGCTTGGTAGCGATACACTAAAACAGTATGATACATCTATTCCAGAGTCTATCAGACTTAATTTGCATCGAATACATCTAACATTCATCCACTAATCATACCTAAAAAGGATAAGAAATCAATTTATCAAAATTTACCAAACATTTAAACAATAATCAAAACAAAAAGTCTTTCGCACGCATAATCGACAGGGTATTCAGTTTCAGCTAAATACGCAATATTCCAGATTATTATGCAATAGTATTGTAAAGTTTCATCATCAAAATTCTAATAAATAATAAAATAGATATCGAAAACAAGCGAGCACTAACTTTGGAGAGCAGTGGAGTAAATTGAGTGTCTAGATTGAACTCTCTCTCCTATGTTTTAACTTCTATTTAACATATGTATATATCACCAAGGTAATCGATCTTAGTCAAATACCAAGTTCCAAGACACATACATTGAATTAAATAATCTCACACAGCCAAGGTATAACTATGTTTTATTTTATAACCCTCAAACTTATTTAGCAAACCAGCGCTAGTATTAACAAATAATTGATGAAGCCAAATGTAATTAAATGTAGATGCCCTCGATTAGGAGTCAGACATTTATTTAATATTTACGCAAACAAGATTATTGCACAAAGATTATCCATCTTTGAGTGTGAATACCGGGAGTCGACGGTGTCACAGCGGGGGTCGAGACCCTTTAATTCCCTAGCTCTTTCGGGGTGGGGTGGGTTTGCTGTGTCCTGTAGAACTCTTAGCACATAAAGTTTTATTTTTATAGAGTCCCTACTGAAACTAAAATGAAAGCTAAACTTCCTAACAACAAAAATCTCGAACGATCCAAAATATACCCAGACTGTCAAAAATGAATTTGGAGGATCTTAGCTAGTATTCGATCATCGCGGTCTTTACCCACCCAACCATGAATCTCATATGCGATTATTTTTATAGATTCCCTTAACCCTTATATTATTATGTACCCTTGAGTACTCCATTGAGTTATTTAATATGATCTTCCTAACTTTAAATTTAATAGATTTTTGTTTTTGTGTTGATTTTTCTAGTTACAGAAAATTTTTACTTTATAATTAACATTTTAATTGTTTGTATTTTTTTGTTTAATCTACCAACATTATTATTTATAATCTATCGAAATCTATCTATTACAAAAAAAGAAATCCATATTTCCTTATAATTAATTTTAATTCAACAAATTAAAGTAATTTTATTTTCTTTCCATAAAAAAGTTTGATTAATTTGAATTAATTGGTTTTCTTACTTAAATAATTTGAAAAAATTTATGAAATAAAATTCCTATTTAACTAATAACATAATAATGTGGATTTATTTTTATGGCAGGGTATAAGCAAAATGTGCATAGAAAAAAACTGCCCTATTCTATTCTCTATATTTTTTTCATTTTGTTTCGTTTTTGTGTATTTTTGTATTATAATTATAAATTTTTATCATGTGGGATAAGGGAAAGGTTTGAAAGGGTTATGCATTTTTATTTATTTTTTTCCTATATATATGTGTATTTTTGTTGTTCAATTTAATTTAATTCATACTAATTTAAACTCGAAAAATTTCAAAAATAGAATTATCTAAAAAGATACATATCTGTTATATACATATATAATTTTTTCTAACAGTGTTCCTTTTATTTTTTTTTTTTTTAATTTTCCATCTATTTTTTTCTCACAAATATTATCTGTCTTGTCCCACTACGCACACCTGTTTCTGTTTTATTTTTTTATTAATTATTTACACATTTGTTATTATAAATTTGTCTTGTATATGGTACCACTGTACACACATGTTTCTGTAATTTTTCTTTTACCTAATTTTCTGCCTTATTTTAAGTGGTGCTGTATCACTGTACACACATGTTCCTATCTTTTAACTCATTATTGTTTTTGTATCTAATTATTGTTACATTTTTTTTAAACACTGTACCACTCTACACACATGTTCCTAATGTTAATTGTTGTTTTTCGTTTTTTCTTCTTTTATTTTTTGTTTGTTATTTTATTTAATTGCTGGGGCTCCATGTGAAACTGCAGTACAATATGTAGAGGGACGAATTATTTGGGCGGCACTGTACGCCGATGTGCGGCGGCGGCAGAGACAGACTTGGCCAGCAGCACAATTAGTCCATGTGGTGATCTATGGTGGTGGCAAACTTTTGCCGTCTCTAACTGGAGGGGGGTTAGGTTACAATACCCTATATAGAAATTTTCTATAAGTATAAAAATTAAATTTTTTTTTTTGTTTTTCGGGAAATATTATATTCCCCACATACCTTTTTGTCGAATCTATAGGCTGTATTAAGAATCTCTTTCCTATGATCCTATGAGCTGGATGCATCCAGATTAGATCTGGGATCCACGTTGCACGTGGGCGCAAAATAATATTTATTTTTATATTATTTTCAAATAATTAAAATAATTTGAATTGTGTTTTTTTTTATAGTTTTGCACTAATATTAATAATATTATTAATATTTTAACACACTTTTACTATTTTTAAGTAATTTTATTATTTAACGTGGTGACAGACCGTCAGCCCACGGTGCAGCAGCTCCGCCGTCTTTTGCAATGTGTAATGGAAAAGAAATTTTCAGTAGCTTTACAAGCTTATATACCACAAAAAGCTTTTTTCTAAAACATGGTCGATTATAGGGACGATTTGTCGCATGCGACATTTGGTGACAGACCGTCAGCCCACGGTGCAGCAGCTCCGCCGTCTTTTGCAATGTGTAATGGATAAGAAATTTTTTTTGTTCAAAAATGCACTTTACCCGTCAGTTTGGGTAATTTTCCATGGTAAAGCTAATACTTCCGTCTATAAATTTCAAAATTAAACTTGGCAAGGAAAGGCTATCTTTAACGCTCCGAAGATTACATACCCTTTCAGTAGTAGGATCGTAATAATTTTAGGATCGTAATAACCCAGCAAGATGTCTTCTGGTCCTTTTTCTTCGCCGCAATTTGATTGCGGTTTACCGTGCTCTTGTTGCTGGCTGGCCATCATCAGGGCATCATCTGGCCTTCGCCCTCAGCTCGTACCATCTGGGCTCCGTGTTCCCGATTGGATTTGGGCGCCTTCAAGATAGCATTTCAATGCCACCTACTTCTGCCGTTTGAACGCTAAGCACAAAAAGAGTGACAAACCCGACACCTCTACGGGTAAGAAAAAGCGCTTTGTGTCCAACCAGCAGAAAAAACGAATAGAAGAAGGTGGTCACCGCCCTGCTGCAGGCCATCCCGAGGGTAAATTCTTCAAGAAGTTGCGGTACATGTTCGCCCTGCACTCCTCCCAAAAGCCAAGCCAAGAACGTTAATGAATTCGTTAATCAGCTTACCTCTTTCTCGAACAGACTCTGCTTTGGAATTGTTAATTTGTCCCACTATTGCCGCTTGTGCAGTCCTCTGATGTAAAAAAATTAAATAGGACCTGCCGGATATTAAAATTGGGGTACCAAGGCAATCACGTGCCAGTCTACAGCAGCCCCTCTGTAGCACTTCTTGGGTGTGCAACGCGGTTTGCGCAGGTCGACTTTTTTACCCTTAGCCTTGCAAGACTTGGGCACGACTTTTTGGCTTCGGGGAAGCATTCTTCTTGCGCTAGCGGGTTGGGCTTCTTGCACTTTTTTTTAGCCTGCGGAGGCTCGATTTTTCTTTGCGCAATGTGTGCAACAGGGGAAGTAAGAGAATCTTCGCAGTCCATTGAGTCCATGGACTCGACGGTCCAGATGAACAAAATAAATTATAAAATAAGTAAATTAATATTATAAAGAACCAGTGAACCAGTTACCTTTTAAAATTATTTGAATATATTAGTCTTGTATGAGTGTCGAACTGAGAATGAAGTAAAATATTTTGTTCGAGTTCAAGAGTAGACGAACGGTAGACATGGACTACTATTCAACTCTATGAAAACGATTCCATTCATATTATAGACCACTCAGTGGGTCGCTCTCCTCGACTCGACGCTTGTAAATGAAAATGTCTCTGAGACTTCCTCCTGTCTATTTTAACAGACTCTGCAACATATGAGAGCTTCAGCCCTTGCTCCTCAGTGACTTCAGTGGTTGAGCTTTCATCAGTAACGTCTGAAGATTCTGAACTTGACTCTACGGGATTCGAGTCAGCCTTGTCCCCTCCCTTGGCTTCTTGAATATGGATCGTAACAGCCTTGATTGGGTCCATTTTAAAATAGGAAATACTGAACAGATCCTTAGACTGGGTGAGGATCCTCCTGGTTCCAAAATATTTGCCTACAAAAAAATGTATAATTTTATTGTATACAATTTTTCTGCTACCTATTTGGATGCTTAAGCTTGATCTTAGGGTGATGCATATATTAGGGTTACTTAAGATATTATTTACAAAATTTTTTTTTTTTTTGGTTTAACGGTATTTTTATTTATCGGATCTTCTCGCTTGGAGACTAACGATAAGTAATTAAATCTTAATCTAAAGTGTGGTTATTAATTACAATTAATTTCTTAAAATGCGGCCCTAACTGCGCAAGTCTATTTGGATGGAACTGAAGTTTAACCTGATACTTGGTTTTCACCTTTTTAACTTCGGCTTTAACATTTTCAACATTTGGGTCTTTATGTATATTTTCATTCCGTATATACCAAGGTGCCCCGATGAAAGTTCTCAGTATTTTGGATTGAGCTCTCTGGATTAATTCGAGGTTACTATCGCAAACGTTGCCCCATAGCACGGAGCCATATGTGCTTTATATAAAAGGACTTTGTACTCGGGCCTAAGTGGTGAACGGGCGTTTATAAGCCAGTGTAGAAAACTCACGGCAAAAGCAAAGACCAAGGAAACTATATTTCATAATCTTATATGAGACGCAGACTTGGCAATGATTAGCTTCAACAGCGACTACATCCAAAGATCTTTCCCTAATAAATATGACATAAATACCCGCAAGCACACACACACAAACACACACACAATACCCCCAGCTCCATTTATATAAACACATGCAGAACGTCCATTTAAGGCGAAGCATTTTTAAAAATATTCTATTTTATAGCCAATGTGAGAGTGTATTTATGAAAGTATAGGTAAATATAAACTCAGAGAAATAACTAGAGAGTTTCTAATCGCAGATGAGAATTCCTGACTTGTGTACACTTTTTCGATTAAAAGAATGGATTTTCTTAGCCCTTGTGAAAACTGATTTATTCCTGATACTTCTCAGAGTCAATCAGAGTTTAATCAGGATATTATTCAATCTCTTTCTTCCCAGCTTTTGAACTCTTCAGAACTTACACAATACTCCCCTCTTACAAATAACCGAAAGTCAAGCAGGCAGGCTTGTTAAAAAAATGATTTTTTCTCAGTGTATGCATGACTATTGCTCAAGAAAGGGAGCAAAACTTAAGAATTGAATTTGAGCGCTAAACAACACACACACAAACAGACACCGCTCTCTATGTATGAATTGTGTGTGGCTAGTTTTCCTTTTGAGCAACTACAACAACAGCAAAAAGAAACAACAATAAAGGCAGAGAGTAATATGCATTAAGAGTACATGTTTATGCCACAAAGAAGGCGCTGCCCGCCCCGCAAGAGTAGCAAACGCTCCCTAAGTTGTACAATAAAATTTTTAAAATATTCTCAATATTCTGAAGAGGGATGCGACAACAAAAGGGGGCAACATCAAAAAGGGGACAGCATTGGGAATGTGTGTTGGCAAAGTGGATTTCGAAATTCTCGTATCCTTTGCTGAAAAAACTATAATATTCCATTGGAAAAGCCAAAAGCAAAAAGAAAACAAAAATATTCAGCAAAGCTGCCAAAAAACACAGACGCACGAAGAAGTTTCTGTTTAAAAATTCTCTGATTATATAAAATGACATCATTTGGCTGCAGGCGCATTAATTAATGTTTTGAGCCACAGCAACAGAAACAACAACATGTTTAATGCATGTGGCGCCCGTGGTGTTATAACAAATACACCCATACACACACTTCTAATAAATGTGTGTGTGTGTGTGTGTGTGTGTGTACTATATGAATTATATATTTGAGAAAACATAATATCAACCTTGGGGCTCAAAACTCAAGTGATACGCATTGTTGCAGCTGAGTATTCAATGCCTGCGTCGCTTGCCACTGCAACTTAACAATTCTCTCTCTGTTTCTATTTCAATATATTTGCTGCGAGAGTAGCTTCACAGGTAACTGTAGAATTTTTTTTTTTTTTAAACGGTGTTTTTTATTTATCGGATCTTCTCACTTAGAGACTAACGATAAGTAATTAAATCTTAATCTAAAGTATTTGGTTATTAATTACAATTAATTTCTTAAAATACGGCCCTAACTATTACTGCTGGGTGGGGAGGTCTCTTCGCCGGAGTCGTTTATGGCCAACCTGCCTTGTTAGAGACTGCGCAAGTCTATTTGGATGGAACTGAAGTTTAACCTGATACTTGGTTTTCACCTTTCTAATTTCGACTTTAACATTTTAAACATTTAGGTCTTTATGGATATTTTCATTACGTATATACCAAGGTGCCCCGGTGATAGTTTTCAGTATTTTCGATTGAGCTCTCTGGATTAATTCGAGGTTACTATCGCAAGCGTTGCCTCATAGCTCGGACCCATATGTCCAAATTGGTTTCAGAACTGCTTTATATAAAAGGACTTTGTACTCGAGCCTTAGTGGTGAACGGACGTTTATAAGCCAACGTAGATTACTAGCTTTTAATTTCAGTTGGTTTTTCTTCGCTTCAATGTGTTTGCGCCAAGTAAGCCGTCTATCCAGGTGGACACCAAGGTATGTTACTTCATTGGTTTGTGGAATGTTGATATTGTTTAAAGACAAAGGAGGGCAAGTTTGTCTATTTAGGGTAAAGGTGACATGTTTGCAGTTTTGCTCATTTATATGTATGAGCCAGTCTGCTAGCCACTTTTCTAAGGCTACCAAATGAGATGCTAGCTGCTCCGTTGCTCTTGTTGGGCACTTAGAGCGACTTAGGATAGCAGTGTCATCGATGTTTCTGTAAGACTATTTGTCGGTATATCTGCTGTGTAGATAATGTACAGTGTTGGTCCAAGTATGCTACCCTGAGGTACACCAGCCTCAATTGGATGATATTCAGAGATGAAATCTTTGCACCTTACTGCGAAACTTCTTTGCAAAAGGTATGACTCCAATATTTTATGGATGTTTTGTGGGAGTAACATGTCGATTTTATGAATGAAGCCATCTAGCCAAACGCGGTCAAAAACTAGGGCGACATCCAGGAAAACAGCGGAGCAATACTCTCGCCGTTCAAATGCATTGCGTATCTCAGAAGTTATCCGGTTTACTTGTTAATAGTTCCATCCTTTTCGCGGAATCCAAATTGGTGCAGTGGAACAGCACTGTTTATGTGTAAATATTGCTTGATGCGATTCAGGAGCAGTTTTTCAAATATCTTTGATACGCATGGTAGGAGACTGGGTCTGTATGATGAAGGCTGGGACTTGTCCTTTCCTGCTTTATGGATCATTGTTATGATTGATTTTTTTCATTGTTGAGGATAATAACCTTATTTCGTCATTTGGTTGAATATTATGGTGAGAAAATATACTGCACAGCTCGGCAATTCTATGATCATTTTAGGGAGATGAGATCGTGACCTGGTGCCTTTTTTTGATTTCTGACTGTGTGGTCCTTTATGACCCCTGTAACATCTTCTGCTCGGAATGTGATGGGCATAGTGGCTTCAAGATTATTGACAGTTGGGAGCAAAAAGCCGTTTGTTGTTGGATGTGGTTTGAAGACATTTTCTAAGTGGTTGGCAAATATATTTGCCTTTTCTTCGTTGCTCCGAGTCCACTCTGCTCTTGGGGTACGCAATGGTGGGTCTCGATTGGTGGGCATACGGCTGACTTGGCTTTCCACAATAGAAATCGTTTGTTGTTTGGGGATAGTTGCTTTATGTAGTGTTTTTGCTGTAAGTTTCGTAGTAAATGGTTGGCTATTTTTAACCGCTCCTTTGAGGCAGGGGATCTATGGGCTTGCCATTCTCTCCGAAGCCTTCTCTTGTCGCGTAGTAGTTCTTCAATAAGTCTGGGAGCCCGATTACTGTTATAAAGTTTATTAGATTTTATTATTGGAGTGGAGTGTTTTGCAGCCAGAGACATTACAAACGTTAGTGTTTCAACTGATCTATCTATGTCATCTTAACAGCCAATGTTTGGGCAGTCTTCAATGTAAGAACTTATGTATTTCCTAAACTTCAGCCAATCTCTTTTGTTAGAAGTGAGGAAATGTGGTCGTTCAGAGAACTGTGGGTGGTCATAGAGGTCAAGTAAGATTGGCGAGTGATCCGATGATAGATTTGTTAAGTGCTCCACATCAACCTGATCTTCCGGCACTCTTCTCGTAACAGCAAAATCAATTAAGTCGGGCTGCTTTTTTGGATCTGTGGGCCAATACGTGGGCCTTCCCGGGGAAATAAAGTCAAGCTTATTTCGTGGTGTGATTATGGCATTATAAAGTTGTTTTCCTTTCGGGTTACTGAGCCTCGATCCCCAGTGGCTGTGCTTGGCATTGTAGTCACCAGCTGCTATAAACCGGTCACCTAACAGGTTGAAGAATTTTACAAATTCTGCTTCGGATATGGAGAACCGGATGGGCAGTATACTGCGGTTACGTTTAAATGACTGCTTTGAGCTTCAATACGAATTGATGTTGCCTGTAGATAAGTTGTTGCAAATGATGGCAACAGGTAATTCTTGATGCGACACTTAATTAGAATGCCAGTGCCTCCATGAGCCTTGCCATCGGGATGATTCGTCGCATAAAAACTATATCCCTTGATGTGAAAATAATTTTTGCTTGTTAGGTGAGTTTCTGATATAAGCTTGGCGTCGATGTTATAGTGATCAAGAAACTGCAAGAGTTCGTTTTTGTGCTGTGAAATTCCATTCGCATTCCAGAAGGATATATTTAAAGGAGCCATTTAAGCAAATTTCTTGATTAGGAGCTCCAGTAGGAGATTTTGGTTACGCATGATTTCCTGAATCGTTTGTTGTATTGCTACCATTGTATTTGTTAATGTAGCCAGCATTCTATTCCGCTAGATAAGCTGGATGGATTTTCAGTGGTATTTTGGGAAGGAATTTCTGGCCTCTGTTGCGCTGCTCGATGCTGCATTATTCCAGTGGCTTCTTGAAAATTATTTTTAGTTACTGAGGCGTACGACTCGTTGTTGTAACTTAACGCTTTTGCAAAAGAAACGCTTGGAGTTGTATTTGGTGGTATATAAGGCAAGTTAGGCTGGGTTTCGAGATGCAGTTTTTTTCTGGTTTAGACGACTTTTTAACTCCTTATACACAGGGCATCCTCTATAGTTGGCGGTGTGGTTACCCCCACAGTTACTACATTTTTTGGCAGATTGGTCCTCCTTATTTACGGGGCAGAGTTCAGTAAGATGTACGTCGCCGCATACAACGCAAACGGCACGTAGGGTGCAATAAGTTTTAGTATGTCCGTATTCCTGGCAATTTCTGCACTGGACGGGTCCATTTCGTTTATGCGGTTCCTCAACGGTGGCTCTCCGATGCAGTAAATACGTGAGCTTGTAGATTGGATGGACTTCATTTTTACCTACGTGGATACTGTCAGGTGTCAATTCTACCTTGAACATTGGTTGAGGGATTTTATTTCAATTTATTATATTCATAGCCATTTTGACTTCAAAGCCTTTATCCTTAAGCCTATCTATTAGCTCCTTGAATGGAACTGTTGGTTCGATCCCCTTTATAACAACTTGTAGACCTTTGTTACTTTTCAGTTGATAGGTGTAATAGTTCATTTTTTCATAATCAAGAGATTTGCACACAGATCGATAGTTTTGTTCGTCATTTACTTGAATTTTGGTTTCGTAAATGTTACCCCTTTTTATCGAACTGACGTAGAATTTACCATCTCCAAGTGAGTCCGTTAGCTTTTTGACTAATTCTGTACAGTTGACCTGACGCACATAAATAGGTGGCGGCTTAGCCTTTGGTATTTGAGCGTCATTTTCATATTCATTCTTGTCACTGAGGATTGCGAATCAATTATTCGTCAATGCCTTTTTAAGTTCAGTGCTTTCAGACGTTTTCGTTATTTTGGGTGAAATTGTGTTCTTTATTGCTTGTGGGCTTAATTTTCGTTTTATTTGTACATAACGATCGAGCCTAGTCTGTACTAGCGTTCCACTACCGTTTTGCTTATTTTTTGGTAGGGAGTGGGGGAGCTTTTCGAATTCAGCTGACGATATCGGTCGCTGTGAAACTGCTGTTGTTGATGTTGTTGTCGTTGTTGTTGTTGTTGACAACGAAGACACAGTAGTTAGCGCGGGCATAGTACTGGCCATTGTTGTCATCAGCAGTTTATTAGTTAGGTAGTAGGGGTCGGGGGACGAGCACTGGCCACTCCACGATCCACTTTCCGTTATGCTGCTTGAGCATAATGAAGCTGGCGACAGAGATCGTGCACGTTCACTTGCAGTGATGCAGTTGTTGTTGGTATTGTTTCTTCGTCAGCGCGTATAGAGAAATAGTCGTTATTCTGAATCGACGACAATCGACGTTCGTCTTTTTGTTGTTGCTGCCGAGCGCGAGTTTGGCTCATTTTTTGATTTCTTTCAGAGCTTCTGCTCTTACACGTTGGCATTTGTTTCACTAAGATTTTATATTGTATTTCTTTTATTTATTTATTTGATGCGGATTTGATAAGTTTTTCATGGGCAGCACAAGCACAAGTACTTATGCATACCCTGAGCGTCTTTTCCCGAATTAATTTGCGGTTAATTGCTCTGTATTTTTATTACTCGACGGAGCGGTAAGAAAATAAGTCTGATTTTGTTGATTTATTTGTTATTAAAAACTGTAGCATATAAACATTTTTAATGGTCAATATAAAATAATGTTTAATTTCTGATAAAATAAATAAGTATATACAGCAGGCCACAGTTTTCATTTTCCTCCACACTAGCAGTTTTGAAAGTTGCCTTTTAATTTATTTATTTGAACCGATTGTTTCTATGGCAGCTATGTGATATGGCAGAACGATCTTGACAATTGTCGTTCAGCATAAAGAAAATGTATATCTACATCTAACTTGTTAGTTTTAATAAGATATCTTTAGAAGCAACAAAGTATTCCATACAAAAACTTTGGGACTGATTCTGCCTTTTAATATTATCCTTACGATATAGAAGTGCGGTTCTGCATGCAACAGGAAGAGAGTCCAATATTAACCTAGTCCGGCAGGAAGACTTCTAAGTCCAAATGGAATGTGAAATCTTGGGAGAAAGCTAACAAAGCATATCTTAATTATATTTAGTGGGAGTCGCTCATTAAGATGCTTCTACCAACACTTGAAAGGGAATTTTTAAGGCATTGACAACGGCAACGGCAAATGCAAAGGCAGAGACAGAGTCAACGCTGCGTATACGTAATTCTGTAAAAGGGATTGACACGCAGTGGAAAACTTTGTCATTATGTAAATGTATATTTCCGCTTCAAGAAATCGAAACAACCAGGTCTAATACTAATGTTAATTGCATTATATTTTCACAAAACATATACAGAACTTCACAGGTCCTGTAACATATAGAAAACTTTTTTTGGTTTTTCGTTTGACAAGTTCACTGGGCAGAACAGCAGTAGAAAAACCCTAGGAAACTCATTCAGTTGCAGCAGTTGTTGCCACAATAATACGTAAAACTAACAGTTGAAGTTGCACTCTGTTATTGCAGCAGGAGGAGTCGAAAGTCAGGCAATCAAAAAGTTGCTCCGGCAATCAAAAGGATCACTGGCAACTCGTACATTGTTCAACCACAGCACAGTGCTGCCAAATTAGATATGCAACTAATAAAAGCCAGTAGATTATAGCGGGAAAAGAGCAAAAAAAGGCTGAAGCAAAGCTGGAAAAACATTCATATTTTCAGTATCCTTTTAGAGTACATCCACAGGAGTTGAATTGCGAATAGACCTCTGAAAAGAGTAGCTATTGGCAGCTATTTGCAAAATGGCTAAAATGCCGCATTCACTGCTTAGGAAATGTGCTTAGCGTTGCGTATTTGATATTTAAACGTGAAACAAACATGCAAAAGTAACAGGGTGCCTAAGACAGGGTGCATCTAATTGTATCCCAAAAAATATGCCAGTTTCTCTCAGTGTATATCTGCAAATATGCAGCAGTAACATTTCGCGATGCGCTCAAGCGAGTCGCCCGAATGGACGAAGCGTGAGATGTTGCGAAAGGATGGAATAAATGGAATGGAGCTTCACAGGCAGGACTCATCGGTGCGTAAATAGAACAATGTTCGACTAAATTTCTAGGAGAAGTGCCTAGAATATACCGCAGCTGAAGAAACTAATAATTTACAATAAAATAGAGTATAGAGCAATCGAGATTGTAAATATCCTTGTAGATTGCACCAATTGTCGCTGAATGAGTTCATCGATTCAATGCATATTTAGTCGAACTATGAATTCCTCTTACTTATTTGTTTTATTCACAAGTTGCAGAGTATTCTTTTTACTTTTGTAAGATGGAGCGAATTAGCTGTGGTACTTAATTTAACTTAATTTAATTCACTTTTTTGGAATTTAAAAAACTTGAAATTTTGTTATTATATCATATATATATACTAAGACATAAAATTAATATATAGAGTACCATCCAGCTGTTTGCTTTTTGGGTCCAATCTGGATAATCGGGGGCGAAGCAGCTATCTCCGCTCTACCAATGGACTGAGTTATTCCTTTAAGGTGTTGAATACGATGTTCCAAGCCAGTGGGAACACATTTACCACAAGCGACTTCCTACTGAGCCAGCGAGAACCGATTTGTGCGTTTCCGTGGAAAAGCTGCTATATAGTACTATAGTAATATTATAGTATCTAAATCTTCCTAATTCGAGAACATGTGAGAGCTTCAGTATTTGGTGATGGGCTCCCTGTGTGGTCGGACCATCCGGTCTAACACCTTAAAGCAACAGTAATAATTGGATCCATTGGTGGAGCAGAGATACCTGCCTTGCCCCGAGTATCCAGATTGGACCCAAAAGCAAATAGCGCGACAGTCCAGTGTTATTTGTTTTATGTAATAGTTTAAAACAACAAAATTTTAAGTTTTTTCAAATTCCAAAAAAAAAAAAAAAAGAAAATCCAGAAGTTGAATAATAGAATAGAAATGAAATGAATTATTTTATTTGGCTGAAACTTTAAAGTTTGAAGGAAGGAAGAAAAGGTTGGTCTACTAAGCTTTAGTAAAAACACAAAATTCAGTTCAATAAAAAACTACTTTGTTTTATAACCTTGCAGAGGGTATTATAAGTTATCACGAAATATGTAATGCATTGAAGGAACCTAACCCATAGTCTGTCAGTCTTTGAGCTAGGTGAATGAACTTCGGAATTTATTTATTTATTATTAAATCGACTAATTGCAGTCGATTAACGAATTACAAAATATAAAAATAAATTATTATGTAAATTAAATTCAAAATTTAGAAAGTTAATTAAATTAAAAATTTTAAGTAAGATTAAAATTACATTACATTTAAGCCTTAAATACAAATTAATTTTTTTTTTTTAAGGTCCAACATTTGTTGCACAGAATTGGGAAAACCCAGCCAAAAAAACCCAATCAGACCAGGAAAAAGGCGAAAAAGAAATATAAAGATTGTTGAAAATAGAATGAAAATAGACTAGAATAGAAAAAAGGATAGAAAGAAAGAGAGTAATAAAGTAAGATAAGGACAATCCAGGAAAACACCAACTAAAAAGAAACAGTGTTGCCAAGGCAGCAACCACGTCAACCATCAATGATTAGGGTTATCCCGATTAGGTGTAAGAGAGAGAGTTCTAAAGAGATAACGTGATAAAATTCGTTGTAATTAGAGCACAGCAAATTGTAGATTCTCAATATTTTAAAAAGATTAAATTAAAATTTTGTTCGATGTTCCGGAGAAAGGGGTTTTTTTGTTCCATTGTTAAAAGAATAAAGAGAAATAAAAGCGTGTGACTTACATACATTTATCCGAAAAGCAATCGATAAACGGCCTTGCAACGGTGTACCGGATCATGCTGTTTGTTTTGTTTCATGTTGAGATTTATATTTTTTTATTGTGTTGTTTTGTGTTTTTTTTATTATTAATATTAAAGTTTTATCTGGGGATTTTGGGGATATGCAATTTGGCTTTTTTTTTTATATATATATATATATGTGTATTTTTGTTGTTAAATTTAATTTAATTTATTCTAATTATAACTCAGAAAAATTTGAAAAATAAAAATATCTTAACATATCTGTATCTATATATATATATATATATATATATATATATATATAATTTATATATAATATTTTTTCCTAACAGTGTTCCTTTTCTTTATTTTTCATTTTTTTTTTTGTAACAAATATTGTTTATATTGTCCCACTATACACACCTGTTTCTGTTTTATTTTTTATTAATTTCTTTTTCCACAATTTTCTTGTACATGGTACCACTGTACACACATGTTTTTTTTAATTTTTCGTTTACCTAATTTTCTTCCCTATTTTAAGATAACCACATGTTTTTTTAATTTTTCTTTTACCTAATTTTCTTTCCTATTTTAAGATGAACTGTTCCAATGTACACACTTGTTCATATATTTGAACTAATTTTTTTTTTTTTTGCTATTTAATTATTGGTACATTTTTTGTTTATACACTATACCACTGTACACACATGTTCCTAATTTTGTCTGTTGTTTTTTGTTTTTTTTTTCTTTTTTTATTTAATTTAATTGCTTGGGCTCCAAGTAAAACTGCAATATAATTCAACATGTAGAGGGGCGACGAATTATTTGGGCGGCACTGTACGCCGATGTGCAGCAGCGGCAGAGACTGTGTTGGGTGAATAACTGTGTGCCAGCAGAACTATTGTTTATGTGGGAATCTACGGTGGTGGCCGTAAAAATGTACCTGCCTCCAAATATTAGATTTAAGGTAAAATTTTGCTGCACCTAAGTGGAGGGGGGTTAGGTTAAGATACCGTATATAGAAATTTTTTATAAGTAAAAAAAATTAAAATTTTTGGTTTTTCGGTATTTAATATGGTGACAGCCCGTCAGCACAATGTGCAGCAGCTTCGCAGTCTTGCATCGCTTTTTTCGCGATATTCAGCTAAGCTGCAGCTTGCGAAAGCTCGCTCATAAGCTTTATGAGTGAACGCAGCTTTACTGCATTGCGTTGTCCATCTCTTTTCCGCATTAAGCTTAGAATAAAGCTTTCAACAATTACCGCGTGAGCTCGCGCATAAGCTTAATGCGATAACTCAGTTTTATTATATTTCGTTGTCGATCTCTTTTCTGCATTAAGCTTAGAATAAAGCTCTCAACAATTACAGCAAATGCAAACGGCTTGCGCTATAATACAATATTGCAGAGTGTTAAGAGTAAAACCAGAAAATTGCATTTCCGTAGTAGACAGGTGTCATTTTCATTGACGGAAATTTTTTTTGGGGAAATGCTCGAACGCCTCAAAAAAAACCCACATTAAATTCAAGCCACAAGTATTTTACAACCTTTCATTGTGTGCTTGTGTGCGTGTGTGTGTGTCCAGTTTTCAAACCTTTTTCTTTGCCCTATCCTTAGCTTTCATTTTATTTTGCACCTTGACTCGATTTGCATTTGATTCTCTCTCGCTTGCTCAGCCCTAGAGCAGCGCTGGGGCAGTGGAGCAGCGGAAATGAGATTCTATTTGGTACGTGCCTCACGCAGTGTCCAACCCAAAATGCTTGGGGCGGCGGCGTGTACAGAAGGCAAAACTAGTTGGAATTTACATTTTAAGCCCAGTCAAAAACGAAGTTTTTAAATAAATTTCAATGCAAAAAAATTAACTGAAGCAATTCTAAAAATAATACTGAAGAAGTGAAACAATTGCAGCAGAAATCAGAGCAACCTGATGGACTTGACAATTTGCATTAAATATTTAACATATTTGTCTACGCCTCACAAGCAAAAAAAAAAAAAAAAAAATTGCTTCCTCTCCTCTCCTTCTCCTTGATATATTCTGAATTTTACAAATAAGTTCATGTCAAAATAAATTATAAATACTCCCAGTTGATTAATAATGCTCAAGAAAAATATCACAAAGAAATATGCTGGAATTTGGACCTCACAACGCAGCCCACTCTTCGTCTTGCAACCTGCACGTATTTGTCGTCAGGCACGTATCATGACAACAGCAACGCCAAAAAGGCAACTGCAAAACCGCACAAATAACAAGAGCCAAACTGCGGCATTGCTATAACGACCACCGAATAGTCTACTCTGACAAAAAAGAGTAATTTATTAGTTGCAAAACTATTTATATTCCTATACTCAACGTATACAATTTTATACGTTTCTGTGAAGAAATTTGTATAAAATATTAATTAAAATGAATGATTAATCAATATGATTAATTTAGAAATATATATGCTTCATAATACAATATTTCAAGCACTTCATTAGAGTCATCAACATAATACAATTTATAATTCCTTGTCAACAAATAAACATTTGTCAGCCTGCAGCTATGATAAATATTGCTAAAAGAAAAGGTATATTTGAATTAAATTATTTACACCAAATGCATCCGATGAAATATTGTAAACATTTTGTAGAATAAATCGCATCAAATCTGATGGCAAAAGAATAATATTCAATTGTAAAGTGTATAAATAATATTGGATGGCAGCACAAAAAATAAAGTCATTAAAATTGTATGCAAAGAGGGAATTTAAAAGATTGGTGTGACAGAAATATAATGCGTGCAAGAAATGGAAAGGCGGTTAATTTCCGTAAAGTATGAAAATAATTTCTGGCGCTGACCATAAACAAGTGTCCAAAATGTAATTTTTTTTTTTATATTCTTTATTTCTCTTAAGATTAAAATTAAAATTTGGTTCACCTAATTGTAATTCTAAGACAGGATGGGTTAAACTAAGTACATATTGCTTTACATATCCTAGTCTGTCAGTCTTCTCCGGCTGCGCTCGTCTCTTCTCAGCTCTGTCATCGTGACTGCTGCGAAGTTGATGACCACTTCCCACTTCTCTGCCGAGTGCAACATCCGCTCCAGTGTCAGCCTGTTCCGTCTGCAGCGGAATATTATGTGGCACGCATCCTTTGCCACAGGAAGGGCAGAGGTGTCATGTCCGACTCGTTTGAGATAGTTCGGAAGTATCCATGACCTGACAGCATCTGGGTCAGATAAAAATTTATCTGCCCATGGCTCCTTCCGAGCCAATTCTCCAAGTTGGGAATCAGTTGGTGCGTCCAACGCCCCTTTCTTGAGCGATCCCACTGCGTCTGCCACTGTTCGATGCTGCGCCGCCTTGCATCGGACCGCGATATTTATGAAGCCCCCATATTGCCCATTGAAGCTCGCTTCAGCAGATCACCCACGAATAGCAGCTCACCAGTACTGCCTCGGACTTGTGCGCTGCTAGCAGGAGGCCAGCTGAAGCTAGCCACTGGGTTACTCGTGTTTCAGCGCTGCCATCTGTGTTGAGCGATTGAAGTGACGTGGAGAACTCTTGACCATTAAAGGTTTCTGGCCGGTACGCATTTTGCTGAAGCATCCAAGCATTCCTTGCTCCTCTGTGGCTTCCAATGGTGGTCAGAATAGCTACATGATCACTTGCGGTGTATGTGTCGCTAATCTGCCATTGGGCGTTGCTGAAGAGCGAAGAGCTTACAAAGGTGAGATCGACAATGGACCCCTACTCTACTGAAAGTGTGAGCAGTACCAGTATTCAGCAGCGCTAAGTCCAGGGGAGCAAAGGTCTCTAGCAGGATGCGGCCTTTACTATTAGTCACCAGACTGCCCCATTCTTCGGCCCACGCGTTGAAATTCCCCGCCACAACGACACTAGAGTGCCCTCTAACATCGTCTGCCAGTTCGTCGAGGATGCCGGAATACTCGTTTAAAGCAAGACTTGGCGCCAGATAGCAGCTATACAGCCACGTATCTCCCAATTTTGCTCTAACGAATCCGTTAAAAGGCTTGGCGTCTTTTAGTAACCTCAGGGATCGACTGCCGCATAGCCACAACGCGGATTTCCCACTTAAATCAGCTACCCAAGTCCTGGCACAATCAGCTCTCAATGGTGTGATTCGCTGATGATTGCCACATCATTGTGTTGCACTCTGCAGGTTTGTTTGACAAGCGCTTGGGCGGCATTGCAATGATTAAGGTTAATTTGCAGTAACCTTAACATTTCATTTTGTCGAGGGCCTCGCGGTACGCCGGACACCTAACGCTGCCTGTAGCATGGTCCGAGCTCTTTGATCCTCTGCTAAACGTATGTGCGAGTGTGTGTGCGTGTGTAAATCTCTTTGGCAGTCTGTGAAGGCGGAACTAACGAACAAACGGATATTCATCACAAGGATTAGGCCCAGCCCAGCAGCCAAAAACCAGAGCCCCCAGCCATAGCCAGAGCCATTGCAAGACGCCCAACAGTATAAATAAAAATATTTTTGTATGAAAATTGCTGTGAATTGGCAAACGAAGACTTCTAGAGTTGTTGCCAGGCCGAGAGCAGACAGCTGTTTAAATGTTGCCCATAGAAATATTTGCATGTTTTTATTTATTTTCGTTATTCGGTAAGGGGACCTGGGACGGGGTGGTAAATGGCCAGACAGTGCCACGGATGAACGCCGCATTGTGCATTTTCGGGGCGGTCCGCGGTTCAGGATTGTAGCTGCCGCTGCTGCTGCTGCTGCTGCTGCTGCTGCTGTGTTGCTGCCATACAGTAGTATTTTCGTTTCATTATGTACCGTACGCATAAAGGATTGCAATATATATTTGCATTTATTTTTTTATATTTCTCTTTCCGAAAGGACAACTTGGGCAACGGATTACAGTTACAGTTAAAGTTGTATTGCTTCCAGGCGCATTGGTATGCTTTACAGTTGCTGCCAGAAACAACAGCAGCAACAGCAACGGTTTGGGGCAACGCATTTTGACTTCGGTATTTGC
The DNA here is from genome assembly GCA_018150835.1 of Drosophila repletoides. Lineage (NCBI taxonomy): Eukaryota > Metazoa > Arthropoda > Insecta > Diptera > Drosophilidae > Drosophila > Drosophila repletoides. Next base: position 746,675 of record JAECWQ010000228.1, read on the forward strand.
TGCTTCTTATGTAATTCATAGTCATTCAATGCGAGTGTGTATAAAAAATATGCATTGCTTTTTTGCATTTTTAACAACGATTTTTAGGCTTGGATTTGGCCAAAGAACCAAACGCGAAAATCACGCAATATACGCATGACGCAATTAAACCCAATCGCAACAGACTCACACAAAAACACCTCTGTACAAGAGCCTCTGTCAAATTTCAAAAGGAAAATCAATTGCGATCAGTTTCGGGCTTAAAAAAACGCGATTAAACCAGCAGAATTATCGATAAGTAAATCTACTAAAGATTGCAAAGGGTATTATAAGTATTTCCATAGAAATTTCAGAACCTTTTGAATGCAAGATTAACATTTCAGCAAGGAGTTGCTGTCATGATTTATTTCTTTTAATATAATCCGCAACATATTTTATATGCTTCCATTAAATTTCTGTTGAAATCTAAAAGAAAATCCTGCTTGAATATGAAAAGAAAACTTGGAAAATTAATATTTAATGATACACGTTTACATATAAAGTATACTTTTTTGAGTAGAATTCAGTTAAAATATTCAACCTTTGGGCCATAATTATGCTATTTTTAAAGGCATCCTTTTTGAAGTAGAAATTACTTACAGTACTGAAGTTTTAAGCTCCATTTTTCAATGATCCTTTTGGTAAGCTCCACTTTTTTCAGTGGTATTTATTTAGAAGTGCTGCAGATCTGTTTAATAAACATAATATTGGGTCCTTAAATCAGGAGTTATAGGAATATCCTACTTTAAACAAAGATGAAAGAAATGAAAGAAAAGATAGCTAGTAAGGAAAGCTAAGAATAACTACCCTATCGCCTCATCTCACAACACCCTGAACAAGAATATGTATATTTTATATAAACACCCTCCTCCGTACCAAAGTCTTAATACCCTCAGCAAGAGTATACGAGTAAATATGGATTTATAGTATTTGAATAAGAGCAATGAAAGTAATAAATGTACCTATTCATCCTATATTTCTGTCCTGTTAGTGTTTATTTAGAAGCAACATAAAAAAATAACTGAAATTTAAATAAATATGCATTTTATTTGTCATTTCCGGTTTATGCCGAAAGCTTAAATTATTGAATTCAAACGGAAATGCAGCAGAGCAAAAGCATACAAAAAAGTGAGAGCTGAAAAATGTGTTTCAAGCGCAAAAAGCAGACCGATCCGCCTGTCTATCTGTATGATTCGAACGGTGTATTTGTATTTTCAGTGGCCATAAATAAATATGTATTTAAATTTAAATAAATGCCAGAGAAACACACACACACAGTTAGTGTAAAGTTTGTTTGCCAATAAATTAGAATGCTTATCAAGGTCAAACGACCACAAAAACGCCAAGCAAAAAATATAAGCGACCACGGAAAAGCACAACACAGAAGCTGTATGTGTGGGCGTGTTAGTGTAAAGCTTATTTAAGAGCCTTGTACATTGACCCTGCGACGATTTATTACGCGCGATTAAATTCATTAGAGAAATATGCCTTGCAAGCGACATCAAACGGAATAAAAGCAACACGAAACGAAACGTGGCCCGAACAGGCATAACCACAAAATGGCAAGGATAACAGCTACAACAACACAGCAGACAGGAGAACAACTGACAGCTGACACTTGCCGCTTAATCTGGGCGCCTGCAGGCATTGTCGCTTCCAATTTATGGCCCGCCTGCTCCGCCCCGCAATTTACAATTTACGCCTCATCTCTTGGACTATTTCTGGTTCTCCCTCTTATTGTTTGCATTATTAGTTGACACTTTTGGTAGAACTCAGAACTCAAAGGCATGACTTTTCTTTGCCTGCTACATACAGGATTATCAGACTCTTTGTCCCTACTAACCATAACAAGGCTAATTTGACCAGCTGATGGTGAACTCTATTAAACTGAACTTTAATTATAGCTGGAAAATCGAATCTGATAGTAGAAGGAAGCCAGTTCAATTTTTATTGAATTTTTATAGCTTCCATTTATTCGCTTAGACACCTTGAATTGAATTGAATTTTATTATATGGCTGGTGCCTGAAAATTGTTTGAATAGAATCCTTGATTCATGCATTCAATATTGTTCGATTTTTTTTTGTTTCCTTGTCCTGTTGTCCTGTTGCCGGTTAACAGAATTTTGACATGCACAAAGCGCTGATTGCAGTCCATCTACACAGCAGTGCAGCTGCATTAACCCAAACCTGATGGCAGAAGCTTTTTGTTAGCCAACAATTTAGAGAGAACGTCAACAGAAAATGAACAAAAAAATATGTACATATATCTCCTACAGGTGGAGCTAGAGGCAGAGCTGCTGGTTATTTGTCCCTCACAGTTTTCAACACTACGATCCTTAAGTTAGTGGCACAAATTACCGCACCAGGGCGGCCATATTAAAGGATTCAGCCAATGCCATATTGTTAAATAAACTTTCGTTACTTACATTACATTACATACATATATTATATATTATATATTTTATAAAAATATATATAGTTATGTGATTGTATAAACATTATGACACGATAAAATGCAGTTTTGGTCCGCCATTTATTGGCCATACAATAAAGTATTATTAATCATGGTTTTTGCTTTTTACTCTTTGCTTTTCAGTGCCGTTCACTATGCATTAAACATAATTTATGATACTCTGCAAAAATATAATTATTTTTATTAATGGCCAGCCAGAATGCTGCTATACAGGTGATAGGATATGATATCCTGATGATATATGAGTTGTATATAGAAAACGTGTCCGACTATCCAGCTGACAAATTACTCAATGAAAAATTGTTTACAAATATTATTTGATATTCTAAAGTAAACAGCTACATCTATTAATTTAATATATTAATATAATTTTTTATAGCCTGGCTTATAAAATTATCATGAAACCTTATAAATCATGCAATTCTATATGCAAAAAAAAGGCCAGCTAAATTGACGGCTCGTCTTTCTGTAGCTTCATTTTAAAGCTAGGCTTAACTTCTTCTCTTTGGTGTCAGATAGATATAATTATTCATACAGCTGCTTAACTCTAATTCATAATTAAAGCCTGAAAATGGACGGGAATTTATAGAGTTCAGCAACTAGTCGAATTTACTTAGCACTGAGCCAACACTTTAAAATTAAAGAAAATTTGAGATATTTGCGAACAATTTTACATAAATTTTATAATAAATATTTGCACATCCTCTCAATCCTTGTATACTTATGTGCATCCGGTATGCAAATGTAGTCGCCTATCGCCCTTCTCTGTCCCGCTGCTACCAATGGCCCGCCTCTCTGACTGTCTGTCTGTCTATCTGTGTGCATGGTCGTTTGCTGGCATTCAACCGGAAGAAATTATAGTTATTCGAATTGATCCTCCATGACGTCTGGCATCGACAGGCAATGTCGCGCTACCAGATATAGCAGCTCTGCTCTGCACTCGGCTTGGCTCTGCTGGCAGCGTGCTGATAACGTCAGCGCAAAAGTACACAACGTATTTTAGCCAGAGCCTTCATATAGAAACGTGAGAGAACTTAATGCAAACGGTTCGTTTGTGTTATTTATGGACGCTCGCTCACATATGCATAAATAAAATACACAAAAAAAAAAGAGCGTGGTGCACGCTCGACAAATGCTCAATAAATTGCAAAAATATTATTTTTTCAACAATAATTAATTAAGAGCACTTATCGCTGCACTTTTCGCTGCGCCTGAAACATTGGCCTTGCCGCTGCTGCTGCTGTCGACAGGCGAAAAGGAGGAAAGGGCAGGGCCAGGGCGTAGATATGCCTATGGGTTTGGATGTGGGAAACATGGTCTGCATATGCTTGGGCAGCAGTGTAAGTAGCCATGTAAGTGGACAAGTGACCGGAGGGCAACAGAGTTGCCGGTTTTTAAGTGGCATTAAGAGCGCGTTAACATATTAAGCAAGCGGTTGCAACAATAATTTCTGACTCGACTGGGCTATTAAAAACGGTTATTGAAGACGCCCCAAACAAGCGGCTAATTGACAATTGCAGCGCCTGCAAGCCAAAGGAATATTACACATACGCCCCATGTTGTGCGTATACATTTTGTTGTTGCTGCTGTTTTTGTCGCATGGCCACTGACTTCTCATTTTGGGTTCTCAGAGGTACAAGTAGCTACAAATTCAATTCATTTGCCTGCAGCCATAAAAGCAGCAGCAGTAGCTTTTCCTCCCATATTCTTAATTACTTATATATATATATATATATATATATATATATATATATATATATATATTTATATACATACATTGCTGTACGTAATTTAAGGTCCCAAGTGCTTGGCAGTGTACGCATGTTTGCACGAGTATGACTAAATTATTAAATTTATATGTAAAAGCAGCGCAGATGTAACAGCAACAGCAACAGCAACAACAACAACGACAACAATAACAATAGTAAATGCAACAAAAACCCCAAAAATAAGCAAAGTAAAATGTGAAAATTTATTGCATAAAGCTGCCGTTTCAAGGAACCCAGAAGGCGCTGCGCTTCGCTGGCAAATAAAGGAATATCCTCTGTTAGTACACATATTTCTCTTTTAAATACGAAGAAAATAACACTGAGGAAGCTACTGTCTCTTAATAAAAATAGCTAAAATAAGAGAGTAACAATTAAATAAAGATTTCTGCTTTTAGTTGCATAATAATATTAGCTATAAAGGATCCTTCTATATAAATTTCCATTATAATGAAATAGGAGAGGAGAGAGAGAGAGAGAGAGATAAGTGCCTAGTTTCAAATTTGGTTTTGTTCCATCAATATTTATCATATTTATAAACTAAAAAGAAAAGCGGGAACACAACTATAATATCCTTTTTGAATTCTTATCCTGGCTATGTCCTAAATATCACTCATGAGTTTCCGCTTTTATCAATCTCAGAATTCTGTTGGTCTTAGCCTGTTTCTATTTCTATCCCAAGTTGACTTGAAAATATTCAGAATTTATTCTTTAACTGAATCTTCTTAGCAAATTGTCTTTTTTTTCCACCAGACAACTGAAACTTTCTTTTTTTTGTATTTATTGCAAGCAGATCAAGCTGAATGCTGAAATTGTGATACCCTTTTGTTCCAATTACCAATTGAATTGAAGGCCAGCGGCAACACGTTTCATTTTTGTGTCTCTGTCAATAACTCACATTCAAATGCATGTGAATATGTGAATATCTGCAAAAAAATGCAATTTGTATTTCAACTGGCTCGCATTGTAATAATAAATTGTGTAAAAGTATGCAATGAAAATAAAAATGCCAGTGCCTAATTAATGAGTCAAGGTGGTGTCATATAGCGCATACACACTCAGAGTGTGTACTCATCTCTCTCTCTCTCTCTCTCTTACACACACATATATAAAGATGCATATGCACTGAGAGACAAAGAGTCCTTTTTTCTTGTGCTGTGCATTGCGTGTTAAGCCGCGTATTTCATGGCGTATATTTATTATGCAAGACCGAAGAATGCGGCAGAGCCAAATTATTGACTCAATTTGTTGGCCTGTCTGTACAGATATATATATATATAAATATATAACTATAATATAACAATAATAATAACAACTATAAGAGAATGTGCGTGTGTATATATAAGGCGCTTTAGTTGCTTATGGAGCGCACATTATTCAGCCGTCGTTGGAAGCCCTGCGAGATGCAAGCTAAGAAGCGGTCCAAAGTTTCGGCTTTGGCAAACAATTAGGTAGCTAATTTGCAACTCAGGCTCAGGTTCAAATCAGCAGTACTTTGGGCCAGTAGCTAAATCACTTCGAAATCCTTCTGACAAATACCCATACAGGGACACAGCGACGCACTGCTCCTCACCGAACTGAACCCCTCTCAACTCAACTCAAGTCAACTCAGGTCAGCTCAACTCAACTGAACTCAACTGAACTGAACTCAGCTGAAAGGATACGGAAACGGAAACGCTAATATGACAAGTTATTTAAAAGGCATTCGCTAAGCCCGCGCCCGTGCTTCCGAGATAAATGCACTTCCCATCAAGGAAAGCACAGTGCAACCAGAACACTCAAAATTTTTTGTGCTTCAAAAAAAAAAACTATTTTTTAATGGCACAAAATCATTTGTTTGATTGTTGATTAATAATATATTTACTATTAAAATTCTGTCATTTTTATCATGACGAAAAGTGAGACAAAAATCAATCAGGTCAAGAATAAATTAAGCCAAAGGAGCTTTTAAGGTTTGGCGCAAGAGAAACAGGAAGAAATCAAAACAAAAAGAAAGAAGAAATACCGAAAATCTATAAAAAGATAGATAGCCAAGGTTTTAATTAAATTCTTCATATTCAAATTTATATTTTGAAGAGCTTACAAATTCCTTTTTCTTACACTTTCAAAACTAGAAACTATATTTATATTTTCCAAGAAAAGTTGGGTATATTTCCTATAATGTCATTCCATTGGGATAAATAGCCGCTGAAAAAGTTGATGGTTTTTTTTATTTTAATTTTGACTGCTCCTTGTCTAATATGCGATACACTGTGCGAAAGCCTTGTCAACTGTATGCGCTTGTCAACGCCGAAAACTAAAAGATGACAGGGATAAATGCAGCCCATGGCTCTGAATGGCAAAACACTCACACACACACACGTCAGTGGAGCAAGTGCATCTGTTGTGGTTAACAGCCAACGGCACATGGCAGCTGTCATGCGTGCATCGTGCGCTCCGACTCAGGACTCAGAGGACTCATGAGCCACTTGGCTTACGGGACGAAAATGGAAAAACTGGCAAAAGTTGCAGTCGCAGCGACTGGAAAGGCACAACAATCAGACATCGCCAACGCTGCCATAGAGGTTCTTATCAGCCGTAATTTTCGCACATTCACTAAATCCTTCCATGGTTCTACGTTGCCAACAAACAAAAGATTCGGAAACTGAATACACACAACTAAGCCAGCACCACTTAAAAATGTATCTTTACAAAGTTCTTCCTTCGAGTCTCAAATTATTGCTTTTTCTGAGACATGGCTTTTTTCCTTAATTTTAAATTCTGAAATTTTTCTACAACCTTTACATTCTACAGAAAAGATAGAACAACTCGTCGTGGTGGTGGGGTACTCATTGCAGTTAATTCTTCCCTTCGGACAGAGTCAATTACTTCATTCGTTTCCCCTCCAGATGTGGAAATAGTTGCCGTTAAGGTATCGTTTCCATTATGTTCCATTTTTACAAAGTGCTCTTATATATATTGTAAATATTGTTTTGATATTATTTATATGTAGTATTTAATCGTATTAAATAAGTTCCAACACTCGTACGTGATAAGGTCATGTTTGTCGTTTTAGGCGATTTCAATTTGCCTAATATCCAATGGCCTCTCTTTAGCAAATCTAATTATCTTGTGCCTTCTGCGCAATATGACTTTTTAGATTCCTTGTATGACCTTTCGTTTTTTCAAATAAACTCGATTCCTAATAATCTTGACAGAATGCTTGATCTTATTTTTGTCAACGATTGCACTATTTGGTCCTCTATATATTAATTTTATGTCTTACTGTAGACAACAAAATTTCCAGTTTTTTTTTTAATTGCAAAAAAGGAAATTAAATTAAGTTAATTTAAATACCATAGATAATTGGGTCCATCTTACAAAAGAAAAAAAATACTCTGCGAATTGTGAATAAAACAAATAAGTGCTCAGACTATTTTATTGTAAATTATTAGTTTCTTCAACTGCGGTATATTCTAGGCACTTCTCCTAGGAATTTAGTCATACATTGTTCCATTTACACACCGATGAGTCCTGCCTGAGAAGCTCCATTCCATTTATTCCATCCTTTCGCAACATCTCACGCTTCGTCCATTCGGGCGACTCACTTGAGAGCATCGTGAAATGGTACTTCTCCATATGTGCATATAAACACTGGGAGAAACTGGTATATTTCTTGGGACACCCTGTCTTAGCCACCCTGTGTTGCACGTTTAAATGTCAAATACGCAACGCTGAGCCCAATTCCTAAACAAATCGCACTGAATGCGGCAAATAAAAATGTCAAACTTGTGACACAGTTATCTTCTGGATTGGCCTTACCCATTTTTCTCCAGCCCCCTCCACAGAACCAGCTATTGTCTGTGTGAGAAATGTAAATTTTATCTTTGGAATAGTAACTTTTACAATGTCATTATGTTTCACGCCCCCGTTTCCCATTGGCGCTCAGCCTTCAACAAAAGATTGGGGTGTGTGTGCCTGTTTCGGTAGTGCTGCCATTTTATCCATTTTGCAGCTAGCTCTCTTTACTCTACTCTTTTCAGCTGTCTATTCACAATTCAACTCCTGGGGATCCACTTAATAAGGATACTGAAAATATATATGTTTTGCCAGCATTGCTTCAGTTTTTTTTTATGCTTTTCCCGCTATAATCTACTGGCTTTTATTAGTTGCCACATCCTGCTGCAATAACAGAGTGCAACTGCAACTGTTAGTTTTACGTATCGTTGTGGCAACAATGCTGCAACTGAGTGATTTTCTTCGGGTTTTTCTACTGCTGTTCTGCCTTGTGACCTTGTTAAACAGCCACAGAAAAAGGTTTCTATTTGTTCTATTTATTATAGGAGCTGTCAAGTTCTGTATGTGTTTTGTGAAAATATAATGCAATTAACATTAGCATTAGACCTGGTTGTTGCGATTTCTTGAAGCGGCAATATAATGACAAAGTTTTCCTTTTTGCAGAATTACGTATACGCAGCGTTGCCTCTGCCTCTGCCTTTGGATGTGATTGCATTAGAAGATTTCACATTCCATTTGGACTTAGAAGTCTTCCTGCCGGACTAGGTTAATATTGGACTCTCTTCCTGTTGCAGAACCACACTCCTATCGTAAGGATAATATTAAAAGGCAGAATCAGTGCCAAATTTGTTGTATGGAATACTTTGTTGCTTTTAAAGATATCTTATTAAAACTTACAAGTTAGATGTAGATATGCATTTTCTTTATGCTGACCGACAATTGTCAAGATCATTCTGCAATATCTTATAGCTGCCGTAGGAATGATCTGTTCATGTAAATAAATTAAAAGGCAACTTTCCAAAGCCTCTGCTAGTCTGGAAGAGTATGAAAACTGCGGCCCGCTGAATGTACTTACTTATTATATCAGAAATTAAACATTATTTTACATTGGCCATTAAAAATTTGATAAATGCTACAGTTACCTGTGAAGCTACTCTTGCAGCAAATATATTCAAATAGAAACAGAGAGAGAATTGTTAAGTTGCAACTTGAATTTGCGTGTTGGCAAGCCACGCAGGCATTAAATACTCAGCTGTAACAATGCGTATCACTTGAGTTTTCAGCCCCAAGGCTGATATTATGTTTTCTCAGACCTTTCCAAATGCGTGCATATCTTTTGAACAATGCCATTTAAGATGTGTGTCACACACACACACACACTACGCTCACATACATGCACACACACCTCGTAGGGCTATCCTGTCTTCGAATTACAATTAGGTACTAAATTTGTAAATTTGTAAATTTAATTTTAATCTTAAGAGAAATAAAGAATATAAAAAAAACACCTGGTCGGGCTACATATTCCCTGTTGCAAGTGCTGCAGGTGGCGCCAGAGCTAGCACAAACAACAAGGGCATACACCAAAACTAAGAGCGTCATGTTTTTGCACGCTCAATTGCGAAATGGTAAAACAGCAGTAGCAGCAGCAGCAGCAGAAACACCAATAACAACAACAACTGGACAAACAACAACAGCAACTGCAGCAGTTGCGCCGAAATTAAACACACATAAAACCAACGAAGCTGCGAGAATTTCCGCCTGCTCCATGCTTCACCTCTAGGTTATCCTTAGTAGTCAACTTCCGCCATTAAATTAAAATTATCCTTGACCAAATAGCATTAATATAACATTAAATAAATATAAAAGAGTATTTGATAGTCTTAACGCGAATTCCGCTGCATTTTAATTAGCTTTTAGCCTTGACTAATATTGATTGCCAATGGGCGAAAGCTGTTTTGACGCCAGTGCAGCCAATTCCCACTTTCCAAAAAAGGCTAAGCCAAAGGCTAAATAAACATGACAAACATCGAGAAGCAGTACAAATAGTTAGCTAGTTTACTAGCCAACATAACTGGCCAAAAAAAGGCTGAACTCGTTGCGCCGTTGCATCCTTAGGGCAGCGTCTTTGAGTCAACTTATTTGCGTGCTCCTTGCTTATGGGGTAATCCAAATCGATCTACCTTGAAGATTAAAAGATCATGATTGACAGAGACAAATGCTTTACTGAAATCAGTATAAATGACATCTGCTTGCATTCTACTTAGGAATGCATCATTCACCAATGATGTGAATTCAAGCAGATTAGTCGAGACAGACCGACTCTTAATAAAGCCATGCTGAAAAGGGGAGATTATCGACTTACAGAGGTGCTGAAAAGTTGATGTTACAGTTTTTCCGAATAATTTTGGGATTGCAGACAACCTTGCAATTCCTCTGTAATTCGATATATCGGATTTAGCTCCCTTTTTGTGAATTGGGATAATATATGATTCCTTCCAAAGACATGGAAAAACAGCGGAATCAAGAGATAAGTTAAAAAGTTTGAGTAGGGGAAGTTGTAAAGAGCTCTAGCATTCTCTGAGTACGCAACTTGGGATATTGTCGGGCCCAGGAGAATATGAAGATTTTAAAGTTTTCATTGCTGTAACTAGATCGTTATCAGTAAAGATAGGAGAAAATAAAGAGTTAGAGGAAGAAATAGGATAAGGATAAGGGTAAGCGATATTGTTAATAGAAGAAGTGTAAGTAGATTGAAAGAAATTTTCAAAAAGGTTAGCACTAGCAAAGTCGTCAATGGATCCCTCATTCTTCAGAAAAAACAGGCAATACAACACTACTTGGAATGCAGATATCAAGAAGTGAGTTAATAGTGTCATAGAAGTGGGTTAGAGCAAAATTTATATCAACCGAATTGTATAGAGTAGACCAATCAGCTGAGGAAAGAAGTTGATTAAGCAAGGAAAAATTTCCCTTGCGAAAACAACGGCGGGTTTTACTAACAGGTTTAGATATTGGTTTAGTCGACGTGGCAATTGATAGAGAAACTTCTACGGTAGGATGAAAGGAGTCTTCAGGAAATACTAAAGGACAAGATCTTGACACACTGGTAGAAGTGCAATCGTTGACAAAAATAAGATCAAGCATTCTGTCAAGATTATTAGGAATCGAGTTTATTTGAAAAAACGAAAGCTCATACAGGGAATCTTAAAAGTCATGTTGTGCAGAAGGCACAAGATAATTAGATTTCCTAAAGAGAGACCACTGGATATCAGGCAAATTGAAATCGCCTAAAACGACAAACATATCTTTATCACGTAAGAGTGTTGATATGTATTTAATACGGCTTAAATGCTGCATATAAATAGAAATATCAGAACACGGAGGGATATAAGAGCACGTTATGAAAATGGAACATGATGGAAAAGATACCTTAACGGCAACTATTTCCACATCAGGAGGTGAAACAGATAAAGTAGAAGGAGGCTATTTCCCTAGGTACAGAGAAATTAAATTTAGATACTGATCCATTGCTTAAAGATTTGCTGGCAATATAGACAGCAATAGCTTCACATGTAGTAGCTGAAAGTCTAGATAGGAAAATTTGATTACGCGGTGCAAGAACAGTAAGCAAATGAGTCGGGGCAGGGTCAGAACCTTGAACAGCTACCAAAGCTGAAAGCACAGGTATGGGTGTAGTACCAGGATTGGCTGTAATTGAGGCAGTTGCCGGAGATGAAGTCGCAGACACCAACTGAAGTGGAGCTAAATGACAGCCGGAGCTGGAGGGAAAACTGGATTTATAACTCGTGCTTTGGTTGGAGTACTACCCTGAGATTGATTAGTAGAAGATCGTTGAACATGAACAGCAAATAGATTGGTATTTAAAGAATTATCGGCGTGTTCAAAGAAAGAGTGGTTGACTGACGGTGAAGGCGAGTACAATTAAAAACGAACCGGAGATATTTCTAAACGGCGAGGAGTTGATAAATTTTCTGAAGGTGAATTAGCCATTGCAGAGGAAGATGGAAGAGGAACATTTAAAAATTGATCCTCTAACCGACGGATAGGTGGGGATTCGAAATTAAACTCACTAAGCATCTCAATGTTCGAGTCAAAATCTCTTGAAAAATGCTTGGACATTTTATGCAACTTAAGAAATTGTCCTCTCACAGAATTATACATTTTGGAGAAATTCAATTGCACAGACCATTTCAGCCTCCACACCTTTTTTGGAATTGTCTTTTTCCAACTTGTCAATATCTCGCCCAGTTAGAACTGCACATTTGCCATGCATCATATTGTCACCCAACCAACAGTTAACAAACCTTGGTTGATCACCATCACGCGCTGGGCCATACGTGCAATTCAACTTGCAGCAAGACATTTTATTAGTATACAATATTAGTAAGAAAAAAAGATGCTAAAAGTTTCCCACGGGGTATTATGATTATGATTAGTATGAAGAGCGCGCAAATTGAGAGCGAAAAGAAATAGCTGATAGTTGCAAGCAATTGAATAAACATACAATAATAACTATGTGTGCAACAATGTGATACTGGCTTACCAATATGGTTTATTTCCAAGATAAATTTAAAAGAAAAATCTCTCAGTATAACACAAAAACGAATTTTATACAGAGCACTAAAAAACTCGACTGTTCACTTTGATAGGATTCTCTCTCCAATCCAATTGTCCTGGTCTCCAATCATTTTAATCTGAAAGTGTAATTCAGAAAAGGTTAAACTATTTAACCATATTTAAGCCAAATAAGCCTCTCAATTTCGCAGAGTTGGATTATATTTGAACAACATTGGGAAGCTTGAAAATTCCTCTTTTAAAATCCACTTTACATTACACACTTCGTGTCAAAGTTATAATACCCTCTGCAAGGGTATGAATCTGTTAAATGTATTGCTCGGTTGAAACTCTAAATGAACGCCGGGAAATTGTGTATCAAACGAAAGGATATTGCAAGATTTATCCATACTTTGGCGAGCATATTTTTTTGCATTTCCGGACATTTCTTAATATCTGCTTCGATTTTGTATGCTTACAGTTTGTGTCGATGTGGCGCTGACAGCCCACGAATGCCCTTTAATAAGCTGCAGCAATGTGTCCTGTTTTGAAATATTACCAATATTAACTTCGATACTACGGCGATGCTACGATGCTTTACAAATGCTCTCCAAGAGATTAAATGGATAAATGTAAATATGTAAAATAATTGTAAGTAATTTGTAAATAATATCTTAAGTAACCCTCATATATGCATCACCCTAAGGTAAAGCTTAAGCTTCGGTAGCGGAAAAATTCTTTACAATAAAATTATACATTTTTTATATAATATTTTGGAACCAGCAGGATCCACACCCAGTCTAAGGATCTGTTCAGTATTTCCAATTTTAAAATGGACCCAATCAAGGCTGTTACGATCCATATTCAAGAAGCCAAGGGAGGGGACAAGGCTGACTCGAATCCCGTAGAGTCAAGTTCAGAATCTTCAGACGTTACTGATGAAAGTTCAACCACTGAAGTCACTGAGGAGCAAGTGCTGAAGCTCTCATATGTTGCAGAGTCTGTTAAAATAGACAGGAGGAAGTCTCAGAGACATTTTCATTTACAAGCGTCGAGTCGAGGAGAGCGACCCACTGAGTGGCCTATAATATGAATGGAATCGTTTTCATAGAGTTGAATAGTAGTCCATGTCTACTGTTCGACTACTCTTGAACTCGAACAAAATATTTTACTTCATTCTCAGTTCGACACTCATACAAGACTAATATATTCAAATAATTTTAAAAGGTAAATTCTTTCACTGGTTCTTTATAATATTAATTTACTTATTTTATAATTTATTTTCTTCATCGTCCAAGGACTTGGATTCCACTGGATTCTCGGAGACAGTCAAGTCCATGGACTGAATGGACTGCGAAGATTCTCTTAATTCCCCCTTTTTCAGTTTGGCTGATAAAATTTTGCTTAAGAATTTGCTCGACCCCGGATCGATTCCCATGATGATATACGATGATTACACAGGAGCAGGAGCCGGACCCGGATCTAGTGTCTTGTGTATCACAGAGTTCTTCGAGGATTTTAGCACACGTTGCGCAAAGAAAAATCGAGACTCCCGCAGGAAGTGCGCACAGGCCAAAAGAAGTGCAAGAAGCACAAGCCGCTATGCAAGCGCAAGAAGAAGGCTTGCCCGAAGCCAAAAAAGTAGTGCAAAGCTAAGGCTAAAAAGTCGACCTGTCCTGGTTGGACAGCTCTTTGCCCTTAGAGGTGTCGGGTTTGTCACTCTTTTTGTCTTGTTAGCCTTCAAACGGCGGAAGTAGGTGGCATTGAAATGCTACCTTGAAGGCGCCCAAATCCAAAGAGGTGTCAATAACATATCTCGGGAACACTCGGCGTAGAGGGTACGAGCTGAGGGCGAAGGGGAGATGATGCCCTGATGATGGCCAGCCAGCAACAAGAGCACGGTAAACCGGCATCAAATTGCCGCGCTTATTGCTCTTGTGCTCGCTGAACGTTACTCCGAAGGACAAGAAGCGTCCTGTCGAGATCCAGAAGGAGAAGGTGTCCATCAAGATGAAGATCGTTAAACGTAAGAACGGTGAGGAGTCCCCAAGGTCGACTACCCAACAGGGCGTTCTTTAAGAAGCCTGGCATATGCATAGAGTAAACAACTTTATTTATATATATGAGAAAATATTTTTTCCTCTGATTTGTTGCTGTTTCTATTGTTGTTGTTGTTGTATTTGTTGCTATCGCTTTACGCACTCAGCAAAAATGCTCAGGTTGGGATGCTCCTTTCATTACTTATTTCTTTATGACGCTAATGTCCTTGATTTGTCAGTTTTAACCTAATTTCGAGTAGTCGAGAGCCGAGCCAGGCAACAAACTTCGGCGACGGAGTCTCTCAGAAGTGTGCACATTCCCAAAGGCTATATAAATCATAATAATTTTGCAATGTAGCAATGGCAAAAGGAGCAACAGCAGCGGCAGCAGCAGCAGCAGTCTCGCTGTCGCATATCCTTGTGGCGTGTTCTTTATTTGCTACGTGTTGATGTCCTTTTGATGGCACTTCTTTTGCATAACTTGCAGGCCAAAACCGAATCCAGCTCATACGAAATGCCTCCAGGGCAAATGACTAGCAACTGCCACAAACCGCCAATAGACCCTCGACCGCCGAACTTTCTGAAAAAAATATATTTAAGTGATTTCTCTGGATTCACTTACATAGATTTGGGTTACATTTCGTTTTATTCTAGTCGTCCTTCAAGTCCTTGCCAAAGCGCTGCAAATAAATAATTTTTTTTTATGATAGAATATGCCTTCCTTGGCGGCATTCAGGCCTTCATTTAATTTCGCTTAAAAGCGCCAAAAGTTAAGCTGTAATGATTTAAATGATTTATTCTCCTTGATTTTCATATCAACGATTGCCGCTTGTCATTTTTATGGGTACCAGAGAAAGGCGCTAAAAGCAAAAAACATTTGCCCTTTGCCTAATTTTTTTTTCCTTTTGGCGCATTTCCCAACTCCCTTGGGGGGAAAGGGAGGGTCATTTGGGGTTCGGGGACACAATGATAATAGTAGATTTATATGCGTATCTGATGCAAAAGGTGAATGTATTTATGCGTATTGTGCCATCTTGACGTTGACTGCAAATAAATTTAAGTTGATTTAAGAGCTTTCGAAATTATTGAGAGGGTAGCGAAAAATTTAACTTTTGGCTACGACAGTTAATTTTATAAACTGCAGTTTCGACTGGGAGTAGAACAGTAATTATTTATGTGTTCCGTTGATTACGGGCAGCTCCTGGTCTGTTTTTCGATTGAGAGTTCTATATTTAAGGCTTACGCATTTTATTTATATTAAATATAAATAAATATTACTTTCCATTGCTTCCATATTCACTATTCTTCGAGCGGAGGAACCCGATTGAACTTTTCCTAATCACTTTACTATTGGATAGCTGTATCTGAAAATAGTTGTAGACAATATGCTAACGTTCTTTTAATTAATAAAGGAGGGTAAATATGTTTTGCCAATATTCGAAATATACAACAAATGTCGTAATCAAAAGCAAAACTCGGCAACAAAAGCAATTTATCCTTGACCTCAGAACCGAACCGAACTGAACTGAACCGAAGTCATTAAGAGATTTTGCGCCGCATAAAAATTTTTAATTGTTATTTACATGGTATTGTTTTTGCAAACAAAAATCCGTACAGGCAGCAACAACAGCAATAACAGAAACAACAATGGCAGCAGAAAACAAAGCTAATGACCAACTTTGGCCGAAGCAACAGCAAAAAATTTCGTGTTCTGTTCTGTTCTCTTCTGTTGAAGTTGTTGTTTCAGTAGTTGTTGCAGTTGCTCTTCTACTTGTTGTAGTTGTCGTTGTTATTATCGTCGTAGTCGTCGAAAACACTGAAAATCCATTAGGTAACACTTTATGCTTAGTTTGAAGTTTGAGGGCACACAAAACACAATAACAACAAAAATATATAAAAAAACTGAAACAAGGCAAAAAAACAAAAAAATGTATTTGAAATGAGGTGACTGTGGGCCAAGTGAATTTTGCATATTAGCTGACGAGCATAGAGTTTAGCGTGCCTCGTGATTTTCGACGTGACACGATAAAGTATTCATTCCAAAACGTTGAACAAAATTTACTTTTAATATTCGTAACTTTTGTCACAAATAAAATGAAATTGTACAGCGACAGTTTGTATTTGAAGCTGAGTATCAATAGATTTCAGTGAAGGGGTAAGCGAAGAGAAAGTATAAAAATTTATTAAAAACACTAAAAACTGGATTAAAAATATATATAATATAGAAACTTGATCATTGTTTCTTTTTATTTTGAATTCTCCGACTATAAAAAAACATTTTTAAAAGAAAGATAAAGAGGATTCAAAATTTTAAAAAGTTTATTTATGAAAAAATTTAAATAATATATATAAAAATATTTTCTAATCTTTGAAAGTTTAATTTAAAAAATCCATACATTTTTATTGAAATACAATTAACTGTATTAAAAAATATAACTTTTACTTTCATTATACTTTAATTGTATAACAGATCTGTTTTGGTTTTCTGTCTCTTCTCTTCTCTCTCTAGCTTAGAGTCACAGAGACAAAGAGAGAAGGGGAAAACGGGAAATTCGCGTGCTAAAGAGAGTAAGAGAAATGTGTGTTTGTTGCACTCTATAAAAACGTTTTATAAGCGACACACAACGCTGTCTACTTAATAGTTGGCGGTGGGACGTGCCGCAAGGCGTGGCAGCTGCATTTAAAATGCAATTGCCGTACGCGAGCGGCCTTCGCGTACAATTCAAATGAATGGGCCACGCCCCAAAGGCCTACGCTTACGCCCCAAAAGTTATCCACATGTTGTTGAACTGCACTGGAAGCGGCGGGAGGGACAAGGAACTGACAAAGGAGACGCAGGGCTTGTTGCAGCAGCTGCCGTAGGCGTTGCGTTTGCATTGAAAATTACCCCACTTAGAGTGTCGACGAGGCAACTGATGATGGGCTGAATGGGGAAAGGAGCGGGTTATGTTATTTGGGGGGTTTATTCTCTCTCGGTGCTGTAGTCACACTGTGCTCAAGCTGAACGTCTTAAGGATGCCCACAAGTCAGCACAATGGGCAAGAAACAAAAATAATTGCATGAAAATGTAAGCATAAAATTAAATTCAAATAATAAATGTGGAAGAGTTTTCAAAAATATCACAAACCTGTAAAAAATTAAGTGTACGTAAACTAATACAAAATGTCCTTGAAGCGGTGCATTAGCCGAAATATAGCCAAAAAGGATCGGGTCTCTTTAAAATGGTTCGCGAACCAAGACCAAAGCTTACCACCCCGTTCAAACTCTTGAGCCTCTTTAAAGTTTTAAAGAAATGGTTTAAAAAAAAATCTTTTGTGATCTTAAAATTATGAAATCCTCAAAATCGTTTTAATTGTTTTAAAGATTTTTACAGTCTTGACTTTTAAATTCTTGCCAGAAAAAGATGCATTTTTTCCACTGTGCGTGCAGTGGGCACTACATTGGGTTAAGTAGTGCAACCCCATCGCTTTTGTGGTTGCCGCGTGGCACGCGCATATTAACATAAAATAAATATAAAAATATAGACTCTGACGAAGACTTCCCTTTAACACTCGCAAATTACTCAACAGCATGAACTTCCCTCGGCTCGGCGTTGTCTGTCACAGCTCTGGGTTGAGAACAGACTGAGGTAGAAGCCAGACGACAGGCGACAGGCAACCGGCAACAGGAGACAGGAGAGACAATAGCGACAATAGACAATAAATTTTAAATTAATTTTGAAGTGGAGACCAAAGCCAGCCGGGAAGGCTGCATATCTGACGGCGGCTCATGCGAGATATTTCGGGGTACCAAGGGAAAAGCCCAGAACGGTGCAAACAGTGTTGGGCACGTGTTGAAAAAACTAGCCAAAGTCTCAATTTTACCTACTTAAAAGTAGTTCTTATAATTTATTTATATAAATAAGGAACCTATCATTGTTTATCATAATTTTTCAGTGCTTCCACTGGCAGATTTACATTTTTCTGCATCAATCTTTCTTTAATGAAAGGAACGGAATAAAGCAAAGTGAAAGGCTATCGAGTAGTTTATAGAAAAATAGTCAACTCGGAGTATAAAATATATTCAGTTCGAAAAGGTTGAAGAAAAGAGTATTTCTTTATGAATAAAAAACATATATTACTAGGCGGTCTATTCGAAATTCCCCCTTCGAATCGAGTCATTAAAATAAGTATAGTTTTTGAGTACGGTCTATAAGAATTACCAATATGAAGCAGTACAAAAGCTGAAAGAGTTTTCAAATTTCTATGAATAGTATCGGAAAAGTAATTCACGACTTTCGTGTCACGGCACGCAATCAACTCTAATCAGTTCAGTCAGTGATGACAACAGCAACAAACAAACAGACGAACTCACACATGACGCGCATTTTATTGCGCGTCAGTCGCACAACTGACAGCAAAGTGTGGCTGATTCGGGTTCGGGTTTGCGTTTGGGTTCAGGTGTGGGTTCCGTACGGGTTCGGTAATGTGTTTCTGTTCTTTAACGCTTTGTGGTCTGTAATTACAAGTGCTTAAATTATTGTAACCACATTTGCTGGCGTCAGTCCCATTGACGGTGACAACAACGACGACGAAGATTTCAGCACAGCGAATAGATGGAGTATCATCAACATGGCGGCGACGACGACGGCAAGCTTCCAAAAAGTTGCTTTTGATTTTGATGCTAAAGCCACACACAGCACATATCCGACACTGCCAAGCCTCCAAGCCCTTCGAACCGCCCGTATTGCCTACTTTTGTCATGCTGCCTTATAACCTTTATGCAATTGCATTCTGCGGCAATGTGTCTGTCGTCAATGTCAGCAGCCACGTCACACGAGTGTGTGTGCGTGTGTGTGAGTGTCCACTGCTCTCACTCTTTCTGGTTGTCTTCTACTTCAAGTTTTTTTTGTGCTTTTCGCTTTGTGTATTTCATTGTGGATTCTATCATTTTCTACTCGCATGCTTCAGCAATTTTTGGAATTTTCAAGTTGTTCAGAAATTTTGGGACTCTCCTCCGAAGAGAAGTAGCTTTATAGGTATAGGTTTTTTTATATTCTTCTTTATTTCTCTTAAGTTTAAATCTAAATTTACAATTTACAAATTTACTATACCTAATTTTAATTCTAAGACAGGATGAGTAAAGCTAAGCGTTCGCGATACGACCGCGAGGCAATGCTTCGCAGACATATTGCTTTACCTATCCTAGTCTGTCATTCTTCTCCGGCTGCACTCCTCTCTTCTCAGCTCTGTCATCATGACTGCTACGAAGTTGCTGACCGCTTCCCACTTTTCTGCCGAGTGCAACATGCTCGGCACCAGGCTATTGATAGTAATAGAACCACCCAACATCCGCTCCAGTGTCAGGCTGTGTTGGTCGAAGGGTCTGCAGCGGAATGTCACGTGGTACGCATCCTCTACCACTTAGCGTCCACATGAAGGGCATTCATCGGAGGTGTCATGTCCGAAGCGTTTCTGAGCTTCGAAAGCATCTGTGACCTGACAGCATCTGTGTCAGATAAAAATTTATCTGCCCATGCCTCCTTCCGACCCACTTCTCCAAGTTGGGAATCAGCTGGTGCGTGCAACGCCCCTTTGTTGAGCGATCCCACTGCGTCTGCCACTGTTCGATACTGCGCCACCTTGCATCGGACCGCAATATTTGTGAAGCATCGGTATTCCCCATTGAAGCTCGCTTTAGCAGATCAGCCTCAAATACTAGCTCGGCGATCGGGACCAAGCAGTATGCTCGCCGTCTCCACTTTCTTGCAACTACTCACCAGTACTGCCTCGGTCTTGTGCACTGCTAACACGAGGCCAGCTGAAGCTAGCCACTGGTTTACCTGCGCGATACAGCAGTTGCATGCCACCTCAGCAGATCGCAGTTGCTTCGCAACGATAACGATGGCCACATCATCGGCGAAGCCAACTATCAGTGCCCTCCAGTACTGTAAGCCGAAGCACTTCATCTTACATAATGTCCAAAGGAGCGGGCCCAGTACTGAGCCTTGCGGCATCCCAGCGGACACTCGATAAACCTGTTGGCCTTCGTCGGTAGCATATTGCAGCGTTCTACCGTTGAAATAGCTGCGGATTATTGCCACGAGCTGTGCAGGAACTCCAAATTCTGCTAAGGCGCTTATTATGGCCCACCTTGCAGTATTGAATGCATTCTTTATATCTAAAGTTGCAATGAGACAATACTGCTTGGAGCCGCCGTCCCAGCGTGTGCCTTGTATAGCTTCTGACGCTATGCCGGTGACTTTGCTAAAGGCGTCGATTATAGATCTCGATTTCCTGAACCCAAATTGGTTGGGGGATAACCCTCCCGCTCTATCGATGGCGGCCTCCAGCCTGGTACTTATTACCTTTTCCAGCCGTGGCAGATTGGCCTGTAGGAAGAGGCATCTTTAAGTGGTTTTCCCGGCTTTGGTAAAAGTACCAGGGTCTGGGTTTTCCATATTTTGGGAAAATTCTCTCCTGCAGGCACGCATTAAAAACATCGGAAAAGGAGTCCGGATGCAAAGACAGCGCCATCTTTAGAGCGCAATTCGGTATGCCATCGGGGCCAGGAGCTTTAGAGGCATTCAGGCTTCTGGCTATCGCAAGCACTGCGCTCGACGTTACTAAGTCGCATATAGGAGACTCGACCATAACGAGGGGTACTAACGCATTGTTGTGTGCCGATGGTTGGTGGGGAAATAGTGTCTCAACTATTAGCTTCAGTTCGCCGGAGTCCGTTGGTGATGCTTGCTAAGAAAGCAGTCTCTTTTCTTCTTGCGGATCGCTAGCCTCAGCCATTTTCGTGCCGTTTTGTATGCGCCTTGCCATTCGCAAGCATTAAAGCAAGACTTGGCGCCAGATAGCAGCTATACAGCCACGTATCTCCCAATTTTGCTCAAACGAATCCGCTTAAAGGCTTGGCGTCTTTTAGTAACCTCAGGAATCGGCTGCCGAATCACCACAACGCCGATTTCCCACTTGTATCAGCTACCCAAGTCCTGGAACAACCAGCTTCACAATAGTATGGCTCGCTGATGATTGCCACATCAATGTATTGCTCTCTGCAGGCTTGTTTGATAAGCGCCTGGGCGGCATTGCAATGATTAAGGTTAATTTGAATTAACCTTAACATTTCATTTTGTCGAGGGCCTCGCGGTACGCCGGGCACCTAACGCTGCCTGTAGCATGGTCCGAGCTCTTTGTTCCACTGCGTTCGCAGAGTATACATTTCGGGGGCTTGGTACACCCTTTTGCCTCGTGGCCTTTTACTCCGCACTTGAAGCATGCCCCTCTGAGATCTTCCTGGCTGTGGCATCTTAGGGCAATATGCCCATATTCCAAGCACCTGAAGCAGCGGTTTGGTTGGAGGACTTGCCGGATACGGCACATCACCCAGCCAATGCGCAGCTTGGTGCTCTCCAGCAACTTCGTTGCGCTTGCTGTGTGTGTGTGTGGGTAGGGAGAAAGTTCTGTCTGGCAGAGAATTATATTTTTTATTATACGCACTCACAACATAATAAATTTTTGTAAAATACTTTTTGAAGTTTATCATAATATTTAGACATTTTATGGTAAGAGAATTGCATATGAGAGTTGGTATTGGTTATTTTTAAATTTTTTAAAATTATCTTAATCCTTTTTTAGTTAGTTGGCATAGCTGAAAAGGATTCGAGAATTCTTGATATGACCCCATTTTCTATCTATCGCTTCATCGAACAGGTTGGCCAATCGAACCGAATGCTTCTCCTCGCCCAAGCCCAATCTCTTTCAATATTTGTTTATAATATGACTAAAGTTGTGTGTCTCTCTTTTATTTAGAATCAACGCTTTGCTATCATTAATTTTTCTCTCAACCATATCGAGACTCAATTACTATGTGCCAAAAATATTTTACTTATTAGCCAATGAAACTTGACCAAAATTTATTGCTGACCGCAGACAAACATAAATAAATAAATATATATAGAAAATTTACTATTTTTATTTGAAGCCTAAACTTTTGACATTTAATAAGGCACGCCCACGAACACGCCCCGCCCTCGACCACTGACCGCTGACCTCTGTCAATAATAAAATGCTTGATAAATGCTTAGACAATGTAGGAAATATTTTACATGCGAATTAACTCAATAAATTTGATGCCAAAGATTTGCCAAACTGAATAAGAAAAAGGCGAGAAAATGCGAGAAAATAAAGAAAATAAACGTTGGGCAAACAGAGAAACTTTGATTGCGAAACACATTTGTGATTTATTTGAGCGCACATTTAACAAATTGCCACAAAAATATACCCTACACATATATACTTATTCTTATTTATTTATGCGACGGGGCTACTTAAGCCATTAAGCAAAGCCACCAAACCCCATTAAGATGCTTTGCGCAAATAACTTGATTAAAAAACCGCAAAAACCTATCGAGGGCCCAGTGCGTTGACCACAAACACATCCGTACAGTGGGCCAAAGTGGGGGAAAAGGGTTGCTGTTACAGTGGCCCACATGTTATGGCCTCCGCAATCCGATTCAATGTGTAATTTAACACGAAATGGGAAACGATTGTGTGTGTGTTTTCATGTCCCTAGAACAGATGAAGGCAGTTCCTGACCAGTGCTGAACCACACCGGTGGGCGTTTCATGCTCTTGATTTAACTTGTGGACGTGGTGCTTGGGTTTCAGTGTGTGTGTGTTTGTGGCGTGTTACAGTCGAACGTTATCAGCAGGTCTATTGCCGGGGATTATAATACCAAAATATTGTAATCCTTTTGGATTTGCCTTAGTGGCAATATCCTTTAACTCAAAATTTATTCTGTAATTTGTGTTCGGGGAGTGATGGAAACAGTCGAATACAAAAAATTATAGAAATCATCATTTAATTATGATATTTAAATGAAATTAATGTTTAGTTTTAAATTTAAGATTAAAATGTTTCATTTATAGCTAAACACCTGAAAACACCTAAACACCACCATAAAGTATACGAGACGGGTTGCCATTAATCAAGAAAAATAAATACAAATTAAAGTTTGTTATCAAAATATATAGAAGTTTTTTGTGTATCAAAATATATTCAAATTTAAAATAATATATTACAGGAGCCACCCCTGGACGAGAGTATACACACATCACATCACAGCAACATTGAATTTCTTCCTTTTTTGATTTTTTTCTAGACGGGAATATATGATATTTCCCCAACATCAAATGGCCACCCGAGGAGGACTTGGTGTGTGATTTCAATTGATCTTTTGCCTAAAATAATAATAATTATTAGCTCGTAAATAATTATTATTACCGACAAAAATCCGTGAGAGTATCGAGAGACCAAAGGCTTCCTTCATATCCCTCCGCGCCGAGGGATAATGGGAGATATAGACACTAGTCTAATAGTTTAGAGTATATTGATAGGACGACGCAGTGTATTAGTATTATATATATCTGTTAGTTGCGAGTGTTTCTACAGTGTAATTCCTTGTTGAACCTGTTTGTGTGATTTAGTTTTTTCCGATGAATTCCATTAGTTCCTGCACGATCTGTTGACACCAGTTGCAGTCGGTGAACTATTATAAACTTATTTTATTCTAATTTTTATTTACTTACAGCAGTATTACATTTATTTTTATTATATATATTATATTTTATATTTTTTTAAATATTTTTTTTTTTATTTTTGAACACTTACTACTTTTTAAATTTTAATAAAAAGGATTAAAATTTATAAAAGGTTTAAACTTTTTCCCTTAGAATATTTATTTTTAAATTTTGAATATTTCTAAAAAAAAGAAAAGAAAATTGAATTTAGAATTTTGAATTGCTCTTTCTCCGATGAACTGCTGAAATAAACTGAATATCTGAAGGAAAGTCTGAAGGAATTCTCGACTAGCAGATACTCTACGTTTGTAAATCTCCTGATTTCCCTTTTATATTCTCCTAGCGAATTTTTTATTGTCCATTTGTCCGTCTGTCCGTCTGTTTATATGCAAAATAGTCTCGCAGTCTTTGAGTTAAGTGAATGAGATTTGTTGCGCAGTTTGTTTTTTGATGCAGGCAGTACATATATCGGAATCGGACGGATTGGACATCTTCATCATATAGCTCCCATAGGAACAATCCACTTTGCAAGAGTATATAATATTCGGTGTGCTGAGGAAATTCTTTCTTCACTAGTTGAAATAATATGTTGTTTACTATATCATCTAGCTGCCACAGAAATAATCGACTTTGCTATTGTATATAATCTTCGGATCGAAGAAGATAGCCTTTCTTTACTAGTTTTTCAATCATTTAAAATTTATTTTGTGGAGTTGGAATTTGACTTGGCCATATGAAATTGCTAGACTTCTCGAGTGGAGCTCGGCGCCTCTTAGCCTATAAATCGTATTTATGTAAGTAATATATATAATACTCAGCATTTTAGTGTGTAAGTCTCAGCAGAAAGAACCCACTTTTTATGCAGACCTTTTCGATTAAAATGAGTGCATACTATGCAGCGCATATGATTCACACATATTTGCAGTGACTGGGTAAAGAGAAGCAGAGCGGGTCAGGGCAGGGGAAGGCAAAGCAGACACTGACAGACCAGAGTGTGTGTGGGGCACGTAACTTTACAATGGTAAAAACTTTTGCATTTTATGCGCTGTGTAGCGCTTCGCCGCCTTCTCCTCCCTGGCTCCCCCTGATTGTCTCCAAGCGGTGCATAAAATGTTTGTAAGTGACGTTGAAATTGAGACACTTGTCGCTTAATTGTTTTTCGAGTTCTGCAGCAACCAAAAGAAGACAAATTTATACTTTTTACACGAGAAAAAAACAAACACAAAAAAATAAATTAAGCGAATATGTTGGCCTGGGTACTTGATAGTTCTCATCTTCCTCGTTCCCTGTCGCCCCCCTCTTTGGTATTTTTTTTGTTGCCAGTTGAGAAATGGCACTTGGCAGAACGTTCTACCACGTTTGCATGCCAGCTTCCCTCTCTCTCTCTCACTTTCTGGTCGAGGCAGTGCGCCCATCAATGGGTGTGGCTGTAGATTATTATAAGCAATTATTAAGCGATTTGCGCAGTGAATTAAGTGCTCTCAACTCTCGAATCTCTCTGTCGAGGGCGGCAGTGACAGCGTCGGGAGCGTGGTTCTCTACATTAATTAAACATGTAAATTTAACTATGAAGTGGAAATTAGCAACTTGCTTGCATAATGCACATAATAATTGTGAGAATTACTTGGTTTTTTTTTTCATTTAATAAATATAATACGCAAAATGTTTAGGGCATTGTAATACTTTCTTCTAAACGTCTGTTAAAAATTAGTAAATGGAGTTTAAAAGTTTTGTTCCAGCTTCCATTTAGGTATGTTATGAAAAAAAAAGTATTGCCTACTTTTAGGAGCGTAGCTTAGAGAGTGCAAATATATAAAAGACTTTTCTTTTAAACAGCCTGTTTGTGGTGGGGAGACTTTGCAGATTCCAATTCCCTTTCCAGTGAAAAAAATAGTCGTCTTTTTTTGTATGGCTTTATTTAACCTTGGTTTAACCTTTTCACGCTCACTTCACTTTCTATACTACTAGCTTAAAATAGAGGGATGGCTGCCTTAGGGCCGGCCACTGAGAATTTGGAGACCGAGAGAGTGTGAATATGGAGAGTTCTCAGCCAAGATTGAACGGATAAAATGAGCGATGCTCATTTAGCTTTTTTTCTCTGGCTGAGAACTGCTCATCTCTGGTTCAGCATGAACATACTCCCCCCCTTTGCAAGGAATTGCAAGAGTAAATGGTGAGGGGGACTGAAAATTATGCTGCGCAAGATCCGGAGAGGATCCAGCCGAACACTGTCCTCTGCGCAATGGGCAATCCGTCTTGGCTGGGGATGAAGCCTTCACGCATGATTTTGGCGTAGACATCGGAACCCAGTACTAATGACACCGAACCCGGACGATGGTAGTTCTCGTCTGCCATCTCAATGGACCCGAAATGCGCTTTAACGCTCTCTCCCAAGGGCCTCGTTGGTGTCTGATAGCGCAGATCGGGGACCGTCTTCAAAAGGATTTCGATATCGATCGATGGGTCGATCTTTGACCCGATTCTGGCTGTGCAGACCTTTTTCGGATCCAACGCTGAAGGAGTTCAGCTTAAGAACCCCTGCGAGAGACGCGTTAATTCCGCTCATCGGAGTGCACGGGTCCAGGAGTGCTCGGATCTCCACTGTCTTCATCTCGTTTTTGAGGAGGATTACGACAGTGGGGAACACGTTGGTTTGGTGGTGTTCCATTAGTGTGGCAAGGGGCTGAATCACTGCCGATTGCCGTTGGGGAGGAGCAGCTTCTGGTTGCGCTGTAGGAGGGCTGGAGTCCTCTGTGATGTGTAGGAGTGTATGGTGTTCCTGCTGGCACACCCGGCACTTATCCTTGCTTCGGCATGAGTCGCCGGAATGCTGGTGTGCTAGGCAGTTGGCGCAGTACTTGTTGATTAATACTGCGCGTAGGCGCTTCTCGGCGGAGAGTCGCAGAAACCGGGCGCGTTTCCGCAGTGGGTGGATTCCCCGGCAGACTCGGCATCGGAATGAGTGCGTTCCACGAGCAGACTTTGCTTCGGCAGGCTTTGGTTGTTTCGTGCGTGGTGCCATTCTGTATTGGTGGGAAATTAATAGATAAATTATAATAAGAAATATTGCACATAATGTCTTGACATACGATACACACAGGAGTGGGGAAAAAGGGACGACAGTCGGTCTGATCGTCATTGACTTGGAAGGGAGCTGTCAGTTGAGAGGAGTATCAATTTGACGACTGGTCTTTTTACGACACCTTGGGTGGTGAGAATATCGACGACACGAACCTTGTCGTCAACACCCGGATAAATGGTTAACACCCTGCCAAGGCGCCAGTCATTGGACGGAAGGTTGTCTTCCTTAATGATGACCATTTCACCCACTTGGATGTTCCTTGTTGGAACTTTCCACTTGTTCCTTTTGTGGAGCTCTTTCAGGTATTCGTCTTTCCAACGGTTACAGAATTGTTGGCTGCTGGCTTTTAGACGTTGCCATCGATTAATGATTGACGTAGCAGCTTCATTAATCTCTGGCTCGGATATGGAGAGAAGCGGTCCACCAACGAGGAAATGACCTGAGTTAGTGCCAGAAGATCACTAGGATCTTCTGACATTGGTGAAATCGGTCTGGAATTTAGACACGCTTCAACTTTACACAAAAAGAGTGGAAAGCTCCTCAAAGGTGTATTTTGTGGAGGAGGTGGCCTTATAGAAGAGATTCTTAAAACTCTTCACGCCTGCTTCCCATAAGCCACCCATATGCGGGGCGCTTGGAGGGTTAAAATGCCAAATAAGCTCTTGATGGCTGTATTTGGTTTGGATGAGATTTCTAGTTGCCTCTAGAAACTCTCGAGTCAGGATTTTGGAGGCTCCCACAAAGGTTTTCCCATTGTCCGAATGCATATGTAGTGGGCAGCTACGTCTTGCGACGAAGCGTGCGAAGGCAGCTAGGAATTTCTCTGAGGTCAAATCGGAAGTGGCTTCTAGATGTATAGCTTTGGTGCTAAAACATATGAAGACACAGACATATCCTTTTGTTATAAGACATGCTCGGCCTGTGTAGTTTTTGACCTCAAAGGGACCTGCGAAATCGACCCCTGTGTGAGTAAAAGGTCTACTAAACGTAGTCCTTTCCACAGGAAGATCGCCCATGAGTTGGGTCTGTACCCTTTTGCGGTGGATGATGCACACCTTACAGGTGTGAATTACCGACTTAACAAGAGTCTTTAATTTAGGGATCCAGAATTTCGCTCGAATGAGACGTACCATTAGCTGGTTGCCTCCATGGAGAGATATTTCATGCGTGAACCGGACTAAGAGGCGGAAAAACACAATTATAAGGGAGGATGACCGGATGTCGCTCATCATACTTGAGGGATTCGGAAACGCTCATGCGTCCGCTAGCTCTGAGGATACCATTTTTGTCTAAAAACGGATTTAAATTTAAAATTCCGCTCGATTTTGGAATTTGCTTTTTATCTAGCAAGAAACGGAATTCTGTCGGATACTCCTTGCGTTGCGTGTATCTAATGAGGCGACTTTGTGCTTCGACAAGCTCATCATTGCCTAATTCGCTTGGAAACTGGATGGCTCTCTTCATACAACGATGGATGAAACGGAGCAGATATGCTACAACGCGAAGGGCTTTATGAAATTTTGAAAAACGTTCCAAAATATCATCGTTGGACGACTGAACCAGGTTGCACTTCACAACCCGTTGCTCGATTGTGGTCTCAAGGTCCCCGCTACAGGGAGTTGGCCATTGATCTTCTGGTCCCTGCAGATATTCGGGACCGTGCCACCACAATGATGCGGATACGAGATCTTGTGGAGAAACACCTCGACTTGCCAAGTCAGCAGGATTCAGTTCTGACTTTACATGTGACCAGTTTTGGGCTGACTCAGTAAGCTGGAGTATTTTTGCCACTCTGTTGGCAACGAAGGTAGTCCATTTGCATGGAGATTTACTGAGCCAGGCCAAGACTATAGTGGAATCAGTCCAATAGTATGTCGTGTACTGGCTAACGGGGAGTTGCGGAATCAGGGCAGTGGCTAGTTCGGCAAGTAACACGGCACCACACAGTTCTAAGCGTGGCAAAGAGACTGTTTTTACCGGTGCTACTCTAGTTTTGGAGGTGAGCAGATGGATGGACACATGCCCGTTTATACTGATGCGGGCGTACAGCGCTGCACCATATGCGCGCTGGGAAGCATCGCAAAATCCGTGAAATTGTACGCTTGCTGCAGGTTGGAAATTAATCCATCTGGGGATGCGCACTTCTCTGATGTTGGGATAATCAGTGAGAAATGTTCGCCAGCGTTGCATGAGCGCTTCTGGCAAAACATCATCCCAATCAAGCTCATGAAGCCAGATTTCCTGCATGAAAATCTTGGCTCGAACTATCACTGGAGCTAGCCATCCTGCTGGATCAAACAGTTTAGCGATCTGTGAAAGCACTTCACGCTTTGTACATAGCTGTTTGGATGGAATGCTAGCGGGTGGAAAAAGAATTCATCGCAAGTAGCTTGCCATCGAATTCCGAGGGTCTTTGCGACACTGGCTTCTTCGATCTCCAAGAAGTCTACTCGAAGAAGGTGGTCCTTTGGAATACTACGTAACAAGCTCTTATCGTTGGATGTCCACTTTCGAAGAGGAAAGCCAGCAGAATCAAGCGCGCCACGGAGCTCGTGGATGGCAGCAATCGCTTGCTTGGCTGTGTGGGCTCCAGCTAAAACATCATCAACATACATAGATCCTAACAGAATGTCACTGGCAAGAGGGAAACGCTCCTTGACATCTTCGGCCAATTGTTGTAGCACACGGATGGCTAGAAATGGGGCACAATTGACGCCAAAAGTGACTGTCTTGAGCTCGTAATCGCACAGTTGATCACTCTTATTTCGGAAAATTATCCTCTGAAAAGGAGTGTGGAGTGGATCGACCAGTATTTGCCGGTACATTTTTGTGATGTCGGCGTTGAAGACATACCGATAGAAACGCCACTTTAGGATCTGTAACGGCAAGTCGGATTGGAGAACTGGTCCTGTATGGAGAGTGTCGTTTAGACTTTTGCCATTGAGGGATGGACTGGAGGCGTTAAATACTACGCGAACTTGTGTGGTAGTGCTGTCTGGCTTGAAAACAGCGTGATGTGGCAAGTAATAATTTGCACAATCACTTGGAGGGACTTGTCGCATGTGACCCAAGTCCAAATACTCTTGGATGACCGCATCGTACTGCTCTTTTAAGGGAGGGTTCCTTTTCAAACGATTCTCGTTTTTAAAAAAATTGAGCTATTGCGATGGACCTGGAATGTCCCAAGTCGATGTTGTCTAGATTTTTGAAGGGTAGAGATACAGTGTATCTACCTCTCACATCTCGACTTGTGGTCTTTGTGAAATTGTCTCACAAATGGAATCGGATTCCTTTACCGGTTTTACCGGTATATCCTCCACCTCCCAAAATTTTGTGAGAAGAAGCTCGAGTTTCGGCTCGGCAGTCACCGAAACTCGAGTGGTGAAGGCAGAGATTTTGGTTGAATATTGCTTGGCTACAGGCCCTGTCAGAATCCAACCAAATATGGATTCTTGGCCTAGTAGAGTGCCACAAATATTTTTCTGGGAGCCGCCTAATAAAATGGATGGGAGGATATCAGCGCCTAACAGCACGTCTATCTGCGAGCTCCGATAAAAATCGGGATCGGCCAACTGGATGTTGGGGATGCCTGCTCGGACACTATCGGGAATTGGGTAGGAAGGCAAATTTCCTGCCAGTTGTGGAAGGACGAACGCTGAGACTTCTATTTGAAGTCTGGGCTTGCTTGGGGAGCCAATTTGGAAATGGCATAGCTTCTGGGGTTCGCAGCAATCGCTTGGTTCAATCCAGCGACTTGAGCTTGAACTGGCTGATAGGGGAGTTTTATTAAATTGAGAATTCTCTCTGAGACGAATGTGGCTTCGGATCCAGAATCGATCAATGCGCGTGCCTTGTATTTGTTGCCATGATGGCAAATATTAATCAGGGCAGTGCCCAGCAATACACATTGCGTGTTTGCTGCGAAGTAATTTTGTACATTCGTCTGAGAAGAAGGAGTGGACTGTATAGTGGGAGGAGCTGTTGTAGAGGCGGACGTAGGGGGTCACCACGATGCAGAAGCGTGTTGTGGCGACCTTTGCACGTGTAGCAGTTGTGCGTACTAGTGCAGTCTTTGAGAAGATGGCCTCTAGCGAAACAGTTCAAACATAGTTTCTGTTGTTTAATGTGGAGGGCCCTTTCGGATACGGACATTTGGAGGAACCGTGGGCATAGGCGTATGGGATGATTCTCCTTGGAACAGAGCTTGCAAGTTTGTGGCTTGATACTGATCTTGCTCTCAAAGGAATTGATACGCTTCGTATTGGGTTCTCTCTTCGAGGACTTGGGCTGGGGGTGGAAACTGGTACTAGGCTTTATGTCTTCTATCGCTTCGAGGGTGCGATAGCGCTCGCTAAGGAAATTATCCATTTCTTCCCATGATGGGATTGTGGATTTATCATTCAATGACTGTTCCCACAGGGACAGCGTGAGTTTCGGAAGCTTCGTGCTGCATAAGAATACGAGCAAGCAATCCCAATTCTCTGTAGAAATATTTGAATGGCTGAGAGCGGTTAAGCAGCCTTGGATCGTACTCTGTAGATCTTTTAGGAGTGACCCGGATTCTACTTGAACAACAGGCAAATTAAAAGGATTTTTAACTGGCTGTTCACCAGAAGCCGCTTATTTTGGAAGCGATTGTAAAGGGCCTGCCACGCTGAATCAAACCCGTCATGGGTGAGCGGGGACTTGGAAACTATGGCCTTTGCTTCGCCCCCAGTCTTGGAATTGAGATGGAACAGTTTCTCGACTGGGGTTAGCCTCGGGTTCTGGATGTAGATGGCCGTGAAAAGATCACGAAACGTTGGCCACTTTAGGTAGTCCCCGTGAAACACCTCTGTATCAACCGGTGGGAGACTACAGCCTCGAGAGAAAGATGGATACTGCTGAGTTTGCATGGGAGCGTTGGAAGTGGATGCACTTTCAATCTGCTCACTCAGCTGGGCCGTACATCGCTCATAGACAGAATAACAATGGTCGTATTTGGCTTCCATTGCTAAAATGTCCTCATTTGATGAGCTTTGGGTTAGGATCTTTGCACACACTTCATATTGTTTTTCAATTTTCTCCCAGAGATTTTTGATATGGTCACGTCTGACCTGAAGTGTGTGCAGGGTCACGGCATTTTCAGCTGGCTTGTTAATGCGAGCCTCGAATTGACTGAGCTTGTCGGTGACGGAAATAAAATCTGCCAGCGCCATTTTTGTATGGGATTCGGTGTTCTTGGTAACGGACCGAGTGGCGATCGGGACTCGAGTGAGTAATGGGGAGTTGGAGCTACTGGCTGAGGACTCGCTTTTGTTCTCGGATGAGCGGAGCTTGGGTTGCTTTTTGCCGAAAGGGCAGGGGAAGCGGATGCACTTCTTCTAAGGGCTCCTACTATCGGAACAGTCAAGGTTTTTTTGTTGGATCCGCTTGTCATAATCTGTTCTCACTGGAATGGAGAACTGATATTTGAAAATAGTACTGAATTAATTAATTTAATTAAATTCCACTGGAAGGCAGCAACGGAAGCAAACGGACCAAGTAAAATTTTCGGATGTGAGGGAATATCAATAATATGTTGGTTTATTATAGAGTATAAGGAAAATAATCGGAATTTTTTTTTGTTTCCGATTATTATAAATATTATTATAATAAACAAAATGAATAATTTAATTGAATTATTACAAAAAATATTTTTTTTTGATTTTAAATGCGGAGGAAGACAAAAAAAATATATGTTCTGTCACTAAATACGGAAAATGTATTAGCACACAATCGGAATGGCACAAACAATAAAAAACCAACTATTATTTTCACAAAAATAATAGTCAATTGTCATTGGTATTAGTGAATACCAATCGCTTGTTTGCCGTCGCTTGAGCTTGGATTAGGAAAATATCGATATTTGATACTTTCCTCACTCACGCTTAGATGGAAAAATATCGGATAATATACCACCACTTGTTGACAATTGGATTTGTCAGAAAAATGCGGAAATTTAATTTAAAGAAAAAAAATGGATTAAAATAAATTAAATATGCAATGTTTGAGAATTTAAAATTAATTCAATAATTAATTTTTAGGATATACGTGGTGTGCTTAATAGCTAAATATATATGTGTGTGTTAGTGTGTCAGTACGATATATGATATGTGGAGATGAGCATTTGCGGTGGGATTTTTTTTTTTTGTTTTAAATAGGAAATGTTTTTAAAGCGTATAATACCGACTTTAAAAAACAACCGACAAATGCTCGATTTCTTTGTGCTTAATTTTTAATTGCCCCTTTATCGAGTTATTAGTCGACCGACAATTGCAACAAAAAATTATGATCTTTATTAGGACTTTGTTGTTATTGTCGGCCACTGAAAAATATATATATATATATAGATATATATTTTCTTTATTATTTATTTTTTTGTTTATTTTAATTCGGAAGCGCACGGAATTATTATTTTTTGCAAATAATATGTATTAGTGGGACGTATTATGGATGATATATATATGTATGTACATACATATGTACATACATATGTTCAATTGTGGAATGGACAGAAAAATGGAGGGATACTTACAAAACAGTAGTACTGCATGCAAGTATGGAAAATATATAGATGTGATGGAAATCTATATATTTAAAATGGATTGTTGGACAAGTGCATATATTTATATGCAGATTTGCCGAATAATGAGGGCCTTTTTTTCGGAGGAAAAATGGCGGATGGAAGAAAAATGAAAAAATGCAAAGTTTTACTTATCTTATTCTCCTGATCTTGTAGGTGCGGGCGAATCCTTTTATGTGAAGAATCCGGCTCGAAGGACCAATGTTTGTGGTGGGGAGACTTTGCAGATTCCAATTCCCTTTCCAGTGAAAAAAATAGTCGTCTTTTTTTGTATGGCTTTATTTAACCTTGGTTTAACCTTTTCACGCTCACTTCACTTTCTATACTACTAGCTTAAAATAGAGGGATGGCTGCCTTAGGGCCGGCCACTGAGAATTTGGAGACCAGAGAGAGTGTGAATATGGAGAGTTCTCAGCCAAGATTGAACGGATAAAATGAGCGATGCTCATTTAGCTTTTTTTCTCTGGCTGAGAACTGCTCATCTCTGGTTCAGCATGAACACAGCCCTTTATATAAATTATTGATCAACAGCATCAGCTGAGTCGATCTTGTCCTATTTTTATGTCTGTCTGAACCCTTGTTCCTAAAACGCCATAAAAGAGACTGCTATTCCCACCAGCCACTTCTTCTCCTTAATTTAAAAATGAGTCTAATAGGGCTGCTCAGGTTCGTAATATTATTAATCGGAGCTTTTTGTAAGGCTATATAGCTCAATTTTTATTGGTAATTCAAAATGTTGGGTTTCACACATCTTTGACAATTCTTCAATAGAAACCGCTCAGCTTGTAAGCTATTTAAGTTTGAACATAGGGTATTAGAGCTATAAGCTATTTAAATTATTTGTTTGAAGAACTGATAACACAGCAAGAGTTATTTATGGGGCTGCATTACAAGTAATTTATCTGAGTATTTCATTTGAATGCGACAACAGTTTTCCAAATTGAAGTTTATGCTGCATTCAAAATTGCCTATCATTCACTCTATGTTGTCTGACTGTGCGTGTGTGTGTGTTTGTGTGTGTGTGTGAGCTGTGTTGTATAATTTAATACAACCATAATTAACACTAAATTCCCCAAATGGCAACAGACAACTGTCAACTGCAAAATCATTTGTGGTCTGTCCGAGAGTCACAGATATTCGCAGAGAGTGGGGAGAGAGAGAGAGAGAGAGATTCAGAGAAAGATACAGTGGAGTGACAGCTTCGGCTGGCTGTTGTCCTTAGTCCTTGTCTTGTTGCAGGACTCACTTACATGGCAGGCTCCAACTGATTTTTCTCTTCTTTCCTCCTGCCGCACGCAACTGCGATTGCTGTTGCTGCTGACTTATGTGATGCGCCGTACACCAAATTATAAAATGTTTGCTCAAGCCACATATTACACAATTTCACAAAATTGTCATCCTCGGACAGCACATGGTCAATGCCGTTGGCATTTCCTTGTCCCCAAAATGCCTTGCGGTAGAGAGAGCGAAAAGTGATTGCAACGCATCAGTTTTCTTCACTTCTGTCACAATGAAATTAGTCGAAAGGAATATCTGGGTCACATATTGCAGATACACTCAACAGGACATTCAACCCCAGAAAACATTTCAAATGAGTTTCACTGTGGTTCAGAAGGCTCAGAGTATTACAATAAAGACAATTTCGATTATATTTTTTACTTGTTTCAGAGATAAATCAAAGTATTTAAAGTAGACGATTTTTCGCTCGACAAAAGGAACCATTTTTTGCTTTACTGTTTACATTTTCCCCGAAAAAATTGAAGTTTTATTTATAAATATTAAAAAATTAATCATCGAACAATTTACAATTTAACAATTGTGCACCGTAATGATCAATTTCGAGTGCAGTCATCGTAGCTTTTGTTTACAGCAATCACAAACGAATTCCTTCGAATCCTTCGGCTCCTTTGAGTCCTGTTACTGCTGTTACTGTGCTTGCTGCTGATTTCTGCAACCCATTTTCGAGACGATATGAATCTTGATGACTTAACCGGTTGCTGCTGCTGCTACTGTCTATTTGCGGTTATGCAACTTAAACTCGATTTGTGTGTGTGCTGACACACACACACACTCACACATAGAGCAATTGGGAAACTGTGTTATCCCCCTTTCCTTACTTCGTTTAGCCCACTAAAATACTCTGTTATAATATTATTGATTTAGGAAACGTAAGCTATCAGATTTCCCGACTGCCTCCGCCCTCAATGATATTATGCAATGCACATTTATAATTTTAATTGGGACTACATCTTGTTTACTAGTGTAAGTGCAGTGTATCTAAGAATACGTTGTAAGCATCTACAAAAGATTTCTTATTATTGAAATGCCAAAGACAAGCGTTAGGTTTGCATAAATAAGTCAGCCTTCAGACGTTCAGTTCAGAGATTCATTAATTATATTCAACGTTTTGTATCTTAAATTATTTACACTCAAGTGAGCGCTAAAAACTAAAGAAATTTGTTTAAATTTTTTACCTTTAAATAGGAATAAATAGAATAAAAAAACTGATAGAAATCCTAAATGAAAATATATTTTTTTTAAGCCTTTTTATGCCCTAGAAACTAACTTGCCAATGCCTGCTGTAATCTTAACAAATAACTATGTTGCTCTGCCGTTATCAGGTCCTTTCTCGGGTTGTTTTCTTAATGAAAACTTTTCAATATGCAACGTTTTCACTCTTTCATAATTCCTTCTTTTTATTTGGTTTTTCTAGGACCACGTAGTTTATGGAGAAAAATATTTTCATTAAAGTTTTACGACAACAACAAGAACGCAACAAAGTGGACGTGGAAGCATTTTGTGACCCTTCAGCGGAGGTTCCTTAGGGAAAGGTGCAAAAATGAAGTGCACTAAGTGAACTCTGTGAATTGCCAGTGAAATTCTACTGATAATATTTGTGTATCCTTAAAAAAATGCAGTAAAATTCCCTAAAACTATCCTCAAGTATTTGTCAGCAATTGACGGCTCGTAAAACTGCTCTTCTTTCAATTGACTTTTACAGTTTTAAATCTTATTTTATCCTTTATGATTTTTTTAATTGATAATTGATAAGAAAATAATCTTGTAAGTAATATATAAAATAATTTATTCAAGAAAATTCTGTTCTGAATTACATCAATTCAATTTTACAACAGTGGAAACGCTCTTTAATTTAATGGCTATTCATTTAACAAATTGCTCACCCAAAAGATGACAAACCCTCTGCACTCTTTACCCCCTCTCTGCATTCAGACCACTCCAAAAATTGCACCCCACCATCCTGCCAAAGTTTTCCACACTATTTTTCTGGCTCTGTCGTCTCTCGCTTGTTAACTGAAAGTAAACAGTACAAACACGGCTTTCAACAACTGTAACGTTTACCCCATGTTACCGATGTGAAATGTCCTGTACTGCATGACCGGACATGTTGTGGCTTCTCGGGCTACCACGCACATACACATAGGAGGAGAAAGAGAGAGACAGAGGAGAAGATAGTAGCTTGCTTGGCTTTCTATGTTTGTTCCATGTGAGTGAAAATGCATGTGTTCATATGGGAGGTTCCTTGCCGGGTTCGTTGGTTGCCGTTAGAGATGAGCGCGTGAGTGAATTCTTTTTCCCAACACGATCTCAATTTTTCCTTACCCTAAACACTAAAATTTCTTCTTCAATCTTGCAACTGGCAATTTATTAATTTTATTTTATAAGATTGACATAATTTGAGCAATTATCAAAAACTTTTTTTCAATTTTAAAATTCTTTTAGTGTTGTAATTCTACGATTTTTCGTCTTCCTAGAATTTAGTTAATTTATCGAGAATTAATGTTTGCATGACATTCCTGAGCACATCTTTTGCTTCACACTCACGACTTTTTCCTGAGCCTTCAACTCACTCGCACGCCCATTTCTAGCTGCCATCGTCGCTCTCCTACACTCTGACAGCGCTGCTTAATTGTTGAAATGCATTTGAATTTGTTTGGGTACTGTTGAGTTGCTAGTTGTAGTCAGGGGGCCATTTAATTACAACTCTGGAACAGGTCTGAAATTTCAGAACTGTTCTTCAAAAGGGGGTCAAGTGTAGTCACAGAAGGTGAATACAATTTGCGGCTTTTCAATCAAGCAAATTGCAATTGTCTTTGCCAAGGGCGGATAACCCTAAAATAATAATAGTAATTCAATGTGCGTAATACTAAAGAGATGTTAGCCAATACCATATTTTCAGTAAATATTTCTCTCACGAATTAAAAACTGGTTAGAAATGGGAATTGCAATATTTTTCTAAACATTCTGTCCGTCTTTTCGTGAACTCTTTTCTACCTTCCGAAAACTGTTTTATATACAGTCCACCAAGACCCGATCTAAAATCTAAATCTCAGGATCACCCGATTTCCAAGTGTATTCATGTATTTACTTTGTATGTAAGTGTATAGGTTTTTTTATGCGGGTTGGGCCAGGAAGCCACAGCATGAACGGTTTAATCAACAAAAATAAAAATAAATTCAAGTTTAATATAAAAATATGAGTTTTTATTTTATCAAAATATATTCAAGCTTATAAAAATATAAAACTGGAGCCTCCCCTGGACGAGAGTATACTTCGTTGAGCATCACAGCAACATTGAAAATCTTCTTTTTTTTCTAGACGAGAATAGACTACATCAAATGGCCACCCGAGAAGGACTTGTGTATGATTTCAATGATCTTTTGCCTATGATAGTAATAATTATTAACTCGTAAATAAAGATATTATTATTACCTACAAAATCCGTGAGAGTATCGAGAGCCCCTCCGCACCGAGGGATAATGGAAGATATAGCCACCAATGTAATTGTTTAGAGTATATTGATAGGACGACGCAGTGTATTAGTATTATATCTGTTAGTTGCGAGTATTTCCACAGTGTAATTTCTTGTTGAACCTGTTTGTGTGATTTAGTTTTTTCCAAAGAATTCCATTAGTTCCTGGACGATCTGTTGACACCAGTTGCTGTCGGTGTACTTATAATTATTATAAATTTATTTTATTCTAATTTTTATTCACTCATTCAGTTTTACATTTCTCCAAACATTTTACTTTTATATTTTTTTTCTTTTCTGATAGCTCTTTCTCCGATAAACTCCCGAAATAAACTGAATATCTAAACGAAAGTCGACAGGTAGAAGGGATTGGGAAAGGGTTGAAATATTCATGGCCAACTGTGTGTAAAATAAACTTATGAGAATTCTCGACTATCAGATACTCTACGTTTGAGTATGCTTATAGAATTCTTAGTAAAAATATATAAAATTAAATAAATATATATGAATATATGAAGGGAAATAAATAAATAAGAAAAATTATATTAACAAACCAAACTTATAGTCAAAAGATTCTCTCGTATCTCTGGGAGTATTTTTGGGTATGGATTTTAATACCTTTTTCTTGGTCTTCAATTTCTTAAAGGTAGTTTCCACTGCCAAGCCATCTTTCCGCGACATCTTTCATGTGGCGGAAGTTCTGCCAATCGTTCCAGCTGAACCATGAAATTCATAAATTAGACTTTGAGGCAGTGCCTCATCCTCTTTCCATATATTTTGCTCTCAGTTTGTCAGTTCACCAAAAATTTCACATTGAAGCGAGGCAAAAAATATATTTATTCTTTTTGGGTTATACAAAAAATCAAATATGTTTTGGCACATTTCTGAACGATTATCAAAAACGTGCACCATATGAGAATATGTAGGACACATTTCTATGTCTTTCTGAGTTTTTTTGGTATTATTTACATCAATAAATTCAATAATTTATG
Organism: Drosophila repletoides; assembly: GCA_018150835.1. Lineage (NCBI taxonomy): Eukaryota > Metazoa > Arthropoda > Insecta > Diptera > Drosophilidae > Drosophila > Drosophila repletoides. The sequence continues at coordinate 786,343 of JAECWQ010000228.1, forward strand.
AGCGAAAATCTCTGGCAATTTCTGCGATAACAGCTGCTAACAAATGTTCGTATTTAAAAATAAAATGCTTTAAAAACATAAAAATAATTGAAACAAGCACCTCTCCATGCGCCCCGACGAATGACAAGGCAAACTGTATTATCACCTCGAATATGTGTGATAAACTCCCGAGGAGTCCTGACATAAAGCACAACGCATTCACATACACGAAAGGGACACAAAAAACACACACAGATAACATTAAAAAACGAAGACTGGTAAGTAAATGGCATATGGTAGTCGACAGCAGGGGAGCTGCCCGTATTCAAAACCCAGGACCCAAACCCAGCCCCAACCCTTTACCAGACCCCACCAGACTCAAACAAAAGCCAATGGCAATTAAGTTATCAGCGTGTTCCATACAGAGCATGAGGAGCAGCCAAAAGCAGAGTAAACATAGTGAGAAAGAGAGACAAATAAATAAATTACATTTAGATGGCGAAGAAAGGGGAAGCCCCAGACTCCCTAGTGCTTAACTAGGATATTGATAAAATCCTAGTTAAAAACAAAACAAAAAAATAGTGTATCAAAATGTTCGTCCGCTATAATTCAAATTTAATAGAAATGCACGGCCAATTCTCAGATAAATGTTCTACCAAATTATTAGATCTAAAAATGTGATTATTGATGATTAAATTAGGATTTAATTTTACATTTTTTGGCTTCTTTTTTACAGAGCTTAGTCAGAATATCTTCTTAATAAAAGTATATAAAAATGATGGCACCTCTACATTAAATTCCAAAATAAATGCTAATAAATTAAAAAGAAATAAAAGTCTATTTATTGATTCCCTTCGGTCCGAGTCAATTATTTTATCCGTTTCACCTCCTGATGTGGAGATAGTTGCCGTTAAGGTTTCGTTTTCATCCTTAACGTGCTCTTATATCCCTCCGTGTTCTAATATTTCTATTTATATGCAGCATTTAAGCCGTATTAAATATATATCAACACTCATACGTGATACAGATATGTTTGTCGTTTTAGGCGATTTCAATTTGCCTAATATCCAGTGTTCTCTCTTTAGGAAATCTAATTATCTTGTGCCTTCTGCATAACATGACTTTTCAGATTCCTTGTATGACCTTTCGTTTTTTCAAATAAACTCGATTCCTAATAATCTTGACAGAATGATTTTCTTTTGTCAACGATTGCACTTCTACCAGTGTGTCAAGATCTTGTCCTTTAGTATTTCCTGAAGACTCCTTTCATCCTACCGTAGAAGTTTCTCTATCAATTGCCACGTCGACTAAACCAATATCTAAGCCTATTAGGAAAACCCGCCGTTGTTTTCGCAAGGGAAATTTTTCCTTCCTTAATCAACTTCTTTCCTCAGCTAATTGGTCTACTCTATACAATTCGGTTGATATAAATTTTGCTCTAACCCACTTCTATGACACTATTAACTCACTTCTTGATATCTGCATTCCAAGTAGTGTTATATTGCCTGTTTCATCTAGGCCTCCCTGGTTTACACGTCGACTTTCAAATTTAAAAAATATTAAAACTAAACTATTTAAAAAATTTAAACTGTCTGGATCTAATATTGATTTTTCTAAATATTCTATTGCTAAATCTAACTTCCTTCTCCTTAACTCTCAATGCTATAATGAGTATCTTATGCGCTGCAGGAATCAGTTTGAGCGGGATCCTAAACTGTTTTATAAATTTGTAAATTCTAAGCGTAACAGCTCGTCTATGCCTCCTACATTTTTTCTGAAGAATAAGGGATCCAAGGACGACTTTACTAGTGCTAACCTTTTGCAAATTTCTTTCAATCACTTACACTTCTTCCATTAACAATATCGCTTACCCTTATCCTTATCCTATTTCTTCCTCTAACTCTTTATTTTCTCCTATCATTACTGATAACGATCTAGTTACAGCAATGAAAACTTTAAAATCTTCATATTCTCCTGGGCCCGACAATATCCCAAGTTGCGTACTCAGAGAATGCTGGAGCTCTTTACAACTTCCCCTACTCAAACTTTTTAACTTATCTCTTGATTCCGCTGTTTTTCCATGTCTTTGGAAGGAATCATATATTGTCCCAATTCACAAAAAGGGAGCTAAATCCGATATATCGAATTACAGATGAATTGCAAAGTTGTCTGCAATCCCAAAATTATTCGAAAAATTTTAATATCAACTTTGCAGCACCTCTGTAAGTCGATAATTTCCCCTTTGCAACATGCCGGCTTTAGAATCGGTGTACCACGACTAATCTGCTTGAATTCACATCATTGGTGAATGATGCATTCCTTAGTCGAATGCAAAAAGATGTCATATATACTGATTTCAGTAAAGCATTTGACTTGGATTCCCCCCACACTTCTGACTTGGATTTCCTCTTATTTAAAAAACAGAACTCAAAGAGTTCTGTTGAGATCCGAAATTTCTAAACCCGTATTTGTTACTTCGGGTGTGCCGCAAGGTAGTCATCTTGGTCCATTATTTTTCACATTATTTATTAATGACCTGCCATCTATTTTGTCCCACTCACGCATCCATATGTATGCTGATGATGTCAAACTTATTCTTTCTTACAACGAAGCTTCTAACTATATTTGTCTGCAACCTGACTGTAACTCCATGCATCTTTGGTGTCAGGCTAATAAGTTGCATTTAAATATTTCTAAATGCTTGATTATGTCTTTTAGTCGAATTGCTCCACGCTTGATAATGTTCGCTTATATCTCCTCTATAACTAACAAAGCCAAGGGTGTTCTTGGATTCATTAAACGTTGGTCCAAGGAGTTTAATGATCCCTTTGTTACCAAAATCCTTTATACTTCTCTAGTTCGCCCCATACTAGAATATTGTTCATGTGTTTGGAGTCCTCAATATGGAATCCATCAAGTTCGTATTGAATCCATTCAGAAGCAATTCCTCCTCTTTGCCCTTCGTGGCTTAAACTGGGATCCCGATCGCCGTCTTCCACCGTACTCTGATAGGCTCATACTCATTGATCTCCTTCATTAACTAACCGTATAACTATTCTTGGTATTATTTGTCTTCATAAATTAATTATCTGTAACATTAGCTCTCCCTTTCTATTATCTCGTCTTAACTTTCATGTTCCTCGTAGACAAACAAGAAATTATTATCCCTTATTTTTATCTAATTGCACAACTGATTATGCGTTGCACAATCGATTCCGTATGCTGTGCTCCAATTACAACGAATTTTATCACGTTATCTCTTTAGAACTCTCTCTCTTACACCTAAAATCTGCTCTTCTGTTCTATCTTCGGGAGAACCCCAATCAATGATTGGTTGACGTGGTTGCTGCCTTGGCAACACTGCTTCTTTTTTGGTTGGTGTTTTCCTGAATTGTCCTTATCTTGCTTTATTACTCTCTTTCTTTCTATCCTTTTGTCTATTCTGGTCTATTTTCATTCTATTTTCAACAATCTTTATATTTCTTTTTCGCCTTTTTTCCTGGTCTGATTGGGTTTTTTGCCTGGGTTTTCCCCAATCCTGTGTGCAACAAATGTTGGACCATAAAAATTGTTTTTTTTTTAATATCCCAGAAGGCTTAAATGTAATTCAATATTAATCTTACATATAAATTTTAATTTATTTAATTTATAAATTTTAATTTAATTTATATAAAAATTATATTTATCTATTGTAATCCTTTAATCGACTGCAATTAGTCGATTTATTATTTAATAAATAAATTTAAAAAAAAGTAAAATGGGCATTTTAAAATTTAAAATAAATATTCAGACCTGTTGGATGGTAGCAATGAATATACTCAATTGGCTTTCCTACATTTCAATTGCATTTTAACTGAGAGTCCTAAAAATCAGGGAATGTTGGAAAAGTTTTTTGGTGCGCTGCTAACACGAGGCCAGCTGAAGCTAGCCACTGGTTTACCTGCGCGATACAGCTGTTGCATGCCACCTCAGCAGATCGCAGTTGCTTCGCAACGATAACGATGGCCACATCATCGGCGAAGCCAACTATGAGTGCCCTCCAGTACTGTAAGCCGAAGCACTTCATCTTACATAATGTCCAAAGGAGCGGGCCCAGTACTGAGCCTTGCGGCATCCCAGCGGACACTCGATAAACCTGTTGGCCTTCGTCGGTAGCATATTGCAGCGTTCTACCGTTGAAATAGCTGCGGATTATTGCCACGAGCTGTGCAGGAACTCCAAATTCTGCTAAGGCGCTTATTATGGCCCACCTTGCAGTATTGAATGCATTCTTTATATCTAAAGTTGCAATGAGACAATACTGCTTGGAGCCGCCGTCCCAGCGTGTGCCTTGTATAGCTTCTGACGCTATGCCGGTGACTTTGCTAAAGGCGTCGATTATAGATCTCGATTTCCTGAACCCAAATTGGTTGGGGGATAACCCTCCCGCTCTATCGATGGCGGCCTCCAGCCTGGTACTTATTACCTTTTCCAGCCGTGGCAGATTGGCCTGTAGGAAGAGGCATCTTTAAGTGGTTTTCCCGGCTTTGGTAAAAGTACCAGGGTCTGGGTTTTCCATATTTTGGGGAAAATTCTCTCCTGCAGGCACGCATTAAAAACATCGGAAAAGGAGTCCGGATGCAAAGACAGCGCCATCTTTAGAGCACAATTCGGTATGCCATCGGGGCCAGGAGCTTTAGAGGCATTCAGGCTTCTGGCTATCGCAAGCACTGCGCTCGACGTTACTAAGTCGCATATAGGAGACTCGACCATAACGAGGGGTTCTAACGCATTGTTGTGTGCCGATGGTTGGTGGGGAAATAGTGTCTCAACTATTAGCTTCAGTTCCAACCAGCTTCACAATAGTATGGCTCGCTGATGATTGCCACATCAATGTATTGCTCTCTGCAGGCTTGTTTGATAAGCGCCTGGGCGGCATTGCAATGATTAAGGTTAATTTGAATTAACCTTAACATTTCATTTTGTCGAGGGCCTCGCGGTACGCCGGGCACCTAACGCTGCCTGTAGCATGGTCCGAGCTCTTTGTTCCACTGCGTTCGCAGAGTATACATTTCGGGGGCTTGGTACACCCTTTTGCCTCGTGGCCTTTTACTCCGCACTTGAAGCATGCCCCTCTGAGATCTTCCTGGCTGTGGCATCTTAGGGCAATATGCCCATATTCCAAGCACCTGAAGCAGCGGTTTGGTTGGAGGACTTGCCGGATACGGCACATCACCCAGCCAATGCGCAGCTTGGTGCTCTCCAGCAACTTCGTTGCGCTTGCTGTGTGTGTGTGTGGGTAGGGAGAAAGTTCTGTCTGGCAGAGAATTATATTTTTATTATACGCACTCACAACATAATAAATTTTTGTAAAATACTTTTTGAAGTTTATCATAATATTTAGACATTTTATGGTAAGAGAATTGCATATGAGAGTTGGTATTGGTTATTTTTAAATTTTTAAAATTATCTTAATCCTTTTTTAGTTAGTTGGCATAGCTGAAAAAGGATTCGAGAATTCTTGATATGACCCCATTTTCTATCTATCGCTTCATCGAACAGGTTGGCCAATCGAACCGAATGCTTCTCCTCGCCCAAGCCCAATCTCTTTCAATATTTGTTTATAATATGACTAAAGTTGTGTGTCTCTCTTTTATTTAGAATCAACGCTTTGCTATCATTAATTTTTCTCTCAACCATATCGAGACTCAATTACTATGTGCCAAAAATATTTTACTTATTAGCCAATGAAACTTGACCAAAATTTATTGCTGACCGCAGACAAACATAAATAAATAAATATATATAGAAAATTTACTATTTTTATTTGAAGCCTAAACTTTTGACATTTAATAAGGCACGCCCACGAACACGCCCCGCCCTCGACCACTGACCGCTGACCTCTGTCAATAATAAAATGCTTGATAAATGCTTAGACAATGTAGGAAATATTTTACATGCGAATTAACTCAATAAATTTGATGCCAAAGATTTGCCAAACTGAATAAGAAAAAGGCGAGAAAATGCGAGAAAATAAAGAAAATAAACGTTGGGCAAACAGAGAAACTTTGATTGCGAAACACATTTGTGATTTATTTGAGCGCACATTTAACAAATTGCCACAAAAATATACCCTACACATATATACTTATTCTTATTTATTTATGCGACGGGGCTACTTAAGCCATTAAGCAAAGCCACCAAACCCCATTAAGATGCTTTGCGCAAATAACTTGATTAAAAAACCGCAAAAACCTATCGAGGGCCCAGTGCGTTGACCACAAACACATCCGTACAGTGGGCCAAAGTGGGGGGAAAAGGGTTGCTGTTACAGTGGCCCACATGTTATGGCCTCCGCAATCCGATTCAATGTGTAATTTAACACGAAATGGGAAACGATTGTGTGTGTGTGTTTTCATGTCCCTAGAACAGATGAAGGCAGTTCCTGACCAGTGCTGAACCACACCGGTGGGCGTTTCATGCTCTTGATTTAACTTGTGGACGTGGTGCTTGGGTTTCAGTGTGTGTGTGTTTGTGGCGTGTTACAGTCGAACGTTATCAGCAGGTCTATTGCCGGGGATTATAATACCAAAATATTGTAATCCTTTTGGATTTGCCTTAGTGGCAATATCCTTTAACTCAAAATTTATTCTGTAATTTGTGTTCGGGGAGTGATGGAAACAGTCGAATACAAAAAATTATAGAAATCATCATTTAATTATGATATTTAAATGAAATTAATGTTTAGTTTTAAATTTAAGATTAAAATGTTTCATTTATAGCTAAACACCTGAAAACACCTAAACACCACCATAAAGTATACGAGACGGGTTGCCATTAATCAAGAAAAATAAATACAAATTAAAGTTTGTTATCAAAATATATAGAAGTTTTTTGTGTATCAAAATATATTCAAATTTAAAATAATATATTACAGGAGCCACCCCTGGACGAGAGTATACACACATCACATCACAGCAACATTGAATTTCTTCCTTTTTTGATTTTTTCTAGACGGGAATATATGATATTTCCCCAACATCAAATGGCCACCCGAGGAGGACTTGGTGTGTGATTTCAATTGATCTTTTGCCTAAAATAATAATAATTATTAGCTCGTAAATAATTATTATTATTATTACCGACAAAATCCGTGAGAGTATCGAGAGACCAAAGGCTTCCTTCATATCCCTCCGCGCCGAGGGATAATGGGAGATATAGACACTAGTCTAATAGTTTAGAGTATATTGATAGGACGACGCAGTGTATTAGTATTATATATATCTGTTAGTTGCGAGTGTTTCTACAGTGTAATTCCTTGTTGAACCTGTTTGTGTGATTTAGTTTTTTCCGATGAATTCCATTAGTTCCTGCACGATCTGTTGACACCAGTTGCAGTCGGTGAACTATTATAAACTTATTTTATTCTAATTTTTATTTACTTACAGCAGTATTACATTTATTTTTATTATATATATTATATTTATATTTTTTTTAAATATTTTTTTTTTATTTTTGAACACTTACTACTTTTAAATTTTAATAAAAAGGATTAAAATTTATAAAAGGTTTAAACTTTTTCCCTTAGAATATTTATTTTTAAATTTTGAATATTTCTAAAAAAAAAGAAAAGAAAATTGAATTTAGAATTTTGAATTGCTCTTTCTCCGATGAACTGCTGAAATAAACTGAATATCTGAAGGAAAGTCTGAAGGAATTCTCGACTAGCAGATACTCTACGTTTGTAAATCTCCTGATTTCCCTTTTATATTCTCCTAGCGAATTTTTTATTGTCCATTTGTCCGTCTGTCCGTCTGTTTATATGCAAAATAGTCTCGCAGTCTTTGAGTTAAGTGAATGAGATTTGTTGCGCAGTTTGTTTTTTGATGCAGGCAGTACATATATCGGAATCGGACGGATTGGACATCTTCATCATATAGCTCCCATAGGAACAATCCACTTTGCAAGAGTATATAATATTCGGTGTGCTGAGGAAATTCTTTCTTCACTAGTTGAAATAATATGTTGTTTACTATATCATCTAGCTGCCACAGAAATAATCGACTTTGCTATTGTATATAATCTTCGGATCGAAGAAGATAGCCTTTCTTTACTAGTTTTTCAATCATTTAAAATTTATTTTGTGGAGTTGGAATTTGACTTGGCCATATGAAATTGCTAGACTTCTCGAGTGGAGCTCGGCGCCTCTTAGCCTATAAATCGTATTTATGTAAGTAATATATATAATACTCAGCATTTTAGTGTGTAAGTCTCAGCAGAAAGAACCCACTTTTTATGCAGACCTTTTCGATTAAAATGAGTGCATACTATGCAGCGCATATGATTCACACATATTTGCAGTGACTGGGTAAAGAGAAGCAGAGCGGGTCAGGGCAGGGGAAGGCAAAGCAGACACTGACAGACCAGAGTGTGTGTGGGGCACGTAACTTTACAATGGTAAAAACTTTTTGCATTTTATGCGCTGTGTAGCGCTTCGCCGCCTTCTCCTCCCTGGCTCCCCCTGATTGTCTCCAAGCGGTGCATAAAATGTTTGTAAGTGACGTTGAAATTGAGACACTTGTCGCTTAATTGTTTTTCGAGTTCTGCAGCAACCAAAAGAAGACAAATTTATACTTTTTACACGAGAAAAAAACAAACACAAAAAATAAATTAAGCGAATATGTTGGCCTGGGTACTTGATAGTTCTCATCTTCCTCGTTCCCTGTCGCCCCCCTCTTTGGTATTTTTTTGTTGCCAGTTGAGAAATGGCACTTGGCAGAACGTTCTACCACGTTTGCATGCCAGCTTCCCTCTCTCTCTCTCACTTTCTGGTCGAGGCAGTGCGCCCATCAATGGGTGTGGCTGTAGATTATTATAAGCAATTATTAAGCGATTTGCGCAGTGAATTAAGTGCTCTCAACTCTCGAATCTCTCTGTCGAGGGCGGCAGTGACAGCGTCGGGAGCGTGGTTCTCTACATTAATTAAACATGTAAATTTAACTATGAAGTGGAAATTAGCAACTTGCTTGCATAATGCACATAATAATTGTGAGAATTACTTGGTTTTTTTTTTCATTTAATAAATATAATACGCAAAATGTTTAGGGCATTGTAATACTTTCTTCTAAACGTCTGTTAAAAATTAGTAAATGGAGTTTAAAAGTTTTGTTCCAGCTTCCATTTAGGTATGTTATGAAAAAAAAGTATTGCCTACTTTTAGGAGCGTAGCTAGAGAGTGCAAATATATAAAAGACTTTTCTTTTAAACAGCCCTTTATATAAATTATTGATCAACAGCATCAGCTGAGTCGATCTTGTCCTATTTTTATGTCTGTCTGAACCCTTGTTCCTAAAACGCCATAAAAGAGACTGCTATTCCCACCAGCCACTTCTTCTCCTTAATTTAAAAATGAGTCTAATAGGGCTGCTCAGGTTCGTAATATTATTAATCGGAGCTTTTTGTAAGGCTATATAGCTCAATTTTTATTGGTAATTCAAAATGTTGGGTTTCACACATCTTTGACAATTCTTCAATAGAAACCGCTCAGCTTGTAAGCTATTTAAGTTTGAACATAGGGTATTAGAGCTATAAGCTATTTAAATTATTTGTTTGAAGAACTGATAACACAGCAAGAGTTATTTATGGGGCTGCATTACAAGTAATTTATCTGAGTATTTCATTTGAATGCGACAACAGTTTTCCAAATTGAAGTTTATGCTGCATTCAAAATTGCCTATCATTCACTCTATGTTGTCTGACTGTGCGTGTGTGTGTGTTTGTGTGTGTGTGTGAGCTGTGTTGTATAATTTAATACAACCATAATTAACACTAAATTCCCCAAATGGCAACAGACAACTGTCAACTGCAAAATCATTTGTGGTCTGTCCGAGAGTCACAGATATTCGCAGAGAGTGGGGGAGAGAGAGAGAGAGAGAGATTCAGAGAAAGATACAGTGGAGTGACAGCTTCGGCTGGCTGTTGTCCTTAGTCCTTGTCTTGTTGCAGGACTCACTTACATGGCAGGCTCCAACTGATTTTTCTCTTCTTTCTCCTGCCGCACGCAACTGCGATTGCTGTTGCTGCTGACTTATGTGATGCGCCGTACACCAAATTATAAAATGTTTGCTCAAGCCACATATTACACAATTTCACAAAATTGTCATCCTCGGACAGCACATGGTCAATGCCGTTGGCATTTCCTTGTCCCCAAAATGCCTTGCGGTAGAGAGAGCGAAAAGTGATTGCAACGCATCAGTTTTCTTCACTTCTGTCACAATGAAATTAGTCGAAAGGAATATCTGGGTCACATATTGCAGATACACTCAACAGGACATTCAACCCCAGAAAACATTTCAAATGAGTTTCACTGTGGTTCAGAAGGCTCAGAGTATTACAATAAAGACAATTTCGATTATATTTTTTACTTGTTTCAGAGATAAATCAAAGTATTTAAAGTAGACGATTTTTCGCTCGACAAAAGGAACCATTTTTTGCTTTACTGTTTACATTTTCCCCGAAAAAATTGAAGTTTTATTTATAAATATTAAAAAATTAATCATCGAACAATTTACAATTTAACAATTGTGCACCGTAATGATCAATTTCGAGTGCAGTCATCGTAGCTTTTGTTTACAGCAATCACAAACGAATTCCTTCGAATCCTTCGGCTCCTTTGAGTCCTGTTACTGCTGTTACTGTGCTTGCTGCTGATTTCTGCAACCCATTTTCGAGACGATATGAATCTTGATGACTTAACCGGTTGCTGCTGCTGCTACTGTCTATTTGCGGTTATGCAACTTAAACTCGATTTGTGTGTGTGCTGACACACACACACACACTCACACATAGAGCAATTGGGAAACTGTGTTATCCCCCTTTCCTTACTTCGTTTAGCCCACTAAAATACTCTGTTATAATATTATTGATTTAGGAAACGTAAGCTATCAGATTTCCCGACTGCCTCCGCCCTCAATGATATTATGCAATGCACATTTATAATTTTAATTGGGACTACATCTTGTTTACTAGTGTAAGTGCAGTGTATCTAAGAATACGTTGTAAGCATCTACAAAAGATTTCTTATTATTGAAATGCCAAAGACAAGCGTTAGGTTTGCATAAATAAGTCAGCCTTCAGACGTTCAGTTCAGAGATTCATTAATTATATTCAACGTTTTGTATCTTAAATTATTTACACTCAAGTGAGCGCTAAAAACTAAAGAAATTTGTTTAAATTTTTTACCTTTAAATAGGAATAAATAGAATAAAAAAACTGATAGAAATCCTAAATGAAAATATATTTTTTTTAAGCCTTTTTATGCCCTAGAAACTAACTTGCCAATGCCTGCTGTAATCTTAACAAATAACTATGTTGCTCTGCCGTTATCAGGTCCTTTCTCGGGTTGTTTTCTTAATGAAAACTTTTCAATATGCAACGTTTTCACTCTTTCATAATTCCTTCTTTTTATTTGGTTTTTCTAGGACCACGTAGTTTATGGAGAAAAATATTTTCATTAAAGTTTTACGACAACAACAAGAACGCAACAAAGTGGACGTGGAAGCATTTTGTGACCCTTCAGCGGAGGTTCCTTAAGGAAAGGTGCAAAAATGAAGTGCACTAAGTGAACTCTGTGAATTGCCAGTGAAATTCTACTGATAATATTTGTGTATCCTTAAAAAAATGCAGTAAAATTCCCTAAAACTATCCTCAAGTATTTGTCAGCAATTGACGGCTCGTAAAACTGCTCTTCTTTCAATTGACTTTTACAGTTTTAAATCTTATTTTATCCTTTATGATTTTTTTAATTGATAATTGATAAGAAAATAATCTTGTAAGTAATATATAAAATAATTTATTCAAGAAAATTCTGTTCTGAATTACATCAATTCAATTTTACAACAGTGGAAACGCTCTTTAATTTAATGGCTATTCATTTAACAAATTGCTCACCCAAAAGATGACAAACCCTCTGCACTCTTTACCCCCTCTCTGCATTCAGACCACTCCAAAATTGCACCCCACCATCCTGCCAAAGTTTTCCACACTATTTTTCTGGCTCTGTCGTCTCTCGCTTGTTAACTGAAAGTAAACAGTACAAACACGGCTTTCAACAACTGTAACGTTTACCCCATGTTACCGATGTGAAATGTCCTGTACTGCATGACCGGACATGTTGTGGCTTCTCGGGCTACCACGCACATACACATAGGAGGAGAAAGAGAGAGACAGAGGAGAAGATAGTAGCTTGCTTGGCTTTCTATGTTTGTTCCATGTGAGTGAAAATGCATGTGTTCATATGGGAGGTTCCTTGCCGGGTTCGTTGGTTGCCGTTAGAGATGAGCGCGTGAGTGAATTCTTTTTCCCAACACGATCTCAATTTTTCCTTACCCTAAACACTAAAATTTTTCTTCAATCTTGCAACTGGCAATTTATTAATTTTATTTTATAAGATTGACATAATTTGAGCAATTATCAAAAACTTTATTTCAATTTTAAAATTCTTTTAGTGTTGTAATTCTACGATTTTTCGTCTTCCTAGAATTTAGTTAATTTATCGAGAATTAATGTTTGCATGACATTCTTGAGCACATCTTTTGCTTCACACTCACGACTTTTTCCTGAGCCTTCAACTCACTCGCACGCCCATTTCTAGCTGCCATCGTCGCTCTCCTACACTCTGACAGCGCTGCTTAATTGTTGAAATGCATTTGAATTTGTTTGGGTACTGTTGAGTTGCTAGTTGTAGTCAGGGGGCCATTTAATTACAACTCTGGAACAGGTCTGAAATTTCAGAACTGTTCTTCAAAAGGGGGTCAAGTGTAGTCACAGAAGGTGAATACAATTTGCGGCTTTTCAATCAAGCAAATTGCAATTGTCTTTGCCAAGGGCGGATAACCCTAAAATAATAATAGTAATTCAATGTGCGTAATACTAAAGAGATGTTAGCCAATACCATATTTTCAGTAAATATTTCTCTCACGAATTAAAAACTGGTTAGAAATGGGAATTGCAATATTTTTCTAAACATTCTGTCCGTCTTTTCGGCTGTCTAGTACGTGAACTCTTTTCTACCTTCCGAAAACTGTTTTATATACAGTCCACCAAGACCCGATCTAAAATCTAAATCTCAGGATCACCCGATTTCCAAGTGTATTCATGTATTTACTTTGTATGTAAGTGTATAGGTTTTTTATGCGGGTTGGGCTAGGAAGCCACAGCATGAACGGTTTAATCAACAAAAATAAAAATAAATTCAAGTTTAATATAAAAATATGAGTTTTTATTTTATCAAAATATATTCAAGCTTATAAAAATATAAAACTGGAGCCTCCCCTGGACGAGAGTATACTTCGTTGAGCATCACAGCAACATTGAAAATCTTCTTTTTTTCTAGACGAGAATAGACTACATCAAATGGCCACCCGAGAAAGACTTGTGTATGATTTCAATGATCTTTTGCCTATGATAGTAATAATTATTAACTCGTAAATAAAGATATTATTATTACCTACAAAATCCGTGAGAGTATCGAGAGCCCCCTCCGCACCGAGGGATAATGGAAGATATAGCCACCAATGTAATTGTTTAGAGTATATTGATAGGACGACGCAGTGTATTAGTATTATATCTGTTAGTTGCGAGTATTTCCACAGTGTAATTTCTTGTTGAACCTGTTTGTGTGATTTAGTTTTTTCCAAAGAATTCCATTAGTTCCTGGACGATCTGTTGACACCAGTTGCTGTCGGTGTACTTATAATTATTATAAATTTATTTTATTCTAATTTTTATTCACTCATTCAGTTTTACATTTCTCCAAACATTTTACTTTTATATTTTTTTCTTTTCTGATAGCTCTTTCTCCGATAAACTCCCGAAATAAACTGAATATCTAAACGAAAGTCGACAGGTAGAAGGGATTGGGAAAGGGTTGAAATATTCATGGCCAACTGTGTGTAAAATAAACTTATGAGAATTCTCGACTATCAGATACTCTACGTTTGAGTATGCTTATAGAATTCTTAGTAAAAATATATAAAATTAAATAAATATATATGAATATATGAAGGAAAATAAATAAATAAGAAAAATTATATTAACAAACCAAACTTATAGTCAAAAGATTCTCTCGTATCTCTGGGAGTATTTTTTGGGTATGGATTTTAATACCTTTTTCTTGGTCTTCAATTTCTTAAAGGTAGTTTCCACTGCCAAGCCATCTTTCCGCGACATCTTTCATGTGGCGGAAGTTCTGCCAATCGTTCCAGCTGAACCATGAAATTCATAAATTAGACTTTGAGGCAGTGCCTCATCCTCTTTCCATATATTTTGCTCTCAGTTTGTCAGTTCACCAAAAATTTCACATTGAAGCGAGGCAAAAAAATATATTTATTCTTTTGGGTTATACAAAAAATCAAATATGTTTTGGCACATTTCTGAACGATTATCAAAAACGTGCACCATATGAGAATATGTAGGACACATTTCTATGTCTTTCTGAGTTTTTTTTTGGTATTATTTACATCAATAAATTCAATAATTTATGAGCGAAAATTTCTGGCAATTTCTGCGATAACAGCTGCTAACAAATGTTCGTATTTAAAAATAAAATGCTTTAAAAACATAAAAATAATTGAAACAAGCACCTCTCCATGCGCCCCGACGAATGACAAGGCAAACTGTATTATCACCTCGAATATGTGTGATAAACTCCCGAGGAGTCCTGACATAAAGCACAACGCATTCACATACACGAAAGGGACACAAAAAACACACACAGATAACATTAAAAACGAAGACTGGTAAGTAAATGGCATATGGTAGTCGACAGCAGGGGAGCTGCCCGTATTCAAAACCCAGGACCCAAACCCAGCCCCAACCCTTTACCAGACCCCACCAGACTCAAACAAAAGCCAATGGCAATTAAGTTATCAGCGTGTTCCATACAGAGCATGAGGAGCAGTCAAAAGCAGAGTAAACATAGTGAGAAAGAGAGACAAATAAATAAATTACATTTAGATGGCGAAGAAAGGGGAAGCCCCAGACTCCCTAGTGCTTAACTAGGATATTGATAAAATCCTAGTTAAAAACAAAACAAAAAAAAGTGTATCAAAATGTTCGTTCGCTATAATTCAAATTTAATAGAAATGCACGGCCAATTCTCAGATAAATGTTCTACCAAATTATTAGATCTAAAAATGTGATTATTGATGATTAAATTAGGATTTAATTTTACATTTTTTGGCTTCTTTTTTTACAGAGCTTAGTCAGAATATCTTCTTAATAAAAGTATATAAAAATGATGGCACCTCTACATTAAATTCCAAAATAAATGCTAATAAATTAAAAAGAAATAAAAGTCTATTTATTGATTCCCTTCGGTCCGAGTCAATTATTTTATCCGTTTCACCTCCTGATGTGGAGATAGTTGCCGTTAAGGTTTCGTTTTCATCCTTAACGTGCTCTTATATCCCTCCGTGTTCTAATATTTCTATTTATATGCAGCATTTAAGCCGTATTAAATATATATCAACACTCATACGTGATACAGATATGTTTGTCGTTTTAGGCGATTTCAATTTGCCTAATATCCAGTGTTCTCTCTTTAGGAAATCTAATTATCTTGTGCCTTCTGCATAACATGACTTTTCAGATTCCTTGTATGACCTTTCGTTTTTTCAAATAAACTCGATTCCTAATAATCTTGACAGAATGATTTTCTTTTGTCAACGATTGCACTTCTACCAGTGTGTCAAGATCTTGTCCTTTAGTATTTCCTGAAGACTCCTTTCATCCTACCGTAGAAGTTTCTCTATCAATTGCCACGTCGACTAAACCAATATCTAAGCCTATTAGGAAAACCCGCCGTTGTTTTCGCAAGGGAAATTTTCCTTCCTTAATCAACTTCTTTCCTCAGCTAATTGGTCTACTCTATACAATTCGGTTGATATAAATTTTGCTCTAACCCACTTCTATGACACTATTAACTCACTTCTTGATATCTGCATTCCAAGTAGTGTTATATTGCCTGTTTCATCTAAGCCTCCCTGGTTTACACGTCGACTTTCAAATTTAAAAAATATTAAAACTAAACTATTTAAAAAATTTAAACTGTCTGGATCTAATATTGATTTTTCTAAATATTCTATTGCTAAATCTAACTTCCTTCTCCTTAACTCTCAATGCTATAATGAGTATCTTATGCGCTGCAGGAATCAGTTTGAGCGGGATCCTAAACTGTTTTATAAATTTGTAAATTCTAAGCGTAACAGCTCGTCTATGCCTCCTACATTTTTCTGAAGAATAAGGGATCCAAGGACGACTTTACTAGTGCTAACCTTTTTGCAAATTTCTTTCAATCACTTACACTTCTTCCATTAACAATATCGCTTACCCTTATCCTTATCCTATTTCTTCCTCTAACTCTTTATTTTCTCCTATCATTACTGATAACGATCTAGTTACAGCAATGAAAACTTTAAAATCTTCATATTCTCCTGGGCCCGACAATATCCCAAGTTGCGTACTCAGAGAATGCTGGAGCTCTTTACAACTTCCCCTACTCAAACTTTTTAACTTATCTCTTGATTCCGCTGTTTTTCCATGTCTTTGGAAGGAATCATATATTGTCCCAATTCACAAAAAGGGAGCTAAATCCGATATATCGAATTACAGATGAATTGCAAAGTTGTCTGCAATCCCAAAATTATTCGAAAAATTTTAATATCAACTTTGCAGCACCTCTGTAAGTCGATAATTTCCCCTTTGCAACTTGCCGGCTTTAGAATCGGTGTACCACGACTAATCTGCTTGAATTCACATCATTGGGGAATGATGCATTCCTTAGTAGAATGCAAAAAGATGTCATATATACTGATTTCAGTAAAGCATTTGACTTGGATTCCCCCCACACTTCTGACTTGGATTTCCTCTTATTTAAAAAACAGAACCCAAAGAGTTCTGTTGAGATCCGAAATTTCTAAACCCGTATTTGTTACTTCGGGTGTGCCGCAAGGTAGTCATCTTGGTCCATTATTTTTCACATTATTTATTAATGACCTGCCATCTATTTTGTCCCACTCACGCATCCATATGTATGCTGATGATGTCAAACTTATTCTTTCTTACAACGAAGCTTCTAACTATATTTGTCTGCAACCTGACTGTAACTCCATGCATCTTTGGTGTCAGGCTAATAAGTTGCATTTAAATATTTCTAAATGCTTGATTATGTCTTTTAGTCGAATTGCTCCACGCTTGATAATGTTCGCTTATATCTCCTCTATAACTAACAAAGCCAAGGGTGTTCTTGGATTCATTAAACGTTGGTCCAAGGAGTTTAATGATCCCTTTGTTACCAAAATCCTTTATACTTCTCTAGTTCGCCCCATACTAGAATATTATTCATGTGTTTGGAGTCCTCAATATGGAATCCATCAAGTTCGTATTGAATCCATTCAGAAGCAATTCCTCCTCTTTGCCCTTCGTGGCTTAAACTGGGATCCCGATCGCCGTCTTCCACCGTACTCTGATAGGCTCATACTCATTGATCTCCCTTCATTAACTAACCGTATAACTATTCTTGGTATTATTTGTCTTCATAAATTAATTATCTGTAACATTAGCTCTCCCTTTCTATTATCTCGTCTTAACTTTCATGTTCCTCGTAGACAAACAAGAAATTATTATCCCTTATTTTTATCTAATTGCACAACTGATTATGCGTTGCACAATCGATTCCGTATGCTGAGCTCCAATTACAACGAATTTTATCACGTTATCTCTTTAGAACTCTCTCTCTTACACCTAAAATCTGCTCTTCTGTTCTATCTTCGGGAGAACCCCAATCAATGATTGGTTGACGTGGTTGCTGCCTTGGCAACACTGCTTCTTTTTGGTTGGTGTTTTCCTGAATTGTCCTTATCTTGCTTTATTACTCTCTTTCTTTCTATCCTTTTGTCTATTCTGGTCTATTTTCATTCTATTTTCAACAATCTTTATATTTCTTTTTCGCCTTTTTTCCTGGTCTGATTGGGTTTTTTGCCTGGGTTTTCCCCAATCCTGTGTGCAACAAATGTTGGACCATAAAAATTGTTTTTTTTTTAATATCCCAGAAGGCTTAAATGTAATTCAATATTAATCTTACATATAAATTTTAATTTATTTAATTTATAAATTTTAATTTAATTTATATAATAATTATATTTATCTATTGTAATCCTTTAATCGACTGCAATTAGTCGATTTATTATTTAATAAATAAATTTAAAAAAAAGTAAAATGGGCATTTTAAAATTTAAAATAAATATTCAGACCTGTTGGATGGTAGCAATGAATATACTCAATTGGCTTTCCTACATTTCAATTGCATTTTAACTGAGAGTCCTAAAAATCAGGGAATGTTGGAAAAGTTTTTTAAATCTTTTTATTTTAGAATTTCTGAAATTTTTAAGTGATAGTTCGCTTGTGAAAATAAAATAGTATCATCCATTTGCTCATCTCATGACATTTTCGTTTATTTATAAATTCAATTTTATATCAATATATGTACGTATTCCTTAGATAGATTACTAAATAGAATCGTCTAAAAATTCTGAAATTAATAGGTTTAATTAGGTTTTGCAGGCTACTCCCAGCTAAGATTGGCTTCATTGGCCTTCATAGACCCCTGCTGACGTCCGATGGTATGGGATGACGGGGGGACGGGGTGGATTGAGAAAAGTTTATATGGTAGGGTTAATAATTTACTGAGATGGGTTTCCCAAGAACACATATTCTTCTAGTCTCAAGTTAGTCTTCTTGTGAAAGATAGTCTCACAAGAGATGTTGTACAACTCTCTTTTTCATCCGTGTGCAGGCAGCTGCATCAGAGATCGTGATGGAAAATTGCCATCCCTTCAGCCTTGTCTGGCAATGGTATAGGCCTTCCTTAAGCCTCGTATCATCTCGCTAATCTTCTTCTTATTGGATATAAGATAAAGTCTCCGTGTCCGTGTGGTGCTACAATTTGCTGCGGAATTTCACCGCTTCTCAGCTGACTCTCTGGAAAGCGATAGATAAAAACTTTTAAGATTTTTCATTCCAGCCCAAATTTTACACCAGAATGAAATTCAAGCTAGCTGTGTGATTCCTGATTTTCAAATAATTTAAATCTACTACTCATAGTATTGTAAATTCCAGTTGGAGACCAATTAAACAAGAAATCGGATTGCAATTTCAGCCGCAATTACCTGAGGTCACTGAATGGCGTTGAAACTTTGGCTACAATTTGGAAGAATTATGGGTTAGCTTCAATAATATTGAGAAAATCAAACCAATTGAGGTGATGAAGAACTTAAATGTATTTTATATATCAAATAATGTTATCAAAGATTGGGCAGAGTGCGTATTGGGGTGCCGCCAAATCTCAGTGAAATAAGATTTACGGGAAATCCCCTGAATGAGAATATGGATCCGGTTGCCTTTCAGTCCGAGGCTATACGTCGCCTACTGGATGGTGAGCAAGTCATACGTTAACAGCCAGCTCTGAGTAAGTTCTTGTTCTTCTGTTTTGTTTTGTATTTGTTTCTCTGGTTCAAGGAAATAAAAGATGCAACCACAAATCTTTTATTGTGGTACACCTTGTTACTGCCTTTGCCTCCAACTGTCTATATGTCTTACTGATTATCTGTCTGCCTGTTTATCGATCTGATTATCTGTCTGTTTGTCTATTGATCTGATTATCTGTCTATCTGGATATATATCTGATTATTTGTCTGTCAGTCTGCCGACTATGTGTATGTCTGTCATTCTGTCCATGCAAATAAGACTCTCAGTCTCTCAAATATCTAAAACTTGGTATATACTCTACTCTTTACTGTAGTCAACCGCTATATCATATAGCTCTTAAAATATCATTTTAAAAACAAAAAGAGAATCTTTTCCAATAGTATTTTAAAGTAAAAAAGATCATACCCTATCAAATAGCTGAACAATCTCTCCAAGAAAATAATTATTCCACTCTGCAAGGATATGTAATATTCGGTGTATCCTTTATAGTTTCAAATATATATTAAATAGCTTTTTAATTGGCAGTAAGCCGCAAGCAAATATATTGATAATGCAAATGTCAGAGTCAGTAAAGTAAAAGTAAAATTAAACATTCGACTTAGTATTTTAATTAAATCTGTTGCAAACTGTGGAAAGGAATGCTTTTGGTTGAGTTAAATATTTATTCTGTTTCACACATTTCTGATGCGTGTTTTTCATTGAATTAATTTAGAAATTTAAGCAAAGCAAAATACCTATCTGACTAAATATTTGAAATGCAGACAATTTTTACATGCTTCTCTTCAAATAAATCAAGTCTTCTCTCTCTCATAGAGCTAAGAGGCTTAAATGCTGTCTAATCTTTGGTAGAATTCTAAAGCAGTTTATATTATATTTATTTTTTATACCAATTATTCTTTCTCCTATCTGGATAACTGCAAAATAAGTAAATAAGAAAATCTAATATTTTTTGGTTAATCTTAAAACTATTTTCAAACTAAAGTGAGTCAACTGCTTTTCGTCCTTTCTAATTTTTATGAATTCCAGCAACAACTAAAGAAGAATCTAAATCCCTTTTTTTCTATGGTTTTTTTTCTGTTACCTCCTAGCTGCCTTTACCTCTACCTGATTCTCATTTAGTTGGCAACTGAAGTCTGGGATTTTGCCTGCTCTTATCATAGTTGAGGTATAATTCACGCGTTTGGTTGCCAAGTGGTATTTAAAGCCTTTTATAGCCGCTTTTGCGTTTAACTGTCGTTTCGGCCACAATTGTATGTGGATTGCCCCTGCTCCTGTTTCAACTCCTGCCCCATTCAACTGGGGGCATAGCTATGGCTATTTCTACCAACTGGTCAACGGCGCACCGAACAAGCAACCAACATATTTAGAATATATGGCAACACTTTGGCAACAACGAAAAACAACACACAGAATAAAAAATAAAATAACAAGTGAGAATCTTAAAGTTGAGCAAATTCGACTAAGAAATACCCTGTGGCCGGGACCAACACTGAAATGTAAGCTGAAATATGGTTATATAGGCTGCTTCCCACGACTTATAGAAAGTAGTTTCTTCTAAGGCGATATAATGTCGGACTATGGACAGAAAACCGGAAAGACGCACAGGCACCCAGACAGGGCTAGAACCAATTAGGTTTTTATTTTGATGAAGAATATACTGCCGGCTTAGAGTCGTACAGATAGACGCATCAACGGATAGACGGACGGATGTACGAACAGACGGACTGAAGGACGGACAGGTGGACGAGCAGACGGACTACCCAATAGACAAGCAAAACAAAAAAAAAAATTTAAAAAAAACATAAAAACAGAACGAACCAGAAGAAGAACCGAACAGAACACAAAACATTGTATTAAAAGACACTGCTAATTAAATAAGTTTTATTAAATAAATTAATTAATAAAATATTAATGATTAAAGTGCCAAAATAGTTAAAAGTTCTCGCCAAGCTTATAGTGTATCTTAGTCTCGTTCCATGGCCGTTAACCCAACACCTTTTTTTGGTACTCATATGAGAAATCAAAAAGTTTTTGTGAATTCTGTTCAAATATCTTATCGTATCTTTAAGATACTTTAAGCCCAAGATACAGACACGAGCACACATCTTGTGCCTGTCAAAGGAGCATAAATCTATTCCAAAGACTTTACGAAAAATCCAGACAAATGCTAGACATTACAAAAAGATTTCGGCCGCATGATGCATGGGCCTCAACTGAGCGCGTGTGTGTTAGTGTCCCTCTCGCACTCATGCTCTCTGTTAGCCAAATAAAACCAACACACACACACATGCAAAACAATTAAACCCTGATTAATAGTTGCAGGCAGACAGAACTCACATTTCTCGCTACCTTTCGCCAAGTCCCAGAATTCTCTCCTGGGCTGAAATTCAATTTCAATTTCCATGCCTGTGGCTGATTGATCTCGTGGGAAATTTTGCACAGTTGCTGCAACAGCCAACAAAACAGCAACAGAAACAGCAACAGAAACAGCAACAGCAACAGAAACAGCAACAACTTTGCTCTCTACCACCAACAAATAAGTAAAATAAAACTCATGTTCTCTTTTTTTGTTCCTGTTCTCCCTCTTGCTTCCCCTTTCCCCTGCACAGTGATTATTTTCCAGCTGTATATTCTTTGAAAACTCGTCCTCGCACGAAAATTAATTTAATGTGAGTTACACTTTAGTGCTTTGGGTTAATTTGATTAGATTATTGTTAATATCCTTTGGGATGCTCTCTCCTTCGCCCCCTTACCAACTGTCTCTGTGAGTGTGCGAGAGTGTGTGTATATTATATAAATTTATGTGTCCTTCTGTCCCTCTTTAATAGCCCGAAAAGCAGTTCGAAAGTTTTGGGTATAAAAATGATGCATTGCTTTTCTTATTACTTGGAAATTGTTTCTTGGGCCCCATCTGAGATAAAATGACAAATATTTCAAACAATTGGCATTGTGGTATTAATTTAAACTAGTAAACAAAATAAAAACTTGTTAAAATTATAAAATATAATAATATAACAGGCCTTACTACTTCCATTGGAGATCTCAACTAATTAATAAATAAAACTAGTAAAGGAAAGCTCTTTCTTTGTAAATTTAGTTTCCATGGGGGACATTTGATATAGTAGTCCGATCTGAAAAATTTTAAATTAAATTTTCAAAAAGTCAAAAACAAATTTAATATTTCAAATAAAATGCAGACCCAATCGCAAATCCAAGGCTCAGGGTCACCTGGAGGCGATTTGCGTATTATACCCAAATCCTTGCATAATAATTAATAAGTCAACCCCAAAGAGTGATAAATGTGCTTTGTGTTTCTTCCTAACTTCTAAATTTATTTTAACTTCGAAAATTTGTTGAACCTAAGGTCGAGCCAAACATAACCATACGAAGAATTTAAATAGGCATATTCTCAACAGTAATTTCCAACTCTTCTTTCCTTCGACATCCAACGTTTCCGATATATTTCGATATCTTCGTTTCCACAACGAAAAAGCACTGAATACAATCATCGTCTCAACAAATATTCAAGAAGCTGATTAAGTAATATTCTGCGAACTCGCAGTCATCCTGGCTAGAGTCCAGTTCATATCCTGTCCAGATAACAGCGTAATTGTCATTGAGGAAAGGGGATCCAATGTATGTGTAACTTTTCCCCTCATACGTCAAAATATAAAAAGTAAAAAAAACACAACGGTTAAATTGTTTTTGGTTTTTAAATTTTTTTTGTTTTTTTTTTTTTTTTGGTTAATTGAATGTTTAACAGAATTGTAAGACTCAAGAGAAACGAAATACAGCCACAGCATACTTTAATTATTGCGAAAGCTTGAAACACTTTCCAGACCAATATTTCTTTAGATTCTATTAAAGAGCTCAGAGAATTAGAAACTGAGCCTCAGTCTATTAAGGTTATGGTACCAACATTTCAACACCTTCAAAATGTAAAAATTAATTTAAAAATTATTAAGAGAACGTACCAGAACCAAAAAATTTATTCGATACAGAACCCGTTCTGTTTGGAAAGAAGAACAGGAACCAACGAATAAGATTCGGTAGAAATTAAATTTATTTTTTTTACCTAGACTCAGACAAGAGTTATTAAAGGACTTCCTCTAAACAAAACGGACCAATTAATTGACATTAATTAAAAATTATGCACTTATCCAATTCGAGTGGAGAGGGTTACGAGTATTACTAATTACGAGTCATTGAGTTACATTATGGGTGTGGTGGGTCCTCGGCTTTTTTAATACGCCTTCAGTCGGGCTTAAGCTTTAATATGATTAATATAATTATGTGGTAGTACAAGAGAAGGCAGAGAGAGAGAGAGAGTATCTTTAGTCTTCGTCGTCGGCTTGTCTGCATACAAATTAAAGCTTAATTTATAAGTGGGCGTGTTTCGTTGAGCTCGCAGGACTCTTTAAAATTAGTTTAATGGCAAAATTTAGGCTTCTTTTTTATGTTGACAGCTTTTAGACTTTGCTTTTATTAAGTTCTTTTCTCACCAATATGAAAACTTAAGTTGAAACTTGTTAAGTTGACAGCGAGCAGATGGAATATGGAAAACTTTTCCCATGCGACTAATTCTCCACAAGTCAATTGAAATTTACACATGCACCCCTGAACCATCCCCACTCCCTCCCTCAAAGCTTGTTTATCTGCAAAAATATTTGTATATTGTGTCTATTATGCTGAATTTACACACCCTCCCTAATACCCTTCAGAGAGGGAGCTTGTAGTTGCCCTATAATAATTTACAAAGCATTTTACGCTTCGCTTCGCCTGCCATCTGCATTAGCCGCAAAGTCAGTTTTTAAAAAGTCCTGGTGGGGGTTGTGTTTTGGTTAGGGGTCGGAGCAAGTAATGTATGTATTAATGTTATGTAAATATGGGGGGAAAAAAAGTATTAAATAAGCGTCCTTGATCTATGACCCATGGTGCCAGAATATTTAGAATTCAGGTAGGATTTGAGCATTTTTTTTTGTTTGTTTTTTATTGATTTGACTAATGGCCAATTCAGATGAACAACATTTTTGGTATTCTTCTTAAATCTGATGTCAAGTTTCTGGCAAAAGGAAGTTATTTATTTGCACCCTTCCAATTAAAAAAGTAATAGAAAACTATTGGTAATTATATTAATTAAAAATGGCTTAAAAATAGACCCAATAATAGCCTTTCCTTGCTAGTTTGACTTATAGAAAAGAGAAAGACATCTGATATTTTACTTAATTTAAGAATGAATGAGCCAGAGAAATATACAATAAAATTAAACTAAGTCTTGGAGTAAGACAAGACTAATTTCTTTTACAATCTCTGAGTTCTTAATATAAAATTATAAAGGTATTAAAATTTTTGTCTGGAAAGTGTTTCAAACTTTCACAATAATTCAAGTAGGCTGTGGCTCCATTTCGTGTTTCTTCAGTCTTGCAATACTTTGAACCATTCAGTTGAACAAATTGCTTCGTACATACAACATCAACAGAAACAAAATTCAGAAAAAAATTTAAAAACCTCAAAAAAAAAACACAAGTTTGCGCTTCAAAACTATTTCGATAAGACACAAAAAAAAAAACTAATCTAATTTTGTTACTTGATCTGATTTAAAACACAACTAAAAACCCGTTAGATTTAAGCATAATGTGATGATTTTATATTTTTTTTTATATTTTCCCTCGAATACGAACAATACACATACAATGGATACCCTTATTTATTTACCCGGACGGATATACTATATAGCTAATAGCTTGAAAAACTCGGATAGTAAGTAAAGGATATTTCCCCATGGGATAAAGCTCAAGCTTTTTGCTTTTCCTCAGGGACTACTATGATGAGCTGGACAGGATAAGAACTGGACTCTGGACAGGATGACTGAGAGTATACAGCTTATTATTTATTCAGTTTCTTCTTGATACTTGGAATATTTGTTGAGACGATTATTGTATTCACCCCAGAATACTTTGATTATTGTGAAAGTTTGAAACACTTTCCAGACTAAAATTTTAATACCTTTAAGATTCTATTAAAGAGCTCAGACAATTTGAAATTGAGCCTCTGCCAACTAAGGTTATGGTACCAACATTTCAATACATTATCGGCAAAGTCAGTTTTTAAAGAGTCCTGGCGGGGTGTGTTTTGGTTAGGGGCCGGAGCAACTAATGTCTGCATTATCTAAATATGAGGAAAAAAAATATTAAATAAGTTCCTTGATCTATGACCCATGGTGCCAGAATATTCAGAATTCAGGTAGGATTTGAGCATGATTTTTTTTTCTTGTTTGTTTTTTATTCATTTGACTAATCGACAATTCTGATGAACAACATTTTTGGTATTCTTCTTAAATCTGCTGTCAAATTTCTGGCAAAAGAAGTTATTTATTTGCACCCTTCCAATTAAAAAACAAATAAAAAACTATTGGTAATTATATTAATTAAGAATAGCTTAAAAATAGGCCCAATAATAGCCTTTAATATAATAGCCTTTAATAAAATAAAATTCAACTCAGTCTTGGAGTAAGTCAATTTTACAATCTTAGAAATTATAACTACATTTTAATGGATGAAATGTTGGTACTATAACCTTAGTAGGCTGAGGTTCAAAGGTATTAAAGGTATTGCAATTTTTGTCTGGAAAGTATTTCAAACTTTCACAATAATCCAACTAGGCTGTGGCTCCATTTCGTGTTTCCTTAGTCTTGCAATACTTTAAAGCATTCAGTTGAACAAATTGCTTCGTACACACAACATCAAAAGAAACAAAATTCAGAAAAAAATGTAAAAACCTAAAACAAAAGAAGTTTTTGCTTCATAACTATTTCGATAAAACAAAAAAAAAAATCAAATCTAATTTTGTTACTTGATCTAAACTAAAGCACAACAAACCCGTTAGATTTAAGCATAAAGTGATTTTTTTATATATATTTTTTTTTTATTTTTTCCCGCGAGTACGAACAATACACATAAAATGGATACCCTTATTTATATACCCGGATGGATCTACTATATTGCTAATAGCTTGAAAAACTCGGATAGTAAGTAAAGGCTATTTCCCCATAGAATAAAGCTCAAAGCTTTTGCTTTTCCTCAGGGACAACTATGATGAGCTGGACAGGATAAGAACTGGACTCTGGACAGGATGACAGAGTTTACAGCTTATTATTTATTCAGCTTCTTCATGATACTTGGAATATTTGTTGAGACGATTATTGTATTCACCGCTTCTTCGTTGTGGATGCGAAGATATCGAAATATATGGGAAACGTTGGATATCGAAGGAAGATGGATCTATTTTCGGAGCCATTTTCAGATGGGGGAATTAATGTTTCAGTTCTGTAATGAAAATATGTCTATTTAAATTTTTCATATGGTTATGTTTGGCTCTTTTTTGCTGCTTGAAAAAATTTTAGTTAAAATAAATTTCGAACTTAGAAGAAAATAATGTGTATTTATCACTCTTTGGTGGTTGGGATAGTAATTATTATTCAAGGATTTGGATCGCCTACGGATGACCCTGAGACTTGGATTTGAGATAGGGTCTTCGTTTTGTTTGAAGTATTTTATTGGTTTTCATATTTTATTATTCGTTATTAGACTGAAAATTATTTTCGTAAGCCAAAAGTCTTATAAATTAATTACTATAAAAATGAATGGAATGCGAAACGTGTTTCTCCTTGAAGGACTTTTGGTTAGTGATCTGATTTCAAAGATCCAAAAATGCCGAACCGTCCTTTTTCATTAGGTTTCCAGTTCGGGTTTATAGATTATAAGTAAATGAATTATTCTGTTATATGTAGGGGAATACAAAGATCAGCTTAGCCATGAATTTAATATCGGAAATTTTCCGAGGCAACACAAAAAGAATTGAGGGCTCATTGTACATTGCTTCGTACTATACAACACAACACTACACTCTCCAAAATGTGTCCTCCCCGTCTTGATTACAACTCTTACCGTACAGCTAGGCGAGCTTCAATGAAGTTCATTCACGGTGGAGATGAAGAGATTGACATGGAAGACTATGAGGAGGGCAATACAATAATTGGGCAAAAGAATCTCTTGCGGTGAGTTAATAAGTTGTAACCAAATCTTCAATTCTTCAATCTCTGCCAAAGCACACAGCTTCTTCTACTCGATTACTAGCAGTTTAAGGCAGCTCGTACCATTCAAGCTAATTTTCGTGATAAATAAGTCCATGCGGCGATTGTAATGCAACGAGCTTGGCGGCATTATATAACCAAGCGTAAAATGCTTACTGTGGCCCAGGAGATTACACATAGCTCAGTTCAAGTGGTATTCCATAGCAGCTCTACGAAAATTCAATCACTTTTCCGGGGTTTGTGCACCCGAAAATATATTAATAATATGCTGTATTTGAAGGAAATGCCGACAGGTATCATGGAGGATCTATTACACAGCATTGCCTACAAGCTGCACACATTGAAGAGAACTAGTCAGCTGCCAGGATACTTGACGATTCACGATTCACGATGAAGAGTAAGTGTTTGAGCAAAGAAATATCGGCTTGGAATAATACTTTGTTCAGGGTCTCCTCAAGTCCACGAATCGAACCGATTTGCGATTTACGATAAAATCGAACCGATTTGCGACTTACGATAAAATCTATATTCCTTTCTCTCTCCTTAGCACCCTTCTTAAAGTGAAAAATCTGTTGCGGCCAAAAAAATCCTGGAGACGCGACGTAGCGATTTCACGAAAGCCACTGCCTTCACTTGGGTACCATTTCCAGGGTTTGATCCTGTCAATACTTGCATGAGGGTCCAGCCGCCCAATGTCTCCAAGATCTATGAGCGTCGGGAATACGATGTGGCCAAGGCTTTCATGAGAGCCACACGAGAGCATATTCCTAGAACGAGTAAGTAAAAAGCTTGCAGTATCGAGTCTGTTGTTAACCCTTTCCGCTCTCAGCCAAATACGTTAAAAAGTCGAAGGGCTTGAGTGGAAATCAATTGTATTTCTGCAAGGATCTGATATGTAGCATGCAACGTTAGGAAGTTTTTAAAGAGAACAAACTGTCTATATCAGAGGATGTATTGGATAGAGATATGCATATGTATTTAATGGATCTAAAAGGATATTTGGAGGCATGTCACTATTTAGAGAACTGCAGCTGCAGCCATGATACACGGCTTGAAAGTCCTCTGACCTTGGCTGATATACAGAATATATTTTAATGTATTTGTTCTAAAAAAGGAGTAGGCGCTCTTTGCCTCCTTGCCTAATCAACATAAACACACATTAATGAGTTCAATCAATATTGGCAACAAATTAAATCTAACGATGTTTGCAGAAAATGGGGAAAAGAGGGCGGACCAAAATTGCTAACACTGGTAAATATTTACCAACTGACGCTAATGAATTCGACCATACAAATAAGTTGGCAACACTCTGATTCGATTCCAAAAAAGTCATGTCAAAATAATTTTCCCAATAGATTCAGGCAATGGCAGCTCAGCTTCAGGCAATGGCAAGCTCAGCGTAGTCGATTCGATTGCTTTGATTAAAGAGTTTTCCACAGCAAATTTTTTTGCTTTTTTTTGGGCTCACTTACTGATTTCTCTTATGTATTTTGCTCACAAGGAAAATATTTCGCAGGAAAATACTTGGCCAAGGAAACTTGTTTACACAAAGAATTTTTCCTATTGATAATGTGATTGCTATGTATCTGAGTCTAGAGTTAGAATCGGCATCGGAGTCGGAGTCTGAGGCTGAGTCCAAGTTTGAGTATGTATGTGTGCTGGTATTTACACATATGCTCCGATGTTGCAAGAGGAGCACGTTTGGGCTCCCCATTGTGGGCACACAAAAGTCAATAGCTCTCTTTTATTTTTTTCGTCCTTTTTTCATTGCCTTGGCAGTTATTTGGAGTGGTTCAGTTTCTACGAGTTAGCTACTTGTCGACAGTCTGGAATTTCATTGTTCAATTGATGTTTAGAGCAAGCTGACCAATGTTTATTTTTGGTTTAACAGCAGTTCAAATTTTCAGCCAAAACGTTTGTAAAATGCATTGCTATTCCCGATTTCATATGGAATATATATTTGTACGCACAGACTACTCCTGCTACTAGGATCAACTTCGATAAAGTGCAATTTATTTGTATCATTCATCTGAGATTAATTTTTGTATCATATAAGAAATACGTTCAAATTGAGCTTTTCAATCTGAAACTATGATTATGAAATTGACAATTCTTATTAGATTTCAATTCTTAGAGAGTTTTCAGGTAGAAATTTTGACTTTTCTATCTATTTTATGCAACACTTAATTTATCTCTTTTTCTGTAGATTGTCTGAGCAGCTTTAAAGAGAATCCGCAATTTTCCAGGCCAGTCAGAGTATGACTGCATATGACGAGCATATTAATTAAGCCAAGTAGGACAAGGCCCACCGAGCAAAAATAGAAAAAAATAGATGAAAATAACTTGCCAGTCATACAGGAAGCAAGGGTATAAAATAGAAACAGAATCAAGCCAAATATGCAAATAAATTTTGCCAGCGAAAGCCGTATGAAAAACAAGTCCAAGCAAAAGTTGCACATTAACTTCCGCAGCTCATTAAATCACTGTCAGAGCCAATTCGAAAGAGAAAGCCATGGAAAGAGAAAAGGATGGAAGGAGTATTGCCTACTACTACTACTACTATTATTACTATTACTAACGGAAAATACTTGTATATATAGAAATTTATGCGACGCCATCAGGACGACAGCACACACCCTCTCCGAGAGAGGAGAGCCGCCAGATAGACAGAAGCTGCTCAGAGTGGAGCTGCTTTGTGTGCGAAAACAAATTTAAAAATGAAACATTTGCCCCCATGTAAATTATGAGGGCTCCAGCTCAAAGAATACGTAAATTAGCAAAAATAAAAATATCAGTGCCTGGGCGCCAGAGCCAGAGGTCAAACTGGGTGAGAGCCAGAGAATTACAAAAAAAATTCTTGTCGGCTGCCGGCTTGAAGCAGACAACTAAACAACAACAAATGTCGACACATTTAATGAAAAGACCAGAATTTTTTTATTTGTTTTTTTTTTCTTTTTATATATTTTATAAGAATAAAATTTTTGATTAATGCTGTTGGCCTTGCTCAGGCTCAGGTTGAAGGTCAGGTTTTTATGGGGGGAGGCGCGACATGAGAGTTGGATGGGTGTAGCCTAACTAATTAGTGACCATTTTGTGGGCGTTGCTGTTTAATGAAATTTTAATAGGAGTTTAATTGAAATACTGGACGACCCTAAAATTATTTTGTGATGGCCAAATGATTTTAATAATTATAATTCATATTAATTATCACGCTATCGATTAATTATAGTTTAAGAGCGTCTCTTTTTTAGCTTGCTTAAGGCCAAAGTGCTGAGTGCTTCCTAGCGGTATTTGAGAAAGGAATTAGAAGCTCTCAATTTAATTTCAGTATAAAAATAAGATAAAAAACAGATTCAATTTATATTATATTTAATGCCGTATACTTCGCTCTTTATTTGTTAAAAATAAAATATTTTATCTTTGTTGTGTAGCTTTACTCTTATTTCGATCGATTTATAGCTAGAATATTCTATAGATATAATTTCATTAATATTAAGGTTTATTATCAAAAATCATATTTAAATCTATATAATTTATACTTCTAATTTATTAATTAATTAAGAAACTCAAGGACTAACATCATCATTAGGATCTAGCATAACTTTTTGTTCAGAAAACAGATTCCTTTTTTCTTTTTTGAATCCAACATTTAAAATGAAAAAGTATTTTTAGAATGAACTTAAAATAAATATTTATTTACCCCAAATATTTCATAAATTAAGTAATTTTTATAAGTGTATTTTTTCAGATCTCAGTGGTAGTAATGTTCATCCTTATTATTAATGCTTTAACTTACTTGTCTGTGCAATGAATTGTAGTTATATTCTATGCTTTAAGCGCTCGTCCTTGCAGCAATAACTCTTAAAATCTCACACTTAGTTCATCAGCTAATTGGTCAGGCACAAACAAATTGTTTTCAGCACGCAAGCCAACTACAGCGAGAATTTATGTAGTTCTTGTGGCTGGTTTTTGTTGTCTGTTTCTTGTTGCTTCCCCTGCTGCTTCTTCCTTACACACACACACACTCACTCGCACCTCATACACACACAAAAACAGAGAGAAACAGTTAAATAAACGGCAATAATTAAACACACGCGACAAATGGCAACGCTTAACGAACGGCGAAATTTATGAAAAATGCAGCAGCTGGAATGGCATATCACTCATACGCCTCATATGCTTTCAGGCTTTCAGTTCTGATATAATTCGTTGTTGTTATTTTCTCGTTGTTGACGAGACGCTACGACGGCTTCGTGTGTTTCTTTGACTGGCTCGCTTGGTTTACATCCAATTCATAGCGCGTTATCAATGGAACTGCTGATTTTTCTCGTCATCGTCGCTAGCATCACCCAAGAAATGCCTTATTTCGTCATACACGACTGTCTCTCGGCCCTTAGGCTCCACGACGTGTTTTGTCGTCGTTTTGGGCGGGCTACTCAACTTAACGAAAATTACTCCGAGAAAGTGTGGCCAATCGAGAGAGTATTAGAAAGGGATAATTTAACAGTGAAAGTTTGATTGCCAGCTTTCTCTACTCGTATTTTTAGAATAAAAGTCAATATATTTAGCTATAAGACTAAATTTTGTATAATTATTTAAACTATTGTTAAAATTTGTTATAAAAATGTGTTCAAAGTATCAAATATTGTAGCATCAAAAAAGTAGTATTGAATGCGCTGTGGCTTGCTGTTACTCCTAGCAATTTTCCCAAAAATTATAGAGGGAAATTTGTTGGAAAGTTTGCAAAGGGACTTACTTTGAAATGTCAACGGTCTTATAATGAATAATTTTCTTTTAAGGCAATTACTTTATTTAGTTAGTTTTAAATATCAAAGGCTCAGGGTCACCCGGAGGCGATCCAAATTGTTGCATAATAATTAGAATCCTAACCCCCAAAGAATGATTAATACACATTATTTTCTTCTAAGTTCGAAATTTATTTTAACTAAAATTTTTTCAAGCAGCAAAAAGAGCCAAACATAACCACACGAAAAATTTAAATAGACATATTTTTTATTACAGAACTGAAACAGTAATTCCTCCCAACTGAAAATGGCTCCGAAAATAGATCCATCTTCCTTCGACATCCAACGAATCCACAACGAACAAGCACTGAATACAATAATCGTCTCAACAAATATTCCAAGTATCAAGAAGAAGCTGAATAAATAATAAGCTGTAAACTCTCAGACATTCTGTCCAGAGTCCAGTTCTTATCCTGTCCAGCTCTTCATAGTTGTCCCTGAGGAAAAGCAAAAGCTTTGAGCTTTATTCTATGGGGAAATAGCCTTTACTTACTATCCGAGTTTTTCAAGCTATTAGCTATATAGTAGATCCATCCGGGTAAATAAATAAGGGTATCCATTGTATGTGTATTGTTCGTATTCGCGGGAAAATATAAAAAAAATATAAAAAAATACTTTATGCTTAAATCTAACGAGTTTTTAGTTGTGTTTTAGATCAGATCAAGTAATAAAATTAGATTAGATTGTTTTTTTGTGTCTTTTTCGAAATAGTTTTGAAGCGCAA
The DNA here is from genome assembly GCA_018150835.1 of Drosophila repletoides. NCBI lineage: Eukaryota > Metazoa > Arthropoda > Insecta > Diptera > Drosophilidae > Drosophila > Drosophila repletoides. The sequence continues at coordinate 819,467 of JAECWQ010000228.1, forward strand.
ACTTGGTTTTTTTGTTTGAGGCTTTTAAATTTATTTCTGAATTTTGTTTCTTTTGATGTTGTGTGTACGAAGCAATTTGTTCAACTGAATGCTTCAAAGTATTGCAAGACTGAGGAAACACGAAATGGTGCCACAGCCTAATTGGATTATTGTGAAAGTTTGAAACACTTTCCAAACCAACATTTCAATACCTTTATGATTATATTAAAGAGCTCAGAGAATTTGAAATTGAGCCACAGCCTACTACTGAAGTTTCAATACCTTATAAATGTAATTATAATTTTAAAATTATTAAGAGAAATTAATCTTGTATTAATCCTAGATTGGACAACTATATCATATAACTTCCAAAGGAAAAATCGGTTCAAAAGTTGTTGTACCGAATACTATTTTATTTCTCAATGTATTTTGACTAAATTCAGAGAATAGGCGTAAAACTCTCAATTCAAACTGAATTTTATTTGAAATATTTGAAATTTCAGCCAGAACGAAAAATTGGGTAAGAAATTCTTTTAATTTATAAAAAAATAAGTAAAATGTAAAAAGTAAAAAAAATAGTTTACGGATTTTGATAAATCCTCCGCATTTACTTTTAATGTTAAGCTTCCTCGGGCAACGACGGTTAAAACTTAAATAATTATTATAATAATTACACATACAAATATATATATCTGGGAGTATGTATTTCCCAGTGAGCAGTAAATACTTAATGCCTTTTGGGAAGTTGTCGTTCAGCGGATACTCAACGATATCTGAGTCAGTTCCTTGGAGAGACAGAGCAGAGGAACTGAGTGTTCTGGGACTGGACGAGGGGACTGGGACTCAAACTGGGGCTTGGAAAAGAAAAGGGACTTTTACTGAGCATCGCAAGTTTAATGTGTTGTTGGCCAGTAGAAAGTACTCTGCATACCCAAAACGAGGGCGGGAATCAAAAGTTAAAATAAACTACGTTGTTGTCGTCGTCGTTGTCGGCGACGTCGGTGGTGTCTGTTCTCCTTTGTGGTGCTACTGGTGCCTGCTTATGAAGTTTCCGGATATCCCGTTGTTGTCTTCGCTCATTTTTCGCCATCTTTGCCTGGCGGACGCGTCCTTATGCATGCCCCACTCACCCCACACTCCACCGTGACATATTGGGTCCATTGCCCATTGTCCTTGCTGCTCGAGAAGCAACTTGTGCAACTTGCAGTTTTGTTTAATGTTTCATTTATTTATATTTTCGAAAGGACACTCTCATTTTGCCTTGCTTTTCCATTGTGCCCACCAGTCGGTTGCTCTTGTGTTTTTACAGTTGAGATTATTAGTGTCGAGCTCTAGGTGCGCCGGTTTAATTTTTTTTTTTTCTGCTGCTTGTTTTATGAAAACAATAGAGGACAATAATGGGTCTCCTGTCCGATCCATCGCTATCGACGGACAATAAACTGGTGGATAATCTGGGCAAGCATGTGCGAAAGGTATGCTACGCCTTCTATTTGGCGGGTGTCATTTGGTTCCTTTGCCTGGCAATGCCGGAATTCGTTCATGGAACTTACCTTTCCGAGAATGCTTTATCGCCAGGTGTGGTTTATCCGGAGATACGCATAGATGCCAATAGGTTGGCTCTGCAGCTACTGGAGGAATTGCAGCGGGAGCGTAAGGAGCATTTATCCACAACGCCACATGTTTGAATGGCAGCCAAATTCAATGAATTCGGCTTGGAGACGCACATACATAACTATACTCTGCGTTATCCCTTTGGCAGCGGTAAGGAGTTTCATGGCAAGAATATCTATGGCATATTATGTGCTCCACGCATCGGTTCCACCGAGGGTATTGTCTTTTCCGCAATATCGGGCGCCCAACTCAGTTCATGTCGATATTACGTCAAGTGTACCACTACTCTTGGCCTTTGCTGATTTCTCAAAACGAAAAAACTATTGGGCCAAGGATTTGATATTTCTTGTCACCGAAGAGGAACAGCTGGGCATGCAGGCCTGGTTGGAGGCCTATCACGATGGAGACAAACAATTTGATAGCTCCACTTCGTATCTGGGTGCTGACAATCTTCCTGCACGTGCTGGCTCCCTGCAAGCAGCCTTAAACATTGAAGTCCAAGACTTGGAAGTTGATTATATTGATATAAGGATCGAAGGCTTGAATGGCAAATTGACCAATTTGGATATGTTTAACTTGGTGCAGCGGATAATGGCACGTGAAGGCGTCACCTCTAGTTACAAGCAGAAGCGTCGTTCTACCTTGTCCGGCTTTGAGCAGAATCTACGCCAAATGCTGGCTATGCTCTCCACGCAATCATCTGGGGTACCAAATGGAAATCATGGTCTATTCCATCGCTACCGGATCGATGCACTGACGATAGCGAATGTAAAAAGTAATCCCAGCTCAGCGGCTGTGCCAATGTTAAAAGCAATTGAGGGAATTGCGCGTAGTCTCAACAATTTGTTGGAAAGATTCCACCAAAGTTTCTTCTTCTATGTTATAGTGCACAACGATTGTTACATATCTATTGGTGATTATATGCCAGCTTTGGTTGCGCTGGTAGCATGTAGCTTTATCAAGGCCTATCTAACATGGTCTACACTGGATTCGGTTCCTGGTTCACCCCCATTAATACTGAGTCAGTAAAGCTTTTACTGCCCTACGGCAGCCGCAGCCGGCCTCATTGGTTATTTGGGTAATGTGCTGCCACTGCACTTCTTGGATCTACCATTAACTGCTGCTCCATTAACTGCCGCTACGCTGATTGGCTTAGCCGTGATCGGTTTTTTTGTAAATGTAGATGCCCTCGTTTAGGAGTCAGACACTTATGTAATCGGGCCCCACATTTGGGAGTCGGACACTTAGTTATCATTCACGCAAAAAAGATTATTGCTCAAAGATTATCCATCTTTGAGTGTGAATACCGGGAGTCGACGGTGTCACAACGGGGGTCGGAACACTTTAATTGGGGTGGGTTTGCTGTGCCCTGTAGAAATGGAAGATAAACTTCCTAACAACGAAAATCTCGAACGAGCCAAAAATTGGAACAAACGCAAAATTATTAAAAATTCGTTAATCAAATTGAGGGCTGCTTTATGTAACCAGACTGTCAAAAATGAATTTGGAGGATCTTTACCCACCCAACCATAAATCTCATATGCGATTATTTTTATAGAGATTCCCTAAACCTTTATATTATTATGTACCCATGAAAACAGGAAAGAAAACCTTTACTTCATCATCTCAAACTAATAACAATATTTATTTAATAATAAATGACCCTAATATAAAAAAAAAAAACTGTTCTATCATATTCTATACTCTATATTTTTTACATTTTGTTTCGTTTTTTTTTATTTATTATATATTTTTTTTTTGTATTTATTTGCACACCTGTCTCTGTTTTATTTTTTTATTATTATTATTTTTCTACATTTTTCTTGTACATGGTACCACTGTACACACATGTTCCTATCTTTTAACTCACTATTGTTTTTGTCTTTAATTATAGTTTTTTGTTTTAAACTGTACCACTGTACACACATGTTCCTATTTTTGTTTGTTGTTTTTCGTTTTTTTATTTTTTTGTTTTTATTTTATTTAATTGCTGGGGCTCCAGGTGAAACTGCAGTACAATTCAATATGTAGAGGGAGGAATTATTTGGGCGGCACTGTACGCCGATGTGCGGCGGCGGCAGAGACAGTCGTGGCCATGTGAGGATCTACTGTGGTGGCCGTAAAATGTACCTGCCTCCAAAATTAGATTAAGGCAAGGGAGGGGGTTAGATAAGATAGTTAAGATACCCTATATAGAAATATATTATTCCCCACATACCTTTTTGTCGAATCTTCAGGCTGTATTAGGAATCTCTTTCCTAAGATCAGCCTTGAGCTGGATGCATCCAGATTAGATCACAGAATCCATGTTGCACGTGGGCGCAAAATAATATTTAATTTTATATTATTTTCAAATAATTAAAATTTGAATTGTATTTTTTTTTATATTTGTGCACTAATATTAATAATTTTATTAATACACTTTCACAAGTTTTAATTAATTTTATTATTTAACGTATTGACAGACCATCAGCCCACGGTGCAGCAGCTCCTCCGTCTTTTGCAATGTGTAATGGAAAATATAACTTTTCAGTAGCTTTAAAAGCTTATATACCACAAAAGTTTTTTCTAACACATGCTCAATTATAGCGACGATTTTTCGCATGAGTATGCATCGCTTTGCTCGCGATATTCAGCTAAGCTCCAGCTTGTGCAAGCTCGCTCATTAGCTTTATGCGTGAACGCAGCTTTATTGCATTGCGTTGTCGATCTCTTTTTTGCATTAAGCTTAGAAGAAAGCTGTCAACAATTACAATTAGTAGATACGTTCCTCAGAAATCCGTGTAAAAAGAAACCGTGTAAAAAAAGAGGCGTTTCCTATAGTAAAATGGGGGATACGTTCCATGTGATTTGAAAACCGTGTAAGATAAAATAAAGAACTATATTTACTTCGAAAATCCGTGTAAAAATTTTTGAAAAAATTCAAAAATTTTTTATTGAGCATTAAAACTTAAAATATATAATTCATACTGGTAAAAAATTGATGGTGCAAGCAAAAAACAAATGAAATTTGTTAAACCAAAATTAAGAACAGAAAAATTAGAATAGAAATAAAGAAAAAATATTTACATAGCTACATAATTATTCGTCGCTACTTGATAACAAGAGCAATTGTTTGCGACGATCTGGACTATAGTCGGTATCATCACTGGAGATATCCATCAAATTATCCAATGGTGAGTTTCGTCCGGTAATAGAGTTTTGAACTGTCGGACTACTTTCCGAAAGGTCTTGCGCCATCGAATTTTTTATTATAAAATCTTTTATAGCAAGTTGAACTTTTGGTTTTTAAGTTCTTTATACAACTCTTTATACCCAGCAATACAATTATTAATATCTCGTTCGAATTTCAGGGCACGTTCCATATTTGGATCATTTTTTAAGAAATTATTCACCATACTTTTACCAAATGTTAGACCGTCATCAATTAAACTAGCACTTTGATGACATATTTCGGTCTCCTCGTCATTATCGCTATTATGGTTCTCAGTTTTGCCGTCATCTGTTCTGGAAGGCATTTTTTTCCAGAACAAACCCGTTTCATCGGCATTGAAAATTTGGTCGGGGACATAGCCCACATCTTCAATTAGTTCTAGTTCTAGTTCTGCTGGAAAGGTTTTAGCTGCCTTTTCATCTGCTAATGCGATTTCTCCTTTAATTTTTAAATTATGAAATGCGTTTTTTTTAAGAAATCCTGTTAGCCATCCTCACTAGCAGAAAATTCCTTTCTCTTATCTTGACGACTCTGACGATGGATCTGATATCTGCAGTTGCTTATAAATTCGTAGTGACTTCTGCTTTATAATATTTCCATCTACAGGTACTCTTTTTGGCAATAAATTCTCAATCCAAAACACACACATTTTTCCATTTTTACTAACACTTCATCTATAATGTATGACGATGTTTTGGAACTATGTTTTGATGAACTGATGACAGATTTCCGTATTTCATTCTCATTTTTCTTAATGGTCCTGATAGTAGCTTTGTTTAAACCAAAATCCTTGCCCACAGATGTTGAACCTTCACCTCTTGCCAGACAGTCCAAGATTTTTAATGTTACTTCTAAAGAAATGGCTTGCCTTTTACGAGTCCTTGAAATTTTTGACATTTTATTAACTGTAGTAAGGACCAAAATATAATTTTAAAGCTTAACTAAAAATGTATAGATAAAATACCTTTTTTCACTTATTAAATTCAAAAATGTTCAAATATAATTGATAGCAGGAACAATTGATAAAATATTGCGAGTTAATAAACTTTAAGCACTTTAATTAAGCAATATTTTATGTAAATATCAAGCGAACAAAATGTGTAGGTACGAGTTATCGAATAAGGGGATCTCCTAGTTACTACTATGTATGTTCAATTCAGCAATGGTGCCAAGTGTTGTAAAAACAAACATAAACAGTGATTTTAAAACCGTAATAGATAAAACAATTTTTACAAAACAAATTTTTTTCTACAGTGTAAGTTCAAATCCGTGTAAAAAGAAACCGTGTAAAAAGAGAGTTGGGTGTATACACATACATATACACACTTGTATGTGTATCTGTGTGCTCTGCTGATGCAGCTTAAAAGTATTCAACAATTTGAGCAGCAACTCGAATCAAATCAAAATCTCATAATTAGTGCGATGTCTGAGGCACTTTAAAACTGTTGCAAGTTCGTTAGTCTTGGCTGTTTCGGCATGATCCTCAACCCCATTTCAGTCTTCAGTCCTCCTGCTGCTTTGTCGGCGACTTCTTTTCAAAGTTCGCATCGTCGCCAAGTTTTGTGACTCAAACAGGGAGATCTAGAAAGAGCTGGAAAATGGGCTGCATTCAAATTAAATGGCATTTTGATGAATATTAATTTATCGATCTTGCGTTGAAGCAAATTAAAAGCAATTGACGCACTGACAGATCGAAAAACTTTACCTTACTTCATAACTTTAGGCTTGTAATTGAGAAATTCAATATAGACTTGAAGAATTTAAAGAAAATAATTAAAATTTGAAGAATTTACAAATCAACAGCTGTTTATATGTTTTATTAGCGGCATTTTGGGAAATAAGTCTAGTAAAATCTTTCACTGAGTGATTTAATAAATCTCCATAGACATAACTCAGTGGGGAATAAAAAAATATATAGGAAATGGTGTAGTTTTTCCATTTCCGGACGCGTCATTAATTAAAACCGAATCTGCTATAAAAGCAAAGGTTATTTTAATCACGGGAAGTATTTAAAATAGCTCCACAGTCCATCTAATCCAACATATCAAAAAACACGTTTCACATCCAGTTTGGCCGGAACACAGAACACAGTAAAAACTTAATCTAAACTAAGCAAACAGAGAGAAAAGAATTGGGTTAGATATTTATAGCTGGCATATAAATAAATACTCTTAGAAGGGTTTTAAGCTACAGGCAAGTAAATAATTCAAATATTTCTAAACTTCTTTTATTCTTGGATAATAAACTCAATAATCTAAAGCTGTATCGTCTGTGCTTCTTAAATTTCTCTCTTATATTCTTATTTAAAAGCAGCTTGTCAGGCTTAGCCTCTGAAGACGTGCACGTCGCTAAAAAAAGAGGAAAAAACAACAAAAAAAAACTAAATTTAAGATTTTTTACTTCTATTTTTTGGCCTCAGAAACTTCTAGCAATTGCTTTTAATATTATTTTAGGCCAGTCAGCCAGACTAATGTAAATTTTATGCGACGTGCAGGCACCTTAAATGCAAAATAAAATGCTGATGGTGGGGGCAAATAGAGAGGGAGGGTTTGAGATTTACGGGAGCGGGGGGAGGAAATATAAATAAAATATTTTAAAGACACAAAAAGTATGTCCTTGTGTGCAGGCTAAAGCCACTTAATGCATGCCAAAAGCAGTTGATGTGGCTGGCAACGAGAGACCGTATGGCTCATAAATACGTTTACACATAGACACACACACTAAAACAAACACACACACACAGGCCCGCTCCTTTGGAACGTTATGTACGATGGAGTGCTGCGTCTGACAGTACCGGAGTGCCCTCACATAGTTGGCTTCGCCGATGATGTAGCCATCGTTATCGTCGGAAGGGAACTGCGACCTGCTGAGGTGGCATGCAACAGCGGTACAGCTGTTGCGCAGAAATCCGAGTATGTTGCGCATTCAGGAATGGTCCCGATCGCTGAGCTAGTATTTGAGGCTGATCTGCTGAAGCGAGCTTCAATGGGAAATACCGATGCTTCACAAATATCGCGGTCCGATGCAAGGTGACGCAGCATCGAACAGTGGCAGACGCAGTGGGATCGCTCAACAAAGGGGCGTTGCACGCACCAGCTGATTCCCAACTCGGAGAAGTGGCTCGGAAGGAGGCATGGGCAGATAAATTTTTATCTGACCCAGATGCTGTCAGGTCACGGATGCTTCGAAGCTACCTTAAACGCTTCGGACATGAGACCTCCGATGAATGCCCTTCATCCTTATGTCCGCGAAGCATTGCCTCGCGGTCGCATCGCGGACGCTTAGCTTTACTCATCCTGTCTTAGAATTACAATTAGGTATACTAAATTTGTAAATTGTAAATTTAAATTTAAACTTAAGAGAAATAAAGAAGAATATAAAAACACCATGTACTGGGACCCATGTTTTGTTTGTTGAGCCTGCTCGCAGGCATCTTTTCCGTTATCCTGGCCCATGTAGTCGTGCTAAAGACAGCTACAAACTATGCAATACATACACTACACTACTGGCATATGGGTTTGCCTCTGCTCTTGGCTAGGGAGCGCTGAATGACCCGCTCCCTTTTGCGGTAAAACAAGCAAAGCTCAGCCTGAAGCTGAAGTCTCTTTCACTCTTCTGACTTTCTGCAGCAAATGCAAATGAAAAACTGAAAATTTTAACATAAGCAAATTGCACAGAAAATTGAGTGGAAAATGGATACGAATATTTTGAAAATATTTGTGGACATTGCATAGTTAAATATATATTGTAGGAATTTTATTAAAGCAAGGAAAATAAGGCTTAGCAAGGATTTCTACTGAAAAAATTTAGCCTGCTATTAGGATCAATCACATTCAATTAAACTGTGTGCAAGGTATTTGCCTTGATCCGATTTTGTAGCCTTTCTGACTTAAATTAAAAACCTTGGCTAGTCTCCAACTTAATTTGAAAGCGATCGTTATATAGGGCTTCCCCTTTTTAGTGAAATTTTTAAATTCAAAACCTGAATTGAATTCCTTTAGTTTTTTCACTTTTTAGTATGAAAATTGTTTGAATCGGCTCAATTTAAATTTCTACGAGTGCTGAATTAAATAGAGAAACTTTAGCTTGCGGCTTACAGAGCCTTTCGACTCGTACGTATACGCAGCATTGTTCACTTTTTAGCTGAGCAATTACAGCAACAGCAACAATGGCGCCACATTGTGCGCTTGAGAGTAGGCCAAGTAGTTTACCAAGTCTATAAAAATATATTAACTGCCGGGTAGGTGGCCAAAATAAAGTCATAAACACCAGAGACAGAGACAGAGATAGAGGCAGACGCAGTGACAGACGCAGAGCTCAAGCCTAGATGGTACGTAAATTTGATAATCATTGTGTGAACACCTCCGCAAAAAAAGGCAGAATAGAAAAAATAGAGGCGTGTGTAGTGTGCAGCAAGAAATAATTAGGTTATAACTGACATTTTGTGTGTCAATATTGAATGCATTTTTTAAGCTCACTTTGGTCCAATTTTACAGCTATTTGGCTTAAGCTAATCCTAATTTTTGTATGAAAATATAGAAACCAGAGATAGAGAGTTGATCTCTGACTTCTCAGAAATTTAAAGAAGAAATTAAGGTCGGATTTTTAATTGAATCAGAGTAAATATGATTATTTTAAACTATTTTTATTTATTTAAATAGAGCTAACGTTAAAGTCACACCACAAATTTAAAGCTTACATATAATTAATAAACTGTTTGTTTTTTTTTCGTGTACTTCCTCTTTTACTGAGATCTTCTTCAGGCCACAGCAAATCCATTAAACCTTTATGATGAGCGCAAATAAAGTGAGTGAGTAAGTGAAAGCCGCCAGACAATAGCGGGATGCTGTAGTAGGGAAATAGGGAAAAGAAAATCAAAAAAAAATATACAAGCCGACAGCAACACCAAAAAGAAAAAGGGAAAACATATGCCAAAGAGGACTGAGCCCGGCAAAAAGCAAAAAAAAAAAGAGGACGTGGAAAAGAGGCGCAGGCCAAAAAGGTAACAAAGCTGAGCAGGGATAGTCAGATAGGCGCAAGATGAGTGAGAAAATGAGAGGGGATGAAGGGAAGGGCGAAAGAGTGAGATGTTGTGGCCCGCAAAATGAGCAAACACTTGAGCCAAGTGCCTTGGCTGGTTAAAAGAGATGAGTGTGAATGTGAGTGTAAGTGTGAGTGTTTAGGATTCAGAGTGTGAAAGTAAGTGTGAGTGTATATGTTTTTTGTGAGTGTAGCTGAATGAATGGGCAGCACAATCACTTAACAATTAATGTAAAGTAGATAGATAAATTAGATAGACAATGTACATAATGATTATCAAACATATCTTTCAGGAGAGGGCTAAAAGGCTGCTGATAGAAAGAGATTAAAGCGCGTCTGCTAAAAAACAATGGATTAAAACCGTTCAGCTACATTTCAATCAACATTTCACATAATTATCTGCATTTATTTAGATTTGTCTCCTAAAATGTATCCTGTTTTTAAATTTATGTTGAAATTCCCAACATTTCTCCATTAAAGAGTTATAGCCTTTCAATTCAAGATGCCATTTCTCTTTGCCACTTCTATAAACAAGTTGTTTTCTTTTATACTCTCATTTTTATCTTGCAGCCTTTGTAGTTTTCCATGACACAAATTGTTCTTCTCAATCCCTCACATCACATTGTATATTTTCACTTTCAATTGGATATATACAAAAATACATATATATATATATATATTTATATATGCAGGAGTATGCGATGCTGATACGGGAATATTACATAATGCATGCTCTTATCTTGTTTCTGCCCAGAACCAAGCCGTCCGGCACAGTTGCATAAATAAACAAGAAGCACACATACTCACAACACACTGTAGACACACTCTTACACACGAAGATTTCAATAGCTGAGTGCATTTATATATATATATATATATATATATATACTATTTATGATACTCGTGTGAAAAGGAACAACATTTCTGCATGCAACAAACAAAAAAAAAGGACACCAGCGCTTCGGGTGCACAGCAAAAGAAACTCCAGAAATTGCTGATGTAGAAAACGCCCCGCACCGACTTATCTATGCTTTACAAAATTATACGGAAATTTTAGTAATTTTTGAGGGATTTTTGAAGATAAGATTTTTATTAAATTGAAGCGAAAATTGGAAAGCCTGAAAAATTATCACTTTAAAGAAAGGCTAAGGAAAAGCACCTTCTGAAAACTCAGGTCTTAGTTAAAATTAAGCTAGTAGGCAAAAATATTGAGTTATTCTTCAGAATTGCATTCAAAAATGTATGCTCTGCCTTTTTCTACGGAATTTATGCCACTCTTAAACCAAAAATTGATGTTTTTAGATGAGAACAATGAATTGTAATGGAAAATATTGAACTTTTAATAAACTAACAATGCAACTTGTTACAAACTGCTTGAGAATGGCGTTGTACTCCAGAAAGATAGGTTAAAAAGAGAAAAGATGGCAGCCAACTAATAAAAGCAAGGCTCAAGTTTTGGTGGTACTTGCACAGCACAGAAAGGAAGAAGGTTTAAGTCAACTTGTGGGAATTTAATTTATAAACATGTAAAGTGAGAAAAAAATACATATATATGTGTAGGGTCTGTGGGGAGGGGCTGGCGGGTGACACATGTATAAATGCATATAATACAAATTTAAAAGTAAACCAAGTCGCGTTGGGCAATCTGCGGATGCTTTTCGTGGGCTTTTCCGCCTCTTCGTGTTATTGTTGTTATACATGCTTTATATATATTCATGAATGTATGAATATCTCGCCTGTATAGTGCAAAATAGTGCAAAAGCAACAAGCCACAGTATAAAGTTACTTGACCATCCAATTGAACCCATTCCTTGCACCCCGTTGCATTAGCATTTGCCAATGTTGCCCCACTGTGGTTGCTGGAAAGTACAGCAGATGCGTGCCTCAAGTGCAGAGGAAAGTCTATTTTTCCACTTCTGTTTTTACAATTAATTAAACTGCATAGTGGCTAAAGTAACAGATAGCTGAGATGAACTCGAAATTCTTGACCAAAAATACTACTAGAAAATGAAAAGTTCCTCGTTGATTGATTAAAGAGATTTGAAAAACAAAAACAAAATGTGTAAAATTTTAATCAATTTATTTTTAAATCAGTTTCCTAGCCTTGCTCCGCTTTTTACTATGATTTTAGAACAGCTTTAAATTAAAACACTTAAATTTAATTTTCTCAAATCTCAATAAAAGTTAGGAGATCTCCAATTCTTTTTCTGAAATCTGCAATTCAGTCAATAGTTTCCGCTATCTTTTTTATCACCCCTTTAAGTCTCCTCTATCATCTCAAGGATTGCAAATTTATTTATTATTATTCCATATTATTTTAGCCTTGAAAAACTTTTGTTTTTCCTTAGCAATTTTATATTTTTTCAATATATTTTCCAACGTTTCTCAGCCTTTTCTTTAGTTCTGTCTCCCTGGCTTTTGTTTTGATTTGGCATCTACTGTTTTCATAGTTTATTAGCGCACTTTGCTTTGCTCTTTATTTTTACTCTTTCTTTGTTGTGCCATCCACAGGATTTGAGCTCCTTCTGGCACTCCCACCTTACCAGCAGCTGCCACCAGACATTAGAAAAATATTTGCAAAAAATAAAAAAAGTGAACTTGCTCAACTCTGACATTGGCTTCACTTCGAGTTCCTTTTGAAGTCTGCGCTTCCTGCTGCTCATCCAGCAGCTGTTTAAAGATTTGCTGCAACAGAAGCAACTAATGACTTTAAATGTATAAGGATAAGTAGCGTTACGGCAGCTAAAACGGCATCGACATTGATAGGGATAGCAGCAGCAAGGCGTTCTAGGAGCAACAGTGGCTGCCAGGCATATGCACACAACAGCCAGAAAAATGTGTAAGGATTTCTCAGGAGCAGCCTCGACAACAAGAGAAATTTGTTGTGCATAAGGACTTTGAGTTTTTCAAACCCTCCTCCTGTTCCTGCGGTTTCTCTCCTTCATTGCTTGTGTAAAATAAACGACAGCTAATAATGCGCACAACAAGGCAGCAACGCACAAACTATAGACTATACTAAGTAGCTGTAGTAGCAGCATCAGCAGCAGCAGGCAGGCAAGTCGAATTTCAATACTCTTTCTGTTTTCCTGCATACAGCATATTTTTCTGTCATTATTTTTGGCCAGATCGACAGGAGTATTTTTATTTTTCTCTATCAATAAAAGGTTTGGGAAATTCAGTGAATATCAAAGAAATTTCGAGAATTTAAAGTGATAAAAACTCAATTCATTTAGATAACTTTTTCTATTTTTCTATAGATAATTTTCTCTATAATATATTATACATTTCATTGGAAAGAAAAAGATATATTATTCCTGCTACGATGAAAATTAACCAATAATTTACTTAAGCAGGCGTGGCACGAGTTTAAATAAAAATATTTGTCAGCTAAGTTGCCTCCATTGCCGTCAAGACGTTTCAGATTTCCTACACAAAAGAAAGGAGAAAAAAATGGTTTTGCATTCCGATGTATTTTTTATAATATGTTTTAATCATTGTTGATCCTTGTAGTTTTCGCTTAATTGAAGCCATTTGGAATTAAAGCTGAGCTGTATTTCTTTCCATGTATTCTTGAGTCCTGTCGCTGCTCTTGTCCCGACATGTCAGTTGCACTCGGCACTGACAGTTGGCCAGCAGCTTTCATTTCTTTAGCTGATTTCGAGCTATATTTTTTTTCTTTTTCTATTCTTTTCTTACCACTGCCACTGACAATTGCATTTATTTATGCCGCTGGTCCCTTTGACCTCCAGCAGCTGCTGCAGTACGCTAGAAACACTTTAAATCTCTGTCGAAATTTTAAGGTTTGCGTTTAGATTTTAATAACGTAAATGTTTTCATTAATAAAACCAAAGCCAATCAACAATAATTTGCTGCATCAAAATTATTTTGGCCCAAAATCTCTCCATAAAAGTTTTTCCAGCTTGTGTGTGTGCTGTGTGCGTGTGTGTGTGGAAGTAAAAAAATATGTAATTATCCATAAATTATGTTCGCTTTTCAAATTAGGTTAGCTCGCCAAAGCATCAATTCCTTCCGCCTCCTCGCGTGTGGTGGCGGCGAACAAGTTTGTACATTTTTGGTTTCAGAAATTTACGTTGCTAATAATTATTTTTCGGTTTTTCTGTTTACAACAGTTTGTGGATTGGTCCCAAGTAAGCAAAATTAGAAGGGGAAACTGGAGGTAGCTTCCACTGGGTGCGTATTTTGTTTGCATAATTTGATGGTTAAGCGAATTTGTTGAGCTTCTGAAGATTTTTTTTTTTTACAATTAAATAGGGATATGATTTTTGGAAATAAATAATTAATGTTTGCCTTCCTTTCCTATCCCCAAATTTCAATTGAATTTAATTTATGTACTGTGTAAGAATTCTTAGGAAATCTGCTGCAGAAGTCAAGAGCAAAAACGTCAGCTGCGAAATTATTAAATCTCTCAAAGAGCTATAGAAATCTGAAGATTGTTTTTGTTTTCATTTATTGAAGAAAAGTAGTGCTTTGCTGAGACAATCGTATATTTAATTAAAACCAAACCTAATGTACGAACAAAGAGTTATATAGATAATATAAATAACGATTTATCATTGCAGTTGCAGCTGCAATTGCAGTTCGAAGCGACACTATTGGCAGAGTATTTACAACGAAATAGAGCAACATTCACTGATGTCTGGCAGCAAAAATTGTCTCAGTTACAGACAGGAAACTCAAACTGGAAGTGCAACTGCAATTGCTATTGGCAATTTATTTCGCTATAGTATGTTGCTAGGGTCTGCTAAGGATGCTGCAGGACTACTCTACAGGATGCTGCCAGTGTGTGAGTCTGTGAAAAAGGGCTGGCAAATATTGAAGTATTGATATATGCAAGCGCTGAGCGAAATGTTGTTTGTAATTATTTAGAGAAAGTTTTTGGGTGAAACTCTATTTTCCTATGAAGAATAACTTATTTTGTATAAGTTTAATATAACTTAATAATACTGGATAATCCTTACTTAAAAGGACAAATCAAAAGTTCATATGAAACTACTTTACTTTGCATCTTGAAGCTTTAATCCTTTGAGAGCAATTTCAACATTAAATTTGGATTAATAGCTTAACGCTTGGCAGACTCAATGCCCATTAATTAACTAATATTAATCTGCAAGAAAAAATTTATTATAATCATTCATTATTAAAGCAAACTGTGTAACCTTTTCAGGCAAGAACTTTCATTTAATGTTGGGACAAAACTAGTTAATTTGCAGCAATTTAAAATCCTTTTGAAAACAGTAAGAAAACTTAAGAGTTGTTCTCCCTTGTTGACCCAACACACAATCCACAATTCATTCCAATTAATCTCGAGCTCATAACCAGACCAGAACAGACTGAGAGCACTTTATTGCCAAATTGAGTTCTGAGCCAGCGAGTGAAAAAGAGGGGCACAAAGCTTTGTTAGCTGACGACAAAATGTTATCAACAACAGCTGCACAATTGAGATAAACTTCAATTTTCGTAAATTGTTTAGTTTATTGAAAAATGCGACAACTTGAAAGCTGTCACTATATACTCTATACTATATATACCCTCTCTCTCTCTCTGTGACCCTCTCTCTCTATCGCTCTGTCTCTGTCTGTGTCTCTTTACATTAAGCGCTTTGAACTTTAATTCAATTTCACTTAAGTTAATTTTTTAGTATATGAACGAGAGCATCTGAATTTATTGGCATATTTTATTTTACGAATTTATTGGACTTGATTTTATGGGAATTACAATGGAAATTGGCTACAACTGTGCAATGAGTGCCTGATTGCCAGTTAAAAGCTTTGTTAACAGAACTTCTGCCATCATTTTGCTTTGATTATATTGGCAACAGCTTCAGATAAGTTTCAAATTTATTGTAAATTTCCATTTAAAAACTCAACTTTAGTTAATTTCGAGTGGATAAGCTTGTTTTGTTTTTCTTGGGGAAAAACGACTACAATTGACTGCGAGTATTGGCCAAGTTTGCTAGTCGAAAAACTTCACAGTAAATCAAATAATAAATACCATTCGAATATATTAATAAATATGAAAAACAAATATTCTTTATTTAATATTGAAAAATTAAGTATGATTCAAGGATTAAGTAAGTGGATCAATCCCTATTCAAGCAAGATTCATGGCTTAATATGGACCAATAATAATCATGTTAGAGAATTCTTAGAAATCTTATTATAATTATTAAAATTTATTTTATGATTGAATGAAGAACAAATCAGGTTTACCTTCGAAATGCGAGCTTGAATCAAGAATATCGTCTTGGCTCTAGAATATCCGGAATTGATTAAAGCTGGAGAATGAATAAATATTTCAATAAATTAAAAGGCATTCCTCTCTAATAATATTAACTGACGATAAAATCATTGGGTGCGAATATAAAGTGTATTAAATTTTAGCTTAGCACCAAATATTCAGTCATTAGCTAAAGAAAACCTCCAGCTGCAGAAAGGCCAGAAAAAGAGTTGGCCATATCAGAAATAATTCTGGCTGTTGAAATAAGTCCCAAACGCCCGTTGAATTTGTCTTGCATACAAAGTTGCATGCGGGATCTCACATGCAGTATTTGCCATTTCTTTCACAGGGTGTGTATGTGTGTCTGTCTGGCTGTGTGTGTGAAGTGTGTGTGACTGATTGGAAAACTGTTGAAGCAGTCGGCTGGTTCAGCTGCCTAATAGCCAAAGCAGCTGAATTGCATACGTGTGTGTGTGTGTGTGGGCCAACAAAAATGGCTAAAAAGACAAATAAACAAGCGAAACGTGTGAGCGAAGTGTACACTCAGAAAAAATGCTGAGAATCTAATGCTTGTTTTAAACATATCGAAAGTTTTCTTTTTTTATTTTGAACCAACTGAAAGTATTGATTTTCCCACAGTTTTTGGCTTTAGGGCTCTGCTCAAAGTGCACAATTTCTTGGTTAATCAGCTTCAAATTGGCATACAGCTTTTGGGATTTTTTCAGTGTAGCCTAAAGGAGGTAAGTTCATTATGTATTTTGCGCCTTCGAGCAGCTGCAGAACCGAAACCATTAATAGGAGTGGTAGGCAGCAACAACACTAAGACCAACACTCTGCACTCTCTGGAGATGGTGTAGATGCCATTAGGAGTAGTCGTACCTCAATGATCTGCTGCCTCGTATCCTGCCTTCTGTCTCTTCGGCTGTCCTAGACCACTCTTCTACCGTAATTTATATGCTGCTCTTCCGTTTTGGTGTTTGTTAACTTTCCAGTGGAAATTGCTTTGCTATTTACAGTGCACTCGGGCAAAGGCGCATTACAGACACGCAGCGCCCTCTCTTTCTCACTCCCTTTCTCTCAGTATCTCTATCTTTATTCACTCTCTCTTTGAGTTTATTTTATGCTATTTGCAGTGCATTTTCCGTCGACAACTGTTAAACATTTTCACGCAAACTCTGCCGCTTGTCGCTTGATTGTGCTTACTCATGAGTCGCTATCAAAGTCCATTGCTTTTCTTGTTCACCCAGTTGCCCCCCTCTTTGGGGCTAATCAAGGCAGCCACTTTGTTTGAAAGCCCCAAAAAGTATGCTTTGGCATATTTTGTATCCTGCTTATCTTTAAACTAATTTGTTTCGCTGCAATCTTCTTTAGCTCGGTTTTTTGTTCTTTTTTGTCGGTTTTGTTGCAGCACGCGCTTTTTGTGTTCGGCTTCTTCGCAGCGTATAACAAGATATGTTTTCAAAAAATATAAAAATAAAATGAGATAAAAACAAAAAACTGAAGAAAAAAGAAGAATTCCCACAGCGTTGCATGTCACCACGTGCTGTCTTTAAATCTGTTCACAGAATTCTTCGCAGTCACTTTTCACTTCTCTCAATCAGAGACACCCGCCCACCCACACACACACACAGTGAGTTATTATCTCTCTCTCTGTGTGTGTGTGAAGCGCATTCTCAGCTTAAAGGATATACACTGAATACTGAATGTTTATACTGCATATGACTTTAGTTTTCGGTTCGACTCGCTTTGATTCGATTCGGTCACGAACTGTCGCCGTGAGGAATCTCCTATTTCCATAAGTGAATTTCAGGCCAAGCAGCAATACACACATACACACAAGAGCATACACTCACAAAAAATACCTTTCCATTACCAAAAAAGCCAACCTTAAAAAAACTATTAATTTTATGTTTAAAAAAGTTCTTTTAATTTAGCAAATGATCAATCTTTATATAAAATATTTATACAAAAGAAGAGTCATTGTACTTATAGGCTAATCTTTCTAAAGCAATTTCTCTGACACACACGCAGACGCATGCTAAGCAGGCAAACGTAGCATAGTTCAGGGCGTCATATATATGAGAAAAGCCGATGCCGATGCCGACGCCGACGCCAACGGAGACGCCGCCAAATGGTGTAATGTACGATATGCGAGAATCGTGTTGTACACAATTTCATGGCTTGGATTTTGTCAATTTTAGTAACGTCTGTAAAGTCTTTCAGGGAGTATGCGAAAATCGTGTGGAAAGCGGATGCCTTCAGTCCCGGCTCCTGATTGGGAATACTGGAGTCGGAGTTGGAGTAGTAGAAGTAACAGTCGCAGGAGCAGCTTACGTTTTGTGCGTATTTGGTTTGCTAATGGGAAACATTTGGCTTCTGAAATCAGTCGGAAAATGCACTGAGAGTTCTTATATTTTTCCTTCTTCTTTTTCGTCTTTTTCTTTTTGTCCTTTGTTTGCCCTGCCATGTAAAGCCTGTGCAGCTTAAGGACTATGCCAATGATTTAAGAGTTGATTTCAGTTCGTTCTCTGACAACAGAAAATTCTGTGACTTGTTTGATGACTGAATTTGTGCGCTGCAACGGAAAAAAACGGAGTCATGAACGTAGAGAAAGGTGTCTCCGAACTCAAATAAAATTATAGCATAAAAAGTATCATTTTATTTAATATAAATTTTAAGAAAATATTATAGAATATTTCCATTAAAATAATACACAAAATACAGGAATTAATACGTATTATGAAATCCTTAATTAACCAAATCATCAACTTAAATTATGCTCGTAAAAATACACAAAGTGAATAATTTGCGTTTTATTCATATCCTTTCAGCTGGAAAACAGAGAGGGAGAGAGAGGAAGAGGGAAACTCACAATTATTAAAGCAAATGGCAATGGAGAGAAGCGAAAACATATAGAGAAAGAGCGAAAGAAATGGAAAAACCCCATCTAACAAGTTGCTAGTGCAAACAGGAAATGAATATGCAAAAAGGCAAAAAGGATATGAAAAATGCAAATAACCAAATCGAGTTCAATGCAGAATTGTGCTAACTCAACGTATTTACACAATTCGTTTCTGCCAATTCTTTGCATGCCCAATGACAACGACAACTGAGAAACCTAATACGAATACGAATATGACCCACTGTGCTGTCAACTGCTACTTGTGGCTGGGCAAAAGCGCAGGGAATGAGGCATAGGACGAAACGGAACTCGACAAAAGCAATGACAAAAATCTTATGAAAATATGCATAAGTGTAACCACAAAATAGAAAACCATCAAAAAACAAAAAAGAGATAAAAACCCAGAAGAGTCACAATAAAAAAGGGAAATTGCAGTTGCAATAAACAAACACGAGATTGCAAATGTAAAAATTGATTCCTGCGGTTCCAGTTAACGACAAAAATCGGTAGTGCGGATAACGGATAACTGATAAAAAAAGCCCCACTCTAATTCAGTTAATAAATAAATAAATAACGTTCGGTAATTGCATTAAATACGCGTATACAAAATGAAGCCGCCAAGTGAAAATCAATGCAACATTTTCATCATCTGCCTAATCTGCATAACAACTTTACCAGGTGAGTGTGAACAGACTCTTTTGTGCAGCTCAAATCTAGTGTGACCAGACTTCCATTCACAACAATTCTTCTCTGGCTCTCTTCGATTGTTTTTTGATTTAGCTTTTATTTTCAATGAAAGAATTCAGGTAATTTACAAACTTCAGTTTAGTATTAAAAGGTGGGGATTATTTTAGTAAGATTTAAGTACGAAATGGAATACGATATGGGTGTGAAATATCTTTATATATATGTAAATATGTATTTATCTATAACATAATTAAATTAAAGCTCGCGCACCACAAGCAATGCTACGACAAAGGATACAATGGATAAGGATTGGCGTAGTGCTCCGGCACCGCCATCGCGGCAGGCCATTCATTCAATTCCGAGTTAATGCCAATAACGCCACAAGCGATGCGACCGCCCGCATTGCCCGTCTTCTTGGAGTCTGTGTGATTGCCCAATCCCAGATCATCCTCCAGCTCGTGCAGGACAACGCCACGACCAATGATTGTACGCTTGCCATTTAGACTAATCACGGGATCCGTGTAGATAATATCAACGATGCCCGAGGAATTCACCTCAATGTTACCCAAACCGCCGACGAGACGCACCTCGTGATGCGGTTCCCCATGATCCACATTATCGGGATTGTAGTGGGCGCCCATGCTGGTGCAGCCATTGCTCAGATCTCCCTTCTCGTGAATGTGGGGGCCATGTTTGCCTTCCTTGACGCCCTCCAGCTGGATGCGTACATGGACATTCTGGCCGTTCTGTATAAAAGTCACATTGCCCTTCACCTGCGAGTTGTCCGCCTGAACTGGGCCCGTCAAAAGGGCAACGGCCTCCTTGGGCGTATTACGCGTTTGTGCGGCAGCTGCGGCTGTGGCACATAGAGTCAGTGTGACGATCAGAAGGTGCAACATGGTGGATGAACTAGTTAGCAAATTTTTGGTTGTTGTTGTCTTGTGTTTTTTTTCGTATTAAATCACTTGCGCACAGAAAAGGCAACAACCTGCAATTTTCAGTGCTGGCGAATGTTGACGTAAATTATTAAAAGACTCAAATAAATAAGTGTAGCAAACTGGCCATTTAGAGTGCTTCTTAAACGTTACTTTTGCTTTATTTAAACTGTCTCTAAATTCAGTTCTCCTTTTCAATATCCTTGCCGAATCCTTTTAATTTTATACTTGTAATACTCAATATTTTCTCTTTTTCATCATTGGATCGCATTAGTCATGTCATCTTTTCTATAAAATTCTTAATTTTTATTTCGTTGAGAACACTTGGAACCTATAACTCCATTGTCCAGCTGCTGCATGAACACACTTCTCCCCTTCTTATTTTTGTGCTATTCATAAAAATTGTTCATTATTTTATTCAGGATTTTTATTATGCTCTATACCCTTTAAAATATTTAACAACAAGGGTATTGTTCATGCTGAACCAGAGATGAGCAGTTCTCAGCCAGGAAAAAAAGCTAAATGTGCATCGCTCATTTTATCCGTTCAATCTTGGCTGAGAACTCTCCATATTCACACTCTCTCTGGTCTCCAAATTCTCTGTGGCCGGCCCTAAGGCAGCCATCACTATGTTTTAAGCTAGTAGTATAGAAATTGAATTGAGAGTGTAAAGTTTGAAACAAGGTCAAATAAAAGACACATTACAAGACGAATACTTATTTTACTGGAAAAGGAATTTGTAATCTGCAAGGTCTCCCCACCACAATCATTTTTCCCTCCGAAAAAAAAAGGCCCTCATTATTCAGCAAATCTGCATATAAATATATGCACTTGTCCAACAATCCATTTTAAATATATAGATTTCCATCACATCTATATATTTTCCATACTTACATGCAGTACTACTGTTTTGTAAGTATCCCTCCATTTTTCTGTCCATTCCACAATTGAACATATGTATGTACATATGTATGTACATACATATATATCATCCATAATACGTCCCACTAACACATATTATTTGCAAAAAATAATAATTCCGTGCGCTTCCGAATTAAAATAAACAAAAAAATAAATAATAAAGAAAATATATATCTATATATATATATATTTTCCAGTGGCCGACAATAACAACAAAGTCCTAATAAAGATCATAATTTTTTGTTGCAATTGTCGGTCGACTAATAACTCGATAAAGGGGCAATTAAAAATTAAGCACAAAGAAATCGAGCATTTGTCGGTTGATTTTAAAGTCGGTATTATACGCTTTAAAAACATTTCCTATTTAAAAAAAAAAAAAAAAATCCCACCGCAAATGCTCATCTCCACATATCATATATCGTACTGACACACTAACACACACATACATATTTAGCTATTAAGCACACCACTTATATCCTAAAAATTAATTATTGAATTAATTTTAAATTATCAAACATTTGCATATTTAATTTATTTTAATCCATTTTTTCTTTAAATTAAATTTCCGCATTTTTCTGACAAATCCAATTGTCAACAAGTGGTGGTATATTATCCGATATTTTTCCATCTAAGCGTGAGTTAGGAAAGTATCAAATATCGATATTTTCCTAATCCAAGCTCAAGCGACGGCAAACAATCGATTTGGTATTCACTGATACCAATGACAACTGACTATTATTTTTTGTGAAAATAATAGTTGGTTTTATTGTTTGTCCCATTCCGATTGTGTGCCAATACATTTTCCGTATTTAGTGACAGAACATATATTTTTTTGTCTTCCTCCGCATTTAAAATCAAAAAAAAAAATCTTTTTTTGTAATAATTCGATTTAATTATTTATTTGTTTATAATAATAATATTTATAATAATCGGAAACAAAAAAAATATTCCGATTATTTTCCTTATAGTTTGTGATAAACAAACATATTATTAATATTCTCTCATATATCTTTTATGTAATAATTCAATTTAATTATTTATTTGTTTATTATAATAATATTTATAATAATCGGAAACAAAAAAAATATTCCGATTATTTTCCTTATACTTTATAATAAGCAAACATATTATTAATATTCTCTCACATCCGAAAATTTTACTTGGTCCGTTTGCTTCCGTTGCTGCCTTCCAGTGGAATTTAATTAATTTAAATTCAGTACTATTTTCAAATATCGGTTCTCCATTCCAGTGAGAACAGATTATGTCAAGCGGATCCAACAAAAAAACCTTGACTGTTCCGATAGTAGGAGCCCTTAGAAGAAGTGCATCCGCTTCCCCTGCCCTTTCGGCAAAAAGCAACCCAAGCTCCACTCATCCGAGAACAAAAAGCGAGTCCTCAGCCAGTAGCTCCAATACCCCATTACTCACTCGAGTCCCGATCGCCACTCGGTCCGTTACCAAGAACACCGAATCCCATACAAAAATGGCGCTGGCAGACTTTATTTCCGTCACCGACAAGCTCAGTCAATTCCAGGCTCGCATTAACAAGCCAGCTGAGAATGCAGTGACCCTGCACACACTTCAGGTCAGACGTGACCATATCAAAAATCTCTGGGAGAAAATTGAGAAACAATATGAAGTGTGTGCAAAGATCCTAACTCAAAGCTCATCAAATGAGGACATTTTAGCAATGGAAGCCAAATACGACCATTGTTATTCTGTCTATGAGCGATGTACGGCCCAGCTGAGTGAGCAGATTGAAAGTGCATCCACTTCCAACGCTCCCATGCAAACTCAGCAGTATCCATCTTTCTCTCGAGGCTGTAGTCTCCCACCGGTTGATACAGAGGTGTTTCACGGGGACTACCTAAAGTGGCCAACGTTTCGTGATCTTTTCACAGCAATCTACATCCAGAACCCAAGGCTAACCCCAGTCGAGAAACTGTTCCATCTCAATTCCAAGACTGGAGGCGAAGCAAAGGCCATAGTGTCAAAGTCCCCGCTCACCCATGACGGGTTTGATTCAGCGTGGCAGGCCCTTTACAATCGCTTCCAAAATAAGCGGCTTCTGGTGAACAGCCAGTTAAAAATCCTTTTAATTTGCCTGTTGTTCAAGTAGAATCCGGATCACTCCTAAAAGATCTACAGAGTACGATCCAAGGCTGCTTAACCGCTCTGTCATTCAAATATTTCTACAGAGAATTGGGATTGCTTGCTCGTGTTCTTATGCAGCACGAAGCTTCCGAAACTCACGCTGTCCCTGTGGGAACAGTCATTGAATGATAAATCCACAATCCCGTCATGGGAAGAAATGGACAATTTCCTTAGCGAGCGCTATCGCACACTCGAAGCGATAGAAGACATAAAGCCTAGTACCAGTTTCCATCCCCAGCCCAAGTCCTCGAAGAGAGAACCCAATACGAAACGTATCAATTCCTTTGAGAGCAAGATCAGTATCAAGCTACAAACTTGCAAGCTCTGTTCCAATGAGAATCATCCCATACGCCTATGCCCACGGTTCCTCCAAATGTCCGTATCCGAAAGGGCCCTCCACATTAAACAACAGAAACTGTGTTTGAACTGTTTCGCTAGAGGCCATCTTCTCAAAGACTGCACAAGTACGCACAACTGCTACACGTGCAAAGGTCACCACAACACGCTTTTGCATCGTGGTGACCCCCCTACGTCCGCCTCTACAACAGCTCCTCCCACTATACAGTCCACTCCTTCTTCTCAGACGAATGTACAAAATTACTTCGCAGCAAACACGCAATGTGTATTGCTGGGCACTGCCCTGATTAATATTTGCCATCATGGCAACAAATACAAGGCACGCGCATTGATCGATTCTGGATCCGAAGCCACATTCGTCTCAGAAAGAATTCTCAATTTAATAAAACTCCCCTATCAGCCAGTTCAAGCTCAAGTCGCTGGATTGAACCAAGCGATTGCTGCGAACCCCCAGAAGCTATGCCATTTCCAAATTGGCTCCCCAAGCAAGCCCAGACTTCAAATAGAAGTCTCGGCGTTCGTCCTTCCACAACTGGCAGGAAATTTGCCCTCCTACACAATTCCCGATAGTGTCCGAGCAGGCATCCCCAACATCCAGTTGGCCGATCCCGAATTTTATCGGAGCTCGCAGATAGACGTGCTGTTAGGCGCTGATATCCTCCCATCCATTTTATTAGGCGGCTCCCAGAAAAATATTTGTGGCACTCTACTAGGCCAAGAATCCATATTTGGTTGGATTCTGACAGGGCCTGTAGCCAAGCAATATCCAATAAAAAACTCTACCTTCACCACTCGAGTTTCGGTGACTGCCGACCCGAAACTCGAGCTTCTTCTCACAAAATTTTGGGAGGTGGAGGATATACCGGTAAAACCGGTAAAGGAATCCGATTCCATTTGTGAGAGCAATTTCACAAAGACCACAAGTCGAGATGTGAGAGGTAGATACACTGTATCTCTACCCTTCAAAAATCCAAATAACATCGACTTGGGACATTCCAGGTCCATCGCAATAGCTCAGTTTCTCAAAAACGAGAATCGATTAAAAAGGAACCCTCCCTTAAAAGAGCAGTACGATGCGGTCATCCAAGAGTATTTGGACTTGGGTCACATGCGACAAGTCCCTCCAAGTGATTGTGCAAATTATTACTTGCCACATCACGCTGTTTTCAAGCCAGACAGCACTACCACACAAGTTCGCGTAGTATTTAACGCCTCCAGTCCATCCCTCAATGGCAAAAGTCTAAACGACACTCTCCATACAGGACCAGTTCTCCAATCCGACTTGCCGTTACAGATTCGATGATGGAGCCCACACAGCCAAGCAAGCGATTGCAGCCATCCACGAGCTCCGTGGCGCGCTTGATTCTGCTGGCTTTCCTCTTCGAAAGTGGACATCCAACGATAAGAGCTTGTTACGTAGTATTCCAAAGGACCACCTTCTTCGAGTAGACTTTTTGGAGATCGAAGAAGCCAGTGTCGCAAAGACCCTCGGAATTCGATGGCAAGCTACTTGCGATGAATTCTTTTTCCTACCCGCTAGCATTCCGTCCAAATAGCTATGTACAAAGCGTGAAGTGCTTTCACAGATCGCTAAACTGTTTGATCCAGCAGGATGGCTAGCTCCAGTGATAGTTCGAGCCAAGATTTTCATGCAGGAAATCTGGCTTCATGAACTTGATTGGGATGATGTTTTGCCAGAAGCGCTCATGCAACGCTGGCGAAGCGCTTTGCCACGCTTAGAACTGTGTGGTGCCGTGTTACTTGCCGAACTAGCCGCTGCCCTGATTCCGCAACTCCCCGTTAGCCAGTACACGACATACTATTGGACTGATTCCACTATAGTCTTGGCCTGGCTCAGTAAATCTCCATGCAAATGGACTACTTTCGTTGCCAATAGAGTGGCAAAAATACTCCAGCTTACTGAGTCAGCCCAAAACTGGTCACATGTAAAGTCAGAACTGAATCCAGCTGACTTGGCAAGTCGAGGAGTTTCTCCACAAGATCTCGTATCCGCATCATTGTGGTGGCACGGTCCCGAATATCTACAGGGACCAGAAGATCAATGGCCAACTCCCTGTAGCGGGGACCTTGAGACCACAATCGAGCAACGGGTTGTGAAGTGCAACCTGGTTCAGTCGTCCAACGATGATATTTTGGAACGTTTTTCCAAATTTCATAAAGCCCTTCGCGTTGTAGCATATCTGCTCCGTTTCATCCATCGCTGTATGAAGAGAGCCATCCAGTTTCCAAACGAATTAGGCAATGATGAGCTTGTCGAAGCACAAAGTCGCCTCATTAGATACACGCAACGCAAGGAGTATCCGACAGAATACCGTTTCTTGCTGGATAAAAAGCAAATTCCAAAATCGAGCGGAATTTTAAATTTAAATCCGTTTTTAGACAAAAACGGTATCCTCAGAAGCTAGCGGACGCATGAGCGTTTCCGAATCCCTCAACTATGATGAGCGACATCCGGTCATCCTCCCTTATAATTGTGTTTTTTCCCGCCTCTTAGTCCGGTTCACGCATGAAATATCTCTCCATGGAGGCAACCAGCTAATGGTACGTCTCATTCGAGCGAAATTCTGGATCCCTAAATTGAAGACTCTTGTCAAGTCGGTAATTCACACCTGCAAGGTGTGCATCATCCACCGCAAAGGGTACAGACCCAACTCATGGGCGATCTTCCTGTGGAAAGGACTACGTTTAGTAGACCTTTTACTCACACAGGGGTCGATTTCGCAGGTCTCTTTGAGGTCAAAAACTACACAGGCCGAGCATGTCTTATAACCAAAGGATATGTCTGTGTCTTCATATGTTTTAGCACCAAAGCTATACATCTAGAAGCCACTTCCGATTTGACCTCAGAGAAATTCCTATCTGCCTTCGCACGCTTCGTCGCAAGACGTAGCTGCCCACTACATATGCATTCGGACAATGGGAAAACCTTTGTGGGAGCCTCCAAAATCCTGACTCGAGAGTTTCTAGAGGCAACTAGAAATCTCATCCAAACCAAATACAGCCATCAAGAGCTTATTTGGCATTTTAACCCTCCAAGCGCCCCGCATATGGGTGGCTTATGGGAAGCAGGCGTGAAGAGTTTTAAGAATCTCTTCTATAAGGCCACCTCCTCCACAAAATACACCTTTGAGGAGCTTTCCACTCTTTTGTGTAAAGTTGAAGCGTGTCTAAATTCCAGACCGATTTCACCAATGTCAGAAGATCCTAGTGATCTTCTGGCACTAACTCCAGGTCATTTCCTCGTTGGTGGACCGCTTTTCTCCATATCCGAGCCAGAGATTAATGAAGCTGCTACGTCAATCATTAATCGATGGCAACGTCTAAAAGCCAGCAGCCAACAATTCTGTAACCGCTGGAAAGACGAATACCTGAAAGAGCTCCACAAAAGGAACAAGTGGAAAGTTCCAACAAGGAACATCCAAGGGGTGAAATGGTCATCATTAAGGAAGATAATCTTCCGTCCAATGACTGGCGCCTTGGCAGGGTGTTAACCATTTATCCGGGTGTTGACGACAAGGTTCGTGTCGTCGATATTCTCACCACCCAAGGTGTCGTAAAAAGACGAGTCGTCAAATTGATACTCCTCTCAACTGACAGCTCCCTTCCAAGTCAATGACGATCAGACCGACTGTCGTCCTTTTTTCCCCACTCCTGTGTGTATCGTATGTCAAGATATTATGTGCAATATTTCTTATTATAATTTATCTATTTCTTTTCCACCAATACAGAATGCCACCACGCACGAAACAACCAAAGCCTGCCGAAGCAAAGTCTGCTCGTGGAACGCACTCGTTCCGATGCCGAGTCTGCCGGGGAATCCACCCACTGCGGAAATGCGCCCGGTTTCTGCGACTCTCCGCCGAGAAGCGCCTACGCGCAGTATTAATCAACAAATACTGCTCCAACTGCCTAGCACACCAGCATTCCGGCGACTCATGCCGAAGCAATGATAAGTGCCGGGTGTGCCAGCAGCAACACCACACACTCCTACACATCACAGAGGACTCCAGCCCTCCTCCAGCGCAACCAGAAGCTGCTCCTCCCCAACGGCAATCGGCAGTGATTCAGCCCCTTGCCACACTAATGGAACACCACCAAACCAACGTGTTCCCCACTGTCGTAATCCTCCTCAAAAACGAGATGAAGACAGTGGAGATCCGAGCACTCCTGGACCCGTGCACTCCGATGAGCGGAATTAACGCGTCTCTCGCAGGGGTTCTTAAGCTGAACTCCTTCAGCGTTGGATCCGAAAAGGTCTGTACAGCCAGAATCGGGTCAAAGATCGACCCATCGATCGATATCGAAGTCCTTTTAAAGACGATCCCCGATCTGCGCTATCAGACACCAACGAGGCCCTTGGGAGAGAGCGTTAAAGCGCATTTCGGGTCCATTGAGATGGCGGACGAGAACTACCATCGTCCGGGTTCGGTGTCATTAGTGCTGGGTTCCGATGTCTACGCCAAAATCATGAGTGAAGGCTTCATCCCCAGCCAAGACGGATTGCCCATTGCGCAGAGGACAGTGTTCGGCTGGATCCTCTCCGGATCTTGCGCAGCATAATTTTCAGTCCCCCTCACCATTTACTCTTGCAATTCCTTGCAAAGGGGGGAGATTTAACCATCAAGAAATTAGTTGAAATATTGATCTAAAAGTTCCCTTAAAAAAACAATTTCTTCCTCTAACTTTTTATTTTCTGCTATCATTACTGATAACGATCTAGTTTCAGCAATGAAAACTTTAAAATCTTCATATTCTCCTGGGCCCGACAATATCCCAAGTTGCGTACTCAGAGAATGCTGGAGCTCTCTACATCTTCCCCTACTCAAACTTTTTAACTTATCTCTTGATTCCGCTGTTTTTCCATGTCTTTGGAAGGAATCATATATTATCCCAATTCACAAAAAGGGAGCTAAATCCGATATATCGAATTACAGAGGAATTGCAAAGTTGTCTGCAATCCCAAAATTATTCGAAAAAATTGTAACATCAACTTTGCAGCACCTCTGTAAGTCGATAATTTCCCCTTTTCAACATGGCTTTATTAAGAGTCGGTCTACCACGACTAATCTGCTTGAATTCACATCATTGGTGAATGATGCATTCCTAAGTAGAATGCAAACAGATGTCATTTATACTGATTTCAGTAAAGCATTTGACTCTGTAAATCATGATCTTTTAATCTTCAAGCTAGATCGAATTGGATTCCCCCACACTTCTGACTTGGATTTCCTCTTATTTAAAAAACAGAACCCAAAGAGTTCTGTTGAGATCCGAAATTTCTAAACCAGTATTTGTTACTTTGGGGGTGCCGCAAGGTAGTCATCTTGGTCCATTATTTTTCACATTATTTATTAATGACCTGCGATCTATTTTGTCCCACTCACGCATCCTTATGTATGCTGATGATGTGAAACTTATTCTTTCTTACAACGATCCTTCTAAATATATTTGTCTCCAAGATGACTGTAACTCCATTCATCTTTGGTGTCAGGCTAATAAGTTGCATTTAAATATTTCTAAATGCTTGTTTATGACTTTTAGTCGAATTACTCCACACTTAGTCACGTATACGCTTGACAATGTACCCTTGCAACGTATAACGACTTTGTAAGACCTTGGTGTACTTTTTGATGCCAAACTTAGTTTCATTCTGCATATCTCCTCTATAACTAACAAAGCCAAGGGTGTTCTTGGATTCATTAAACGTTGGTCCAAGCAGTTTAATGATCCCTTTGTTACCAAAATCCTTTATACTTCTCTAGTTCGTCCCATACTAGAATATTGTTCATGTGTTTGGAGTCCTCAATATGGAATCCATCAAGTTCGTATTGAATCCATTCAGAAGCAATTCCTCCTCTTTGCCCTTCGTGGCTTAAACTGGGATCCCGATCGCCGTCTTCCACCGTACTCTGATAGGCTCTTACTAATTGATCTCCCTTCATTAACTAACCGTAGAACTATCCTTGGTATTATTTTTCTTCATAAATTAATTATCGGTGACATTTGCTCTCCTTTTCTATTATCTCGTCTTAACTTTCATGTTCCACGTAGACTAACAAGAAATTATTATCCCTTATTTTTATCTAATTGCACAACTGACTATGCGTTGCACAATCGATTCCGTGTACTGTGCTCCAATTACAACGAATTTTATCACGTTATCTCTTTAGAACTCTCTCTCTCTTACACCTAAAATCTGCTCTTATATTCTATCTTCGGGAGAACCCCAATCATTGATTGGTTGACGTGGTTGCTGCCTTGGCAACACTGCTTCTTTTTTGGTTGGTGTTTTCCTGAATTGTCCTCTTTTCTCTCTGTTTTTCTTTTTCTTTATTATAATTTAATACATCACTAAAAAAGTCCGGATACCTACCGAGAATCCGCTTAAAATCTCGAGATTCTGATTTTTCAATACTCGATTGATTTTTGATATTTTTTAATGTAGAAATGGATGTAGTTCTATGTCGGATATCTGCATTATAATTATTAATTATTTTCGCCACAGCAATGGCTTGGCTTGAAGCGCGATACATTGGCGCATCTGCTCCATCTACTATGGATCCTCGGTTCCATCAAATTGGGGCACACGGTCACATTGTTTATTATGTATGTCCATGTGATGTGTTATCTTACTTTATTACTCTCTTTCTTTCTATCCTTTTGTCTATTATGTTCTTTTTTCATTATATATTCAACAATCTTTATATTTCTTTTTCGCCTTTTTCCTGGTCTGATTGGGTTTTTTGCCTGGGTTTTCCCCAATCCTGTGCAACAAATGTTGGACCATAAAAATTGATTGATTTTAATATCCCAGAATTCAATTTTAATCTTACTTGTAAATTTTAATTTAATTAATTTCTAGATTTTAATTTAATTTATATAATAATTATATTAATTCTTTTGTAATCCTTTAATCGACTGCAATTAGCCGATTTATTAATAATAAATAATAAATAATAAAATAATAAAAAAAATCGATCAGTGAAAATCTGAAAGTATCCCATGCAGAAGCATTTTTTATCAGCAGAGCCTTCCCCTCACATTTTGTACAGATCATACCCTAGTCTACTACTTTTTAGTTCATATAATTTTTTTCATTGTAATTTAATGCCACGCCTCTTCGCCCGTTCAACTTACTGGCGTTTGGTATATGAGAATAATTCCATTTCAGTTTCAGCATTCAGTTTTCATCGTCTTCGTCGTCGTCGGACACTTTGGCTGCAAGGATTTGTCGCTTTGTCTGTATTTCCGGTAGCTTTAATAACCCTTTTCATTTCCCGATTCCATCCATTTCTCTGACAAACAGACAGACACTGCCAAGAATTATTCTACAGCCAGAGCTGTGGAGGAGGCCCTCATAAAATGGTGTTCCTTTGGCGGTTTTTATTAAAAAAAAAGAATAGAAAATTCATTGCATAAGTTAAACTTGAATGTCCTTCATAATGGCCCTGTAGTGCTGTAATATTTACTCTGGCAGAGTATGCGGGTATGTGGCTTGAATTGGGCAATTCATCAAAGCGACTTTCATTTCCGGTCTAGGCCAGAGCTACACAACAGCTTGCTTGATTTTGACTGTTGACTTCTGACTGACATGTGGCCAAGTGACCTGCCGGAAAGTAAGTCATATTTTAGGACAAATACACTCTGCAAAAATCACAAGAAATTCAAATTAATAACTCTTGAATAGTCTATTCTTGAAGAAATCTTAAGTAAATATTTAGTTAAAAGCTGCAGTTTTAAAAGCTGCAAAATTTTTATTTAAAAACTGTTCTTTTATTAATTATATTTTTTTGAGTGTAGTCCACAGCGGAACAATGAAACTTTGACGGCTGTTCGAAAAATTTCAATCACGACGCACGTATCCTTTACTAGACAAGCATTTCAATGGCCAACAAAAATCAGGCTTAAAAATGTGTAGGGTATTAGCCAAAGTGTGTACGTGTACATGTGACGCGTACATTTTTACACACACTTACTTGCACCAAGTGCAGACGTGTTTTCTGAGACGGTCCGCCCTTTCAGTTTTAATTCGGTTTTTAATTAGCCTTTTAACCTGTGAATTGTTAAACCTTAGTGTGTGGCTATTCTTAGTGTTGCTACATACCCCAAGCTGCCGGGCGGTCGTGTGTTGCCGCGTTTACAATTGTGATATTGTATCCCAGTTCCTGTCGAGGAGGAGGAGAGCGCTGTATCGGACTCGTCTTCTTTCCTTTTCATCCAATTGGGAGCAGCAACAACATTCCCGCCGATTCTTTCTGAAATATTCGCTGTATGTACACAAAACACATCTGTGCGTAGTGTTGGAAATCAACGCGCACTACCACCTGTTCGCGTGTTAATGTCACTGGACAAGCTGGTTCGTGTATTAGCTAATCAGCTGATCAGCGATTACACCAACCCAGAGGAACATAAATAGTTGTGCATACCCCCAGGAGCCACCCAACACAGTGCCTACTTTTAGGTAGAATTGTCCACCGTAGGCTACTTGGGCAGTTTGGAGCAGAAAGTCGCGGAACTGACTAATTTCCAACCCCTCCGCTGCGGCGATGTTCATAACGGGGCTCTGGTGACCGAGTCGGCTATAACCCCCAGCTGTCGTACGCCACAGGGAAATCTCTGGCCATCGTGGGTCTGCCCAGGCAACATACGCAAGATGGAGATGAGCTGCAGGCCTTTGTGCGGCACGCAGCGCTGCAGAGAACACCACCGCCAGTGCAGATAAGCCAAGTTGCGGTGAGTAACTCTGCTTCGCTATCTCCGGTGGCTGTATCGAAGGAGGAGCCAACCACCCTAAAGGGGGCGTTGGAGATAATGGGCGTGGAGAGATGGCCTCTCGGCGTTACTGCAGGGCCAAAGGCACGTCAACACGTTGATGCGGAAGGAGTTCGCCTATCTGGTCAACCTGCAAAAGGTGAAAATGAATCTGCTACGCACAGATAATCCAGAAAAGGCAACGAAGGTATCCAAGGAAGCGCAAACCTCGCCCGTGCTTAAGTAAGCAACAAGAGCACGAGCAGCGCAGGGGCTTTACGCTGGATCTGCACCATCGGGTACCCCAAAGCGCCAAAGAGCAGCGAAAGACCCCCACAAAGCGATCTAAGCTGCAAGTGCCGACCAAAAGAGTTGAGCCCGCCCCAGCTAACTCATCAGAGAGTGAAAAGCCGGGAAACGACGCAACCGGGAAGGCTCTTGGCTGGTATAGGGTCAAAAGACGACAGCAGCCGCACAAACGTTTCCGGGCGAACGCGATAGCTGTGTCTGGAGTGGACGGATATAGCTATTCGGATATCCTGCGAGTGGTCAAGACTGACCCTACGCTTACGCAACTAAGTGGAGATATGCAGGGTATCAGGCAGTCGGGAAGAGCTCCAGACGGCAGTTGGGAAGGCCCTGGGCGGGCATGCGGTGGTTAAAACACTGCAGGAGGTGTCCCAGGTTGAAATCCGGGATATGGATGAGCTGGCGACCAAGGAGGAAGTCATACTGGCAGTTGGCGCTGCCATTGCAGACCCCTTCCCTATCCACAGAAGCGATCAAATCGCTCCGTGCGATGAAGGACGGGTCTCAAATAGCTACCATAAGCCAGGCAGAAGCAAGCGCAACGAAGTTGCTGGAGAGCACCAAGCTGCGCATTGGCTGGGTGATGTGCCGTGTCCGGCAAGTCCTCCAACCAAACCGCTGCTTCAGAGGCTTGGAATATGGGCATATTGCCCTAAGATGCCATAGCCAGGAAGATCTCAGAGGGGCATACTTCAAGTGCGGAGTAAAAGGCCACGAGGCAAATGGGTGTACCAAGCCGAAATGCCTACTATGCGAATGCAGAGGAAGAACTCGGACCAAGCTATAGGTAGCTTCAGGTGTCCAGCGTATCGCCCTCGACAAAATCAAATGTTAAGCTTACTGTAACCTTAATCATTGCATTGCCGCCCAAGCGCTTGTCGAACAAACCTGCAGAGAGCAACACATTGATGTGGCAAGCATTAGCGAGCCACACCATTGTGAAGCTGGTTGTGCCAGGTCTTGGGTAGCTGATACAACGCGTTGCGGCTATGCGGCAGTCGATCCCTGAGGTTATTAAAAGATGCGAAGCCTTTTAACGGATTCGTTAGAGCAAAATTGGGAGATACGTGGCTGTATAGTTGCTATCTGGCGCCAAGTCTTGCTTTTAACGAGTATTCCGGCATCCTCGAATGGGGCAGTCTGGTGACAAATAGCAAAGGCCGCATCCTGCTTGAGACCTTTGCTCCCCTGGACTTAGCGCTCCTGAACACTGGTACTGCTCACATTTTCAATAGAGCAGGACTGGGATCCATTGTCGATCTTACATTTGTAAGCTCTTCGCTCTTCAGAAGCGCCCAATGGCAGATTAGCGACACATACACCACAAGTGATCATGTAGCTATTCTGACCACCATTGGAAGCCACATAGGATCGAGGAATGCTTGGATGCTTCAGCAAAACGCGTATCGGCCAGAAACTTTTAATGGCCAAGAGTTCTCCACGTCGCTGCAATCGCTCAACCCAGATGGCAGCGCTGAAACACGAGCTACCCAGCTAATGGCACAACTCACTTCAGCCTGCAATCGAAGCATGGCCAAACGGCAACCATTCGCCAGACACCACACGACAACGTATTGGTGGAGCGATGACATAGCCAATGCCCGAAAAGCCTGTCTCCAGGCCAGAAGCCGCTATCAGCGGGCAAGGGGTAGACCCGATTTCCGCGAATGGCAAGGCGTATATAAAACGGCGCGAAAAAGGCTGAAACTAGCGTTCCGCAAGAGAAAAAGAGACTGCTTTCTTAAACTCTGCGACTCGGCCGAATACGACCCGTGGGGCAAGGCATACAACGCCGGTGAACTGAAGCTAATAGTTGAGACACTGTTTCCCCACCAACCATCGGCACACAACAATGCGATAGTACCCCTCGCTATGGTGGAGTCTCCTATATGCGACTTAGTAACGTCGAGCGCAGTGCTTGCGATAGCCAGAAGCCTGAATGCCTCTAAAGCTCCTGGCCCCGATGGCATACCGAATTGTGCTCTAAAGATGGCGCTGTCTTTGCATCCGGAATCCTTTTCCGATGTTCTTAATGCGTGCCTGCAGGAGAGAATCTTCCCCGATATATGGAAAACCCAGACCCTGGTACTTTTACCAAAGCCGGGAAAGCCACTTGAAGATGCCTCTTCCTACGGGCCAATCTGCCTGTTGGACACGGCAGGGAAAGTGTTGGAAAAGGTAATAAGTACCAGGCTGGAGGCAGCCGTCGATAGAGCGGGAGGGTTATCCCCCAACCAATTCGGGTTCAGAAAAGCGTGATCCACAATCGACGCCTTGAGCAAAGTCACCGGCATAGCGTCAGAAGCTATACAAGTCACACGCTGGGACGGCGGCTCCAAGCAGTATTGTCTCATTGCAACTTTAGATATAAAGAATGCATTCAATACTGCAAGGTGGGATGCCATAATAAGCGCCTTAGCGGAATTTGGAGTTCCTGAGTAGCTCGTGGCAATAATCCG
This sequence comes from Drosophila repletoides, assembly GCA_018150835.1. Lineage (NCBI taxonomy): Eukaryota > Metazoa > Arthropoda > Insecta > Diptera > Drosophilidae > Drosophila > Drosophila repletoides. Next base: position 855,044 of record JAECWQ010000228.1, read on the forward strand.
CAGCTATTTCAACGGTAGAACGCTGCAATATGCTACCGACGAAGGCCAACAGGTTTATCGAGTGTCCGCTGGGGTACCGCAAGGATCAGTACTGGGCCCGCTGCTTTGGAACATTATGTAAGATGGAGTGCTTCGGTCCACAGTACTGGAGGGCACTCATAGTTGGCTTCGCCGATGATGTGGCCATCGTTATCGTTACGAAGCAACTGCGATCTGCTGAGGTGGCATGCAACAGCTGTATCGCGCAGGTAAACCAGTGGCTAGCTTCAGCTGGCCTCGTGTTAGCAGCGCACAAGACCGAGGCAGTACTGGTGAGTAGTCGCAAGAAAGTGGAGACGGCGAGCATACTGGTTGGCGAGTCCGTGGTTGCCTCTAAAAGGGCAATCAAATACCTTGGCGTCATGCTGGACACTAGGCTGTCGTTCAGGGAGCACCTGGAATTTGCCAACTCAAAAGCGGCTGTTTCAAACAGAAACACTCGTGGCCCAAAGCAGATACGCAGACAGCTGCTAACGAGCGTCACCAAGGCAATCATGCTGCATGTAGCGCCAATATGGAGCAGAGCGATGGCAGTTCCCAGCTACCGCCGTGCGATCTGCGCCACATACAGACTGAGTGCAATCCGAGTATGTTGCGCATTTAAAACAATCTCGGATGACGCGGCCTTCGTGCTAGCAGGAATGATCCCGATCGCCGAGCTAGTATTTGAGGCTGATCTGCTGAAGCGAGCTTCAATGCGGAATACCGATGCTACGCGAATATCGCGGCCCGATGGAAGGCGGCGCAGTATCGAACAGTGGCAGACGCAGTGGGATCGTTCAACAAAGGGGCGTTGGACGCACCAGCTGATTCCCAATTTGGATAAGGCATGTGCAGATAAATTTTTATCTGACCCAGATGCTGTCAGGTCACGGTTGCTTTTGAAGCTACCTTAAACGCTTTGGACACGACACCTCCGACGAATGCCCTTCATGTGGACACCAAGTGGTAGAGGATGCGTACCATGTGATATTCCGCTGCAGAAGCTTCGACCAACACAGGCTGACACTGGAGCGGATGTTGGGTGGTTCCATTACTGTCAATAGCCTGGTGCTGAGCATGTTGTACTCGGCAGAAAAGTGAGAAGCGGTCAGCAATTTCGCAGCAGTCATGATGACAGAGCTGAGAAGAGAGGAGCGCAGCCGAAGAAGACTGACAGACTAGGATAGGTAAAGCAATATGTCCGCGAAGCATTGCCTCGCGGTCGTACCGCGGACGCTAAGCTTTACCCATCCTGTCTTAGAATTACAATTAGGTATAGTAAATTTGTAAATTGTAAATTTAAATTCAAACTTAAGAGAAATAAATAATACATGCAGGAAATAATTCACTATTGTTGGCTAAAATATGTAAACTTCAAATCAATAAGTTCTGTCTACGGAACTAGGCCTTAAAATTGTGTAACCATTATTTAGTTACTTGATATACCCTCGGCCGCTTCATTCCCAGGGCGCGCCCTTCGCATGGAAAAGTAGCCACAATCCCGGCTACTTTAGCCAGGACCCGAACCAGGAGTCCTGCCACGTTGACTTAGTCAACTGATATATATATATATCGGGGAAATCTTTAGTGGCACCTAAATAATATAGAGAACTACTGTGTTTCAATACCCATTAAAAGTGTTTCAAAAGAGTATAGTAAGCTTATGAAAGGGGTATAAAGCAAGTGGAAGTAGTTATATTTTCTTGATCAGCTGAGTCGGTTGAGCCTTGTTGTTCAATTCTAACCTCGGGTCTATATTTTCTTCTAAAATGTAGACACATTTATCCAAAATAAAACTTGAGAAATCCATATCAAGATAGCCTAGCTAAAAGGTCAAAATTTCATAGAACAGGTCAAACAGCGCCAAAAAGTATGCAGCATTTTTTGCTTTTCTGTTTTGCATTAAAGAAAGTATATTTAACTTGACTGCAGATTATCCGCTAGTTGAAAACACTATCGCCTAGAGCACTCTTACTTTTCCAGTATTTGATCGTATGGTTTTCTTTAAATTGCTGACTGTGTTTGGGCTGTGTATTTTTTGTTAGCGTCTATTACTTCCAAGCTGTTGAATGCGTCACCGTCACCACAGCCACACCAATTCCCAGACATTGAGAAGGTCGCTCCTTCTCTCTCTCTCTCAAACAATTCCTTGCCGCCCTGCTATTGTTAATGTTTTTTTCTATACATATTTTTTCTGTATTTTTTTCTTCTTTTTTTTTAATTAAGTTCTCACCGGCGCAGGAAGTGAAATGTTTTGTTGTGCTCGAGCCTTTTGTTATTGCTTCCGCTGCTGCTCCTCTTGGCTCGCTCGTTTGTCCAAGTACTAATGCGGCCAGACAATGGAAATGGTGGCAAAGGATGGCGTGCCCTTTTTTTATATTTTTTCAGTAAATCGTAGCATAACTTTCAGCATGGAGCTAAACATGTTGTTGCTTGTTTACTTAGTGCTGGGCGCTGCCAATTACAAATATGCAAATATTTTGCATGCAATTTAAAATAATTATTACATACTCTCATGCAACTTTTGGTTGTTGTTTTAGTTGTGGTCTGATGCCGACTCCTAGAGTCCTGCGGCTTTACAAGACCAACTTCTTCTTGGTTTCCTCTCCAATTTGTACTCATAACTCTCCTGCTTATGAGTAGTGTTTTATACCTGTTATTCTTGTTGTTGTTTTGCGGCTAGGCAGGCAAAAGCTTGAGAAAAATAATCCGGCACATAAAAAGGACCTCTAAAGGCTGTTTTATTTATTATTTTTAAGATTAATTTTAAGACCAGCTGGGCGTGTAAAACAAAATTGCTTAGCTAGCTAAAATAACACCTTAAAATACAGAAAACAATACTTTGAATATTTCAACGAAATTTCATTAAATGAATTAATAAAAAGGAAAATTAATAACACATCGCTGTAATCCAAGTGATTTTGTTGTATGCCTTTTGGCTTCAATTATTCAACATTAATTTTTGACCTTTGAAGCTTGATTGAATTCAATTTTTTGCATTTACATTTAATTCTTTAATTTACCATGACAAATAAAACAATATAAAATTTTCACGAAACTGAATTTCTCCATTAAATCTGTCATGAAATTAAATTAAAATTGTTGGAGGCTATAAAAAATGGTGCATAAAATTTGTGTAACATTTTTATCTGACCGCTGATGAAAAGTTTTTAAGTAGTTAAATGCATTTCACATATGAAAATTACTTATTATTAGTAAGAAAAAGCGACCTTCAGCAAGCCGAAAATTATATACCTTTCATTTTTATTGTTTGGTGGTTCCTAAGGCAATTCTTAGTCCGATCTCAATTTTTTTTGATATGCCTTAAGCAACATACTTTGCTTCTCAGGCGAAAAAGAACAGATAGATCCTATGGTAGATATATGATATAGTAATCCAATTCGGTCCGTTCATCTAGCCTAAAACCTAAGAAGGCAGTTGGCATAGAAACAAACAAACGGATAGATAAATACACAGACAGACGAACATGGCTATTTCAACTAGTCTCATCGTCCTGATGAAAAGCATGAATTCTCTGCAGTATCAGAGATTCCGCCACAAAATCTTAATACCCTTTAAAAGGATATAAAATGATATCAGGGAATGGAATACCTATATAACCACTTGAGCATAATATAATGCGTCATCGAACAGGAGCAATCAGCAATCCCCCAAACAAAAATCCATACAAATTGTATTAAAATATTAAATAAACACAAACAAACAACAAACACGAACCAGATATGAATGAAAATATGCTGAAAATTATTTCATGCGCATGTGTGGGCGTGGCATTAAAAAGAAAGCAAAAATAAAAGAAAAAACGAGAAAACTTTTGACTGAGAAGTAAACTTACGTACGAGTTCGTCTGCAACAGATTTATATCATCATCATTGTCATCGCATGAGCCGCAGTGGCAGCATCGTCGTCTCTGTAGATACAACATTATCTCATGATAATCAAAATCGTCATCAACAGGCCAAGGACGCATGGAAATTAATAAACAATATTTCTATAAATGTTTATATAGAAATAAATGTGAGTGTGTGTAAATTGATGGATGACTATGTCTGCGCCGGCTGTAGATATTCGTGGCTTTCCCCTGTGTATTGTCTCTGGCAAAACTTGTGCTGAACAAGGCTAATGGATATATTAATTATGGTCTAAAGTTATTGTGGCCAAGCTGAAACGATTTCAAGTTCAGGCATACAATTAAATCATAGGAAAAAGAAACTTAAAGAGTTCTTCTCACTTTTTTTCTATGCAAAACTTTCTCAATGACTCAAACTTGAAATGCAGAAGAAAAGCTTTGGGGCATTAAAATCACTTTAAAAAAAGAAATCCACGCAACTTTTGCCCGACATCAGACAGAAAGAATCCATTATAAAACATACTTCAGTACCTAATTTCTTTACTTGTGTGGCGCTTAAAAATAAAATAACTTGAAAAAAATGTGTGTTGGCCATTTTATATTTTGTGGTTAGAAAGGAAGGCGTGTGTATGCTATGGGCGTGGCTCCATTATCGAAAAATCACGTAGCTAAATTTTAAGCAATAGCATAATTTGAAGAGCTTATTTTAAATAAATTAAGATTTAATTTAAATTAATAATATTCATTAATTTATTGGAAACCTTTTAAGCCAGTTGTGCTTTTAATTGCAATCAATATTCTTGCCTAGTTTTCTACTACAGCTCAGCTAATTAATTGCAATTAATTAACAATTTACAAAGCTTTATATTATATTTCTTAAATCTAAACTATTCTTTAATTAATTTTTGTTGATTGAATTCGGTTACCTTTCACAGCTGTCTGTTAGCCACTGTTCATGCTGAACCAGCGATGAGCAGTTCTCAGCCACGAAAAAGAGCTAAATGAGCATGGCTCATTTTATCCGTTCATCTTGGCTGAGAACTCTCCATATTAACACTCTCTCTGGTCTCCAAACTCTCTGTGGCTGGCCCTAAGGCGGCCATCACTATTTTTAAGTTTTTAGTATATAAGCAGAAGTGTCCGAGTGAAGTATTGTATAAAAAGATCAACTATAAAAGCAATCGACAAATTTTTCCTGGGATAAAAAATTGAAAGTGCAAGGTCTCCCCGCTACAAACATTGGTCCTTCGAGCCGGATTTCTTCGCATCACAGGATTGGCTCGCACCTATAAGATTCAGGAGAACAAGATAAGTTAAACTTTTCATTTTCATTTTTTTCATCCGCCATTTTTTTTCCTCCGAAAAAAAGGCCCTCATTTTTCGGCACATCTGCATATAACTATATGCATTTGTCCAACAATCCATTTTAAATATATAGATCTCCAACACATCTATATATTTTCCATACTTACATTCAGTACTACTGTTTTGTAAGTACCCCTCCAATTTTCCGTCCTTCCACAACTGGCATGAAATTTGCCCTCCTACACAATTCCCGATAGTGTCCGAGCAGGCATCCCCAACATCCAGTTGGCCGATCCCGAATTTTATCGGAGCTCGCAGATAGACGTGCTTTTAGGCGCTGATATCCTCCCATCCATTTTATTGGGCGGCTCCCATAAAAATATTTGTGGCACTCTACTAGGCCAAGAATCCATATTTGGTTGGATTCTGACAAGCCCTGTAGCCAAGCAATCTTCAGCAAAAATTTCTGCTTTCACCACTCGAGTTTCGGTGACTTCCGAGCCGAAACTCGAGCTTCTTCACACAAAATGTTGGGAGCTGGAGGACATACCGGTAAAACCGGTAAAGGAATCCGACTCCATTTGTGAGAAGAATTTCACAAAGTCCACAAGTCGAGATGTGAGAGGTAGATACACTGTATTCAAAAATCCAAATAACATCGAGTTGGGACATTCCAGATCCATCACAATAGCTCAGTTTCTCAAAAACGAGAATCGATTGAAAAGGAACCCTCTCTTAAAAGGACAGTACGATGCGGTCATCCAAGAATATTTGGACTTGGGTCGTATGCGACAAGTCCCTCCAAGTGATTGTGCAAATTATTACTTGCCACATCACACTGTTTTCAAGCCAGACAGCACTACCACACAAGTTCGCGTAGTATTTAACGCCTCCAGTCCATCCCTCAATGGCAAAAGTCTAAACGACACTCTCCATACAGGACCAGTTCTCCAATCCGACTTGCCGTTACAGATTCTAAAGTGGCGTTTCTATCGGTATGTCTTCAACGCCGACATCACAAAAATGTACCGGCAAATACTGGTCGATCCACTCCACACTCCTTTTCAGAGGATAATATTCCAAAATAAGAGTGATCAACTGTGCGATTACGAGCTCAAGACAGTCACTTTTGGCGTCAATTGTGCCCCATTTCTAGCCATCCGTAAGCTACAACAATTGGCCGAAGATGTCAAAGAGCGTTTCCCTCTTGCCAGTGACATTCTGTTAGGATCTATGTATGTTGATGATGTTTTAGCTGGAGCCCACACAGCCAAGCAAGCGATTGCAGCCATCCACGAGCTCCGTGGCGCGCTTGATTCTGCTGGCTTTCCTCTTCGAAAGTGGACATCCAACGATAAGAGCTTGTTACGTAGTATTCCAAAGGACCACCTTCTTCGAGTAGACTTTTTGGAGATCGAAGAAGCCAGTGTCGCAAAGACCCTCGGAATTCGATGGCAAGCTACTTGCGATGAATTCTTTTTCCTACCCGCTAGCATTCCGTCCAAACAGCTATGTACAAAGCGTGAAGTGCTTTCACAGATCGCTAAACTGTTTGATCCAGCAGGATGGCTAGCTCCAGTGATAGTTCGAGCCAAGATTTTCATGCAGGAAATCTGGCTTCATGAACTTGATTGGGATGATGTTTTGCCAGAAGCGCTCATGCAACACTGGCGAGCATTTCTCACTGATTATCCCAACATCAGAGAAGTGCGCATCCCCAGATGGATTAATTTCCAACCTGATGCAAGCGTACAGTTTCACGGATTTTGCGAGGCTTCCCAGCGCGCATATGGTGCAGCGCTGTACGCCCGCATCAGTATAAACGGGCATGTGTCCATCCATCTGCTCACCTCCAAAACAAGCGTAGCACCGGTAAAAACAGTCTCTTTGCCACGCTTAGAACTGTGTGGTGCCGTGTTACTCGCCTGCCCTGCTGCCCTGATTCCGCAACTCCCCGTTAGCCAGTACACGACATACTATTGGACTGATTCCACTATAGTCTTGGCCTGGCTCAGTAAATCTCCATGCAAATGGACTAATTTCGTTGCCAATAGAGTGGCAAAAATACTCCAGCTTACTGAGTCAGCCCAAAACTGGTCACATGTGAAGTCAGAACTGAATCCTGTTGACTTGGCAAGTCGAGGTGTTTCTCCACAAGATCTCGTATCCGCATCATTGTGGTGGCACGGTCCCGAATATCTACAGGGACCAGAAGATCAATGGCCAACTCCCAGTAGATGGGACCTTGAGACCACAATCGAGCAACGGGTTGTGAAGTGCAACCTGGTTCAGATGCCCAACGCTGATATTTTGGAACGTTTTTCCAAATTTCATAAAGCCCTTCGCGTTGTAGCATATCTGCTCCATTTCATCCATCGCTGTATGAAGAGAGCCATCCAATTTCCAAGCGAGTTAGGTAATGATGAGCTTGTCGAAGCACAAAGTCGCCTCATTAGATACACGCAACGCAAGGAGTATCCGACAGAATACCGTTTCTTGCTGGATAAAAAGCAAATTCCAAAATCGAGCGGAATTTTAAATTTAAATCCGTTTTTAGACAAAAACGGTATCCTCAGAGCTAGCGATTCGATTTCGCAGGTCCCTTTGAGGTTAAAAACTACACAGGCCGAGCATGTCTTATAACAAAAGGATATGTCTGTGTCTTCATATGTTTTAGCACCAAAGATATACATCTAGAAGCTGCTTTCGATTTAACCTCAGAGAAATTCCGTAGCTGCCCACTACATATGCATTCGGACAATGGAAAAACCTTTGTGGGAGCCTCCAAAATTCTGACTCGAGAGTTTCTAGAGGCAACTAGAAATCTGATCCAAACCAAATACATCCATCAAAAGCTTATAAGGCCACCTCCTCCACAAAATATACCTTTGAAGAGGTTTCCAATCTTTTGTGTAAAGTTGAAGCGTGTCTAAATTCCAGACCGATTTCACCAATGTCAGAAGATCCAGTGATCTTCTGGCACTAACTCCAGGTCATTTCCTAATTGGTGGACCGCTTCTCTCCATATCCGAGCCAGAGATTAATGAAGCTGCTACGTCAGTCATTAATCGATGGCAATGTCTAAAAGCCAGCAGCCAACAATTTTGTAACCGCTGGAAAGACGAATACTTGAAAGAGCTCCACAAAAGGAACAAGTCGAAAGTTTCAACAAGGGACATCCAAGTGGGTGAAATGGTCATCATTAAGGAAGATAATCTTCCGTCCAATGACTGGCGCCTTGGCAGGGTGTTGACCATTTATCCGGGTGTTGACGACAAGGTTCGTGTCGTCGACATTCTCACCACTCAAGGTGTAGTAAAAAGACTAGTCGTCAAATTGATACTCCTTTCAACTGACAGCTCCCTTCCAAGTCAATGACGATCAGACCGACTGTTATCCTCTTTTTCCCCACTCCTGTGTGTCTCGTATGTCAAAAATATTATGTGCAATATTTCCTGTCATAACTTATCTTTATTTCTTTTTCCACCAACACACAATTGGCACCACGTGCGAAACAACCGAAGCCTGCCGAAGCAAAGTCTGCTCGTGGAACGCACTCGTTCCGATGCCGAGTCTACCGGGGAATCCACCCACTGCGGAAATGCGCCCGATTTTTGCTACTCTCCGCCGAGAAGCGCCTACGAGCAGTATTGATAAATAAATACTGCTCCAACTGCCTAGCACACCAGCATTCCGGTAACTCATGCCGAAGCAGTGATAAGTGCCGGGTGTGCCAGCAGCAACACCACACACTCCTACACATCGCGGAGGACTCGAGCCCTCCTACATCGCAACCAGAAGCTGCTCCTCCCCAACGGCAATCGGCAGTGATTCAGCCCCTTGCCACACTAATGGAACACCACCAAACCAACGTGTTCCCCACTGTCTTAATCCTCCTCAAGAACGAGATGAAGACAGTGGAAATCCGAGCACTCCTGGACCCGTGCACTCCGATGAGCGGAATCAACGCGTCTCTCGCAGGGGTTCTTAAACTGAACTCCTTCAGCGTTGGATCCGAAAAGGTCTGCACAGCCAGAATCGGGTCAAAGATCGACCCATCGATCGATATCGAAGTCTTATTAAAGACGATCCCCGATCTGCGCTATCAGACACCAACGAGGCCCTTGGGAGAAAGCGTTAAGGCATATTTCGAGTCAATTCAGATGGCGGACGAGAACTACCATCGTCCGGGTTCGTTGTCATTGGTGTTGGGGTCCGATGTCTACGCCAAAATTATGCGTGAAGGCTTCATCCCTAGCGAAGACGGATTGCCCATTGCACAGAGGAGAGTATTCGGCTGGAATCTCTCCGGATCTTGCGCAGCATGACTCCAGTCCCCCCTCACCATTTACTCTTGCAATTCCTTGCAAAGGGGGGAAGTATGTTCATGCTGAGCCAGAGATGAGCAGTTCTCAGCCACGAAAAAAGAGCTAAATGAGCATGGCTCATTTTATCCGTTCATCTTGGCTGAGAACTCTCCATATTAACACTCTCTCTGGTCTCCAAAGTCTCTGTGGCTGGCCCTAAGGCGGCCATCACTATTTTTAAGTTTTTAGTATATAAGCAGAAGTGTCCGAGTGAAGTATTGCATAAAAAGATCAACTATAAAAGCAATCGACAAAATTTTCCTGGGATAAAAAATTGGAAGTGCAAGGTCTCCCCGCTACAAACAGCCACAAATGTATGCAATTAATTAAAAAATTTGAAATGCATTTTAATTGTGTGTTTATTTCAGCTTGAAAACTTTACAGCCATATTCAAGATTTGACTTTAACATTGGTCTAGCTATTCTTCTATTATTAAACTCTGATGTTGCTGAGAGACAACAAGCTTTCATCATCATCTTTGATCACCATCATCAAGTTGTCGGCTGTTGCCTAATTAGTCGACTGTTTTATGCCCATAGAATGGTCTCTGGCAGTGTTTTTCCCTTGCCTTTCACTATGGCTTATTGATAACAATAAAAGAACGGCAACAAAACATTCCATTCAAATGGCTCAACTCTATTGTGGATCTGTTCTGGCATTGTTTACGCCCAAAACGAGACTCGTCATCTGGCAAAGGAAAAGGAAGCGATATCATATATATATACATATCCGTATACTATATCTTATGTTGCTTACTGGGCGCACTTTAATGTCAATTAGTTGTCAAATGCTTTATGCACTTGTCAATGGACAGGAACAAAAAAAAAAAAATAGACAGAGAAAGAAAAATGTTTTTAGCGTGGACTTATGAGTATTTCTACAGAAAAAGTACAATGTCGAAATAATAATAATTTATAACTACCATTGTCATAAGTACAGAACAAGCTCATCAATCAATGCATTAGACAGCTTAACACAGGCTATGTGGTCTACGAGGAACATGAAAGTTAAGACGAGATAATAGAAAAGGAGAGCTAATGTCACCGATAATTAATTTATGAAGAAAAATAATACCAAGGATAGTTCTACGGTTAGTTAATGAAGGGAGGTCAATGAGTAAGAGCCTATCAGAGTACGGTGGAAGACGGCGATCGGGATCCCAGTTTAAGCCACGAAGGGCAAAGAGGAGGAATTGCTTCTGAATGGATTCAATACGAACTTGATGGATTCCATATTGAGGACTCCAAACACATGAACAATATTCTAGTATGGGACGAACTAGAGAAGTATAAAGGATTTTGGTAACAAAGGGATCATTAAACTCCTTGGACCAACGTTTAATGAATCCAAGAACACCCTTGGCTTTGTTAGTTATAGAGGAGATATGCAGAATGAAACTAAGTTTGGCATCAAAAAGTACACCAAGGGTTCCACAGTCGTTATACGTTGCATGGGTACATTGTCAAGCGTGTACGTGGCTAAGTGTGGAGTAATTCGACTAAAAGTCATAAACAAGCATTTAGAAATATTTAAATGCAACTTATTAGCCTGACACCAAAGATGCATGGAGTTACAGTCATCTTGCAGACAAATATATTTAGAAGGATCGTTGTAAGAAAGAATAAGTTTCACATCATCAGCATACATAAGGATGCGTGAGTGGGACAAAATAGAAGGCAGGTCATTAATAAATAATGTGAAAAATAATGGACCAAGATGACTACCTTGCGGAACACCCGAAGTAATAAATACGGGTTTAGAAATTTCGGATCTCAACAGAACTCTTTGAGTTCTGTTTTTTAAAAAAGAGGAAATCCAAGTCAGAAGTGTGGGGGGGAATCCAATTCGATCTAGCTTGAAGATTAAAAGATCATGATTTACAGAGTCAAATGCTTTACTGAAATCAGTATAAATGACATCTGTTTGCATTCTACTAAGGAATTCAATGAAGTGAATTCAAGCCTTAATAAAGCCATGTTGAAAAGGGGAAATTATCGACTTACAGAGGTGCTACAAAGTTGATGTTACAATTTTTTCGAATAATTTTGGGATTGCAGACAACTTTGCAATTCGTCTGTAATTCGATATATCGGATTTAGCTCCCTTTTTGTGAATTGGGATAATATATGATTCCTTCCAAAGACATGGAAAAACAGCGGAATCAAGAGATAAGTTAAAAAGTTTGAGTAGGGGAAGATGTAGAGAGCTCCAGCATTCTCTGAGTACGCAACTTGGGATATTGTCGGGCACAGGAAAATATGAAGATTTTAAAGTTTTCATTGCTGTAACTAGATCGTTATCAGTAATGATAGGAGAAAATAAAGAGTTAGAGGAAGAAATAGGATAAGGATAAGGATCTTCAGGCATAGACGAGCTGTTACTCTTAGAATTTACAAATTTATAAAACAGTTTAGGATCCCGCTCAAACTGATTCCTGCAGCGCATAAGATACACATTATAGCAATAAGAGTTAAGGAGAAGGAAGTTAGACATAGCAATAAAATATTTAGAAAAATCAATATTTGATCCAGAGAGTTTACATTTTTTAAATAGTTTAGTTTTAATATTTTTTAAATTTGAAAGTCGACGTGTAAACCAGGGATGCTTGGATGAAACAGGCAATAAAACACTACTTGGAATGCAGATATCAAGAAGTGAGTTAATAGTGTCACAGAAGTCGGTTAGAGCAAAATTGATATCAACCGAATTGTATAGAGTAGACCAATCAGCTGAGGAAAAAAGTTGATTAAGCTAGGAAAAATTTCCTAACAGGTTTGGATAGTGGTTTAGTCGACGTGGCAATTGATAGAGAAATTTCTACGGTAGAATGAAAGGAGTCACTGGTAGAAGTGCAATCGTTGAAAAAAATAAGATCAAGAACTCTGTCAAGATTATTAGAAATCGAGTTTATTTGAAAAAACAAAAGGTCATACAAGGAATCTACAAAGTCATGTTGTGCAGAAGGCACAAGATAATTAGATTTCCTAAAGAGAGACCACTGGATATTAGGCAAATTGAAATCGCCGAAAACGACAAACATGTCTTTATCACGTACGAGTGTTGATATATATTTAATACGGCTTAAATGCTGCATATAAATAGAAATATCAGAACACAGAGGGATATAAGAGCACGTTATGAAAATGGAACATGATGGAAACGATACCTTAACGTTAATTATTTTCACATCAGGAGGTGAAACGTATAAAGTAATTGACTCGGACCGAAGGGAAGAATTAACTGCAATGAGTACCCCACCACCCCGACGAGTTATTCTATCTTTTCTGTAGGATGTAAAGGCTGTAGAAAAAATTTCAGAATTTGAAATTGAGGAATTAAGCCATGTCTCAGAAAAAGCAATAATTTGAGACTCGAAGGAAGAACTTTGTAAAAATACATTTTTAAGCTTAGACACTAGACCTCTAACATTCTGATAACTGATATGTAGTAAATCTGAAGATCGATCCAGTTTTTTGGAGGATTATTACTAATGGTTGCTTGCGAAAGAGAGCCACTAGCTTGAAGACTGACAGTCACCGGACGAGTGCAATTTTTTATAATGAACTCATGAACAATTATTTGTGGAGGCCAGAAATTTGGATCACAAATAAGTGAGAATGTGTCTGATGGAACGTTAATTTAATGGAACTAATTTGGGGAACTATGAGAATTCCAGGCAAGGCAAGAACTTTGATTTTAGGCATATTTATTAGAGAGCAGGGAAAGAAAAGAAGCGGAAACCATATTGATTAAAACATAGTCTAAAAACTATGATTTCTGGCATAGAATTGGGAAGAAATTTATATTCTCTTGAAAACAAAGATGAAATTATGAAGCTCCGTTTGTTTCCAATTTCAAAATGCCTAAATCTGTTCCCTTTTTGTCGATTTTTTGTAACTCTCAGGTGTTGTTGCAGTACATTTATTTTTCACTTTAACTCAACTTGCATTTCCCTTTTGCTTAATTTTGCCTTTAATGCTTTTATTTCTTATTTTGCTTTCATTGTTATTATGTGTTCCTTTTTGTTTTGTTGTTTTTCAACGTCTTCTCTTTCCCTGCAGCAGGACGTATTCCTTATCCTGCTCACGCCCAGGGCTTTTTCAAATTGACTCAATTTTTGTAAAATTTCGGTTGGTTCATATATTTCGTCCATATATTTATGCCTGGAATGAATCTGCACTCGGTTCTCTTTGCTTTCGCTGGAAGGTTTACGTGCTGGCACCAAGGCAAGCGATGCCGAGCCTGCTCTGGCCCGGCCTTAATCCTGGCGAGCGGAATGTGTCGGCGCAAAAGCCAATTTAAAAATGCCAACAATGATTTATGTTATATACATATAAATTCGCTCTGCTTTCTGCTGCTGTTGCTGTGGTTGCTTTGCTTCTTGTTGTTGTGATGCACGTAACTGTAGTAATTTAAATGCCGTAGAACATTGCGCTTTAATCTAATTCTAACAACAACAGCAACTCAATAGCCGTCAGGTTGGGCCACTAAAACTAGAGCTAACAGCTCTATTTATATAAACGGCTCGGCAGCAAAGCGACAAAGTCATTGACTTCCTGCTCCTATCGCGAAGCACTGTTAGAAAACGGGAAAAAGAGGGGGAAGAAGGAAAAGCATGTGTGTGCTTACAACACAGCAGTAAAGGCACAATTAAAGGATAATAAAAAACAACAACACAATTGACTACACAAAAGAATATTGTCAGCTTAAAACGACTTTTGGATACTCTAGAATAAGTGCTCAGCAAGAAAAAATAGGAAAATCACGTAAAGTTTAACTCAGAACATATTTGAACTCATATAAATAAAAGAGAGACTTTTTTAAATAAAGTAAAGGCTACGTCTAGAATCGTCCACAAACTACAGAGGAATAATCTAATTTGATTTTTCATTAAAATTATTCTCTGAAAAGTAGTCTTCATAATTTTCTATGGACTGCTTGCTTAGGTTTCCGAAAGGGAAAGTTAACTAGGATTTCTTTGTTTTTACTTTGAAGTTATTTATTAGTTTTGAATTTTTATTATATTTTCAATATTTTACAGGATATGTCAGTCTCTACCTGAAAGTAATGTAACTCTGAAAGTCCTTTCACGGTGCTGTTATTGTATAAAGTGATAGCAAAACCCAACACCACATGGATGACAATGGCTCACTGGGCCTTCCTCATCTTGGATTTTGTGATTGTCCCTTATCCTGCTGGGTGCTCTCATATCGCTCTCGGCATAGTTCGTTGCAGTTAAAAAAAGCCTCTCTCTCTTCGCTGCCCTCACCTGCTTCTTGCAGCAGTTCAAGTGTTTCCGCATCTAAGCTTATCTGAGAGAAAGAGGCTATATATATATAAATTCCTATCTGTTTATTCAGTTAAGCAAATGGGCTCATTTGTTCGCGAATGCGAAACTGAAGCACGATTCGCAAAATTTTAATATAGCGACACCTTATCTCATATCCTGGAAAACGTTCCAGAAATGTTTTTCAAGTTTTCTCAAGAGATTACAAAAAAGTCCTCAACTTTTCTCTTCTTATCTTTTTTGTTTTACCCAAAGGAAATGATATTTTTAACTTAAATAATTCGATGAAAAATTTAATCAAGGACATCAGTCTATCAGTCTGATATTGTCAGTGAATTCTGTTTTTGTTTTGTAAACATTTTTGAGCTTTTGTTTGTTGGCCCAAAATGAAATAGCCCCACAGACTGAGGGCAAACAAGGGGAAGAAATAGAAAGAGAGACAGAAGAGAGAGAGAGAAAATGCGACAAAATTTGTTGTTGGTTGACCGAAAAAGACGACCCCAAAAACCCCGAAAAATGGTCGCTGGTTGTTTGTTTACTTAGGTGGCAATGGGATGATTAAAAATAATTTGCTCAGAATGTTCCATTCTGTTGCCGCTGGTTTTTTTTGTTTTTGTCTTGTTTTACCAGCCTGTCACTCTAGATAATGAATGTAAGCACATAAACATGGAGGCAACTACAGTACATATATTCGGAATTTTAATTGAAATCTGTCGCAATTTTGATACTCGTACCTCCCGCTCTCACCTATCTCTCTGCAAAGAACAATTGTGAGAGTGATTTACCGTGGCACAAAAGACAAAAAAACCAAACATTTTACTCAATGCGTAGCACTGTACCGTCGCCTAATCCATGTTACCAGCAAATTTAATTGTCCCTAAACTAGCACTAGTACTTAAGTTTGTCAGACAATCGCAAAGGCTTGGCGCTCATTAATCACTTCAGTTGGCAACATCAAAATCCAACAAATTTATAATTAAAATTTCACCGTTAAACCCATAATTTGACTATGAATATAATAAATAGAAATAAAATCCCTCAACCAATGTTCAAGGTAGAATTGACACCTGACAGTATCCACGTAGGTAAAAATGAAGTCCATCCAATCTACAAGCTCGCGTATCTACTGCATCGGAGAGTCACCGTTGAGGAACCGCATAAACGAAATGGACCCGTCCAGTGCACAAATTGCCAGGAAATTTACTGAACTCTGCAAAAAATGTAGTAACTGTGGAGGTAACCACACCGCCAACTATAGAGGATGCCCTGTGTATAAGGAGTTAAAAAGTCGTCTAAACCAGAAAAAAACTGCATCTCGAAACCCAGCCTAACTTGCCTTATATACCATCAAATACAACTCCAGGCGTTTCTTTTGCAAAAGCGTTAAGTTACAACAACGAGTCGTACGCCTCAGTAACTAAAAATAATTTTCAAGAAGCCACTGGAATAATGCAGCATCGAGCAGCGCAACAGAGGCCAGAAATTCCTTCCCAAAGTACCACTGAAAATCCATCCAGCTTATCTAGCGGAATAGAATGCTGGCTACATTAACAAATACAATGGTAGCAATACAACAAACGATTCAGGAAATCATGCGTAACCAAAATCTCCTACTGGAGCTCATAATCAAGAAATTTGCTTAATGGGTCCTTCAAATATATCCTTTTGGAATGCGAATGGTATTTCACAGCACAAAAATGAACTCTTGCAGTTTCTTGATCACTATAACATCGACGCCATGCTTATATCAGAAACTCACCTAACAAGCAAAAATTATTTTCACATCAAGGGATATAGTTTTTATGCGACGAATCATCCCGATGGCAAGGCACATGGAGGCACTGGCATTCTAATTAAGTGTCGCATCAAGAATTACCTGTTGCCATCATTTGCAGCAACTTATCTACAGGCAACATCAATTCGTATTGAAGCTCAAAGCGGTCATTTAAACGTAACCGCAGTATACTGCCCATCCGGTTCTCCATATCCGAAGCAGAATTTGTAAAATTCTTCAACCTGTTAGGTGACCGGTTTATAGCAGCTGGTGACTACAATGCCAAGCACAGCCACTGGGGATCGAGGCTCACTAACCCGAAAGAAAAACAACTTTATAATGCCATAATCATACCACGAAGTAAGCTTGACTCTATTTCCCGGGAAGGCCCACATATTGGCCCACAGATCCAAAAAAGCAGCCTGACTTAATTGATTTTGCTGTTACGGGAAGAGTGCCGCAAGATCAGGCTAATGTGGAGCACTTAACAGATCTATCATCGGATCACTCTCCAATCTTACTTCACCTCTATGACCACCCACAGTTCTCTGCACGACCACATTTCCTCACTTCTATCAAAACAGATTGGCTGAAGTATAGGAAATACATAAGTTCTCACATTGAAGACTGCGCAAGCATTGGCTATTAAGATGACATAGATAGATCAGTTGAAACACTAACGTTTGTAATGTCTCTGGCTGCAAAACACTCCACTCCAATAATAACATCTAATAAACTTTATAACAGTAATCGGGCTCCCAGACTTATTGAAGAGCTACTACGCGACAAGAGAAGGCTTCGGAGAGAATGGCAAGCCCATAGATCCCCTGCCTCAAAGGAGCGGTTAAAAAAAAGCCAACCATTTACTACGCAAAGCCCTAGAAGATGAACGAAACTTACAGCAAAGACACTACATAAAGCAACTAGCAACAAAAAACAAACGATTTCTATTGTGGAAAGCCAAGTCAGCCGTATGCCCACCAATCGAGACTGATTCACCATTGCGTACCCCTAGAGGAGAGTGGACTCGGAGCAACGAAGAAAAGGCAAATATATTGCCAACCACTTAGAAAATGTCTTCAAACGGCTATTTGCTCGCAACTGTCAACAATCTTTAAGCCACTATGCCTGTCACATGCCGAGCAGAAGATGTTACAGGGGTCATAAATGACCAAGTCAGAAATCAAAAAAAGGCACCGGGTCAAGATCTCATCTCCCCTAAAATGATCATAGAATTGCGGATCTGTGCAGTATATTTTCTCATCATAATATTCAACCAAATGATGAAGCGGGGTTATTATCCCCAACAATGGAAAAAATCAATCATAACAATGATCCATAAAGCAGGAAAGGACAAGTCCCAGCCTTCATCATACAGACCTATCAGTCTCCTACCATGCCTATCAAAGATATATATGTCCCACTGCACCAATTTGGATTCCGCAAAAAGCATGGAACTATTGAACAAGTAAACCGGATAACTTCTGAGATACGCAATGCATTGGAACGGCGAGTATTGCTCCGCTGTTTTCCTGGATGTCGCCCTAGTTTTCGACCGCGTTTGGCTAGATGGCTTCATTCATAAAATCGACATGTTACTCCCACAAAACATCCATAAAATATTGGAGTCATACCTTTTGCAAAGAAGTTTCGCAGTAAGGTGCAAAGATTTCAACTCTGAATATCATCCAATTGAGGCTGGTGTACCTCAGGGTAGCGTACTTGGACCAACACTGTACATTATCTACACAGCAGATATACCGACAAATAGTCTTACAGCAACATCGACATTTACTGGTGACACTGCTATCCTAAGTCGCTCTAAGTGCCCAACAAGAGCAACGGAGCAGCTAGCATCTCATTTGGTAGCCTTAGAAAAGTGGCTAGCAGACTGGCGCATATATGAAGAGAAACCAACTGAAATTAAAAGCTAGTAATCTACGTTGGCTTATAAACGTCCGTTCATCACTAAGGCTCGAGTACAAAGTCCTTTTATATAAATCAGTTCTGAAACCAATTTGGACATATGGGTCCGAGCTATGGGGCAACGTTTGCGATAGTAACCTCGAATTAATCCAGAGAGCTCAATCGAAAATACTAAGAACTATCATCGGGGCACCTTGGTATGTACGGAATGAAAATATACATAAAGACCTAACTGTTGAAAATGTTAAAGCCGAAATTAAAAAGGTGAAAACCAAGTATCAGGTTAAACTTCAGTTACATCCAAATAGACTTGCGCAGTCTCTAACAAGGCAGGTTGGCCATACACGACTCCGGCGAAGAGACCTCCCCACCCAGCAGTAATAGTTAGGGCCGTATTTTAAGAAATTAATTGTAATTAATAGCCAAATACTTTAGATTAAGATTTAATTACTTATCGTTAGTCTCTAAGTGAGAAGATCCGATAAATAAAAAACACCGTTTAAAAAAAAAAAAAAAAAAAACACATAATATAATTTAATTTGAATTTAATTAGAATTGAAAAACTTTAAAAATCCTTCATATCCTTTTTAAAGTCGAAGGAATGGCAAGCACTTATAATACACATAAATCTCGGTCTGCATTTGATGCTTTCACCATGGGAGCTGCCACCTTAACCAATTATAATTGACGCCAAAAAAACGTGATAAATCAATAAAGTGTCCTTTAAAGAGACTCAGAATTCTTAAATTTCACTTAATATTATATATTTATATTATTTATATTGGTGAGCAGCATAAGCTGAACAAAATATACATCAAAAAGGCATTAGTAAAATAGTTGAAAGCTGCTTTCTAAAATAGTCTCAATATTCGGTTAGATTAGTTAACAATTTTTATTAAAAAAGGCAGAAAAATACTAAACTCTTCTAAAAAATACTAAATTCTTCTAATTCTATATTCTTTAAATTTTTTGTTTTAAAATTTAATAAACAAATAATACTATTTTTTCAATATTTAAGTTAACTTTTGATTCTATAAAGCATGCAAATCAGCCCAGTTTTGGCAAAGTTAAAAGAGTTTGAAATTTAGAAGAAGATTTTGGGAAACTTACAAGTCAAAACTTTCCAATTTTGGGAGGAAATTTGATCATTTTAACTTGATTCATTGAGGGCAGTATTGGGGGGAGTACTGGGTTAAATTCTTAAAAATATTCAATATAATCTTCTATCTCTTTGTATTCTTTTTTTCATTGATGGCGAAATTAAATTAATTTATGTGTCTGTGCCGGGTTCTCTCTGAAGTCGCTTGAGGAAGTATCGGGCCATATATCACGCATTTGAGACGACGTCGACGACGACGACGACGACGACGACGACGACGACGACTACGGAAAACAACTAGTAAATAATTGTTAATGTATTACGAATAATATATTGCACTATTTCATAAAAAGCAATAATTTTTCAATATCAAACCAGGCGGAAAACTGGGGCAGAGGCTGGGCCAGGGAGGCGAGGGCAGTTCCAAAAGTATTGGCTCGTTGGCTGCAGGCTGCTGACTGCCGGCTGGCGGCTGCCGGCACAGTTGCAGTTGAAGGCTGCTCCTTTTGCCACTTTTGCTCCTGCTGCTTTCATAATAAGCTTGATAAATAAGAAAAGAGCGCTAGTAAAGTGAAGGAACTCGAGGGATTGGACTACGGTTGGGTTCTACTGGGGCTTGGACTGGGTTACACTGTCGCTACAAAGTGAAATTTATCATTTTTTATTACTTACTTTCTGAAACATTTCACTCAGAGTCGGCCAGTGGCAACTGGAGCGAAGGAATGAAGCACAGGCAGCAACAGAATCCTACATCTCCAAAATTATTGAGTCTTATATTTTTGATTGCTTAGACCTTCCCCCCAGCTCCGGCTTCAACTTCTTCCATGTTTGTTATTGCTGCTTCTACTGCTGTTGCCATTCCTGGGACTGGAAAATGCACTTTTACGGCAAGAACTAATTGATTAAATAAATTAACTCGACGTGTAAACAATGTTGATTGTGCAATTAAAGTCTTAGTTAATCACATGCATTTGGCGTATTTTAATAATGTAATTCATTATTATTTTTTATCATTCTATCAAAATTATATTTGTTAAAGCAGTTATTCAGTCCATAAAAAAGGACATGTGAATAGAATTAATATTGAATTGAAAGTCAATTGCAATCAAGCGAAAATAGCTCAACCTGGAGTCTAGTATACCCTTCTTAAGGCAGGGAAATAGAGACTTCAAATTTTTAATGACAGCCCCCAAAAGTATGTAAAGCCAAATGTTGCATAGCAACTGTTACTGCGCCCCCAAGTTTGTGATGCTCTACAAAGTGGCAGCATAACTTATATACTAATATACATACTCTTTCCAACATATATGCACATAAATATGTACATAGTTAACTATTGATATGCTTTATATGATTAAAGCTTTATAAATGGCAAGCACAAAGGATTCGGCAAGCGTTGCAGGCATTGCAGGCGCCAGCGTACTGATAACAAGTCCTCAAAAACAGTTAGAACACTTTTTTGTAGTTTGGCAGACTTTTGAAAAGTTTCCTCAAAAGTTGTCACAAGCTCCAGTTGAGGTTGAGAAAGGTTGCGAGAAGGTTCTCCCTGCATTTAATTCTTTACCAAAATCCTTTATACTTCTCTAGTTCGCACCATACTAGAATATTGTTCATGTGTTTGGAATCCTCAATATGGAATCCATCAAGTTCGTATTGAATGCATTCAGAAACAATTCCTCCTCTTTGCTGTGTACTCTGATAGGCTCTTACTCATTGATCTCCCTTCATTAACTAACCGTAGAACTATCCTTGGTATTATTTTTCTTCATAAATTAATTATCGGTGACATTAGCTCTCCCTTTCTATTATCTCGTCTTAACTTTCATGTTCCTCGAAGACTAACAAGAAATTATTATCCCTTATTTCTATCTAATTGCACAACTGACTATGCGTTGCACAATCGATTCCGTGTGCTGTGCTCCAATTACAACGAATTTAATCACTTTATCTCTTTAGAACTCTCTCTCTTACACCTAAAATCTGCTCTTCTATTCTATCTTCGGGAGAACCCCAAACTTGATTGGTTGACGTGGTTGCTGCCTTGGCAACACTGCTTCTTTTTTGGTTGGTGTTTTCCTGAATTGTCCTTATCTTACTTTATTACTCTCTTTCTTTCTATCTTTTTTCTATTTTGGTATGTTTTCAATTTATTTTCAACAATCTTTATTTTTCTTTTTCCCCTTTTTTCCTGGTCTGATTGGGTTTTTTGCCTGGGTTTTCACCAATCCTGTGCAACAAATGTTGCACCAAAAAAACTATATAATTTAATTTCAACCTTACTTATAAATTTTAATTTAATTAATTTTCTAAATTTTAATTTAATTTATATAATAATTATTTTTATCTTTTGTAATCCTTTAATCGACTTAATAATAAATTTAATAATAAATAAATAAATAAAATTTGCACCGATCCTACACGGAGAGAAAATTGCGCTGAAACTGGACTTAATTTAAGCTCTCTTTGTCCTAAAAACATGAACAGAGCAATACTTTCAGCTTTCATTGCAATCGATAGTAGGATCGATAAGTTCGATAAACATTTTCTACGTTTTCAGAACCAGTCAACATATTACAATTTTTCTTAATTTAAGTATAAATTTAATTAATTTTTGTTAAATTTTTTTCTAATTTTAAGTTTTTTATTTTCTACTTAAACTAGAATTATCTCGAAATCGTTTTCCATTCAATTATTGTTAGACAAATTGAACTTAATACTTTCCTTCAAGAGATGAGGTCATCTTACTTTGATGAACATCTTCCTTTCTCTCTTTGTATCAGCTCTCCCCACGCCAACACTTCCCCCTCCAACCCAGTTTTGCTGCCGAGTGCAGCTGCAATTGTTGCCACGCCTCCGTTGCGGTTTTTGATAACTTCGTTCTTCTTTTTCCTTTTTGATTTTGGCATGTGTGAAATAGACGTTTTTATTATTGCTTGTAATTACGTTTTCATTTTTGGCCTTAATAAGAATTGTAAAAACAAAAAAATATGACTTTTTTAATACGAAAAGAATGAAAAAGTGCTACAAATGATATTAATCCACTCAAAAATATCAAATAAATATTTCAAGCACTTAAAAATGTATTTGTTTTAATAAAAGACATTTATTACGTCCTTTTAGTGCAATTAATTACAAATATTTAATTAAATTCCTATAAAAACACTTTATGTTTTACCAGAAAAAAACATTATTACAGGCAAAAACTTATATAAATAGCCAACAGATATGAAATATTTGATACGAGTGAAATATCAAATTCATTTGTGTACTATTTTTTTCAGTGTACAAATTTTTATAGAATTTATAAAGAATTCTGCTACACTGAAAAAAAAAATTTTGAATTCATTTTAAAGTAGTGTCAAATTTCCTAAAATGAAGATCAAACTTTATGATTCAAGTTCGATATTCATGCTTCAATTTAAGAACTCTTAATTTTACTGTTTTCCCATCCCGAGACGACTTAAAATTAGCCCCAATTTAAAAATAATTTGTTCTTCGTTCAATCCTATAATAATAAAAAATAATAAACAAACAAAAATCAAAATTGTATCACTCCATAGTATGCCAGCTTGTTATTGAACATAGGACGAATAGGTATTGACTTTCTTATTTGAACTTAATTTTTGAAAGTACGACTTGAAAATGTAGAAATTTTTAAGCAAATAATTTTGTTTTTTTTACTGTGTAGTTTAAGGACATGACTTTTAGCCTCCCTCAAATTGTCATTAAGCTGGAATTGTTGTTCGATATCTAGTCGAATGTATAGTAATTTTGTTCGGAGAAGAAACTTAATTTAGGAACTTAAAAACTGATAAATTCTGAAATAAATTTAAAAATTTTTGTAATTTTTAAATGGATTAATTCTTAAATTCTCTCTGCATTTATTGGCAAGTCAATCGAGTAGAAGACTTTTAAGGTACTGTCAAATTAACATACTCTTTTCTAGGCTTAAGCAATTTATATGCGAATTTAAAGCGTAATTATTATGTAAATTGGTAATTACATTACATTTGTATATAATTTTCTTTGAGCTTATAAATTATATTGATTTAAGTATGTTCTCGTTTAATAGCATAAAAGCTCAATTTTATATAAATCGCTGAAAGTTTTTTCATGTCGGGTGCCGCCTTTTATTTAATGGCAAAAAAATTATTGCAGAAATTCAACGCTTGATGCATCAATCGAGAATTATTACTTCACACAGCATTAACGATGGAAGAAAGGCGAAAACACAAAAAAAAAAAGAAAAAATAATAATAAAATAAGAGAAAAAACAAAAACATAAATTCGCGTTTATTGCATTTTTTATGCAAAATAATATTGCTCTGAAATTTGAATAGAACTTAATTCAATTCCAATGCCATCAAACATTGTGTTATATACTGTTTTTATTGAAGCCAAAGGAGCCCGCACAGGTTAGCCCTCGCTCCTCCTTCCTAGGTGTTTATTGGATTACCCAACTGTCGCCAGGCTGCATATCCTGAGCTGGGCTTCTAGTCCGAGTAGTACCTCTGCTGCATATTTTTTAGCCAGAAATAGTTTAAAATAACCCTGAATGATACTTGCTAAAAGGCAGTATATTTATTATATGATAAAACTCTTCTTTCTCAGCTAAGATTAGTACTCTTAAAATCATGCCTTTGGGAGCAGAGTTCAGCAAAAGTCCTACTGAGTATTGCTTTGGGCCACACGTAGATCTCGAATGGTTAAACTACAAGAGGCTCCTGTCAGAAAAAGTAAAAAGTAGACGGACGATTGGGGCAAAGACTGAAGAGAGAATGGGATTGCTCTGAGGACAGCGACAACACAATTAATGTTAGAAATCGAAAGCAGCGGGAAACTCTGGGAAGGCCGAGCTCTCAGTCGTTGGAGAGTATTTGAACCGGAAATCAAAATAAACTACAGCAAATCAGTCAAAAAAACAAACAACAAACAACGGCCGGGTCCTGGCTAAAAACAATAAGGTCAAAATGTGCTCCCCTTCCCCTCACTGCTAACATGGTCAATTTTTTTGATAAAGCTACTCGAGAACGAATACCGAAAATCTGCCCCCAATAAAAGCTAATTACAGCATTCCACTCACAGGAACCACTTTCAGGTCTACCAGAATACCCTGCCGCTTGCAGTTTGGGGTCTACAGACTTGGGTGGAGAAGCGGCTCTTGCAATTAGCTAGAAATTAATGAAAACAGTGGGTTTTTTGGTAAAAACAAAGAAAATGAAAGATGGATTTTTCTGGAATTTTAAGATCGTCTTTTCCTTTTTTGGAACCAAAAAGGTTGTCATGAATTATAATAATCATAGAGGATAATTTTATAAATTTTATATTTACTATGGGAAAGTATGCCTAACGTGAACAAAACATGGCTCTAATTTTATAAAGACAGACGGATCAGCAATCTAATCCTATTGATACTGGAAACAAACAGTAAAAAATTATATTTCAGAATAAAATTCATATTTATTTTGACACAAATAATAAACTGTTTACACTTTATGAGGTATAAATATAGATAGAGTTTCTTTTAATGCAGATTAAAAAACATTAAAATATCATATTTTTTCTGAGTCTTCTATTGAAAATTGGAATTGATTAACATATAAATATTATTATATATTTTCTTTAAATTAAAATCGTAATAAGCTGCCTGAATACTGATAATTTGGATTTTATTGATTTTCTGATATATTTCTGATTTTATTTAGATCATTTTTTACTTTAATTATGAGCACAAAGAAAGGATTACATAAATTTCAAAACCTTCCCTTTAAACCCTAAACTTTATTGAACAAAAAGCTTTAAATTTATCTGTCTATCAATCCCATTCGATTTGGATACCCTTCTATTAAATGACCTTCAAGAACCCATAAAAAAGGTCTGGAGATTCGATGACCTGCTGCTGAAATTATCGAAGGTAAAACAATTTTATTATTATTCAATTTACAACCGACTTCAAAAGGCAGTGGTAAATACCTCAATGGATGCGAAAAGGAAACCAACGAACTGAGCGCAGGCGGGCAGGGGAATTCAGCTCATAATTCTGTCAGCCAGCCATTTTTTATGGCGCTACTTTAGTATTTTACTGTTCTTGTTGTTGATGTTGCATTGACCTCTAAAGTTACCATAAAGCGGCATCAAATTTGTGTACTATGGAAGGGCCACGAGTTGGTTGTACCATAAAAGAGTACCAGTTGAGTGGCCGCACTTTGAATGGGTTTTAAGGTGCCTTCATCTACTCCATCAGGCAGAGCTACACAGAAAAAAATATAATTTTATAATGTAATTTTTGACGACAAAAATAAAATAATATTAAAAAGATTAATCGTATTTATTTTCACGCATTTTTTTAATATTAACAATAAAAAGCTGCCTTCCCTTAAGTCCGAATTTACAAACTAAAAATGTTTTAGGAGCAAAATTTAAGTGAGTTATGCTTAGTCAATGCAAATAGTAGTGGAAATACTACCTTTTATATTCATCTTTTTAATGCATATAAAACCTAACCAATACCATCAAATTAATAAGCATTACTTCGATTGATATATGATTTCTCTCTGTGTATTATTTTTCCTTGATTCTCTACCAATTTTCGCGCCATTCCAGTGCAATATTTAAGCGCAAATGATGTTGTAAATAAAATTTTTTAGGAAGAAAAATGTGTTCATCGTCATGTGGCTGCTGCCTCTTCGCCCCTCTTCACCCCAATGCAAAATGGCGTAAAAAGCTTTAAAGCTGCATGTTGTTGTAGCCCAAAAGGCTTGCTAAGTGGAAAAGGGGGAGGGTTAGTGGGTCTGGCGGGGCTGGGGGAGGTGTGTCTAAGATAGGGAAAAACTGTGTTAAAATTTTGAATATGCGAGGGTTGCCTGAGAATGGGAGAAACTTTGGCCAGAACTGTGATACAGTTAACAAGGATTTGGTAGCTTAAGTTTTAAGAAACTATAAAATTAAATTGATTTTCACAAAGAAACTAAAGTTATTCTTAAAGTTAGAATTAAGTTGAATAATTTTCAATAAGAAATAAATGGAATAGCATTTTGTTTATTTGACAAATATATTGAAGATTTCGTAACTCCCTTCTGAATTCAACTAGGAAATAATTTAGAGTCAATCCTAAATAAGTATTTTAAACACGATATAAATATTTTGGACTTGGAAACTTAACTATTAAATTTACCACAGTTTAAGAGATAAGAGAAATTTGTAAGAACCGTTGGCATTGTGCCCTTTGCGAGAGAAAAGACCAGACCAGACCAGCAGCCGTACACTTAAGTCTAATGGTTTTGTCAGCCACGCCCCTTATTACGGTATTAATGAGCAACATGAAAATGGTCTTATAATTGGCTCAGCCAGCAGTATAGCTGCAATGAAGATGAAATATACAAAAACATAACCGGGAAAATGGGTTTCAGTTGAGACAGATCCACAGCACCTGTATAAAATTCCTGGAAAGACAAAAAAAAGAACGGATAACAGTACGCAACACAGGACAATGTTGAGTTAATCGTTGCAAAGTTAAACAAACACAAATAGATAAGTTCAAAGTTCGTTCGATGCCAAAATTCAAACTCTGTTAACTGCTCTGCTCTGGGGTTCGACAGAAAAAAGGAAAAAAACAAAGAGGAAAACAATATGCTAAGGCTACTCGGAAATCTGTCTGAAATCGCAGGGTGTGTGGGTGTTAAAGGAACCAAAAGCATGCGACAAGCAAAACAAATTTTTCTTTTTCTTCCTCTCAGTGTGCTCAGTCAGGCATCCCAAACAGCGACTAAATTATGATATACTAGTTGAGCTGAAGTAACTGCAAAGGTTACTAAAGCAATCTTATTACATTATCGGGAACTGGGAATGGCTTGAGCGCCTGAACAGGGACTTCGACTTCGATTGGCTATAATTGAATCGAAGCTATTGCCAAGGTACACTAAAGCCATTGCAGATTATATAATAAATATATATACTATATATGCACTACTAAGTTTCCTGACAACGCATTTAAAACGCTTAAATGAAAAGCTTAACCAACCGCATTGTCAAATTCATCATTTCTATGTATATTTGAAAAATAGCAGGCATATACGAAAAAGTTTTGATATCAATAATGATATTGAACCCTGTTCATACTTGAATTCCTCTCCAATCCTACCTAAGTTTGTCTTAACAACCTGAACATTAATGGATACTCCTTCATCAATAGATCAATAATAATATAAGACTGGAACTATAATTAATATAATACTGGAATAATCATTTATAGTTTAAAGCTATTAAAAGTTCTCAAGCATTGAGTTCAATAAGAAAGCGGAAATATCGTTCCACTTTCCATTCAAAATTTACACTTTTCTGTGCCTCAAAGTCCTCTAAAAGTTGTATTTAATCTTCAGGGTTTTAATGAATAAAAATGTAATTATTTATTAAATTATTTGTCGAAAATTAAACCATGAGTATTCATATAAACTCATATAAAGAATACGCCCCATATAAGCCTTTCAATGCCCTCTACAGTCCGACAGGAAAGCTAGTTACAAAATTAATTCAGGCCTTGCCAACTCACGTCTAGTTTGCCTGCCCCCGCTGATTCCGCGCCTAATTTAAAAACACAATTTTATGGCCCAATAGAATTTGGTTGTGAATAATTCAACTCTCCGCCATAAATCGTTGCTGCTGAAATAATATTTTAGCAATTAAAGGTTTATGCACCGTAAATGCTATTCAAAACTCATATCACGCACAGCCTCTCACACCACAAATAAAATAATACAAAATAAAAAATACTATTTTTATTATTATTTGATGACAAAAACAATATAAAATATGCTTTTTTTTTGTCAAAAATTCGATTCAAAGTGCTAAAAAAATTTATTAAAATAATAATAGAGGAATCAAAACATTAATGAAACCCAACGCACCAGAGAAAGAGCAGATGTTGTTGAATAATAAAATATGAATAAAAGGGGGTAAACAAGCACAAAGTGGGGGACTATGAAATATCCTGTAGAAAGAGTTCAGCTATAAATATGTAAATAATCAACTGTATTCTATTTATAATTAAAATGAGAATAAAATAACTATTTGTAGTATGAGTTTTACATGCAGGAATAGTTAATTTCATCTTTTATTTACATATACTTTGGTATCGTTATACTGGGTTTACCCTTTATCAAAGTTACAGGGTATGCCAACAATTAAGGACCTGTAGTCTTCTGATTCATGCGAATACTTAACCAAGAGATACCCTATAATCATTTAGTATATATACACATTTCCATATTTCTGTTGCATTTATTGATGAAATATTTGATGTTTATTATATTTTCATACGTTTCGAAAGTCCTAAAAACTATTAAAAATGGCGTAAGGATAATATCTGCTAATCCTCTGGGCTGCACTTGCAGAAACAGAATCAAACAACTAACATCATTCATTTTCTCAATAGACCTATTAATTTTTACTACTTTTAAGTTTTAGTATATAATTTGAAGTGTCACAGTGAAGTGCAAGAATAAACTTGACCCAATATCAAAAATCAACATCTTTTCCTTGGGATAAAATTTTGGAACCGAGCAGTCTCCCCGCTATAAACATTGGTCCTTCGAACATTTTGCATCTTACGATTGGCTCGCACCTATAAGATTCAGGAGAAAAAGATAAGTCAAACTTTTCCTTATTTCTTTTTATTCATCCGCTATTTTTTTCCTCCGAAAAAACTACTTACATTCAGTATTACTGTTTTATAAGTACCCCTCTAATATTCCGTCCATTCCCCAAATGAACATATGTATGTACATATGTATGTAAATATATATATATTTATATATTTTTTTTACAGTGGCCGATAATAACAACAACATGCTAATAAAGATAATAATTTTTGTTGCAATTGTCGGTCGACTAATAATTCCATAAAAGGGCAATATAAAACAATAAGCACAAAAATCGAGCATTTGTTGGCTGTTTTTAAAGTTGGTATTATTCTTTTTAAAAACATTTCCTATTAAATTAAAAAACCCGCAAATGCTCATCTCCACACATAATAACATAATATCATACTGACAAACTAACACACACATACACCTTTACCTATTAAGCACACTACACATATACATTGCCGAATTAATTATTGAATTAATTTAAATTACCCAAGTAAAAGCATATTTAATTTAATTTAATTCATTTTTAAATTAAATTTTCGCAATTGACTAATCCAATTGTCAAAAAGTAGTGATAGATTATCCGATATTTTTTGATCCAAGCTTGAAAGAGGAAAGGTAGCAAATATCGATATTTTTCCTAATCCAAGCTCAAGCGACGGCAAACAATTGATTTAGTATTCATTGATACCAATGACAACTGGCTAATATTTTTTGCGAAAATAATAATTTGTTTTTTTTTAGTTTGTCTCATTTCGGATTGTGTGCTAATACATTTTCTGTATTTAGTGTCAGAGAATATATTATTTTTTTGTCTTCCTCCGCCCTTAACAACCACAAAAAAAAATTGTATGTAATAATTCAAATTAGTTATTTACTTTTTTATTATAAATAAGAAATTAATCGGAATATTTATTTTTTTGTTCCCGATTATTATAAATATTATTATAATAATATATTATAAATATTCAGTCGCATCCGAATTTTGTTCCTTTGTCCGTTTGCTTTCGTTGCTGCATTTCATTTGAATTTAATTAATTTAAATTCACTACTATCGTCAAATATCGGTTCTCCATTCCAGTGAGAACAGATTATGTCAAGCGGATCCAACAAGAAAACCTTGACTGTTCCGATAGTAGGTGCCCATAGAAGAAGTGCATCCGTTTCCCCTGACTTTTCGGCAAAAAGCAACTCAAGCTCTGCTTATCTGAGAACGAAAAGCGAGTCCTCAGCCAGTAGCTTCAATACTCCATTACAAACTCGTGCCCCGATAGCTACTTGGTCCGTTACCAAGAACACCGACTCCAATACAAAAATGGCGCTGGTAGACTTCATTTCCGTCACCGACAAGCTCAGTCAATTCCAGGCTCGCATTAACAAGCCAGCTGAGACTGCAGTGACCCTGCACACACTACAGGTCAGACGTGACCATATCAAAAATCTCTGGGAGAAAATTGAAAAACAATATGAAGTGTGTGCAAAGATCTTAACTCAAAGCTCATCAAATGAGGACATTTTAGCAATGGAAGCCAAATACGACCATTGTTATTCTCTCTATGAGCGATGTACGGCGCAGCTGAGCGAGCACGCAAGCTCAGCAGTATCCATCATTCTCTCGAGGCTGTAGTCTCCCACCTGTTGATACAAAGGTGTTTCACGGAGACTACCTAAAATGGCATTCAGAACCCGAGGCTAACCCCAGTCGAGAAACTGTTCCATCTTAATTCCAAGACTGGTGGCGAAGCAAAGGCAATAGTGTTTAGGTCCCCGCTCACCCATGACGGGTTTGATTCAGCCTTGCAGGCTCTTCAAGCGATTGCTGCGAACCCCCCGAAGCTATGCCATTTCCAAATTGGCTCCCCAATCAAGCCCAGACTTCAAATAGAAGTCTCGTCGTTCGTCCTTCCACAACTGGCAGGAAATTTGCCATCTTACCCAATTCCCGATAGTGTCCGAGCAGGCATCCCCAACATCCAGTTGGCCGATCCCGAATTTTATCGGAGCTCGCAGATAGACGTGCTCTTAGGCGCTGATATCCTTCCATCCATTTTATTAGGCGGCTCCCATAAAAATATTTGTGGCACTCTACTAGGCCAAGAATCCATATTTGGTTGGATTATGACAGGCCCTGTGGCCAAGCAATCTTCGACAAAAATTTCTGCTTTCACCATTTGAATAACTTTGTCAAATGGTGGCAGATCTAAGAATGGTATAGCATTTGAGACTCGTGCGAAATCCCAGAATCAGTTACAATTAAAAAAATTTAATTTATTAGGCAAACCATTTTTAAAAAAAATGTGTTATTTTTGAAAATTTTTATATACTAATTTTTTGATGGTTTGAAGTTATAACGAATTGAGCGAGTCTAAGTGCTTTAAAAATTTCTTCCTTTGCTATCAATTTTGTTCACCGGCTCATCCCTTAGAATGTGTATAACTTTTTCAAATAGTGTCAGATTTAGGAATGTTATACTATTTAGGACTAGAAAATTCCAGAATCTTTTGCTATTAAAAAAAATTGATTTTCTATGGAAACCAATTTTAAGACAAACAAAAGATGGAAATTATTAAAAACCCAAACTAATTCAAGGTTTGAATTCAGTTTTCATGCATCTAAATAAATGATTTTGAAATACTTTGGAGTTTCAATATTCACAATTAATTTCAACAGATTTTTTAAATAATACTTAGATAGATCTGTAAAGATATTTTAAAATGTTTTTGAATTTTAAAACAGTTTGTATAGATTATATTAAGTGTTGGTTATACAGTATATGGCAGTACTCAGTCATAAAATATTTAACTTGAAGAGTTTTTCATTTTAAGGCCCAAACCGCAGTCAAAAAGTTGGAGTTGGAGTCGGAAATGGAGCCGGATCAGACGCATTTTCCGAGATATCGTCCTTGCCACATAACAGTGTAATTAAGTTCGCGCGTCGCAAATTTAATTGTTTTTTAATGAATAGCAATGAATTTGAAATATAAGCAAATTAATTTTATTTCATATGACAAGTTGAAGTTCATTGCTTACTTGCCCCATCAGCAGACAGCAGATATCAGGACCCGGATGAAGATTTGAGTACCTAAAAACTTTTATTTCAGTGCTAGGAGCTGCCCCTTGGCCGAGAATAATTTAAATGCTTTTATTTTATTTGCTTTCTCCCCGTTGAGAGATTTTTTTTTTTAAATATGTATTCCTGCGCGGTTGCCAGCCATGTGGCCCAGTTGCAATTTCAATCGTTCTTATTGCGGCATTGGTTTGGCATTAAAACAGAACAACAATTTCGAGCTCATGAATTGAATTTAAATGTTGACATTCAAAATTTACACTCGTGAAAATTATGGAATGGTGACTCTTTACAGCCATGTAGAAGGTATCTCAATATTGACGCTGACTCTATAAATTATTTATATTATTGATTAAGGCAATGAGATGAGTGATTTGGTCCGCCCGAATGGTGTTTTTTTCAATGAAAACTTATTTCGATTTTTTAAAGATACTTTTATTTCTCAAAGATATTTTACCCACACATCTTTCAGATACATTTCTGTGCTGCAGCAGGACGCCGGTTAGCAGCCAGAAATTTCCAAAAATTCCAGGCGAACCCAATCAGCAGAAAGTGGAAAAAGTTAGTTGACAGTGACACTTAACATTTGCACTGCTAAGGTAACTTTAGTCAGTTTGCAGCAAAACTTTGTCGCCTGGTGATTCCGCCGCTGCGTCAGCCGAAAATCGACATTTGGCGGCCTGGAGTGCCAGGCGAACAGCAACCAGCAGCAAGGTGACGTTTTTTCGGACCACCCGGCAATAAAAAAATTGCCAATAAATATCCGCTTCTTGCTGAGCTATGTTCGCCTGGTACTTTCAGCAAATTTTGGGCGGTTGACGGCAGTTTAGTTTAAACTTGTTTTGCTACCCTCAAAAGTATGCAACAAAAATTATGAGCTGCAAGTTTCAGTTAAACTTACATTTGAATGTTGCTGTTTGTTTTTACATTGTAATTTTGGTATTTAAAAGGATATAACTGTAGCAGATCCTTACTGATTTTAAAGAGTGAACATGCATTCTACTCGCAAGTTCCATTTTTATATTTTGGCATCCATGGGTATAGAGGGGTCATCGAAGAATATAGGGATGTTTCAAGAGAGTAAAAGACGTCAAATTGTTTTTATTTGAATCTTTATTAATATTTGATTCACAATAATATACTAGTACATTCCTTATATTTATATAATACACACTTGTCCTTCCTTTATATTCTTATAATTATTGGTCGTACTTTGATCCATATCCTGCGATAAACGAGGAGTTATTTTAATACTAAGCTTTATACTATATACGGCCGACATGCCTTTTGCTACTGTGATAACTAAGCTAGCAGAAAAAGATATCTTCATAGCGACATTAGCCGACGACAGCGCAGTAGTGACGAGAAGCCCTAATATTACTGAAACTACAGAAGCACTTCAACAATATAATAGCTTCAACAAACAAATAGCGACGAAAAGTAATCTAAACAAAATAAGAATTGGCCAAGCGAAAATTTTAAGAAGGATATCAAATGTTCCTTGGTATATCCGAAACAGGGATATTGAAAAAGAACCTAAAATCACTAAGGTGGGCGATGTTCTACAAAACTAAGCCGCAAAATATCTCAAACTAGCAGACTCAAAAGGTACCATCCCACTCGACCACTCCAAGTTCCCGGACTTGGAGTCTTTGCTTCCAGGGCTGGATGTATCACCAAAGGTCATAGGTCGATAGGTTTATAGACACGTTGCTCGCTCTCGAAGCATTTCATGGTGAATAATTGTCTTTTTTCATGTTCTACAGAATAATGTAATAAATATAAAACCATACTTAAAATATTTCTATTATAATGAAAATTATGAACTGTATATTTCAGTTAAGTTTTCACGTTGCTGAGTTTTTCAATAAATCCGCTTGTTGAACAGCAATTTAAATTAAAATTTGAGTTTATATATATTATAATATTTACATATAATTTATATATATATGTTAATCAATTCATTGAAACAGTCGAGCGCCAATTTAAAAATGAAATTATTTTTAACGCGATAAAATTTTTATTTTTCCTACTATCAGCCTGATAGTTTAGTAAAAATATTTTAAAAAATAACAGTAAATAATTAAAAAAAATACTTTGTGTAAAAAACTAAGAATTAAATAGAAAACGAAAACAAACGAAATATTTATCCCGGTTCTACCAGACTTTCTTTGAGTAAATATGCCATTTCGATAGAATATATAAATGAAGATTTTAAAATTAAATCATTCCGGAGCCCTTTAAGGGCAGCAGCTTGTGGTGTTTAGCCAGTCTGTATAAGCTGTTAGTAGCGCTTCTCTATACCGCCTTCTCTCTATAAGACTAAGGAAGTGTCCTCGAAGATAACGCTAAGTATCGCCAAGAATCGTAAAGTATCGCCCATCATCAGAACTTATCGAATTATTCAATAAGTGTACAGTAAAATAATAAAAGGTATGTAAGAAGTAAAATAAATAAAGTAAAATAAAATTAATTTATCGAACCAAACTCCGTACTTAAAATGAAGCAGGTATCGGATATGAAATACTACGGAAAGCCATTGATATGGTTAAAACAATTAAAGGCGAGTGATGACTATAAAATATGTAATTTAAATTATAAGAAATAATTATAAACAATTCAATTGAATATTGATTCAGCAACATTCGCAAAGTACTTAAGCTACCCGGGGTCAACCAGGTCAAAACGCCGAGCAGCAGATCCTACAACAATTAGAAAACTCCGTAGAACTCGCCTGCTCGTCGTCAGGGAAAATGAATGAAACACAAAGCCAAGTTCAGACCGACGAATCGTAAATAATGCAACCTAAAAAAAAAAAAAAAAAACCAAATTAAAGATTTTTCAAAATTTTAGAGGCCTTCAAGCCTGACTTACAAGTTAATAATAAAATTAAGTAATATAAAAAAATAAAATAAATTTTCCTTGCTAAAAGGATGACAACGTAAACGGAGAGAATAAAAAATTTATAATTTACTGGAAAAATTATCAAAAGAGATAATTTTATCAAAGAGAACAGTCGTGTTTTTTATTGCTCTTTATTGAAATTCGTTTTTGTGTTATTTTGATTGATTTTTCTTTTAAATTTAACTTGAAAATAAACCATATTGGTAAGCCAGTATTATAATGTTGTATATAGAGTTATCAGCTAAGAAATTATTCTCAAAAACTTTATTTACTTATTTTATTTATTATTAAATCGACTAAATGCAGTAGATTGAATTCGAAAGAATTACAAAATATAAAAATAAATTATTATTATAAATTCAAAATTTAGAAAATTAATTAAATTAAAAATTCTAAGCAAGTTTAAAATTAAATTACATTTAAGCCTTCTGGGGTATTAAATACAAATTAATTTTACAATTACAATATATATAAAAAATTAATATATAAATTAAATTCAAAATTTAGAAAATTAATTAAATTAAAAATTCTAAGTAAGTTTAAAATTACATTACATTTAAGCCTTCTGGGGTATTAAATACAAATTAATTTTTTTTTGGTCCAACATTTGTTGCACAGGATTGAGGAAAACCCAGGCAAAAAAAAAAACCCAATCAGACCAGGAAAGAAGGCGAAAAAGAAATATAAAGATTGTTGAAAATAGAATGAAAATAGACTAGAATATAAAAAGGGATAGAAAGTAAGAGAGTAATAAAGTAAGATAAGGACAATCCATGAAAACCAACCAACAAAGAAGCAGGTTGTCAAGGCAGCAACCACGTCAACCATAAATGATTAGGGTTTTCCCGAAGATAGAACAGAAGAGCAGATTTTAGGTGTAAGAGAGAGAGAGAGAGTTCTAAAGAGATAACGTGTTAAAATTCGTTGTAATTGGAGCACAGCACACGGAATCGATTGTGCAACGCATAGTCAGTTGTGCAATTAGATAAAAATAAGGGATAATAATTTGTTGTTAGTTTACGAGGAACATGAAATTTAAGATGAGATAATAGAAAAGGAGAGCTAATGTCACCGATAATTAATTTATGAAGAAAAATAATACCAAGGATAGTTCTACGGTTAGTTAATGAAGGGAGATCAATGAGTAAGAGCCTATCATAGTGGAAGACTGCCATCGGGATCCCAGTTTAAACCACGAAGGGCAAAGGGGAATGGATTCAATACGAAATTGATGGCATCCATATTGAGAACTCCAAACACATGAACAATATTCTAGTATGGGACGAACTAGAGAAGTATAAAGGAGTTTGGTAACAAAGGAGTAATTAAACTCCTTTGAGCAACGTTTAATGAATCCAAGAACAACCTTGGCTTTGTTAGATATGCAGAATGAAACTAAGTTTGGCATCAAAAAGTACACCAAGGTCTTCCACAGTCATTGTACGTTGCAAAGGAACATTATCAAGCGTATACGTGACTAAGTGTGGAGTAATTCGACTAAAAGTCATAAACAAGCATTTAGAAATATTTAAATGCAACTTATTAGCCTGACACCAAAGATGCATGGAGTTCCAGTCATCTTGTAGACAAATATATTTAGAAGGATCGTTGTAAGAAAGAATAAGATTCACATTATCAGCATACATAAGGACACGTGAGCGGGACAAACTAAATGGCAGGTCATTAATAGATAATGTGAAGAATAATGGACCAAAATAACTACCTTGCGGCACACCATAAGTAACAAATACAGGTTTAGAAATTTCGGATCTCAACAGAACTCTTTGGGTCCTGTTTTTTAAATAAGAGGAAATCCAACTCAGAAATGTGTGGGAGAATCCAATTCTATATGAAGATCATGATTTACAGATTCAAATGCTTTACTGAAATCAGTATTTATTCTAATAATATTTTCTTTTCATGATTTACAGATTCAAATGCTTTACTCAAGTCAGTATTTATTCTAATAATAATTCCTTTTCTTATCTTCCTTTTGTGCGGTTGTTGCCCGCACAAATTTTTATAACTGTTGCTTTGCACATTGCTAAAGCATTTTTTGTGTAATTCCTTGCTTC
This sequence comes from Drosophila repletoides, assembly GCA_018150835.1. Lineage (NCBI taxonomy): Eukaryota > Metazoa > Arthropoda > Insecta > Diptera > Drosophilidae > Drosophila > Drosophila repletoides. The sequence goes on from JAECWQ010000228.1 coordinate 892,383, forward strand.
TAACAGCTATTTCGTTGCGCTCACAATTTTAGGGCTCTTCATACCAAACATAACAATACTCAGTAAGAAACTTTTGACATTCTTTTGTTGAACTGCACGCATGGCCCAGCGATTGATGGTGACGAAACAAGGTTTGTTAACTTGTGTAATTAACTTGTTGTGTGACAACATGATTAATTATTATTATTAAAAATGTCTTTTTACAAAATTCTTCCTTCGAGTCTTAAATTATTGCTTTTTATGAGACATGGCTTAATTCCTCAATTTCAAATTCTGAACTTTTGTCTACACCCTTTACATCCTACAGAAAAGATAGAACCGTGTTGGTGCAGTTAATTCTTTCCGGTCCGAGTCACTTACTTTATCCGTTTTCCCTCTTCATGTGGAAGTAGTTGCCGATAAGGTATCGTTTCCATTATGTTTTCTAATATTTCTATTTATATGCTGCATTTAAAGCATATGAAATATATATCAACACTCGTACGTGATAAAGACATGTTTGTCGTTATAGGCGATTTAAATTTGCCCAATACTCTGTGGATTTTTAGGAAACTAATTATCTTGTGCCTTCTGCACAACATGTCTTTTTAGATACTACCTTTCGTTTTTCTTAAATAAACTCGATTCCTAATAATCTTGACAAAATGCTTGATCTTATTTTTGTTAACGATTGCACTTCTACCAGTGTGTCAAGATCTTGTCCATTAGTAATGCCTGACGACTCCTTTCATCCTACAGTAGAAGTTTCTCTATCAATTGACACGTCGACTAAACCAGTATCCAAACCTTTTAGTAAAACCGGCCGTTGTTTTCGCAACGGACATTTTTCCTTGCTTAATCAACTTCTTTAACTGATTGGTATACTCTATATAATTCGGTTGATATGAATTTCGGTCTAACAAAAATGTACCTAAATCCGATACATCGAATTACAAAGGAATTAAAAAGTTTTCTGCAATCCCAAAAATATTCGAAAAATTGTAGCATCAACTTTGCAGCACCTCTGTAAGTCGATAAATTCCCCTTTTCAACATGGTCTACCACGCCTAATCTGCTTGAATTCACATCATTGGTGAATGATGCATTGCTAACTAGAATGCAAATGATGTAATTTATACTGATTTTAGTAAAGCATTTGACTCTTCAAGCTAGATCGAATTGGATTCCCCTCCACATTTCTGACTTGGAATTTGCATCCTTATGTATGATGATGATGTGAAACTTATTTTCTCTTACAACGATCCTTTTAACTATAATTGTCTGCAAAATAACTTGCATGTCAGGCTAATAAGATGCATTTAAATATGTCTAAATGCTTGTTTATGACACTTAGTCACGTATATGCTTGAAAATGTACCCTACCAACGTATACCGACTGTGGAAGACCTTAGTGCCAAACTTAGTTTCTTCTGTATATCTCCTCTATATCTAACAAAGCCAAAAGTGTGCTTGGTTCCTACCTGGGCAACATTGTTTCCTTTTTGCTTGGTGTTTTCCTGGATTGTCCATATCTTACTTTATTAATCTCTGAATGTCTATCAATTTTTCTAATCTAGTCTATTTACGTTCTATTTTTCTATTCTATTTTAGTCAATCTTTATATTTCTCTTTTTCGCCTTCTTTCTTGGTTTGATTGGGTTTCTTTCTGGGTTTTCCTCAATCCTGTGCAAATGTTCGACCATAAAAATTAGTTTGTATTTATTGCCCTCAGAAGGCTTCAATGTAATGTTAATTTAATCTTATTTGTAATTTTTAATTTATTAATTTTCTTAATTATTAACTTAATTTATATAATAATTTATTTTTATGTTTTGTAATTCTTCATCGACTGCAATTAGTTGATTTTATAAATAAATAAATAAACAAATTATATAATAATATAAATAGTTAATTAGATAATATATAAATTTGAAAATACAAATTTCCACAATAGTGTGTACAAACGATTCAAAGTAAAAATTCAATTCGAAATTTGAATATTAAAAGACTTAAACATTATTAATCAATCTATTAATTCATATACAATATAGTAATAATAATAAAAAATAATATTAAAATAAAATGCAAGTTTATTCAAACGATTTCATCCAACTAATTATTGGTAATCAATTGTAGGTTTCAGAATCAAAGACAAAAAAAGATAATGGGAATTTCAGTAATTCTTTACCGAGACAAGTAAAAGCTAAATTATTAATTTTGGACTGACGCATGATAAGCCATTCTTCTCCGTTTTGGTTTGGATTTAATCTTTTCAGCAAAAACTTTTCGGAAAAAATAAACAAAAAAATACTTTTTAAAATAAAAAATTATTAAAATTAATTATCTTAAATATTTTCCGTCGACAAAAATGTATAAAGAAAAATGAAAAAATCTGATGATACCAATAGCTTATAGGTGACTGCAGAGAATCGTGTGCGGACTCGCTACCAATAGCGAGTAAAAAGTTGTCTAATAAAATTATAATTATTCGTTAGGATACGGCATATATATAGTAATACTAATAGCCTATAGATGCATCATTAGGCGACACTGTTGTTGACTGTAGTAGACTGTAAATTACCAACTTTAATGTCGTGTGAGTTGACACAGTATGCCATTATATTTGATTATGTTAAATTATTATATAACTAATACTTAGCAATTAGTGTGAATATTAGGCGAAGGCCCAGCGATCTCCAAAAGAAGACTTTGAAAAATAATTTGGACTTTGACAAAAATCGAAAAACAGAGAAAAAAACAATAATAAAAAAAAATTTTAAAAAAAGAATTTGAAAATTAAATGGTGTATCGGAAACAATACAATAATAGTCGATATAGAAGCAATGAGACGATGATGCCGCCACTGCGGCTCCTGCGGTGATGATGATGATGATGTTAACCTATTGCAGACGAATGAGTCCAAAAAACTAACGCCTACTCCATTGGGTACGTTTACTTCGCAGACAAAAGTTTTCTATTTTTTTTTTTTTTTTTTTAATGCCACGCCTACACATGTGCATGAAATAATTTTCAGTATATTCATCAAAAAATTTCTCCCTCCTTTCCCTTGCATTCATATCTGATTCGTTTGCTGTTTGTTTGTTTTTATTTAATATTTTAATACAATTTGTATGGATTTTTTTTGGGGGATTGCTGATTGCTGCGGTTTGATGACGCATTATGTACTCAAGTGGTCATATAGGTATTCCATTCCCTGATATTCTTTTATATTCTTTTAAAGGGTATAAGTATTCAAGCTATGCTTCAGAATGATAAGACTAGTTGATTTAGCCATGCTCGTCTATCTGTTTTTAAGCCAACTAGCATCTCAGGTCTTAGGCTAGATGAACCAGCCGAATTGGTTTACTATATTATATAGCTAGGTAGGTTCTCTTTTGCCTGAGAAGCAAATTAGGAACAACCAAACAATAAAAATAAAGGGTATATAACTTTCAGCTCGCTGAAGATAGCTTTTTCTTACTAATTATAAGTATTTTCGATATGTTAAATGCGTTTAAAGAGTTACACAAATTTTATGCGTCATTTTTTATAGCCTCCAACGATTTTAATATAATTTCCTTACAGATTTAATGGAGAAATTCAGTTTAGTGAAAATTTTATATTAGTATATTTGTGGTAATTTAAAGAATTAAATGTAAATGCAAAAAATCTAATTCAATCAAGCTTCAAAGGTCAAAAATTATTGTTGAATAATTGAGGCCAAAAAGCACACAACAGCGATGTGTTATTAATTTGTTTGTTTACTTAATTTATTTAATGAAATTTCATTGGAATATTCTGAGTGTTATTTTCTGTATTTTATTTTGTTATTCTAGCTAGCTAATCAATTTTGTTTTACACGCTTTTATGTGCCGGAATTTTTTTCTCAAGATTTTATCTGCCTAGCTGCAAAACGACAACAGGAATAACAGGAATAAAACTCTATACATAAGCATGGGAGTTATGAGTATAAATTGAAGAGGAAACCAAAAGAAGTTGGTTTTGTAAAACTGCAGGACTCTCAAGAGTATGAGAGTATTTATTGCATGCAAGAATATTTGCATATTTGTAATTGGCAGCGCCCAGCACTAAGTAAAACAACACATATTCATTAAATTGTTGAAAAGTATGCTACGATTTACTGAAAAAACATATAAAAAACTCACGCCCTCCTTTACCACCATTGCCATTGTCTGGCCGCATTAGCACTTGGACAGCAGCAGCAGCGGCAGCAGCAACAACAAAAGGCTCAAGCACAACAAAACAATTCACTTCCTGTGCCGGTGAGAACTTAATGAAAAAAAAAGAGAGAAGAAAAAAATACAGAAAAAATATGTATAGAAAAAAACATTAACAATAGCAGGGCGGCAAAGAATTGTTTAGGCTGGAAGTGGAAGTGGAGAAAGGGAGAAAGAGAGAGAGAGAGAGACCTTCTCAATGCTTAGGAATTGGTGTAGCTGTGGTGACGGTGGCGCATTCAACAGCTTGGAAGTAATAGACACTAACAAAAAACACACACAAAACCATAAGAACAAATACTGGAAAAGTAAGTAAGAGTTCTCTAGGCGAGAGTGGTTTCAACTAGCTGATACTCTGCAGTCAAGTTAAATATAATTTCTTTAATGGAAAACAGAAAACACAAAATGCTGCATAATTTTTGGCGCTGCGTTTGACCTGTGCTACGGAATTTTGAGCTTTTAGCTAGGATTCTGCTAAGACTATCTTATTGATTTCTATGGATTTCTTATTGGGCATAGAAAAACAGTGCAGAAACCAGCAGTTCTCTATTTATTTAGGTTGGGAATGAAGCGGCTGTGGGTATAGAGAGTGCCATGGGCAAGCTTGCTAAGCGATCCTATCCTCTGTAACCTTATTCTAAGAGGACACAGCAGGCAGGACGTAGAACGTCTGATGACGGCGCTGTCATAGCGCAATAAAAATATAAGTCTAATTAGTATGCTGTTGAAAGTTTAATCGTGATTACGCTGGTAAACCAACCAACTAAAACAGGAAAAAAATAAAGAAGAAAACAGGACTTGAGAAGGAAGCGGGAGAAAGGAAGAGAATCGTCAACATGCCAAAATGCGTGACACAAATAAGCGGCTCTCACTATCTGCGTGTGTGTGTTGGTGTTAGCATCAATATATGTATGTCGGTGTGTATGTGTGTGTATTTCAACCAGCAAGGCTGCTGGCGATCGGAAGAGAAGAGTTTACTGAAACGGCTTAAAATCCAAATTACTTTATAAATCTTTAAAAACTCTAAGATCGAATTTGTTTGGTAACTATACAAATATAATTTAAAAATGGAATTTTTCTTCAACAAACAAAAATTAAATTTTTTTACGCTTTGAGGAATTATTGCCTTAATTAATATATTTATTAGGTATTCTAGCTTGCCAATTGGTTTCGTAAATTTTGTAAATATTCTACTTTTTTTGGGCTCTTTGTTTTAAACCTTTGTGAATAATATTTGAGGCAGCTTTTGCTCTTTTTACATGCTTTGATAAAGCTTTGTTGCAAGTAACTAAATAAAGGTTACACAATTTTAAGGCCTAATTCCGCAGACAGAACTTATTGATTTGAATTTTACATATTTTAGCAAACAATAGTGTATTATTTCCTGTATGAAAATAGTATTCGTTTTTATTATACTCAAATTCACGTATTTTGACTGAAGCAATTCCTCGTCTTTGCCGTTCGTGGCTTAAACTGGGATCCCGATAGCCGTCTTCCACCGTACTCTGATAGGCTCTTACTAATTGATCTCCCTTCATTAACTAACCGTAGAACTAACTTTGATATTATTTTTGTTCATAAATTAATTATGGGTGACATTAGCTCTTCTTTTCTATTATCTAGACTTAACTTTCATGTTCCTCATAAACTAACAAGAAATTATTATCCCTTATTTTTATCTAATTGCACAACTGACTATGCGTTGCACAATCGATTCCGTGTACTGTGCTCTAATTACAGCAAATTTTATCATGTTATCTATTTAGAACTCTCTCTTACACCTAAACAATTATAATTACAACGAATTTTATCACGTTATCTTTTCAGAACTCTCTCTCGTACACCTAAAATCTGCTCTTCTGTTCTATCTTCTTGGAAAACTCCAATCATTGATGGTTGACATTGTTGCTGCCTTGGCAACACTGCTTCTTTTTTGGTTGGTGTTTTCCTGAATTATCCTTATCGTACTTTATTACTCTCTTTCTTTCCATCCTTTGTCTATTCTAGTCTATTTTCATTCTTTTTTCAACAATCTTAATGTTTCTTTTTCGCCTCTTTTCCTGGTCTGATTGGGTTTTTTGCCTGGGTTTTCCCCAATCCTGTGCAACAAATGTTGGACCATAAAAATTGATTGTATTTAATACTCCAGAAGGCTTAAATGTAAATCAATTTTAATCTAACTTATAAATTTTAATTTAATTTATATAATAATTATTTTTATCTTTTTGTAATCCTTTAATCGACTGCAATTATTCGATTTAATAATAATAATAATAATTAATATTTATTTCATTAGGTATTCTACCTTGCCAATTGGCTTCGTACATTTTGTAAATATTCTACTTTTTTGGGCTCTTTGCGAATAATATTTGAGGCAGCTTTTGCTCTTTATACAGGATTTGATACAGACATTAATGTAATCGGGCCCCCCGTTTGGGAGTCACACACTTACTTAACATTCATGCAAACAACATTATTTATATATTATTAGCACATATGAGAAATTGAATTGTAATCGGAAAATCCATCTAGCGAGCCTTCCAGAAGCATTTTGTTTGCGCATAAGCCATAGCAGACTGGAGTAATCAGTAACAACTTCAAATTCCTGCAGCTCTAAATATCATCTAAACTTTTCAATAGCTTAAATGACTGCTAAACACTCACGTTCGGTTTCACTATAATTTTGCTGTGCACGACTTAATTTTTTTGACATGAATGCAATTAGCATTTTATTATTATCAGGCGACAGTTGAACCAAGAAGCCTCCTATTCCAAAATTACAAGCATCACAATGCAGGAAAATTTTTTCAGAAAGTCTGGATTCTGTAAGACAGGGGCAGAAGTAAGTATAATCTTTAACTTTTGCATAATTGTTGATTAAACGACGGTACCAACCGCATACTTCTAAAAACCCAAGAACCTGATTAAGGTTCCTTGGTGTTGGCCAATTTAGAATACACTCAATTTTCGCAGGATCTGTACATATAACTCCACTACCGATTACACATCCTAAATAGTTTACACAATTTACACAAAAATGGCTTTTCTCAATGTTCAGAGTTAGATGGGCTCTTCGAAATTGCTCTGCCAGACGTACAGGATGTGAAGAAAAAGTTTCTGAGACGATGCATACATCATCTAAATATCCAAACACACAGTGACGAAGATCAGGGGGATTATATCATCCATAAGACGACACATGGTGGACGGCGCGTTGCGAAGGCCAAAAGGCATAACTTTGAATTGATACAAAGGCCTGCCAGGCACTGTAAATTCGGTTAATGGCCTTGATTCTTTTGATAGCTCAATTTGCCAATATGCATCCTTAGGATCCAATTTTGATATAATGTTAGCCTTTGGTATTCGTTCTCAACTGCTGGACTGACGGGATAAAAGCGTTGCTTTACTGGGGGAGCGTCTCCGATATCAATGTGATGTTGAATCATGGAAGTTCTACCAAATCCGTCAAGACAGTTAGGTAATACATTTTTAACTACTTCTAGTTGCTGTTGAACAGGAGTTAAAGGATACAGGAGTTAAAGGATACTGCAACTGACGCTTGCACCGGTGTCTAATAGACCATGTTCAGAAAAGTTCAAAAAGGACACTTCTGCATAACAAAGAAGATCATTGTTATTTTTAAATATTGCTGAAATTAATGCCTAAGGCAATTGTTTCATTCTCTTAAAATAATTCTTGCAACGTATTGAATTTCACTAAAAAATTTATTTCTAATATCTAAATAATTTTAAGTCTTTCATGATAGGGAAAAATGATTTTTTATTTACGGGTAACATTTCATAATTTCCTATATGTTTTAACAAGGTTCAGATGATTGGGATACACCCTTCAATCCGTTTTCCGACTTACGACGAATGCATGTCGAAGATTGTGGCTTATAAACATTACGAGCGCCACATTCGTAACAAAATATACGGCGCTGGGCAATTTCCCTGACGTGACCCTGGACATCACTTTCGTTACTAACCTCTATTGTTTGATCTAAATCATCTACTTTCTCTTCTATAGCGTATACTTGACGACGAGTTGCCTGTGGTTTTGGAATAACAAATTCTTCTGCACGATTGCTAAGTTTTCATGCATCCGTACATACCTTCGTAGTTGTCGTACTGTGTATACAGGCTGATACAGAAATTTGTGTTTTTCCGCTTCTGGAAGCAGATTATTTTTTAGAATCTCAATCAGTTCTTCCTGATCTATACGAAAAAGAAGACTAATAAATTATTGAGACCACAGCATCATAAAACTCCGAGAAAAATTCACCAACTGTCTGTTTACGAGAACGTATTTGTTCTTTGCTAGCAAACTCTGATCGGTAATCGCGGTATTGGTGCCGTAATGCAAGAGAAAAATTTAGACTGTAAGGATGTACGATTTGCAGTGGAAATTCGAGCAGGCATAGCTTGAGAGCCATTAACTGGATTTCTAGGGCTTACATGTAAAGCCGATATCAAGCGTGAAACAGTTTGTTCAATCCTGTATCATTGAATAATCTACCGATACCGATTGTACCTGACGAGGATTATTATTAGGGCGGTAATAACGACCTCTTCTTCTTGGGTTTAAACCCCGCAAAGAAACATCAGATGGGTTAGTACCAATGCTGGCTCCTATCTCATTTAACTGAATATCACTTGCCTCTACTGAACGGGTGTCATGAGCTTCTCCTTGAGCAGAAACTCCTTCTAATGTCTTGGATAAATTTCTAGTGATAGGACGACGGCTAGTATATGGAACATTGGCATCAACTTGTGTTATTCTGGGTGAACAATTACCTATTACTAATTTTAAATTATTTGTGTCTATTAGACTGACACATTCGGGACAATTATTATGTGCTTGTAACCAATCCTCAAGACAATTTTTATGCAAAATATGCTTACAGGCTGTTATATAGCCCGACTGACTATTGGTCATTATCTGACAACAAACACTACAATTCTTCTCAGCGGCATCCACTGAGGCGGATATATTTTGGGGCCTATTTTCAATAGGCATTATTAACATATTAAGTTTCCTGTTTAATTGACATTTGTTTTGGGTATTTGTATTGTATTTTGTTTGTTTATTTTTTTTGTATCTTTGACAGTACACGAATATAAAAAGTAAGAAAAGAATGTTGGGTTATTGCTACTACAATTAGATAAGCTGACAATTGCCATATATACTCATTTAAATACATTCCTGTTGCTCGGTACCGATACACTAAAAAAGTACTAAGACAGTGCACTTGCATCGAATACATCTAACATTCATCCACTAATCATTTTTAAAAAGGATAAGAAATCAATTAAAAATTTACCAAACATTTGATCAATGATCAAAACAAAAGGCTTTCTCACACAGTCAAGGTATAACTATGATGTTTTTTCCATAACCCTCATAGCATACATTTTCAATGTAAATAAAACAATGCTACTCCTAAGTTGGGGATGTGCGACGATTAATTCAGAAAGGTATCTTAGTAAATGTAGCTATGCCTCAAGTTGGTCGCCAAAAACTTATTTAGCAAACAAGCGCTAGTATTAACAAAAATTGATGCAGCAAAATGTAATTAAATGTAGATGCCCTTGCTTAGGAGTCAGACACTTATGTAATCGGGCCCCCCGTTTGGGAGTCAGACACTTAGTTAACATTCACGCAAACAAGATTATTGCTCAAAGATTATCCATCTTTGAGTGTGAATACCGGGAGTCCACGGTGTCACAGCGGGGGTCGGGACCCTTTAATTCCCTAGCTCTTTCGGGGTGGGGTGGGTTTGCTGTGTCCTGTAAAGCTCTTAGCACATAAAGTTTTATTTTTATAGCGTCCTTCCTGAAACTAAAATGGAAGCTAAGCTTCCTAACAACGAAAATCTCAAACGATCCAAAAATTGGAAAAAACGCAAACTTATTAAAAATTCGTTAATCAAATTGAGGGCTGCTGTTTTTATATACCCAGACTGTCAAAAATGAATTTGGAGGATCTTAACTAGTATTCGATCCTCGCGGTCTTTACCCACCCAACCATGAATCTCATATCCGATTATTTTTATAGAGATTCCCTACACCTTTATATTATTATGTACCCATGAAAACAGGAAAGAAAACTTTTACTTCATCATCTCAAACTAATAACAATATTTATTTAATAATAAATGGCCCTAATATAAACTCCATTGATTTATTTAATGTGATCTTTTAACTCAATTTTATGGGATTTTTGCTTTTGTGATTTTTCTAGTTATAGAAAAATGTTAATTTATAATTAGCATTTTAATTATTTGTATTTCTTTTCGTTTAATCTACCACAATTATTATTTATAATATATCGAAATCTAACAATTACAAACAAAGATATCCATATTTCCTTATAATTAATTTTAATTCAACAAATTCAAGTAACTTTTTTTCTTTCAATAAAAAATTTGTTTAATTTTAATTAATTTGTTTTTTTACTTAAATAATTGCAAAAAATGTAAGAAATAACTATCTAACTGTCCTATCTAACTAATAACATAGTAAGGTGGATTTATTTTTATGGATGGGGGTGTATAGTAGTACATAGCCTAACCAGCCTATCATATTCTATACTCTATATTTTTTCATTTTCTTTCGTTTTTTGTTTTTCTGTATTATATTATTTTTTTGTAATATAATTTTTTTTTGCTTTTCTAGATACTCAATATTTTAATAAATAATGTTTTTCAGTGTACAGGAATAAGGGGTTAATAAAAATATAATACATTTTTTTTCATTGTTAAAAGAATAAAGAGAAATAAAAACGTGTCTTACATAAATTTATCCGAAGAGCAATCGATGAAAGGCCTTCCAACGGTGTACCAGATCATGCTGTTTGTTTTGTTTCATGTTGAGATTTATATTTTTCTTGTGGTGTTGCTTTGTGTTTGTTTTTGTTTTTTTAATATTAAATTTTTATCATGTGGGACATGGGAAAAGTTTGGGGTTATGTATTTTTATCTATTTTTTTTCTATATATTAAATGTATTTTTGTTGTTTAATTTACTTTAATTTATTCTAATTGTAACTCAGAAAAATTTCAAAAATAGAATTATCTAAACAGATACATATCTGTTATATATATAAATAATTTTTTTTACCTAATAGTATTCCTTATCTTTATATTTATATTATTTTTTTTTTTTTTTATCAAAGAGAGAATTCTATCAAAGTGAAGAGTCGAGTTTTTTTAGTGCTCCGTAAAAAATTCGTTTTGTGTTATATTGAGTGATTTTTCTTTTAAATTCAACTTGGAAATAAACCTTATTGGTAAGCCAGTATCACATTGTTGCACACATAGTCATCAGCTGTGCAACTTTTATCAAAAGCTTTAATTATTCTATTAATAATACCTTTACCTATCTTCCTTTTGTGCGGTCGTTCGCTTGTGCGCCGCTCTCGCCCGCTAAAATTTTTGTTGTTGCTTTGCGCATTGGTCAAGCATTGTTTGTGTTATTTCTTGCTACTAACAGCTATTTCTTTGCGCTCTCAATTTGCGCGCACTTCATAATAATACACAGTAGTACATTTTTAGCATCTTTTTTTTCTTACTAATATTGTATACTAATAAAATGTCTTGCTGCAAGTTGAATTGCACGTATGGCCCAGCACGTATGGCCCTTGGTGACCAACCAAGGTTTGTTAACTGCTGGTTGTGTAACAACATGATGCATGGCAAATGTGCAGTTCTAACTGGGCGAGATATTGTCAAGTTGGAAAAAGTCAATTCCAAAAAAGGCTGTGGAGGCCTGAAATGGTCTTGTCCGAGGTGCAATGACTTGCAATTGAATTTCCCCAAAATGCATAATTCTATGAGAGGTCAATTTCTTAAGTTGCATAAAATGTCCAAGCATTTGTCGAGTGATCTTGACTCGAGCATTGAGATGCTTAGTGTGTTTAATTTCGAATCCCCACCTATCCGTCGGTTAGAAGATCAATTTTTAAATGTTCCTCTTCCATCTTCCTCTGCAATAGCTATTCCCCATCAGAAAGTTTATCAACTTCTCGCAGTTTAGAATTATCTCCGGTTCGATTTTTCTCGCCTTCGCCTTCATCGTTAGTCGGCCACTCTTTTCTTTTTTACACCCCGATAATTCTTCAAATACCAATCTATTTGCTGTTCACGTCCAACCAACTTCTCCTAATCTCCTTGTGCTCCAACTACAGCACGAGTTACAAGTCCAGCTGTCCCTCCAGCTCCGGCTGCCGTTGCAGCTCCACTTCAGGTGGTGTCTGCTACTTCATCCTCGGCAACAGCCTCAATTACAGCCCATCCTGGTACTGTACCATAGCTGCCTATATTGCCAGCAAATCTTCAAGCAATGTATCAGTATCTAAATTTAATCTGTCTGAACCTAGGGAAATAGCCTCCTTTAAAATTAGCGTTCTATCAGACACATACTCATTTATTTGTGATTCAAATTTCTGGCCTCCACAAATAATTGTTCATGAGTTCATTATAAAAAAACGTACTCGTCCAGTGCCAACCATTAGTAATAATCCTCCAAAAAACTAGATCGATCTTCAGATTTACTACATATCAGTTATCAGAATGTTAGAGGTCTAGTGTCTAAGCTTAAAAATGTATTTTTACAAAGTTCTTCCTTCGAGTCTCAAATTATAGTTTTTATAGATAGAATAACTCGTCGTGGTGGTGGGATACTCATTGCAGTTAATTCTTCCCTTCGGTCCGAGTCAATTACTTTATCCGTTTCACCTCCTGATGTGGAAATAGTTGCCGTTAAGGTATCGTTTCCATCATTTTCCATTTTCATAACGTGCTCTTATATCCCTCCGTGTTCTGATATTTCTATTTATATGCAGCATTTAAGCCGTATTAAATATTTATCTTATTTTTGTCAACGATTGTACTTCTACCAGTGTGTCAAGATCTTGTACATTGGTATTTCCTGAAGCCTACTTTTATCCTACCGTAGAAATTTCTCTATCAATTGCCACGTCGACTAAACCACTATCCAAACCTGTTAGTAAAACCTGCCGTTGTTTTCACAAGGGAAATTTTTCCTTGCTTAATCAACTTCTTTCCTCAGCTGATTGGTCTACTCTATATAATTCGGTTGATATAAATTTTGCTCTAACTCACTTCTATGACACTATTAACTCACTTCTTGATATCTGCATTCCAAGTAGTGTTCTATTGCCTGTTTCATCCAAGCCTCCGTGGTTTACACGTCGACTTTCAAATTTAAAAAATAACAAATAAAACTTAACTATTTAAAAAATTTAAACTCTCTGGATTTAATATTGATTTTTCTAAATATTCTATGGCTAAATCCAACTAACTTCTCCTTAACTCTCAATGCTATAGTGAGTACCTTATTCGCTGCAGGAATCAGTTTGAGCGGGATCCTAAACTGTTTTATAATTGACGTTTGACTTTGTAAATCATGATCTTTTAATCTTCAAGCTAGATCGAATTGGATTCCCCTCCACACTTCTGACTTGGATTTCCTCTTATTCAAAAAACTGGACGCAAAGAGTTCTGTTGTGATCCGACATTTCTAAACCCGTATAACATCGGGTGTGCCGCAAGGTAGTCATCTTGGTCCATTATTTTTCACCTTATTTATTAATGACCTGCGATCTATTTTGTCCCACTCACGTATCCTTATGTATGCTGATGATGACTTATTCTTTCGTACAACGATCCTTCTAACTATATTTGTCTCCAAGATGACTGTAACTCCATGCATCTTTGGTGTCAGGCTAATAAGTTGCATTTAAATATTTCTAAATGCTTGTTTATGACTTTTAGTCGAATTACTCCACACTTAGTCACGTATACGCTTGACAATGTGCCCGTGCCACGTATAACGACTGTGGAAGACCTTGGTGTACTTTTTGATGCCAAACTTAGTTTCATTCTGCATATCTCCTCTATAACTAACAAAGCCAAGGGTGTTCTTGGATTCATTAAATGTTGGTCCAAGGAGTTTATTGACCCCTTACCAAAATCCTTTATACTTCTCTAGTTCGCCCCATACTAGAATATTGTTCATATGTTTGGAGTCCTCAATATGGAATCCATCAAGTTTCCTCCTCTTTGCCCTTCGTGGCTTAAACTGAGATCCCGATCGCCGTGTTCCACCGTACTCTGATAGGCTCTTACTCATTGATCTTCATTCATTAACTAACTGTAGAACTATCCTTGGTATTATTTTTTGGTTGCTGCCTTGGCAATATTACTCTTTTTTGGTTGGTGTTTTCCTGAATTGTCCTTATCTTACTTTTTTTACTCTCTTTCTCTTTCTTCTTTTTTCTATTCTAGTCTATTTGCATTCTATTTTCAACAATCTTTATATTTCTTTTTCGCCTTCTTTCCTGGTCTGATTGGATTTTTTTGCCTGTGTTTTCCGCAATGCTGTGCAACAAATGTTGGACCATAAAAAAAAAAAACTAATTCGTATTTAATACCCCAGAAGGCTTAAATGTAATTCAACTTTAATCTTACTTATAAATTTTAATTTAATTAATTTTCCAAATTTTAATTTAATATATATGATAATTATTTTTATCTTTTGTAATTCTTTAATCGACTGCAATTAGTAGCAAAAAAAAATGTTCATGTATTTTTTTTCACAAATACCAGTTTCTGTTTTATTTTTATTCATTATTTTTTTGCACATTTTTCTTGTACATGGTACCTGCATGTTTTTTTTTTTAATTTTCTTTTACCTAATTTTCTTTCCTATAGTACTACTGTACTACTGTACACACATGTTCCTATCTTTTAACTCATTATTGTTTTCGTATTTAATTATTGTTACATTTTTTTTACATACACTATACCACTGTACACACATGTTCCTAATTTTGTTTTCCGTTTTTTTTGTTTTTACTTAATTTAATTGCTGGGACTCCATGTGAAACTGCAGTACAATTCAATATGAAGAGGGCGATGTGCGGCGGCGGCAGAGACAGTCTTGACTGAATAACTATGTGCCAGCAGCACAATTTTTCCGTGTGGGGATCTACGGTAGTGGCCGTAAAAATGTACCTGCCCTTAAAATTAGATTTAAGGCAAACTTTTGTAACATCTAACTGGAGGAGGTTAGGTTAAGATACCCTATAAAGAAATATTCTATAAGTATCAAAAATTAAAATTTTTTTGTTTTTAGGGAAATATTATATTCCGCACATACCTTTTGTCGAATCTTTAGGTTGTATCCTTGAGCGGGATGCATAAAGATTAGATATGGGATCCAGCTTGCACGTGCGCGAAATATAATATTTATTTTAAATTTTTTCCATCCAAATTTTAATTGATTGTTTGTTTTTATTTTTGCACTAATATTAATAATTTTACTAATATTTTTAACCCACTTTCACTAGTTTTAATGAATTTTATTATTTAACTTGGTGACAGACCGTCAGCCCACGGTACAGCAGCTCCGCCGTCTTTTGCAATGTGTATTGGAAAACAACTTTTCAGTAGTTTTACAAGCTTATATACCCCAAAAGCTTTTTTCTAACGCATGCTCAATTATAGGGACGATTTGTCGCATGCGTATGCATCGCTTTGCTCGCGATATTCAGCTGAGCTGCAGCTTGCGCACGCTCGCTCATAAGCTTTATGCGTGAACGCAGTTTTATTGCATTCCGTTGTGGATCTCTTTTCTGCATTAAGCTTAGAAGAAAGCTCTCAACAATTACAGCGCAGGAGACAAGTTTGTCGCAAACGGCTTACGCAGTAAATACCTCTCTTCTTCTAAAAGTGATACTTCTTTTAATAATTGATAGTCATCTTATTTAATCCAAATAATGCTTCATAGGGTGAGTAGTCTAATGATTGATGTAAAGATGATCGCAAGGAACACAAAATGTCCGAAATATGCTTGTGCCACTCGGACTGATCCTCTTTCAAGTAAGCGCCAACGGCCGCTAACAATGAACGACAAATCAATAATTGCATCATTTCCAATTCTGCGAGCTCATTCTCACACATTCTCGACAATGCGTCGGGAACAAAATGGTCTTTTCCTTTCTATGTAATTTGGAAAATATTGATTTAAAAGGCGGTCACGTCTATGCCTTGGATTGTGGTTTATAGAATGTTTTATTGACAACAATATATTGCATGCTTAGCCTATGTATATGCTAAAGGCATGCGGCTGCTGATGGTTATGCCGGCATCATTTATGCATTTATGTATATTATATACTATATGAGTATGCGCTGATAAGGCATATTAGAGATAGAGAGGAACAGTCTTTTGTGTATATATCCGCATACTACAGGCGGTCAGCGTGGGAATGCTAACTTAGCGTAGCTCATAAGTGGGTGATCATATTTCACTCTCCCTTGAGTTGGTTAATTTACATAATGCAACAAAGTGTTGCTGTTTAATTGTTGGAACAGTGTACCCTCGATATATGCACATACTACCCCTATGAGAAATTGAAAATTTATACAGCTGTAATCGGAAAATCCATCTAGCGAGCATACCAGAAGCATTTTGTTGGTGCATAAGCCATAGCGCGCTGGAGTGCTCAGTAAGAACTTCAAATTCCTGCAGCTCTAATGAGCATCTAATTTTTTTGTCATGAATGCAATTGGCATTTTATTATTATCAGGCGACAGTTGAACCTATTCCAAAATTACAAGCATCACAATGCAGAAAAAATTTTTTCAGAAAGTCTGGATTCTGTAAGACAGGGGCAGAAGGAAGTATAATCTTTAACTTTTGCATAATTGTTGATGAAACGACGATACCAACCGCATACTTCTAAAAACCCAAGAACCTGATTAAGGTTCCTTGGTGTTGGCCAATTTAGAATACACTCAATTTTCGCAGGATCTGTACATATAACTCCACTACCGATTACACATCCTAAATAGTTTACACAATTTACACAAAAATGGCTTTTCTCAATGTTCAGAGTTAGATGGGCTCTTCGAAATTGCTCTGCCAGACGTACAGGATGTGAAGAAAAGTTTCTGAGACGATGCATACATCATCTAAATATCTAAAATATCATCCATAAGACGACACATGGTGGATGGCGCGTTGCAAAGGCCGAAAGGCATAACTTTGAATTGATACAAAGGCCTGCCAGGCACTGTAAATGCGGTTAATGGCCTTGATTCTTTTGATAGCTCAATTTGCCAATATGCATCCTTAAGATCCAATTTTGATATAATGTTAGCCTTTTGTATTCGTGAAAAAATACCGTCCATGCTGGGCAAAGGATAAGCATCATTCTTTATTGCCTCATTTAACTTGCGTGCATCTAAACAAAGACGCACATTGTTGGGTTTCATAACCAGACGCATTGGCGAACTCCAGGCACTGGACGAAGGCTCAATAATATCTAATTCTAACATACGATCTATCTCGGCGTACAACAGTTTCTCAACTGCTGGGCTGACGGGATAAAAGCGTTGCTTTACTGTGGGAGCGACTCCGATATCAATGTGATGTTGAATCATCGGTGTTGAACCTAATCCGTCAAAACAGTTAGGGAATAAATTTTTAACTACTTCTAGTTGTTGTTGAACCGGAGTTAAAGGATACAAATTGGTTTCTTCAATTTCTCTCGTATGCGATTCTATCGAACTTATCACTTTAGGAGCTAAAGAGAAAATATTCCAGAAATATACACCTAAAATCAGTGTCTGTCTAATAGATGGGATAATATACAGCTGAATGGATTTTTCAATTTCTTTATAAATCATACTAACTGTAAGTACACCTATAACCTCATGAGTTCTTCCATTCCGAGGGCTCACACGAGATTTAATTGATTTAAATTCTGCCATAATTGAAAAGTTCTCTAATGCTAATGTAGACCCAATGCAACTAACGCTTGTACCGGTGTCTAATAGACCATGTTCAGAAAAGTTCAAAAAGGACACTTCTGCACAACAACGAAGATCATTGATATTTTTAAATAATGCTGAAATTAATGCCTTAGTGCATTGTTTCATTCTCTTAAAACAATTCTTACAACGTATTGAATTTCTACAGCATATGGGACTAATTTCGCTAAAAATTCTAGTTCTAATATCTAAATAATTTCTAAGTCGTTCATGATAGGGGAGAAATGGTTTTTTATTTACGGGTAACATTTCATATTTTCCTGTTGGTTTTAAAATCGTTATTGAACTTTCTTTTACTTCTTTGGGGGTATCCTGTTGTTGTGGGATACACCCTTCAATCCGTTTTCCGACTTACGACGAATGCATGTCGAAGATTGTGGCTTATAAACATTAAGAGCGCCACATTCGTAACAAAATATACGGCGCTGGGCAATTTCCCTGACGTGACCCTGGACATCACTTTCGTTACTAACCTCTATTGTTTGATCTAAATCATCTACTTTCTCTTCTATAGCGTATACTTGACGACGAGTTGCCTGTGGTTTTGGAATAACAAATTCTTCTGCACGATTGCTAAGTTTTCATGCATCTGTACATACCTTCGTAGTTGTCGTACTGTGTATACAGGCTGATACAGAAATTTGTGTTTTTCCGCTTCTGGAAGCAGATTATTTTTTAGAATCTCAATCAGTTCTTCCTGATCTATACGAATAGAAGACTTATCAATTATTGAGACCACAGCATCATAAAAATCCTAAAAAGATTCACCAACTTTCTGTTTACGAGAACGTATTTGTTCTTTGCTAGCAAACTCTGATCGGTAATCGCGGTATTCGTGCCGTAATGCAAAAGAAATATCGTCCCAAGTGATGCGACTCACTTGCTTATGATAACGTCAAAACCAATCTCGAGCACTTCCAACAAACAAAATATGTAAATGTTTACATAGTGCATCGAAATCTCCTTCTAAAGTTTCATTCGTAAGTATCTTCACTCGATACATAAATTCATCTACACCTAACCCTTCAGCTGAGCCATCAAAGTGCAAGTTCCATTTCTGTATTACTTCTGCAATTTTACTCGACTGTACGGATGTATGACTTGCAGTGGAAATTGGAGCAGACATAGTTTGAGAGTTAATAACTGGATTTCTAGGGCTTACATGTAAAGCCGATAGCAAGCATGAAAAAGTTTGTTCAATCATATCCTGTATCATTGAATAATCTACCGATGCCGATTGTACCTGACGAGGATTATTATTAGGGCGGTAAGAACGACCTCTTCTTCTTGGGTTTAAACCCCGCAAAGAAACATCAGATGGGTTAGTACTAATGCTGGCTTCTATCTCATTTAACTGAATATAACTCGCTTCTAATGAACGGGTGTCATGAGCTTCTCCTTGAGCAGAAACTCCTTCTAATGTCTTGGCTAAATTTCTAGTGATAGGACGACGGCTAATATCTGGAACATTGGCATCAATCTGTATTCTGGGTGAACAATTACCTATTACTAATTTTAAATTATTTGTGTCTATTAGACTGACACATTCGGGACAATTATTATGTGCATGTAACCAATCCTCAGGAGAATTGCTGCTAGCAAAATTCAGGATGAAAACAAAATAAAATAAAGAAAACTTAAGAATTATATTGTAACAGATTAATACTAGGCTTTCGGCAGGCGCTTAGCCGAACACATGTCTTGTAGCAATCTGCAAGAAAGGTTATTTTCTGAGCTTGTAGTGCCTGATTAATATATTTTTTCCTTTGTCTCAAAGCTTGGACCTTTGTCCACGGATCTATTTCTAATACTTCCAAGAGAGAGCTGAAGTGCGCACTCCCAATCCCTCTAACGCAAGTAATAACATTTCACCTCCACCCCTAGATGCTCATTTTTGCCAGGCAGAAGTTTTACCAACTTATTCATAGCTCGCTCAACATGCTTGAGGTTCATAAACGAGCCTCACCTCATCCACCACAAAGCCTAGTGCATCTGCTGATGACGTTCTACTTTTTGTTGAGGGAAATTCCAGGAATATTTTACAAGAACAAAGTTGTATGTTGATGTCCTTTGTCAAATGGTGTCAGATCTAAGAATGGTATACCATTTGGGACTAGTGGAAAATCCCAGAATCAGTTGCAATTAAAAAATTGGATTTTCGAGTGAACCCATTTTTGACATAAAAAGTGTTTTTTCTTAAATTTTAAAATACCAATTTTTTGATGTCAATCGACAGTTCTTTATTCCAAGAGTTCAACGCATTCCACGATCTGACACATACATCCAAAGTTATAACGAATTGAACGAGTCTAACTGGATTAAAAGTTTCTCTCCCTTGCTATTAATATTGTTCACCTGCTCATCACTTAAAATCTGTATAAGTTTGTCAAATGGTGTCAGATCTAAGAATGGTATACAATTTAAAAATTTTGAAATACTAATTTTTTGATGTCAATCAGTAGATCTCTATGTCACGAGTTGAAGGAGGTATAGCACTCGAGGATCTAATATACATCCAATGTTATAACGAATTGAACGAGTCTAACTGGATTCAAAATTTCCCTCTCTACTATTAATATTGTTCACCTGCTCATCACTTAAAATATGAATAACTTTGTCAAATGGTGTCAGATCTAAGAATGGTATACCTGTTAAAAATTTTGAAATACCAATTTTTTATGTCAACCGGTAGATCTCTATGCCACGAGTTCAACGAGGTATAGCACTCCAGGATCTAACAGATACATTAAAGTTATAAAGAATTGAATGAATCTGTAATGGTTGCAGAATCATACATAAGAAATACATAGGTATTTAAAGCGCAAACCGTTTGCGACAAACTGTAGCCTGCGCTGTAATTGTTGAAAACTTTAGTCTGAGCTTAATGCAGAAAACAGACGCATTAAGCTTATGAGCGAGCTAACGCGGTAATTGTTGAAATCTTTATTTTAAAGCTTAATGCAGAAAAGAGATCGACCACGCAATATAATAAAGCTCCGTTCACGCATAAAGCTTATGAGGGAGCTTGCGCAAGCTGCAGCTTAGCTGAATATTGCGAGCAAAGTTATGCATACGCATGCGATAAATTGTCGCTGACGGTCTGTCACCACTTTAAATAATAAAATTACTTAAAACTTGTAAAAGTGTGTTAAAATATTAATAATATTATTAATATTAGTGCAAAAATATAAAAAAACATATAATTAAAATTATTTTAATTATTTTAAAGTTTGCCTTAAATCTAATTTTGGGGCAGGTACATTTTACGGCCACCACCGTAGATCCCCACATGGACTAATTGTGCTGCTGGCCAAGACTGTCTCTGCCGCCGCCGCACATCGGCGTACAGTGCCGCCCAAATAATTCATCCCTCTGCATATTGAATTGTACTGCAGTTTCACCTGGAGCCCCATCAATTAAATAAAATAACAACAAAAAAAAATAAAAGAAGAAAAAACGAAAAACAACAAACAAAATTAGGAACATGTGTGTACAGTGGTATAGTGTTAAAAAAAAAATGTATGAATAATTAAATTCAAAAACAATAATGAGTTAAAAGATAGGAACATGTGTGTACAGTGGTACAGTATATTTTAAAATTGGGAAGAAAATTAGGTAAAAGAAAAATAAAAAAAACATGCTTGTAAAGTGGTTCCATGGACAAGAAAAATGTGAAAAAAATATTTAATAAGAAATAAAACAGAAACAGGTGTGCATAGTGGGACAAGGCAGATAATATTTGTGAAAAAAAAAAATAGATAAGAAAAATTAAAAAAAAAAATTAATGAAAAGGAACACTGTTAGAAATATATATGTTTAGATAATTATATTTTTGAAATTTTTGTGAGTTAAAATTAGTATGAATTAAATTAAATTGAACAACAAAAATACACATATATATAAAAAACAAATTAAATAAAAATGCATAACCCGAAACCTTTCCCAGATCCCACATGATAAAAATTTAGTATTAAAAACAAAAAGAGACAAAAACACACACAAAACAACCCAACAAGAAAAATATAAATCTCAACATGAAACAAAACAAACAGCATGATCCGGTACACCGTCAGATCCGATTGCTCTTCGGATAAATGCATGTAAGACATACGTTTTTATTTCTCTTTATTCTTTTTTACAATGACAAAAAAATGTATTAATGTATTAAATTTTTATTATCCCCTTATTCCTGTACATTGAAAAAAATTCTTCCTTAAAATATTGCGTATCTACAAAAGCAAAACAAAAAAAAAAAAATAATAAAAAAAAAAAAATAAAATTAAAAATATAGAGTATAGAATATGATAGGCTAGTTTTTTTTCTATGCACATTTTGTTTACACCCCCTGCCATAAAAATAAATCCAACTTAGTATGTTATTAGTTAGATAGGAATTTTATTTCTTAAATTTTATCCAATTTATTTAAGAAAGTAAACAAATTTTTAATACTTAGATTTCGATATATAATAAATAATGGTGGTAGATAAAACGAGAAAAAAAAAATACAAATAATTAAAATGCTAATTATATTTTTCTTATAATTTATAATTTTCTGTAAATAAAAAAAACAACACAAAAACAAAAATATATTAAATTTAACGTTTGGAAGATCACATTAAAAAACTCAATGGAGTATATATTAGGGCCATTTATTATTAAATAAATATTGTTATTATTTTGAGATGATGAAGTAAAAGTTTTCTTTCCTGTTTTCATGGGTACATAATAATATAAAGGTGTAGGGAATCTCTATAAAAATAATCGGATATGAGATTCATGGTTGGGTGGGTAAAGACCGCGAGGATCGAATACTAGTTAAGATCCTCCAAATTCATTTTTGACAGTCTGGTTATATAAAAAACAGCAGCCCTCAATTTGATTAACAAATTTTTTATAATTCAGCGTTTGTTCCAATTTTTGGATCGTTTGAGATTTTCGTTGTTAGGAAGTTTAGCTTTCATTTTAGTTTCAGTAGGGACGCTATAAAAATAAAACTTTATGTGCTAAGAGCTCTACAGGACACAGCAAACCCACCCCACCCCGAAAGAGCTAGGGAATTAAAGGGTCCCGACCCCGCTGTGACACCGTCGACTCCCGGTATTCACACTCAAAGATGGATAATCTTTGAGCAATAATCTTGTTTGCGTGAATGTTAACTAGGGGTCTGACTCCCAAACGGGGGCCCGATTACATAAGTGTCTGACTCCTAAGCAAGGGCATCTACATTTAATTACATTTTGCTGCATCAATTTTTGTTAATACTAGCGCTTGTTTGCTAAATAAGTTTTTTGGCGACCAACGTGCAGCAGGGTTACATAAGTTTTTTTGGCGACCAACGTGGGGCATAGCTACATTTACTAAGATACCTTTCTGAATTAGTCGTCGCACATCCCCAACTTAGGAGTAGCATTGTTTTATTTACATTGAAAATGTATGCTATGAGGGTTATGGAAAAAACATCATAGTTATACCTTGACTGTGTGAGATTATTTAATTCAATGTATGTGTCTTGGAACTTTTTATTTGGCTAAGATCGATTACCTTGCCGATATATACATATGTTAAATAAAAGTTAAAACATAGGAGACTTCAATCTAAACACTCAATTTACTCCACTGCTCTCCAAAGTTAGTGCTCGCTTGTTTTCGATATCTATTTTATTATTTATTAGAATTTTGATCGTGAAACCTTACAATACTATTGCATAATAATCTGGAATCTTGCGTAGTTAGCTGAGACTGAATACCCTGCCGATTATGCGTTCGAAAGCCTTTCCTTTTGATCAATGATTAAATTTTTGGTAAATTTAGAATTGATTTCTTATCCTTTTTAGGTATGATTAGTGGATGAATGTTAGATGTATTCGATGCAAATGCAGTCTGGTTGACTCTGGAATAGATGTATCATACTGTTTTAGTGTATCGTCACCGAGCAACAGGAATGTATTTAAATGAGTATATATGTCAGCTTTTCTATTTGTAGTAGCAAGAAACCAAAATTCTTTTCTTATTTTTTATGTTCGAGTACTGTCAAAAATACAAAACAAATAACAATTTTTATATTATCATGTTCAATTAAATAGGAAACTTTATATATTCATAATGCCTATTCAACATAGGCCCCAAAATATATCCGCCTCAGTGGATGCCGCTGAGAAGAATTGTAGTATTTGTTGTCAGATAATGACCAATACTCAGTCGTGCAATATAACAGCCTGTAAGCATATTTTGCATAAAAATTGTCTTGAGGATTGGTTACAAGCACATAATAATTGTCCCGAATGTTTCAGTCTAATAGACACAAATAATTTAAAATTAGTAATAGGTAATTGTTCACCCAGAGCAAAACAGGTTGATGACAATGTTCCATATACTAGCCGTCGTCCTATCACTAGAAATTTAGCCAAGACATTAGAAGGAATTACTGCTCAAGGAGAAGCTCATGACACCCGTTCAGTAGAGGCAAGTGATATTCAGTTAAATGAGATAGGTGCCAGCATTGGTACTAACCCATCTGATGTTTCTTCGCGGGGCTTAAATCCAAGAAGAAGAGGTCGTTCTTACCGCCCTAATAATAATCCTCGTCAGGTACAATCGGCATCGGTAGATTATTCAATGATACAGGATATGATTGAACAAACTGTTTCATTCTTGATATCGGCTTTACATGTTAGCCCTAGAAATCCAGTTAATGGCTCTCAACCTATGTCTGCTCCAATTTCCTCTGCAAGTCGTACATCCGTATAGTCGAGTAAAATTGCAGAAGTAATACAGAAATGGAACTTGCACTTTGATGGCTCAGCTGAAGGGTTAGGTGCAGATGAATTTATGTATCGAGTGAAGATACTTACGAATGAAACTTTAGAAGGAGATTTCGATGCACTATGTAAACATTTACATATTTTGTTTGTCGGAAGAGCTTGGGACGATCTTTCTCTTGCATTACGGCACCAATACCGCGATTACCGATCAGAGTTTGCTAGCAAAGAACAAATACGTTCTCGTAAACAGAAAGTTCGTGAATCTTTCTCAAATTTTTATGATGCTGTGGTCTCAATAATTGATAAGTCTTCTATTCGTATAGATCAGGAAGAATTGATTGAGATTCTAAAAAATAATTTGCTTCCAGAAGCGCGTCACAAATTTCTGTATCAGCCTGTACACACAGTACGACAACTACGAAGGTATGTACAGATGCAAGAAAATTTAGTTAGAGAACTTAGAAATAGTGCAGAAGAATTTGTTAGACCAAAACCACAGGCAACTTGTCGTCAAGTATACGCTATAGAAGAGAAAGAAGATGATGTAGATCAGGGAAAATTGTTTAGCCCAACGCCGTATATTTTGTTACGGATGTGGCGCTCTTAATGTTTATAAGCCACAATCTTCGACATGCATTCGTCGTAAGTCGGAAAACGGATTGAAGGGTGTATCCCACAACAACAGGATACCCCCAAAGAAGTAAAAGAAAGTTCAATAACGATTTTAAAACCAACAGGAAAATATGAAATGTTACCCGTAAATAAAAAACCATTTCTCCCCTATCATGAACGACTTAGAAATTATTTAGATATTAGAACTAGAATTTTTAGCGAAATTAGTCCCATATGCTGTAGAAATTCAATACGTTGTAAGAATTGTTTTAAGAGAATGAAACAATGCACTAAGGCATTAATTTCAGCATTATTTAAAAATATCAATGATCTTCGTTGTTGTGCAGAAGTGTCCTTTTTGAACTTTTCTGAACATGGTCTATTAGACACCGGTACAAGCGTTAGTTGTATTGGGTCTACATTAGCATTAGAGAACTTTTCAATTATGGCAGAATTTAAATCAATTAAATCTCGTGTGAGCCCTCGGAATGGAAGAACTCATGAGGTTATAGGTGTACTTACAGTTAGTATGATTTATAAAGAAATTGAAAAATCCATTCAGCTGTATATTATCCCATCTATTAGACAGACACTGATTTTAGGTGTATATTTCTGGAATATTTTCTCTTTAGCTCCTAAAGTGATAAGTTCGATAGAATCGCATACGAGAGAAATTGAAGAAACCAATTTGTATCCTTTAACTCCGGTTCAACAACAACTAGAAGTAGTTAAAAATTTATTCCCTAACTGTTTTGACGGATTAGGTTCAACACCGATGATTCAACATCACATTGATATCGGAGTCGCTCCCACAGTAAAGCAACGCTTTTATCCCGTCAGCCCAGCAGTTGAGAAACTGTTGTACGCCGAGATAGATCGTATGTTAGAATTAGATATTATTGAGCCTTCGTCCAGTGCCTGGAGTTCGCCAATGCGTCTGGTTATGAAACCCAACAATGTGCGTCTTTGTTTAGATGCACGCAAGTTAAATGAGGCAATAAAGAATGATGCTTATCCTTTGCCCAGCATGGACGGTATTTTTTCACGAATACAAAAGGCTAACATTATATCAAAATTGGATCTTAAGGATGCATATTGGCAAATTGAGCTATCAAAAGAATCAAGGCCATTAACCGCATTTACAGTGCCTGGCAGGCCTTTGTATCAATTCAAAGTTATGCCTTTCGGCCTTTGCAACGCGCCATCCACCATGTGTCGTCTTATGGATGATATTTTAGATATTTAGATGATGTATGCATCGTCTCAGAAACTTTTCTTCACATCCTGTACGTCTGGCAGAGCAATTTCGAAGAGCCCATCTAACTCTGAACATTGAGAAAAGCCATTTTTGTGTAAATTGTGTAAACTATTTAGGATGTGTAATCGGTAGTGGAGTTATATGTACAGATCCTGCGAAAATTGAGTGTATTCTAAATTGGCCAACACCAAGGAACCTTAATCAGGTTCTTGGGTTTTAGAAGTATGCGGTTGGTATCGTCGTTTCATCAACAATTATGCAAAAGTTAAAGATTATACTTCCTTCTGCCCCTGTCTTACAGAATCCAGACTTTCTGAAAAATTTTTCTTGCATTGTGATGCTTGTAATTTTGGAATAGGTTCAACTGTCGCCTGATAATAATAAAATGCTAATTGCATTCATGTCAAAAAAATTAGATGCTCATTAGATGCTATTTAGAGCTGCAGGAATTTGAAGTTCTTACTGAGCACTCCACGCGCTATGGCTTATGCACCAACAAAATGCATCTGGTATGCTCGCTAGATGGATTTTCCGATTACATCTGTATAAATTTTCAATTTCTCATAGGGGTAGTATGTGCATATATCGAGGGTACACTGTTCCAAAAATTAAACAGCAACACTTTGTTGCATTATGTAAATTAACCAACTCAAGTGAGAGTGAAATATGATCACCCACTTATGAGCTACGCTAAGTTAGCATTCCCACGCTGACCGCCTGTAGTATGCGGATATATACACAAAAGACTGTTCCTCTCTATCTCTAATATGCCTTATCACCGCATACTCATATAGTATATAATATACATAAATGCATAAATGATGCCGGCATAACCATCAGCAGCCGCATGCCTTTAGCATATACATAGGCTAAGCATGCAATATATTGTTGTCAATAAAACATTCTATAAACCACAATCCAAGGCATAGACGTGACCGCCTTTTAAATCAATATTTTCCAAATTACATAGAAAGGAAAAGACCATTTTGTTCCCGACGCATTGTCGAGAATGTGTGAGAATGAGCTCGCAGAATTGGAAATGATGCAATTATTGATTTGTCGTTCATTGTTAGCGGCCGTTGGCGCTTACTTGAAAGAGGATCAGTCCGAGTGGCACAAGCATATTTCGGACATTTTGTGTTCCTTGCGATCATCTTTACATCAATCATTAGACTACTCACCCTATGAAGCATTATTTGGATTAAATAAGATCACATATGGTTCTGACTATCAATTATTAAAAGAAGTATCACTTTTAGAAGAGCCTATATTTCCATTGGATAGAACTGATCATTTAGCACTACTCCGTAAAGATATACAAAGAAATATTAGGAAAGCGTACACAAGAAATGCGACAAAATACAATTTGCGTTCCAAGCCCATTACATACAAGGTAGGTCAGGAAGTTTTGAGACGAAACTTTACTCTGAGCAAATTCTCGCAGAACTTTAATGCAAAATTAGCACCACAGTTTTTGAAGTGTCGGGTAGCTAGAAAACTTGGCAATTGTTTTTATGTTTTAGAGCACTTACAGGGCCCAGAACTTGGAACTTATCATGCGAAAGATATAAGAGATTACTTTCCCGCTAGTCTTCCTTCTAACGAATCAGAATTATCGGGTGCTGTAATGGTTGCAGAATCATAAATAAGAAATACAAAGGTATGTACAGCGCAAGCCGTTTGCGACAAACTTGTCGCTGCGCTGTAATTATTGACAGCTTTATTCTAACCTTAATGCAGAAAAGAGATCGACAACCCAATGCAATAAAACTGCGTTAACGCATTGAGCTTATGAGCGAGCTTAGGCGGTAATATTTGAAAAGAGAATCGACAACGCAATGCAATAAAGCTGCGTTCACGCATAAAGCTTATGAGCGAGCTTGCGCAAGCTGCAGCTTAGCTGAATATCGCGAGCAATGCGATGTAGACGCATGCGACAAATCGTCGCTATAATTTAGCGTGCGATAAAAAAGCTTTTTGTGGTATTTAAAGCTTGAAAAGCTACTGAAAAGTTATTTTCCATTACACATTCCAAAAAACGGCGGAGCTGCTGCACTGTGGTCTGACGGGCTTTCACCACGTTAAATAATAAAAATTAATTAAAATTTGTGAAAGTGGGTTAAAAATATAAATAATCTTATTAATATTAGTGAACAAATGAAAAAAACAATCAATTAAAATTTGGATAAAAAAAATATATAAAAATAAATATTATTTTGCGCATCTTAACCTAACCCCCTCCAGTTAGATTCGGCAAAAGTTTGCCTTAAATCTAATTTTGGAGGCAGGTACATTTTTATGGCCACCACCGTAGATCCCCACATGGTCCAATTGTGCTGCTGGCATACAGTTATTCAGCCAAGGCTGTCTCTGCCGCCGCCGCACATCGGCGTACAGTGCCGCCCAAATAATTCGTCGCCCCCTCTACATATTGAATTGTATTGCAGTTTCACCTGGAGCCCCAGAGGCCTTTTATCGATTGCTTTTAGGATAAATGTACGTAAGTCACATGTTTTTATTTCATTTTATTCTTTTAGCAATGGAAAAAAAAATTATTCAATTTTTATTAACCCCTTTCTCCGGTACATTGAAAAAAATTTTTTATTAAATCTTTATTAAAATATTGATCTACAAAAGCGAACCAAACTATATTGAAAATTTATTTTTATCTTTTGTAATTCTTTAATCGACTGCAATTAGTTTTTTAATAATAAATGAATAAATACCTGGCTCAAAAACTGACAGACTAGAGAGAGACTAGCGACAGACGGTCCTGCGGTCATGGCTATATCAACTAATCTCGTCTTCCTGATCAATAATATATATACTTTATGGGTTCGGAGGTGGCTCCTTCAATGCATTACATATTTCGTGATAAAGTTACAATACCCTCTGCAAGGTTATAAAACAAAGTAGTTTTTTATCGAACTGAATTTTATGTTTTTACTAAAGCTTAGGGCGACTTGAAGGTTTAAGCTAAATAAAATAATTCATTTGATTCTATTCTATTATTCAACCGAACAGCGTCGGGTTTTTTTTTTTTTTTTTTGGAATTTAGAAAAACTTGAAATTTTGTTGTTTTAAACTAATACATAAAACAAACAACACTGGACTCTCGCGCTATTTACTTTTGGGTCCAATCTGGATACTCGGGGCAAGGCAGCTATCTCTGCTCCACCAATGGATCCAATTATTACTGTTGCTTTATTTATTTATTTATTTATTTATTTATTAATAAATCAACTAATTGCAGTCGATTAAAGGACCACAAAAGATTAATATAATTATTATTTAAATTAAATTAAAATTTAGAAATTAATTAAATTAAAATTTACAAGTAAGATTAAAATTGAATTACATTTAAGCCTTCTGGGGTATTAAAATCAATCAATTTTTATGGTCCAATATTTGTTGCACAGGATTGGGGAAAACCCAGACCAGGAAAAAAGGCGAAAAAGAAACATAAAGATTGTTGAAAATAGAATGAAAAAAGAACATAATAGACAAAAGAATAGAAAGAAAGAGAGTAATAAAGTAAGATAACACATCACATGGACATACATAATAAACAATGTGACCATGTGCCCCAATTTGATGGAACCGAGGATCCATAGTAGATGGAGCAGATGCGTCAATGTATCGCGCTTCAAGCCAAGCCATTGCTGTGGCGAAAATAATTAATAATTATAATGCAGATACCCGACATAGAACTACATCCATTTCTACATTAAAAAAAAAAATATTTCAAAAATCAATCGAGTATTGAATAATCAGAATCTCGAGATTTTGAGCGGATTCTCGGTAGGTATCCGGACTTTTTTAGTGATGTATTAAATTATAATAAAGAAAAAGAAAAACAGAGAGAAAAGAGGACAATTCAGGAAAACACCAACCAAAAAGAAGCAGTGTTGCCAAGGCAGCAACCACGTCAACCAATCAATAATTGGGGTTCTCCCGAAGGTAGAATAGAAGAGCAGATTTTAGGTGTAAGAGAGAGAGTTCTAAAGAGATAACGTGATAAAATTCGTTGTAGTTGGAGCACAGCACACGGAATCGATTGTGCAACGCATAGTCAGTTGTGCAATTAGATAAAAATAAGGGATAATAATTTCTTGTTAGTCTACGTGGAACATGAAAGTTAAGACGAGATAATAGAAAAGGAGAGCTAATGTCACCGATAATTAATTTATGAAGAAAAATAATACAAAGGATAGTTCTACGGTTAGTTAATGAATTGAGATCAATGAGTAAGAGCCTATCAGAGTACGGTGGAAGACGGCGATCGGGATCCCAGTTTAAGCCACGAAGGGCAAAGAGGAGGAATTGCTTCTGAATGGATTCAATACGAACTTGATGGATTCCATATTGAGGACTCCAAACACATGAACAATATTCTAGTATGGGGCGAACTAGAGAAGTATAAAGTTTTGGTAAAAAAAGGATCATTAAACTCCTTAGACCAACGTTTAATGAATCCAAGAACACCCTTGGCTTTGTTTGTTATAGAGGAGATATGCAGAATGAAACTAAGTTTGGCATCAAAAAGTACACCAAGGTCTTCCACAGTCGTTATACGTTGCAAGGGTACATTGTCAAGCGTATACGTGACTAAGTGTGGAGTAATTCGACTGAAAGTCATAAACAAGCATTTAGAAATATTTAAATGCAACTTATTAGCCTGACACCAAAGATGCATAGAGTTACAGTCATCTTGCAGACAAATATATTTAGAAGGATCGTTGTAAGAAAGAATAAGTTTCACATCATCAGCATACATAAGGATGCATGAGTGGGACAAAATAGAAGGCAGGTCATTAATAAATAATGTGAAAAATAATGGACCAAGATGACTACCTTGCGGCACACCCGAAGTAACAAATACCGGTTTAGAAATTTCGGATCTCAACAGAACTCTTTGGGTTCTGTTTTTTAAATAAGAGGAAATCCAAGTCAGAAGTGTGGGGGGAATCCAATTCGATCTAGCTTGAAGATTAAAAGATCATGATTTACAGAGTCAAATGCTTTACTGAAATCGGTATAAATGACATCTGTTTGCATTCTACTTAGGAATGCATCATTCACCAATGATGTGAATTCAAGCAGATTAGTCGTGGTAGACCGACTCTTAATAAAGCCATGTTGAAAAGGGGAAATTATCGACTTACAGAGGTGCTGCAAAGTTGATGATACAATTTTTTCGAATAATTTTGGGATTGCAGACAACTTTGCCATTCCTCTGTAATTCGATATATCGGATTTAGCTCCCTTTTTGTGAATTGGGATAATATATGATTCCTTCCAAAGACATGGAAAAACAGCGGAATCAAGAGATAAGTTAAAAAGTTTGAAGAAGTTTGGGGAAGATGTAGAGAGCTCCAGCATTCTCTGAGTACGCAACTTGGGATATTGTCGGGCCCAGGAGAATATGAAGATTTTAAAGTTTTCATTGCTGTGACGAGATCGTTATCAGTAATGATAGGAGAAAATAAAGAGTTAGAGGAAGAAATAGGATAAGGATAAGGGTAAGCGATATTGTTAATGGAAGAAATGTAAGTAGATTGAAAGAAATTTGCAAAAAAGGTTAGCACTAGTAAAGTCGTCCTTGGATCCCTCATTCTTCAGAAAAAAATGTAGGAGGCATAGACGAGCTGTTACGCTTAGAATTTACAAATTTATAAAACAGTTTAGGATCCCGCTCAAACTGATTCCTGCGGCGCATAAGATACTCATTATAGCATTGAGAGTTAAGGAGAAGGGGAAGTTAGATTTAGCAATAGAATATTTAGAAAAATTAATATTAGATCCAGAGAGTTTAAATTTTTTAAATAGCTTAGTTTTAATATTTTTTAAATTTGAAAGTCGACGTGTAAACCAGGGAGGCTTGGATGAAACAGGCAATAAAACACTACTTGGAATGCAGATATCAAGAAGTGAGTTAATAGTGTCAAAGAAGTGGGTTAGAGCAAAATTTATATCAACCGAATTGTATAGAGTAGACCAATCAGCTGAGGAAAAAGTTGATTAAGCAAGAAAATTTCCGTTGCGAAAACAACGGCGGGTTTTACTAACAGGTTTAGATATTGGTTTAGTCGACGTGGCAATTGATAGAGAAACTTCTACGGTAGGATGAAAGGAGTCTTCAGGAAATACTAATGAACAAGATCTTGATACACTGGTAGAAGTGCAGTTGTTGACAAAAATAAGATCAAGCATTCTGTCAAGATTATTACGAATCGAGTTTATTTGAAAAAACGAGAGGTCATACAATGAATCTAAAAAGTCATGTTGTGCAGAAGGCACAAGATAATTAGATTTCCTAAAGAGAGACCACTGGATATTAGGCAAATTGAAATCACCTAAAACGACAAACATGTCTTTATCACGTACGAGTGTTGATATATATTCAATACGGCTTAAATGCTGCATATAAATAGAAATATCAGAACACGGAGGGATATAAGAGCACGTTATGAAAATGGAAAATGATGGAAACGATACCTTAACGGCAACTATTTCCACATCAGGAGGTGAAACGGATAAAGTAATTGACTCGGACCGAAGGGAAGAATTAACTGCAATGAGTACCCCACCACCACGACGAGTAATTCTATCTTTTCTGTAGGATGTAAAGGCTGTAGAAAAATTTCAGAATTTGAAATTGAGGAATTAAGCCATGTCTCAGAAAAAGAAATAATTTGAGACTCGTAGGAAGAACTTTTGTAAAAATACATTTTTAAGCTTAGACACTAGACCTCTAACATTCTGATAACTGATATATAGTAAATCAGAAGTTCGATCTAGTTTTTTGGAGGATTATTACTAATGGTTGCTTGCGAAAGAGATCCACTAGCTTGAAGACTGACAGGCACCGGACGAGTGCGTTTTTTATAATAAACTCATGAACAATTATTTGTGGAGGCCAGAAATTTGGATCACAAATAAGTGAAAATGTGTCTGATGGAACGTTAATTTTGAAGGAGGCTATTTCCCTAGGTTCAGAGAAATTAAATTTAGATACTGATACATTGCATGAAGATTTGCTGGCAATATAGGCAGCAATAGCTTCACATGTAGTATCAGCTGAAAGTCTAGATACGAAAATTTGCTTACGCGGTGCAACAACAGTAAGCAAAGGAGTCGGGGCAGGGTCAGAACCCTGAACAGTTACCGAAGCTGGAAGCACAGTTATGGGTGCAGTACCAGGATGGGCTGTAATTGAGCCAGTTGCCGGAGATGAAATCGCAGACACCAACTGAAGTGGAGCTCCAACGGCAGCCGGAGCTGGAGGGACAGCTGGACTTGTAGCTCGTGTTGTAGTTGGAGCACAAGCCTGAACTTGATTTGGAGAAGTTGGTTGGACATGAACAGCACATACATTGGTATTTGAAGAATTATCGGAGTGTTCAAAGGAAGAGTGGCCGACTGACGGTGAAGCTGAGGGCGAGAAAAATCGAACCGGAGATAATTCTAAACGGCGAGGAGTTGATAAATTTTCTGAAGGGGGAATAGCTATTGCAGAGGAAGATGGAAGAGGAACATTTAAAAATTGATCCTCTAACCGACGGATAGGTGGAGATTCGAAATTAAACTCACTAAGCATCTCAATGCTCGAGTCAAAATCACTCGGCAAAGCTTGGACATTTTATGCAACTTAAGAAATTGACCTCTCACAGAATTATACATTTTGGAGAAATTCAATTGCAAGTCATTGCACCTCGGACAAGACCATTTCAGGCCTCCACAGCCTTTCTTGGAATTGTCTTTTTCCAACTTGTCAATATCTCGCCCCGTTAGAACTGCACATTTGCCATGCATCATGTTGTCACACAACCAGCAGTTAACAAACCTTGGTTGGTCACCATCACGCGCTGGGCCATACGTGCAATTCAACTTGCAGCAAGACATTTTATTAGTATACAATATTAGTAAGAAAAAAAAAGATGCTAAAAGTTTCCCACTGGGTATTATTATGATTAGTATGAAGAGCGCGCAGTATTGTATTGAGAGCGAAAAGAAATAGCTGTTAGTTGCAATAAATAACACAACAAAAATTTGAGCGGGCGAGCGGCGCACAAGCGAACGACCGCACAAAAGGAAGATAGGTAAAGGTTTTATTAATAGAAATATTAAAGCTTTTGATAAAAATTGCACTGCTGATGACTATGTGTGCAACAATGTGATACTGGCTTACCAATAAGGTTTATTTCCAATTTAAATTTAAAAGAAAAATCTCACAATATAATACAAAACGAATTTTATTACGGAGCACCAAAAAAACTCGATGTTCACTTAGATAGAAATCTCTCTCTCTCTTTAAGGTGTTGGACAGGATGATCCGACCACACAGGGAGCCCATCACCAAATACTGAAGCTCTCACATGTTCTCAAATTAGGAAGATTTAGATACTATAATATTACTATAATAATATTACTATATAGCAGCTTTTCCATGGAAACACAGAAATCGGTTCTCGCTGGCTCAGTAGGAAGTCGCTTGTGGTAAATGGGTGCCCACTGGCTTGGAACATCGTATTCAACACCTTAAAGGAATAACAATGACTCAGTCCATGGGTAGAGCGGAGATAGCTGCTTCGCCCCCGATTATCCAGATTGGACCCAAAAAGCAAACAGCTGGATGGTACTCTATATATTAATTTTATGTCTTAGTATATATATATGATATAATAACAAAATTTCAAGTTTTTTAAATTCCAAAAAAGGGAATTAAATTAAATTAAATTAAATACCATAGCTAATTGGCTCCATCTTACAAAAGTAAAAAAATACTCTGCAACTTGTGAATAAAACAAATAAGTAAGAGGAATTCATAGTTCGACTAAATTTGCATTGAATCGATGTACTTCAGCGACAATTGGTGCAATCTACAAGGATATTTACAATCTCGATTGCTCTATACTCTATTTTATTGTAAATTATTAGTTTCTTCAGCTGCGGTATATTCTAGGCACTTCTAGAAATTTAGTCGTACATTGTTCTATTTTCGCACCGTCGCACCTTTCGCAGCATCTCACGCTTCGTCCATTCGGGCGACTCGCTTGAGTGCATCGCGAAATGTTACTGCTGCATATTTGCAGATATACACTGAGAGAAACTGGCATATTTTTTTGGGATACAATTGGGTTCACCCTTAGCCACCCTGTGTTGGTTTTGCATGTTTGTTACACGTTTAAATGTCAAATACGCAACGCTAAGCACAATTCAAAAGCAAATCGCACTGAATGCGGCATATAAGAATGTCTAAGGTGTGACACGGTGTGTACCTCTGGTTTTGCCCCACCCATTTTTCTCCAGCCCCCTCCACAGAATCAGCTATTGTCTGTGTGACAAATGTAAATTTTATCTTTGGAATAGTAACTTTTACAATTTCATTATGTTTCATTTCGGTGCATGCAAATGTGTTACGTCCCGTTTGCCATTGGCGCTCAGCGTTTAACAAACGATGGGCGTGTGTGTGCCACTGTTTCGGCAGTGCTGCCATTTTAGCCATTTTGCAGCTAGCTGTCTCTTTTTAGAGGTCTATTCACAATTCAACTCCTGTGGATGTACTTTAAAAGGATACTGAAAATATGTATGTTTTTCCAGCTTTGCTTCAGCTTTTTTTTTTGCGCTTTTCCCGCTATAATCTACTGGCTTTTATTAGTTGCTGTGGTTGAACAATGTACGAGTTGCCAGTGATCCTTTTGATTGCCGGAGCAACTTTTTGATTGCCCGACTTTCGACTCCTCCTGCTGCAATAACAGAGTGCAACTGAAACTGTTAGTTTTACATATTGTTGTGGCAACAACTGCTGCAACTGAATGATTTTCCTCGGGTTTTTCTACTACTGTTCTGCCCTGTGACCTTGTCAAACAGCCAAAGAAAAAGGTTTCTATTTTTTACAGGAGCTGTCAAGTTCTGTATATGTTTTGTGAAAATATAATCCAATTAACATTAGCATTAGACCTGTTTGTTGCGATTTCTTGAAGCGGCAATATACATTTACATAATGACAAAGTTTGCCACTGCGTTTCGGTCCCTTTTTGCAGAATTACGTTTACGCAGCGTTGCCTCTGTCTCTGCCTTTGCCTTTGCCGTTGCCGTTGCCGTTGCCATTGCCTTAAAAATTCCCTTTTAAGTGTTGGTAGATGCATCTTAATGAGCGACTCCCACTAAATATAATTAAGATATGCTTTGTTAGCTTTCTACCCCCGCCGTCGCTTGCCCCTGTCATTGCATTAGAAGATTTCACATTCCATTT
Organism: Drosophila repletoides; assembly: GCA_018150835.1. NCBI lineage: Eukaryota > Metazoa > Arthropoda > Insecta > Diptera > Drosophilidae > Drosophila > Drosophila repletoides. Next base: position 929,347 of record JAECWQ010000228.1, read on the forward strand.
GGACTTAGAAGTCTTCCTGCCGGACTAGGTTAATATTGGACTCTCTTCCTGTTGCATGCAGAACCGCACTTCTATATCGTAAGGATAATATTAAAAGGCAGAATCAGTCCCAAAGTTTTTGTATGGAATACTTTGTTGCTTCTAAAGATATCTTATTAAAACTTACAAGTTAGATTTAGATATGCATTTTCTTTTTGCTGACCGTCAATTGTCAAGATCATTCTGCTATATCATATAGCTGCCATAGGAACAATCGGTTCAACTAAACAAATTAAAAGGCAACTTTCAAAAGCCTCTGCTAGTCTGGAAGAGTATGAAAACTGCGGCCCGCTGTATATACTTACTAATTATATCAGAAATTAAACATTATTTTATATTGACCATTAAAAATGTTTATTTGATAAATGCTACAGTTACCTGTGAAGCTACTCTCGCAGCAAATATATTCAAATAGAAAAGAGAGAATTGTTAAGTCGCAACTTGAATTTACGTGTTGGCAGGCGACGCAGGCATTGAATACTCTGCTGCAACAATGCGTATCACTTGAGTTTTGAGCCCCAAGGTTGATATTGTTTTCTCAAATATATAATGTATATAGTACACACACAAACACACACATATTTCTCTTTAGATTTAAATTTACAATTTACAAATTTCCTATACCTAATTGTAATTCTAAGACAGGATGGGTAAAGCTTAGCGTCCAGCGGTACGACCGCGAGGCAATGCTTCGCGGACATATTGCTTTACCTATCCTACTCTATCAGTCTTCTCCGGCTGCACTCCTCTCTTCTCAGCTCTGTCATCATGACTGCTGCGAAGTTGCTGACCTCTTCCCACTTTTCTGCCGAGTGTCAGCCTGTGTAGGTCGAAGCGTCTGCAGCGGAATATCACGTGGTACGCATCCTCTACCACTTGGAGTCCACATGAAGGGCATTCATCGGAGGTGTCATGTCCGAAGCGTTTAAGGTAGCTTCGGAAGCATCCGTGACCTGACAGCATCTGGGTCAGATAAAATTTATCTGCCCATGCCTCCTTCCGAGCCACTTCTCCGAGTTGGGAATCAGCTGGTGCGTCCAACGCCCCTTTATTGAGCGATCCCACTGAGTCTGCCACTGTTCGATGCTGCGTCACCATGCATCGGACCGCGATATTTGTGAAGCATCGGTATTCCCCATTGAAGCTCGCTTCAGCAGATCAGCCTCAAATACTAGCTCAGCGATCGGGACCATTCCTGAATGCGCAACATACTCGGATTGTGATACAGCTGTTGCATGCCACCTCAGCAGATCGCAGTTCCCTCGCGACGATAACGATGGCTACATCATTGGCGAAGCCAACAATGTGAGTGCACTCCGGTACTGTCAGACGCAGCACTCCATCGTACATTACGTTCCAAAGGAGCGGGCCTGTGTGTGTGTTTGTTTTAGTGTGTGTGTGTGTGTCTATGTGTAAACGTACTTAAGAGCCATACGGTCTCTCGTTGCCAGCCACATCAACTGCTTTTGGCATGCATTAAGTGGTCTTTAAAATATTTTATTTATATTTCCTCCCCCGCTCCCGTAAATCTCAAACCCTCCCCCTCTATTTGCCCCCACCATCAGCATTTTATTTTGCATTTAAGGTGCGTGCACGTCGCATAAAATTTACATTAGTCTGGCTGGCTGGCCTAAAAATAATATTAAAAGCAATTGCTAGAAGTTTCTGAGGCCAAAAAAATAGAAGTCAAAAATCTTAAATTTAGTTTTTTTGTTGTTTTTTCCTCTTTTTTAGCGACGTGCACGTCTTCAGAGGCTAAGCCTGACAAGCTGCTTTTAAATAAGAATATAAGAGAGAAATTTAAGAAGCACAGACGATACAGCTTTAGATTATTGAGTTTATTATCCAAGAATAAAAGAAGTTTAGAAATATTTGAATTATTTACTTGCCTGTAGCTTAAAACCCTTCTAAGAGTATTTATTTATATGCCAGCTATAAATATATAACCCAATTCTTTTCTCTCTGTTTGCTTAGTTTAGATTAAGTTTTTACTGTGTTCTGTGTTCCGGCAAAACTGCCGCTAATAAAACATATAAACAGCTGTTTATTTGTAAATTCTTCAAATTTTAATTATTTTCTTTAAATTCTTCAAGTCTATATTGAATTTCTCAATTACAAGCCTAAAGTTATGAAGTAAGGTAAAGTTTTTCGATCTGTCAGTGCGTCAATTGCTTTTAATTTGCTTCAACGCAAAATCGATAAATTAATATTCATCAAAATGCCATTTACTTTGAATGCAGCCCATTCTCCAGCTCTTTCAAGATCTCCCCTGTTTGAGTCACAAAACTTGGCGACGATGCGAACTTTGAAAAGAAGTCGCCGACAAAGCAGCTGGAGGAGTGAAGACTGAAATGGGGTGGAGGATCACGCCGAAACAGCCAAGACTAACGAACTTGCAACAGTTTTAAAGTGTCTACAGAATAACAACAACAACAGCAACAATAGAAAAAAGTCAATTTAACAACTGAAAAAGTTGCCAAGGTGCTGCACCCTGCTTCCTTTCTCAGACATCGCGCTAATTATGAGATTTTGATTTGATTCGCATTGCTGCTCAAATTGTTGAACTTTTAAGCTGCATCAGCAGAGCACACACATACACATACAAGTGTGTATATGTATGTGTATACACCCAACTCTCTTTTTACACGGTTTCTTTTTACACGGATTTGAACTTACACTGTAGAAAAAATTTGTTTTGTAAAAATTGTTTTATCTATTACGGTTTTAAAATCACTGGCACCATTGCTGAATTTAACATACATAGTAGTAACTAGGAGATCCCCTTATTCGATAACTCGTACCTACACATTTTGTTCGCTTGATATTTACATAAAATATTGCTTAATTAAAGTGCTTAAAGTTTATTAACTCGCAATATTTTATCAATTGTTCCTGCTATCAATTATATTTGAACATTTTTGAATTTAATAAGTGAAAAAAGGTATTTTATCTATACATTTTTAGTTAAGCTTTAAAATTATATTTTTGTCCTTACTACAGTTAATAAAATGTCAAAAATTTCAAGGATTCGTAAAAGGCAAGCCATTTCTTTAGAAGTAACATTAAAAATCTTGGACTGTCTGGCAAGAGGTGAAGGTTCAACATCTGTGGGCAAGGATTTTGGCTTAAACAAAGCTACTATCAGGACCATTAAGAAAAATGAGAATGAAATACGGAAATCTGTCATCAGTTCATCAAAATATAGTTCCAAAACATCGTCATACATTATAGATGAAGTGTTAGTAAAAATGGAAAAAATGTGTGTTTTGGATTGAGAATTTATTGCCAAAAAGAGTACCTGTAGATGGAAATATTATAAAGCAGAAGTCACTACGAATTTATAAGCAACTGCAGATATCAGATCCATCGTCAGAGTCGTCAAGATAAGAGAAAGGAATTTTCTGCTAGTGATGGATGGCTAACAAGATTTCTTAGAAAAAAACGCATTTCATAATTTAAAAATTAAAGGAGAAATCGCATTAGCAGATGAAAAGGCAGCTAAAACCTTTCCAGCAGAACTAGAACTAGAACTAATTGAAGATGTGGGCTATGTCCCCGACCAAATTTTCAATGCCGATGAAACGGGTTTGTTCTGGAAAAAAATGCCTTCCAGAACAGATGACGGCAAAACTGAGAACCATAATAGCGATAATGACGAGGAGACCGAAATATGTCATCAATTTTTATTCCGCGAAAAGCATGGAACTATTGAACAAGTAAACCGGATAACTTCTGAGATACGCAATGCATTTGAACGGCGAGAGTATTGCTCCGCTGTTTTCTGGGATATCGCCCAAGCTTTCGAACGGAGTTTGGCTAGATGGCTTCATTCATAAAATCGACATGTTACTCCCACAAAGCATCCATAAAATATTGGAGTCATACCTTTTGCAAAGAAGTTTCGCAGTAAGGTGCAAAGATTTCAACTCTGAATATCATCCAATTGAGGCTGGTGTACCTCAGGGTAGCGTACTTGGACCAACACTGTACATTATCTACACAGCAGATATACCGACAAATAGTCTTACAGCAACATCGACATTTGTGCCCAACAAGAGCAACGGAGCAGCTAGCATCTCATTTGGTAGCCTTAGAAAAGTGGCTAGTAGACTGGCGCATACATGTAAATGAGCAAAAGTGCACACATGTCACCTTTACCCTAAATAGACAAATTTACCCTCCTTTGTCTTTAAACAATATCAACATTCCACAAACCAATGAAGTAACATACCTTGGTGTCCACCTGGATAGACGGCTTACTTGCCGCAAACACATTGAAGCGAAGAGAAACCAACTGAAATTAAAAGCTAGTAATCTACATTGGCTTATAAACGTCCGTTCACCACTAAGGCTCGAGTACAAAGTCCTTTAATATAAAGCAGTTCTGAAACCAATTTGCGATAGTAACCTCGAATTAATCCAGAGAGCTCAATCGAAAATACTGAGAACTATGGGGCACCTTGGTATATACGGAATGAAAATATCCATAAAGACCTAAATGTTGAAAATGTTAAAGTCGAAATTAAAAAGGTGAAAACCAAGTATCAGGTTAAACTTCAGTTCCATCCAAATAGACTTGCGCAGTCTCTAACAAGGCAGGTTGGCCATACACGACTCCGGCGAAGAGACCTCCCCACCCAGCAGTAATAGTTAGGGCCGTATTTTAAGAAATTAATTGTAATTAATAGCCAAATACTTTAGATTAAGATTTAATTACTTATCGTTAGTCTCTAAGTGAGAAGATCCGATAAATAAAAAACACCGTTGAAAAAAAAAAAAATTCTACAGTTACCTGTGAAGCTACTCTCGCAGCAAATATATTCAAATAGAAACAGAGAGAGAATTGTTAAGTTGCAGTGCCAAGCGACGCAGGCATTGAATACTCAGCTGCAACAATGCGTATCACTGTTTGTTTTGAGCCCCAAGGTTGATATTATGTTTTCTCAAATATATAATTCATATAGTACACACACACACACACACATATTTATTAGAAGTGTGTGTATGGGTGTATTTGTTATAACACCACGGGCGCCACATGTATTAAACATGTTGTTGTTTCTGTTGCTGTGGCTCAAAACATTAATTAATGCGCCTGCAGCCAAATGATGCCATTTTATAAGAGACGCCATGTGCAACAGCAGCAGAGGTGGAGGAGGCGTGGCAGGCAGGTAGGCAGGTGGGTGACTGAGGTGGGTTTTTGTTAGTCCATTTTGGGGCATGACTGCACGCGTGCCGGAAATGCATTCGACCTTTCCAAATGAGTGCATGTCTTAGGAACAATGCTATTTAAGATGTGTGTCCAAAAAACATTTGGCCACATACACACACACACCACACACCCACACACACCTGGTGGGACTACATGTTCCCTGTTGCAAGTGCTGCAGGCGGAGATGAAATACAGGAACAAAATTGGAAATTATGGGTCCCTGAACGTCATAGAATAGATGTTCTAAAACAAGCTCATGATAGTGTAATTTCTTCGCATTGTGGAATTCAAAAAACCATCGAGAAATGTTTTAGCCAAAGATGTGCGTGGTTAAATTCGAAATTGTGACACCTGTAAGAAAATCAAGGCTCCCAATTATGTTCTTCGACCGCCGATGGGCTTACAAACTCCAACTTCTAGACCATTCCATAGGTTATATATTGATTTGTTAGGCCCGTACCCAAGAAGTAAACGTGGTCATGTCAGATTGCTCATTGTCGTAGATCATTTCAAAATATCATTGACTTCATCCTTTAAAAAATTTACTTCGTCAGCAATTCAGAATTTCCTATTAATGAATATATTTCTCTGTTTTGGAGTACCTGAAACTGTAGTTAGTGATAATAGTTCTCAGTTCGAAGCGAATGAATGAATGGGCTGACGGTCTGTCACCACGTTGAATAATAAAAATTAAATAAAACATGTGAAAGTGTGTTAAAAATATTAATAAAATTATTAATATTAGTGCACAAATAAAAATAAACAATCAATTAAAATTTGGATAGAAAATAAAATATAAAATAAATATTATTTTTCGCCCACGTGCAACGTGGATCCCATATCTAATCTGAATGCATCCCGCTCAAGGCTGATCTTAGGAGAGAAATTCCGAATACAACCTAAAGATTCGAGAAAAAGGTATGTGGGGAATATAATATTTCCCCAAAAATAAAATTTTAATTTTTATACTTATAGGAAATTTCTATATAGGTCATTTTAACCTAATCCCCTCCAATTAGATGCGGCAAAAGTTTGCTTTAAAATTTTGGAGGCAGGTACATTTACGTCCACCACCGTAGATCCCCACATGGACAAATAGTGCTGCTGGCCAAGACTGTCTCTGCCGCTGCCGCATATCGTCGTACAGTGCCGCCCAAATAATTCGTCGCCCTCTCTACATATTGAATAGTACTGCAGTTTCACCAGGAGCCCCAGCAATTAAATAAAATAACAACAAAAAAAAAAAAAAGAAGAAAAAACGAAAAACAACAATCAAAATTAGGAACATGTGTGAACAGTGGTACTGTGCTTAAAAATGTAACAATAATTAAATACAAAAACAATAATGAGTTAAAAGGTAGGAACATTTATGTTCAGTGGTACAGTACATCTTAAAATAAGAAAGAAAATTAGGTAAAAGTAAAATTAAAAAAATCACACAAACTTTAAACAAAACAAAGGTATACCTTTGGAAGGCCTTTCATCGATTGCTCTTCAGATAAATTTATGTAAGTCACAAGTTTTTATTTCTCTTCATTCTTTTTAAATGAAAAATAAATATAATACATTTTTATTATCCATTTATTCCTGTACACTGAAAATAATTCTTTCTTAAAATATTGCGCATCTACAAAAGCAAAAAATAAATTATATTAAAAATAAAAACAAAAAATAATAATATAATACAAAAGAACAAAAAACGAAACAAAATGAAAAAATATAGAGTATAGAATATGATAGACTAGTTTTTCTATGTATATTTTGTTTATACCACCAGACATAAAAATAAATCTACATTATTATGTTATTAGTTAGATAGGAATTAAAATTAATTATAAGGAAAATTTGATAACGCGGTGCAACAACAGTAAGCAAAGGAGTCGGGGCAGGGTCAGAACCCTGAACAGTTACCGAAGCTGGAACCACAGTTATGGGTGCAGTACCAGGATGGGCTGTAATTGAGCCAGTTACCGGAGATGAAATCGCAGACACCAACTGAAGTGGAGCTCCAACGGCAGCCGGAGCTGGAGGGACAGCTGGACTTGTAGCTCGTGTTGTAGTTGGAGCACAAGCCTGAACTTGATTTGGAGAAGTTGGTTGGACATGAACAGCACATACATTGGTATTTGAAGAATTATCGGAGTGTTCAAAGGAAGAGTGGCCGACTGACGGTGAAGCTGAGGGCGAGAAAAATCGAACCGGAGATAATTCTAAACGGCGAGGAGTTGATAAATTTTCTGAAGGGGGAATAGCTATTGCAGAGGAAGATGGAAGAGGAACATTTAAAAATTGATCCTCTAACCGACGGATAGGTGGGGATTCGAAATTAAACTCACTAAGCATCTCAATGCTCGAGTCAAAATCACTCGACAAAAGCTTGGACATTTTATGCAACTTAAGAAATTGATCTCTCACAGAATTATACATTTTGGAGAAATTCAATTGCAAGTCATTGCACCTCGGACAAGACCATTTCAGGCCTCCACAGCCTTTCTTGGAATTGTCTTTTTCCAACTTGTCAATATCTCGCCCAGTTAGAACTGCACATTTGCCATGCATCATGTTGTCACACAACCAGCAGTTAACAAACCTTGGTTGGTCACCATCACGCGCTGGGCCATACGTGCAATTCAACTTGCAGCAAGACATTTTATTAGTATACAATATTAGTAAGAAAAAAAGATGCTAAAAAGTTTCCCACTGGGTATTATTATGATTAGTATGAAGAGCGCGCAAATTGAGAGCGAAAATAAATAGCTGTTAGTTGCAATAAATAACACAACAAAAATTTAAGCGAACGACCGCACAAAGGAAGATAGGTAAAGGTATTATTAATAGAAATATTAAAGCTTTTGATAAAAATTGCACTGCTGATGACTATGTGTGCAACAATGTGATACTGGCTTACCAATAAGGTTTATTTCCAATTTAAATTTAAAAGAAAAATCTCACAATATAATACAAAACGAATTTTATTACGGAGCACCAAAAAACTCGATGTTCACTTAGATAGAAATCTCTCTCTCTTTAAGGTGTTGGACAGGATGATCCGACCACACAGGAGCCCATCACCAAATACTGAAGCTCTCACATGTTCTCAAATTAGGAAGATTTAGATACTATAATATTACTATAATAATATTACTATATAGCAGCTTTTCCATGGAAACACAGAAATCGGTTCTCGCTGGCTCAGTAGGAAGTCGCTTGTGGTAAATGGGTGCCCACTGGCTTGGAACATCGTATTCAACACCTTAAAGGAATAACAATGACTCAGTCCATGGGTAGAGCGGAGATAGCTGCTTCGCCCCCGATTATCCAGATTGGACCCAAAAAAGCAAACAGCTGGATGGTACTCTATATATTAATTTTATGTCTTAGTATATATATATGATATAATAACAAAATTTCAAGTTTTTTAAATTCCAAAAAAGGGAATTAAATTAAATTAAATTAAATACCATAGCTAATTGGCTCCATCTTACAAAAGTAAAAAAATACTCTGCAACTTGTGAATAAAACAAATAAGTAAGAGGAATTCATAGTTCGACTAAATTTGCATTGAATCTACAAGGATATTTACAATCTCGATTGCTCTATACTCTATTTTATTGTAAATTATTAGTTTCTTCAGCTGCGGTATATTCTAGGCACTTCTAAAAATTTAGTCGTACATTGTTCTATTTTCGCACCGTCGCACCTTTCGCAGCATCTCACGCTTCGTCCATTCGGGCGACTCGCTTGAGTGCATCGCGAAATGTTACTGCTGCATATTTGCAGATATACACTGAGAGAAACTGGCATATTTTTTGGGATACAATTGGGTTCACCCTTAGCCACCCTGTGTTAGTTTTGCATGTTTGTTACACGTTTAAATGTCAAATACGCAACGCTAAGCACAATTCAAAAGCAAATCGCACTGAATGCGGCATATAAGAATGTCTAAGGTGTGACACGGTGTGTACCTCTGGTTTTGCCCCACCCATTTTCTCCAGCCCCCTCCACAGAATTAGCTATTGTTTGTGTGACAAATGTAAATTTTATCTTTGGAATAGTAACTTTTACAATTTCATTATGTTTCATTTCGTTGCATGCAAATGTGTTAACAAACGATGGGCGTGTGTGTGCCACTGTTTCGGCAGTGCTGCCATTTTAGCCATTTTGCAGCTAGCTGTCTCTTTTTAGAGGTCTATTCACAATTCAACTCCTGTGGATGTACTTTAAAAGGATACTGAAAATATGTATGTTTTCCAGCTTTGCTTCAGCTTTTTTTTTTGCGCTTTTCCCGCTATAATCTACTGGCTTTTATTAGTTGCTGTGGTTGAACAATGTACGAGTTGCCAGTGATCCTTTTGATTGCCGGAGCAACTTTTTGATTGCCCGACTTTCGACTCCTCCTGCTGCAATAACAGAGTGCAACTGAAACTGTTAGTTTTACATATTGTTGTGGCAACAACTGCTGCAACTGAATGATTTTCCTCGGGTTTTTCTACTACTGTTCTGCCCTGTGACCTTGTCAAACAGCCAAAGAAAAAGGTTTCTATTTTTTACAGGAGCTGTCAAGTTCTGTATGTGTTTTGTGAAAATATAATCCAATTAACATTAGCATTAGACCTGTTTGATGCGATTTCTTGAAGCGGCAATATACATTTACATAATGACAAAGTTTGCCACTGCGTTTCGGTCCCTTTTTGCAGAATTACGTTTACGCAGCGTTGCCTCTGTCTCTGCCTTTGCCTTTGCCGTTGCCGTTGCCGTTGCCGTTGCCGATGCCTTAAAAAATTCCCTTTTAAGTGTTGGTAGATGCATCTTAATGAGCGACTCCCACTAAATATAATTAAGATATGCTTTGTTAGCTTTCTCCCCCGCCGTCGCTTGCCCCTGTCATTGCATTAGAAGATTTCACATTCCATTTGGACTTAGAAGTCTTCCTGCCGGACTAGGTTAATATTGGACTCTCTTCCTGTTGCATGCAGAACCGCACTTCTATATCGTAAGGATAATATTAAAAGGCAGAATCAGTCCCAAAGTTTTTGTATGGAATACTTTGTTGCTTCTAAAGATATCTTATTAAAACTTACAAGTTAGATTTAGATATGCATTTTCTTTGCTGACCGTCAATTGTCAAGATCATTCTGCTATATCATATAGCTGCCATAGGAACAATCGATTCAACTACAACAAATTAAAAGGCAACTTTCAAAAGCCTCTGCTAGTCTGGAAGAGTATGAAAACTGCGGCCCGCTGTATATACTTACTAATTATATCAGAAATTAAACATTATTTTATATTGACCATTAAAAATGTTTATTTGATAAATGCTACAGTTACCTGTGAAGCTACTCTCGCAGCAAATATATTCAAATAGAAAAAGAGAGAATTGTTAAGTCGCAACTTGAATTTACGTGTTGGCAGGCGACGCAGGCATTGAATACTCTGCTGCAACAATGCGTATCACTTGAGTTTTGAGCCCCAAGGTTGATATTGTTTTCTCAAATATATAATGTATATAGTACACAAACACACACACACACATATTTCTCTTTAGATTTAAATTTACAATTTACAAATTTCCTATACCTAATTGTAATTCTAAGACAGGATGGGTAAAGCTTAGCGTCCGCGGTACGACCGCGAGGCAATGCTTCGCGGACATATTGCTTTACCTATCCTAGTCTATCAGTCTTCTCCGGCTGCAGTCCTCTCTTCTCAGCTCTGTCATCATGACTGCTGCGAAGTTGCTGACCTCTTCCCACTTTTCTGCCGAGTGTCACCCTGTGTAGGTCGAAGCGTCTGCAGCGGAATATCACGTGGTACGCATCCTCTACCACTTGGAGTCCACATGAAGGGCATTCATCGGAGGTGTCATGTCCGAAGCGTTTAAGGTAGCTTCGGAAGCATCCGTGACCTGACAGCATCTGGGTCAGATAAAAATTTATCTGCCCATGCCTCCTTCCGAGCCACTTCTCCGAGTTGGGAATCAGCTGGTGCGTCCAACGCCCCTTTATTGAGCGATCCCACTGAGTCTGCCACTGTTCGATGCTGCGTCACCATGCATCGGACCGCGATATTTGTGAAGCATCGGTATTCCCCATTGAATCTCGCTTCAGCAGATCAGCCTCAAATACTAGCTCAGCGATCGGGACCATTCCTGAATGCGCAACATACTCGGATTGTGATACAGCTGTTGCATGCCACCTCAGCAGATCGCAGTTCCCTCGCGACGATAACGATGGCTACATCATTGGCGAAGCCAACAATGTGAGTGCACTCCGGTACTGTCAGACGCAGCACTCCATCGTACATTACGTTCCAAAGGAGCGGGCCTGTGTGTGTGTGTTTGTTTTAGTGTGTGTGTGTGTGTCTATGTGTAAACGTATTTAAGAGCCATACGGTCTCTCGTTGCCAGCCACATCAACTGCTTTTGGCATGCATTAAGTGGTCTTTAAAATATTTTATTTATATTTCCTCCCCCGCTCCCGTAAATCTCAAACCCTCCCTCTCTATTTGCCCCCACCATCAGCATTTTATTTTGCATTTAAGGTGCCTGCACGTCGCATAAAATTTACATTAGTCTGGCTGACTGGCCTAAAAATAATATTAAAAGCAATTGCTAGAAGTTTCTGAGGCCAAAAAAATAGAAGTAAAAAATCTTAAATTTAGTTTTTTTGTTGTTTTTCCTCTTTTTTTAGCGACGTGCACGTCTTCAGAGGCTAAGCCTGACAAGCTGCTTTTAAATAAGAATATAAGAGAGAAATTTAAGAAGCACAGACGATACAGCTTTAGATTATTGAGTTTATTATCCAAGAATAAAAGAAGTTTAGAAATATTTGAATTATTTACTTGCCTGTAGCTTAAAAACCCTTCTAAGAGTATTTATTTATATGCCAGCTATAAATATCTAACCCAATTCTTTTCTCTCTGTTTGCTTAGTTTAGATTAAGTTTTTACTGTGTTCTGTGTTCCGGCCAAACTGGATGTGAAACGTGTTTTTTGATATGTTGGATTAGATGGACTGTGGAGCTATTTTAAATACTTCCCGTGATTAAAATAACCTTTGCTTTTATAGCAGATTCGGTTTTAATTAATGACGCGTCCGGAAATGGAAAAACTACACCATTTCCTATATATTTTTTTATTCCCCACTGAGTTATGTCTATGGAGATTTATTAAATCACTCAGTGAAAGATTTTACTAGACTTATTTCCCAAAATGCCGCTAATAAAACATATAAACAGCTGTTGATTTGTAAATTCTTCAAATTTTAATTATTTTCTTTAAATTCTTCAAGTCTATATTGAATTTCTCAATTACAAGCCTAAAGTTATGAAGTAAGGTAAAGTTTTTCGATCTGTCAGTGCGTCAATTGCTTTTAATTTGCTTCAACGCAAAATCGATAAATTAATATTCATCAAAATGCCATTTAATTTGAATGCAGTCCATTCTCCAGCTCTTTCAAGATCTCCCCTGTTTGAGTCACAAAACTTGGCGACGATGCGAACTTTGAAAAGAAGTCGCCGACAAAGCAGCTGGAGGAGTGAAGACTGAAATGGGGTGGAGGATCACGCCGAAACAGCCAAGACTAACGAACTTGCAACAGTTTTAAAGTGTCTACAGAATAACAACAACAACAGCAACAATAGAAAAAGTCAATTTAACAACTGAAAAAGTTGCCAAGGTGCTGCACCCAGCTTCCTTTCTCAGACATCGCGCTAATTATGAGATTTTGATTTGATTCGCATTGCTGCTCAAATTGTTGAACTTTTAAGCTGCATCAGCAGAGCACACACATACACATACAAGTGTGTATATGTATGTGTATACACCCAACTCTCTTTTTATACGGTTTCTTTTTACACGGATTTGAACTTACACTGTAGAAAAAAATTTGTTTTGTAAAAATTGTTTTATCTATTACGGTTTTAAAATCACTGGCACCATTGCTGAATTTAACATACATAGTAGTAACTAGGAGATCCCCTTATTCGATAACTCGTACCTACACATTTTGTTCGCTTGATATTTACATAAAATATTGCTTAATTAAAGTGCTTAAAGTTTATTAACTCGCAATATTTTATCAATTGTTCCTGCTATCAATTATATTTGAACATTTTTGAATTTAATAAGTGAAAAAGGTATTTTATCTATACATTTTTAGTTAAGCTTTAAAATTATATTTTTGTCCTTACTACAGTTAATAAAATGTCAAAAATTTCAAGGATTCGTAAAAGGCAAGCCATTTCTTTAGAAGTAACATTAAAAATCTTGGACTGTCTGGCAAGAGGTGAAGGTTCAACATCTGTGGGCAAGGATTTTGGCTTAAACAAAGCTACTATCAGGACCATTAAGAAAAATGAGAATGAAATACGGAAATCTGTCATCAGTTCATCAAAATATAGTTCCAAAACATCGTCATACATTATAGATGAAGTGTTAGTAAAAATGGAAAAATGTGTGTGTTTTGGATTGAGAATTTATTGCCAAAAGAGTACCTGTAGATGGAAATATTATAAAGCAGAAGTCACTACGAATTTATAAGCAACTGCAGATATCAGAGCCATCGTCAGAGTCGTCAAGATAAGAGAAAGGAATTTTCTGCTAGTGATGGATGGCTAACAAGATTTCTTAGAAAAAAACGCATTTCATAATTTAAAAATTAAAGGAGAAATCGCATTAGCAGATGAAAAGGCAGCTAAAACCTTTCCAGCAGAACTAGAACTAGAACTAATTGAAGATGTGGGCTATGTCCCCGACCAAATTTTCAATGCCGATGAAACGGGTTTGTTCTGGAAAAAATGCCTTCCAGAACAGATGACGGCAAAACTGAGAACCATAATAGCGATAATGACGAGGAGACCGAAATATGTCATCAATTTTTATTCCGCGAAAAGCATGGAACTATTGAACAAGTAAACCGGATAACTTCTGAGATACGCAATGCATTTGAACGGCGCGAGTATTGCTCCGCTGTTTTCTGGGATATCGCCCAAGCTTTCGAACGGAGTTTGGCTAGATGGCTTCATTCATAAAATCGACATGTTACTCCCACAAAGCATCCATAAAATATTGGAGTCATACCTTTTGCAAAGAAGTTTCGCAGTAAGGTGCAAAGATTTCAACTCTGAATATCATCCAATTGAGGCTGGTGTACATCAGGGTAGCGTACTTGGACCAACACTGTACATTATCTACACAGCAGATATACCGACAAATAGTCTTACAGCAACATCGACATTTGTGCCCAACAAGAGCAACGGAGCAGCTAGCATCTCATTTGGTAGCCTTAGAAAAGTGGCTAGCAGACTGGCGCATACATGTAAATGAGCAAAAGTGCACACATGTCACCTTTACCCTAAATAGACAAACTTGCCCTCCTTTGTCTTTAAACAATATCAACATTCCACAAACCAATGAAGTAACATACCTTGGTGTCCACCTGGATAGACGGCTTACTTGACGCAAACACATTGAAGCGAAGAGAAACCAACTGAAATTAAAAGCTAGTAATCTACATTGGCTAATAAACGTCCGTTCACCACTAAGGCTCGAATACAAAGTCCTTTAATATAAAGCAGTTCTGAAACCAATTTGCGATAGTAACCTCGAATTAATCCAGAGAGCTCAATCGAAAATACTGAGAACTATGGGGCACCTTGGTATATACGGAATGAAAATATCCATAAAGACCTAAATGTTGAAAATGTTAAAGTCGAAATTAAAAAGGTGAAAACCAAGTATCAGGTTAAACTTCAGTTCCATCCAAATAGACTTGCGCAGTCTCTACCAAGGCAGGTTGGCCATACACGACTCCGGCGAAGAGACCTCCCACCCAGCAGTAATAGTTAGGGCCGTATTTTAAGAAATTAATTGTAATTAATAGCCAAATACTTTAGATTAAGATTTAATTACTTATCGTTAGTCTCTAAGTGAGAAGATCCGATAAATAAAAAACACCGTTGAAAAAAAAAAAAATTCTACAGTTACCTGTGAAGCTACTCTCGCAGCAAATATATTCAAATAGAAACAGAGAGAGAATTGTTAAGTTGCAGTGCCAAGCGACGCAGGCATTGAATACTCAGCTGCAACAATGCGTATCACTTGAGTTTTGAGCCCCAAGGTTGATATTATGTTTTCTCAAATATATAATTCATATAGTACACACACACACACACACATATTTATTAGAAGTGTGTGTATGGGTGTATTTGTTATAACACCACGGGCGCCACATGCATTAAACATGTTGTTGTTTCTGTTGCTGTGGCTCAAAACATTAATTAATGCGCCTGCAGCCAAATGATGCCATTTTATAAGAGACGCCATGTGTGCAACAGCAGCAGAGGTGGAGGAGGCGTGGCAGGCAGGTAGGCAGGTGGGTGACTGAGGTGGGTTTTTGTTAGTCCATTTTGGGGGCATGACTGCACGCGTGCCGGAAATGCATTCGACCTTTCCAAATGAGTGCATGTCTTAGGAACAATGCTATTTAAGATGTGTGTCCAAAAAACATTTGGCCACATACACACACACACCACACACCCACACACACCTGGTGGGACTACATGTTCCCTGTTGCAAGTGCTGCAGGCGGAGATGAAATACAGGAACAAGATTGGAAATTATGGGTCCCTGAACGTCATAGAATAGATGTTCTAAAACAAGCTCATGATAGTGTAATTTCTTCGCATTGTGGAATTCAAAAAACCATCGAGAAATGTTTTAGCCAAAGATGTGCGTGGTTAAATTCGAAATTGTGACACCTGTAAGAAAATCAAGGCTCCCAATTATGTTCTACGACCGCCGATGGGCTTACAAACTCCAACTTCTAGACCATTCCATAGGTTATATATTGATTTGTTAGGCCCGTACCCAAGAAGTAAACGTGGTCATGTCAGATTGCTGATTGTCGTAGATCATTTCAAAAATATCATTGACTTCATCCTTTAAAAAAATTTACTTCGTCAGCAATTCAGAATTTCCTATTAATGAATATATTTCTCTGTTTTGGAGTACCTGAAACTGTAGTTAGTGATAATAGTTCTCAGTTCGAAGCGAATGAATGAATGGGCTGACGGTCTGTCACCACGTTGAATAATAAAAATTAAATAAAACATGTGAAAGTGTGTTAAAAATATTAATAAAATTATTAATATTAGTGCACAAATAAAAATAAACAATCAATTAAAATTTGGATAGAAAATAAAATATAAAATAAATATTATTTTTCGCCCACGTGCAACGTGGATCCCATATCTAATCTGAATGCATCCCGCTCAAGGCTGATCTTAGGAGAGAAATTCCGAATACAACCTAAAGATTCGAGAAAAAGGTATGTGGGGAATATAATATTTCCCCAAAAAATAAAATTTTAATTTTTATACTTATAGGAAATTTCTATATAGGTCATTTTAACCTAATCCCCCTCCAATTAGATGCGGCAAAAGTTTGCTTTAAAATTTTGGAGGCAGGTACATTTTTACGTCCACCACCGTAGATCCCCACATGGACAAATAGTGCTGCTGGCCAAGACTGTCTCTGCCGCTGCCGCATATCGTCGTACAGTGCCGCCCAAATAATTCGTCGCCCTCTCTACATATTGAATAGTACTGCAGTTTCACCAGGAGCCCCAGCAATTAAATAAAATAACAACAAAAAAAAAAAAAAGAAGAAAAAACGAAAAACAACAATCAAAATTAGGAACATGTGTGAACAGTGGTACTGTGCTTAAAAATGTAACAATAATTAAATACAAAAACAATAATGAGTTAAAAGGTAGGAACATTTATGTTCAGTGGTACAGTACATCTTAAAATAAGAAAGAAAATTAGGTAAAAGTAAAATTAAAAAATCACACAAACTTTAAACAAAACAAAGGTATACCTTTGGAAGGCCTTTCATCGATTGCTCTTCAGATAAATTTATGTAAGTCACACGTTTTTATTTCTCTTCATTCTTTTTAAATGAAAAATAAATATAATACATTTTTATTATCCATTTATTCCTGTACACTGAAAATAATTCTTTCTTAAAATATTGCGCATCTACAAAAGAAAAAAATAAATTATATTAAAAATAAAAACAAAAAAAATAATATAATACAAAAGAACAAAAAACGAAACAAAATGAAAAAAATATAGAGTATAGAATATGATAGACTAGTTTTTTCTATGTATATTTTGTTTATACCACCAGACATAAAAATAAATCTACATTATTATGTTATTAGTTAGATAGGAATTTTATTTCTTTTTTTTTTTTTAATTATTTAAGTAAGAAAACAAATTAATTAAAATTTTATGGAAAGAAAAAAAAGTTACTTGAATTTGTTGAATTAAAATTAATTATAAGGAAAATTTGATAACGCGGTGCAACAACAGTAAGCAAAGGAGTCGGGGCAGGGTCAGAACCCTGAACAGTTACGGAAGCTGGAAGCACAGTTATTGGTGCAGTACCAGGATGGGCTGTAATTGAGCCAGTTACCGGAGATGAAATCGCAGACACCAACTGAAGTGGAGCTCCAACGGCAGCCGGAGCTGGAGGGACAGCTGGACTTGTAGCTCGTGTTGTAGTTGGAGCACAAGCCTGAACTTGATTTGGAGAAGTTGGTTGGACATGAACAGCACATACATTGGTATTTGAAGAATTATCGGAGTGTTCAAAGGAAGAGTGGCCGACTGACGGTGAAGCTGAGGGCGAGAAAAATCGAACCGGAGATAATTCTAAACGGCGAGGAGTTGATAAATTTTCTGAAGGGGGAATAGCTATTGCAGAGGAAGATAGAAGAGGAACATTTAAAAATTGATCCTCTAACCGACGAATAGGTGGGGATTCGAAATTAAACTCACTAAGCATCTCAATGCTCGAGTCAAAATCACTCGACAAAAGCTTGGACATTTTATGCAACTTAAGAAATTGACCTCTCACAGAATTATACATTTTGGAGAAATTCAATTGCAAGTCATTGCACCTCGGACAAGACCATTTCAGGCCTCCACAGCCTTTCTTGGAATTGTCTTTTTCCAACTTGTCAATATCTCGCCCAGTTAGAACTGCACATTTGCCATGCATCATGTTGTCACACAACCAGCAGTTAACAAACCTTGGTTGGTCACCATCACGCGCTGGGCCATACGTGCAATTCAACTTGCAGCAAGACATTTTATTAGTATACAATATTAGTAAGAAAAAAAAAGATGCTAAAAGTTTCCCACTGGGTATTATTATGATTAGTATGAAGAGCGCGCAAATTGAGAGCGAAAAGAAATAGCTGTTAGTTGCAATAAATAACACAACAAAAATTTAAGCGAACGACCGCACAAAAGGAAGATAGGTAAAGGTATTATTAATAGAAATATTAAAGCTTTTGATAAAAAATTGCACTGCTGATGACTATGTGTGCAACAATGTGATACTGGCTTACCAATAAGGTTTATTTCCAATTTAAATTTAAAAGAAAAATCTCACAATATAATACAAAACGAATTTTATTACGGAGCACCAAAAAAACTCGATGTTCACTTAGATAGAAATCTCTCTCTCTTTAAGGTGTTGGACAGGATGATCCGACCACACAGGAGCCCATCACCAAATACTGAAGCTCTCACATGTTCTCAAATTAGGAAGATTTAGATACTATAATATTACTATAATAATATTACTATATCGCAGCTTTTCCATGGAAACACAGAAATCGGTTCTCGCTGGCTCAGTAGGAAGTCGCTTGTGGTAAATGGGTGCCCACTGGCTTGGAACATCGTATTAAACACCTTAAAGGAATAACAATGACTCAGTCCATGGGTAGAGCGGAGATAGCTGCTTCGCCCCCGATTATCCAGATTGGACCCAAAAAGCAAACAGCTGGATGGTACTCTATATATTAATTTTATGTCTTAGTATATATATATGATATAATAACAAAATTTCAAGTTTTTTAAATTCCAAAAAGGAATTAAATTAAATTAAATTAAATACCATAGCTAATTGGCTCCATCTTACAAAAGTAAAAAAATACTCTGCAACTTGTGAATAAAACAAATAAGTAAGAGGAATTCATAGTTCGACTAAATTTGCATTGAATCTACAAGGATATTTACAATCTCGATTGCTCTATACTCTATTATTAGTTTCTTCAGCTGCGGTATATTCTAGGCACTTCTAAAAATTTAGTCGTACATTGTTCTATTTTCGCACCGTCGCACCTTTCGCAGCATCTCACGCTTCGTCCATTCGGGCGACTCGCTTGAGTGCATCGCGAAATGTTACTGCTGCATATTTGCAGATATACACTGAGAGAAACTGGCATATTTTTTGGGATACAATTGGGTTCACCCTTAGCCACCCTGTGTTAGTTTTGCATGTTTGTTACACGTTTAAATGTCAAATACGCAACGCTAAGCACAATTCAAAAGCAAATCGCACTGAATGCGGCATATAAGAATGTCTAAGGTGTGACACGGTGTGTACCTCTGGTTTTGCCCCACCCATTTTTCTCCAGCCCCCTCCACAGAATTAGCTATTGTTTGTGTGACAAATGTAAATTTTATCTTTGGAATAGTAACTTTTACAATTTCATTATGTTTCATTTCGTTGCATGCAAATGTGTTAACAAACGATGGGCGTGTGTGTGCCACTGTTTCGGCAGTGCTGCCATTTTAGCCATTTTGCAGCTAGCTGTCTCTTTTTAGAGGTCTATTCACAATTCAACTCCTGTGGATGTACTTTAAAAGGATACTGAAAATATGTATGTTTTCCAGCTTTGCTTCAGCTTTTTTTTGCGCTTTTCCCGCTATAATCTACTGGCTTTTATTAGTTGCTGTGGTTGAACAATGTACGAGTTGCCAGTGATCCTTTTGATTGCCGGAGCAACTTTTTGATTGCCCGACTTTCGACTCCTCCTGCTGCAATAACAGAGTGCAACTGAAACTGTTAGTTTTACATATTGTTGTGGCAACAACTGCTGCAACTGAATGATTTTCCTCGGGTTTTTCTACTACTGTTCTGCCCTGTGACCTTGTCAAACAGCCAAAGAAAAAGGTTTCTATTTTTTACAGGAGCTGTCAAGTTCTGTATGTGTTTTGTGAAAATATAATCCAATTAACATTAGCATTAGACCTGTTTGATGCGATTTCTTGAAGCGGCAATATACATTTACATAATGACAAAGTTTGCCACTGCGTTTCGGTCCCTTTTTGCAGAATTACGTTTACGCAGCGTTGCCTCTGTCTCTGCCTTTGCCTTTGCCGTTGCCGTTGCCGTTGCCGTTGCCGTTGCCGTTGCCATTGCCTTAAAAGTTCCCTTTTAAGTGTTGGTAGATGCATCTTAATGAGCGACTCCCACTAAATATAATTAAGATATGCTTTGTTAGCTTTCTCCCCCCGCCGTCGCTTGCCCCTGTCATTGCATTAGAAGATTTCACATTCCATTTGGACTTAGAAGTCTTCCTGCCGGACTAGGTTAATATTGGACTCTCTTCCTGTTGCATGCAGAACCGCACTTCTATATCGTAAGGATAATATTAAAAGGCAGAATCAGTCCCAAAGTTTTTGTATGGAATACTTTGTTGCTTCTAAAGATATCTTATTAAAACTTACAAGTTAGATTTAGATATGCATTTTCTTTTGCTGACCGTCAATTGTCAAGATCATTCTGCTATATCATATAGCTGCCATAGGAACAATCGATTCAACTACAACAAATTAAAAGGCAACTTTCAAAAGCCTCTGCTAGTCTGGAAGAGTATGAAAACTGCGGCCCGCTGTATATACTTACTAATTATATCAGAAATTAAACATTATTTTATATTGACCATTAAAAATGTTTATTTGATAAATGCTACAGTTACCTGTGAAGCTACTCTCGCAGCAAATATATTCAAATAGAAAAAGAGAGAATTGTTAAGTCGCAACTTGAATTTACGTGTTGGCAGGCGACGCAGGCATTGAATACTCTGCTGCAACAATGCGTATCACTTGAGTTTTGAGCCCCAAGGTTGATATTGTTTTCTCAAATATATAATGTATATAGTACACAAACACACACACACACATATTTCTCTTTAGATTTAAATTTACAATTTACAAATTTCCTATACCTAATTGTAATTCTAAGACAGGATGGGTAAAGCTTAGCGTCCACGGTACGACCGCGAGGCAATGCTTCGCGGACATATTGCTTTACCTATCCTAGTCTATCAGTCTTCTCCGGCTGCACTCCTCTCTTCTCAGCTCTGTCATCATGACTGCTGCGAAGTTGCTGACCTCTTCCCACTTTTCTGCCGAGTGTCAGCCTGTGTAGGTCGAAGCGTCTGCAGCGGAATATCACGCATCCTCTACCACTTGGAGTCCACATGAAGGGCATTCATCGGAGGTGTCATGTCCGAAGCGTTTAAGGTAGCTTCGGAAGCATCCGTGACCTGACAGCATCTGGGTCAGATAAAAATTTATCTGCCCATGCCTCCTTCCGAGCCACTTCTCCGAGTTGGGAATCAGCTGGTGCGTCCAACGCCCCTTTATTGAGCGATCCCACTGAGTCTGCCACTGTTCGATGCTGCGTCACCATGCATCGGACCGCGATATTTGTGAAGCATCGGTATTCCCCATTGAATCTCGCTTCAGCAGATCAGCCTCAAATACTAGCTCAGCGATCGGGACCATTCCTGAATGCGCAACATACTCGGATTGTGATACAGCTGTTGCATGCCACCTCAGCAGATCGCAGTTCCCTCGCGACGATAACGATGGCTACATCATTGGCGAAGCCAACAATGTGAGTGCACTCCGGTACTGTCAGACGCAGCACTCCATCGTACATTACGTTCCAAAGGAGCGGGCCTGTGTGTGTGTGTTTGTTTTAGTGTGTGTGTGTGTCTATGTGTAAACGTATTTAAGAGCCATACGGTCTCTCGTTGCCAGCCACATCAACTGCTTTTGGCATGCATTAAGTGGTCTTTAAAATATTTTATTTATATTTCCTCCCCCGCTCCCGTAAATCTCAAACCCTCCCTCTCTATTTGCCCCCACCATCAGCATTTTATTTTGCATTTAAGGTGCCTGCACGTCGCATAAAATTTACATTAGTCTGGCTGACTGGCCTAAAAATAATATTAAAAGCAATTGCTAGAAGTTTCTGAGGCCAAAAAATAGAAGTAAAAAATCTTAAATTTAGTTTTTTTGTTGTTTTTTCCTCTTTTTTTAGCGACGTGCACGTCTTCAGAGGCTAAGCCTGACAAGCTGCTTTTAAATAAGAATATAAGAGAGAAATTTAAGAAGCACAGACGATACAGCTTTAGATTATTGAGTTTATTATCCAAGAATAAAAGAAGTTTAGAAATATTTGAATTATTTACTTGCCTGTAGCTTAAAACCCTTCTAAGAGTATTTATTTATATGCCAGCTATAAATATCTAACCCAATTCTTTTCTCTCTGTTTGCTTAGTTTAGATTAAGTTTTTACTGTGTTCTGTGTTCCGGCCAAACTGGATGTGAAACGTGTTTTTTGATATGTTGGATTAGATGGACTGTGGAGCTATTTTAAATACTTCCCGTGATTAAAATAACCTTTGCTTTTATAGCAGATTCGGTTTTAATTAATGACGCGTCCGGAAATGGGAAAACTACACCATTTCCTATATATTTTTTATTCCCCACTGAGTTATGTCTATGGAGATTTATTAAATGACTCAGTGAAAGATTTTACTAGACTTATTTCCCAAAATGCCGCTAATAAAACATATAAACAGCTGTTGATTTGTAAATTCTTCAAATTTTAATTATTTTCTTTAAATTCTTCAAGTCTATATTGAATTTCTCAATTACAAGCCTAAAGTTATGAAGTAAGGTAAAGTTTTTCGATCTGTCAGTGCGTCAATTGCTTTTAATTTGCTTCAACGCAAAATCGATAAATTAATATTCATCAAAATGCCATTTAATTTGAATGCAGCCCATTCTCCAGCTCTTTCAAGATCTCCCTGTTTGAGTCACAAAACTTGGCGACGATGCGAACTTTGAAAAGAAGTCGCCGACAAAGCAGCTGGAGGAGTGAAGACTGAAATGGGGTGGAGGATCACGCCGAAACAGCCAAGACTAACGAACTTGCAACAGTTTTAAAGTGTCTACAGAATAACAACAACAACAGCAACAATAGAAAAAGTCAATTTAACAACTGAAAAAGTTGCCAAGGTGCTGCACCCAGCTTCCTTTCTCAGACATCGCGCTAATTATGAGATTTTGATTTGATTCGCATTGCTGCTCAAATTGTTGAACTTTTAAGCTGCATCAGCAGAGCACACACATACACATACAAGTGTGTATATGTATGTGTATACACCCAACTCTCTTTTTACACGGTTTCTTTTTACACGGATTTGAACTTACACTGTAGAAAAAAATTTGTTTTGTAAAAATTGTTTTATCTATTACGGTTTTAAAATCACTGGCACCATTGCTGAATTTAACATACATAGTAGTAACTAGGAGATCTCCTTATTCGATAACTCGTACCTACACATTTTGTTCGCTTGATATTTACATAAAATATTGCTTAATTAAAGTGCTTAAAGTTTATTAACTCGCAATATTTTATCAATTGTTCCTGCTATCAATTATATTTGAACATTTTTGAATTTTAATAAGTGAAAAAAGGTATTTTATCTATACATTTTTAGTTAAGCTTTAAAATTATATTTTTGTCCTTACTACAGTTAATAAAATGTCAAAAATTTCAAGGATTCGTAAAAGGCAAGCCATTTCTTTAGAAGTAACATTAAAAATCTTGGACTGTCTGGCAAGAGGTGAAGGTTCAACATCTGTGGGCAAGGATTTTGGCTTAAACAAAGCTACTATCAGGACCATTAAGAAAAATGAGAATGAAATACGGAAATCTGTCATCAGTTCATCAAAATATAGTTCCAAAACATCGTCATACATTATAGATGAAGTGTTAGTAAAAATGGAAAAATGTGTGTGTTTTGGATTGAGAATTTATTGCCAAAAAGAGTACCTGTAGATGGAAATATTATAAAGCAGAAGTCACTACGAATTTATAAGCAACTGCAGATATCAGAGCCATCGTCAGAGTCGTCAAGATAAGAGAAAGGAATTTTCTGCTAGTGATGGATGGCTAACAAGATTTCTTAAAAAAAACGCATTTCATAATTTAAAAATTAAAGGAGAAATCGCATTAGCAGATGAAAAGGCAGCTAAAACCTTTCCAGCAGAACTAGAACTAGAACTAATTGAAGATGTGGGCTATGTCCCCGACCAAATTTTCAATGCCGATGAAACGGGTTTGTTCTGGAAAAAAATGACTTCCAGAACAGATGACGGCAAAACTGAGAACCATAATAGCGATAATGACGAGGAGACCGAAATATGTCATCAATTTGGATTCCGCGAAAAGCATGGAACTATTGAACAAGTAAACCGGATAACTTCTGAGATACGCAATGCATTTGAACGGCGAGAGTATTGCTCTGCTGTTTTCTTTCGAACGGAGTTTGGCTAGATGGCTTCATTCATAAAATCGACATGTTACTCCCACAAAGCATCCATAAAATATTGGAGTCATACCTTTTGCAAAGAAGTTTCGCAGTAAGGTGCAAAGATTTCAACTCTGAATATCATCCAATTGAGGCTGGTGTACATCAGGGTAGCGTACTTGGACCAACACTGTACATTATCTACACAGCAGATATACCGACAAATAGTCTTACAGCAACATCGACATTTGTGCCCAACAAGAGCAACGGAACAGCTAGCATCTCATTTGGTAGCCTTAGAAAAGTGGCTAGCAGACTGGCGCATACATGTAAATGAGCAAAAGTGCACACATGTCACCTTTACCCTAAATAGACAAACTTGCCCTCCTTTGTCTTTAAACAATATCAACATTCCACAAACCAATGAAGTAACATACCTTGGTGTCCACCTGGATAGACGGCTTACTTGACGCAAACACATTGAAGCGAAGAGAAACCAACTGAAATTAAAAGCTAGTAATCTACATTGGCTAATAAACGTCCGTTCACCACTAAGGCTCGAATACAAAGTCCTTTAATATAAAGCAGTTCTGAAACCAATTTGCGATAGTAACCTCGAATTAATCCAGAGAGCTCAATCGAAAATACTGAGAACTATGGGGCACCTTGGTATATACGGAATGAAAATATCCATAAAGACCTAAATGTTGAAAATGTTAAAGTCGAAATTAAAAAGGTGAAAACCAAGTATCAGGTTAAACTTCAGTTCCATCCAAATAGACTTGCGCAGTCTCTAACAAGGCAGGTTGGCCATACACGACTCCGGCGAAGAGACCTCCCCACCCAGCAGTAATAGTTAGGGCCGTATTTTAAGAAATTAATTGTAATTAATAGCCAAATACTTTAGATTAAGATTTAATTACTTATCGTTAGTCTCTAAGTGAGAAGATCCGATAAATAAAAAGCACCGTT
Organism: Drosophila repletoides; assembly: GCA_018150835.1. Taxonomy (NCBI): domain Eukaryota; kingdom Metazoa; phylum Arthropoda; class Insecta; order Diptera; family Drosophilidae; genus Drosophila; species Drosophila repletoides. The sequence goes on from JAECWQ010000228.1 coordinate 955,044, forward strand.
GAAAAAAAAAAAAAAATTCTACAGTTACCTGTGGAGCTACTCTCGCAGCAAATATATTCAAATAGAAACAGAGAGAGAATTGTTAAGTTGCAGTGCCAAGCGACGCAGGCATTGAATACTCAGCTGCAACAATGCGTATCACTTGAGTTTTGAGCCCCAAGGTTGATATTATGTTTTCTCAAATATATAATTCATATAGTACACACACACACACACACACACACACACACATTTATTAGAAGTGTGTGTATGGGTGTATTTGTTATAACACCACGGGCGCCACATGCATTAAACATGTTGTTGTTTCTGTTGCTGTGGCTCAAAACATTAATTAATGCGCCTGCAGCCAAATGATGCCATTTTATAAGAGACGCCATGTGTGCAACAGCAGCAGAGGTGGAGGAGGCGTGGCAGGCAGGTAGGCAGGTGGGTGACTGAGGTGGGTTTTGTTAGTCCATTTTGGGGGCATGACTGCACGCGTGCCGGAAATGCATTCGACCTTTCCAAATGAGTGCATGTCTTAGGAACAATGCTATTTAAGATGTGTGTCCAAAAACATTTGGCCACATACACACACACACCACACACCCACACACACCTGGTGGGACTACATGTTCCCTGTTGCAAGTGCTGCAGGCGGAGATGAAATACAGGAACAAGATTGAAATTATGGGTCCCTGAACGTCATAGAATAGATGTTCTAAAACAAGCTCATGATAGTGTAATTTCTTCGCATTGTGGAATTCAAAAAACCATCGAGAAATGTTTTAGCCAAAGATGTGCGTGGTTAAATTCGAAATTGTGACACCTGTAAGAAAATCAAGGCTCCCAATTATGTTCTTCGACCGCCGATGGGCTTACAAACTCCAACTTCTAGACCATTCCATAGGTTATATATTGATTTGTTAGGCCCGTACCCAAGAAGTAAACGTGGTCATGTCAGATTGCTGATTGTCGTAGATCATTTCAAAAATATCATTGACTTCATCCTTTAAAAAAATTTACTTCGTCAGCAATTCAGAATTTCCTATTAATGAATATATTTCTCTGTTTTGGAGTACCTGAAACTGTAGTTAGTGATAATAGTTCTCAGTTCGAAGCGAATGAATGAATGGGCTGACGGTCTGTCACCACGTTGAATAATAAAAATTAAATAAAACATGTGAAAGTGTGTTAAAAATATTAATAAAATTATTAATATTAGTGCACAAATAAAAATAAACAATCAATTAAAATTTGGATAGAAAATAAAATATAAAATAAATATTATTTTTCGCCCACGTGCAACGTGGATCCCATATCTAATCTGAATGCATCCCGCTCAAGGCTGATCTTAGGAGAGAAATTCCGAATACAACCTAAAGATTCGAGAAAAAGGTATGTGGGGAATATAATATTTCCCCAAAAATAAAATTTTAATTTTTATACTTATAGGAAATTTCTATATAGGTCATTTTAACCTAATCCCCCTCCAATTAGATGCGGCAAAAGTTTGCTTTAAAATTTTGGAGGCAGGTACATTTTTTACGTCCACCACCGTAGATCCCCACATGGACAAATAGTGCTGCTGGCCAAGACTGTCTCTGCCGCTGCCGCATATCGTCGTACAGTGCCGCCCAAATAATTCGTCGCCCTCTCTACATATTGAATAGTACTGCAGTTTCACCAGGAGCCCCAGCAATTAAATAAAATAACAACAAAAAAAAAAAAAAAGAAAAAACGAAAAACAACAATCAAAATTAGGAACATGTGTGAACAGTGGTACTGTGCTTAAAAAATGTAACAATAATTAAATACAAAAACAATAATGAGTTAAAAGGTAGGAACATTTATGTTCAGTGGTACAGTACATCTTAAAATAAGAAAGAAAATTAGGTAAAAGTAAAATTAAAAAAATCACACAAACTTTAAACAAAACAAAGGTATACCTTTGGAAGGCCTTTCATCGATTGCTCTTCAGATAAATTTATGTAAGTCACAAGTTTTTATTTCTCTTCATTCTTTTTAAATGAAAAATAAATATAATACATTTTTATTATCCATTTATTCCTGTACACTGAAAATAATTCTTTCTTAAAATATTGCGCATCTACAAAAGCAAAAAATAAATTATATTAAAAATAAAAACAAAAAAAATAATATAATACAAAAGAACAAAAAACGAAACAAAATGAAAAAAAATATAGAGTATAGAATATGATAGACTAGTTTTTTCTATGTATATTTTGTTTATACCACCAGACATAAAAATAAATCTACATTATTATGTTATTAGTTAGATAGGAATTTTATTTTTTTTTTTTTTTTTTAAATTATTTAAGTAAGAAAACAAATTAATTAAAATTTTATGGAAGAGAAAAAAAGTTACTTGAATTTGTTGAATTAAAATTAATTATAAGGAAATATGGATATCTTTGTTTGTAATAGATAGATTTCAATACATTATAAATAATAAAAGTGGTTGATTAAACGGAAAAAATACAAATAATTCAAATGTTAATTATAAATTAAAATTTTCTGGAACTAGAAAAAAAAAACACAAAAACAAAAATCCAATAAATTTAAAGTTAGGAAGATCACATTAGATAACGCAATGGAGTATATATTAGGGTCATTTATTATTAAATAAATATTATTATTAGTTTGAGATGATGAAGTAACAGTTTTCTTTCCTGTTGACATGAGTACATAATAATATAAAGGTTTAGGGAATCTCTATAAAAATAATCGGATATGAGATTCATGGTTGGATGGGTAAAGACCGCGAGGATCGAATACTAGCTAAGATCCTCCAAATTCATTTTTGAGAGTCTCGGTATATAAAGCAGCTCTCAATTTGATTAACGAATTTTTAATAAGTTTGCGTTTGTTCCAATTTTTGGATCGTTCGGGATTTTCATTGTTAGGAAGTTTAGCTTCCATTTTAGTTTCAGTAGGGACTCTATAAAAATAAAACTTTATGTGCTAAGAGTTCTACAAGACACAGCAAACCCACCCCACCCCGAAAGAGCTAGGGAATTAGAGGGTCCCGACCCCCGCTGTTACACCGTCGGCTCCCGGTTTCACACTCAAAGATGGATAATCTTTGAGCAATAATCTTGTTTGCGTGAATGTTAACTAAGTATCTGACTCCGAAACGGGGGGCCCGATTACATAAGTGTCTGACTTCTAAACGAGGGCATCTACAATTAATTACATTTTGCTGCATCAATTTTGTATTAATACTAGCGCTGGTTTGCTAAATAAGTTTTGGCGACCAACGTGAGGCATGGTTACATCATGCTGCCTGATTTCATCTTGATGCGCTTATTGATTGATTATTTTTCTTTCTCTCTCACTTTTAAAGGACGTTGCAGCTGCACTCCAAATTTGCCAGCCTCTTGGCGTGGAATGCGTATGTATGATTGAGTATCTGTGTTTACGTTCAGCTGCCTAGCCCAACTAAGTTGGTCTATATATATTCTTATAGAAATATTTGCCTCTTTAAATTATTTTTAATAAACAGACAACAAAAATGGCTTGCTAAATTTTTAGTTTAACAATTTAATTTTTGTTTTTAATTGATTTTTATTTATTTATTTCTAATGATAATGTTTATTATAGGTTTATATGAAGAACGAGTGAGGAGATTTAAGTTGACTTTAATCTCTTTTTTCCTATAAATATCTTAAAATCAATGAATAAAACTGAGCTTTTAGCCAAATTGGCTACTATTCATGCGCAAATAACTTGCGCGCGGACCTTTTCTTAGGTTCTCTTCTAATACAGGTTGGAAATTTTTTTGAACCAGGCTAATTAAATATATATACAGATGAGAGTAACGTATTTTAATTAAATGTGAACAATTAGCTAAGCAGTTAAAATAATCTGTTTAGTAGAAGTACCAATAATTGATTAATACAAAAATATCTGAAGGATTAATTTAAAAGTTTTCCATTCTTCTTAAACAATTCTATTGTTTACTTTAACGTATTCTTAAAGCATTTTCTAATGGTGGCAACCATAAAAACATTTCAACAGCTTCCTCTAGGACGTTACAAGACTCGGCTCGGTCGCAGGACGCAATGCAAATTGCAACCGGAAATGAGTAAATAAGCGTCAAATAGTAAAAACACAAGAGCAACCGACTGGCGGGCACAATGGAAAAGCAAGGCAAAATGAGAGTGTCCTTTCGAAAATATAAATAAATGAAACATTAAACCAAACTGCAAGTTGCACAAGTTGCTTCTCGAGTAGCGTGGACGATGGACACTACCATGCAAAGATGGCGAAAAATGAGCGAAGTCAACAACCGGATATCCGGAAACTTTACAAGCAGGCACTAGTAACGCCACAAAGGAGAACAGACACCACCGACGTTGCCAACAACGACGACGATTACGACAACGTAGTTTATTTTAACTTTTGATTTCCGCCCCCGTTTTGGGTATGCATAGTATTTTCTACTGGCCAACAACACCTTACCTTACCTCACGATTGAGTCTCTGGTCAACTGCATGGTAAATGCAGCAAACGCTGCTGCCTGTCAAGTGCAAAAGTTGCGACCCAATCCTCGAGTACAGCTCCAAGACGACTCCCAGTGCTGGCATTAAAAATGTATTTAACTTGCGATGCTCGATAAAAGTCCCTTTTCTTTTCCAAGCACCAGTTTGAATCCCAGTCCCCTATTCCAAACCCCAGAACACTCAGTTCCTCTGCTCTGTCTCTCCGAGGAACTGAACTGACTCAGATATCGTTGAAGATTTTCCAGACAGCTCACAATTCAATTTACACCGCTGAACGACAACTTCCTAAATGGCCTTAAATATTTACTGCTCGCTGGGAAATACATACTTCCAGGTATATATATCTTTGTACTTGTAATTATTACAATAATTATTTCAGTTTTAACCGTCGTTGCCCGAGGAAGCTTAACATTAAAAGTAAATGCGGAGGATTTATCAAAATCCGTAAACTATTTTTTTTACTTTTTACATTTTACTTATTTTTTTTATAAATTAAAAAGAATTTCTTACCAAATTTTTTGTATCTGCCAAAATTTTCTTCAATAAAATTCTGTTTGAATTGAGAGTTTTACGCCCATTCTCTGAATTTAGTCAAAATACCTTGAGAAATAAAAAAATATTCTGTACACCAAGTTTTGAACCGATTTTTCCTTTGGAAGTTATATGATATAGTTGTCCAATCTAGGATTAATACAAGATTAATTTCTCTTAATAATTTTTGAAATTATAATTACATTTATAAGGTATTGAAATTTCAGTAGTAGGCTGATTTTCTGAGCTCTTTAATAAAATCATAAATGTATTGAAATTTTGGTTTCGAAAGTGTTTCAAACTTTCACAATAATTCAAGTAGGCTGTGGCTCCATTTCATGTTTCTCCTTCTTGCAATACTTTGAATCATTCAGTTGAACAAATTGCTTCGTACACACAACATCAAAAGAAACAAAATAAACTGAAATAAATTTAAAAACCTGAAACAAAAAAACACGTTTGCGCTTCTAAACTATTTCGATAAGACACAAAAAAAAAATCTAATCTGATTTGGTTATTTGATCTGATCTAAAACACAACTAAAAACTCGTTAGATTTAAGCATAAAGTATTTTTTTATATTTTTTTTATATTTTCCCGTGAATACGAACAATACACATACAATGGATACCCTTATTTATTTAACCGGATGTACTATATAGCTTATAGCTTGAAAAACTCGGATAGTAAGTAAAGGATATTTCCCCATGGGATAAAGCTCAAGCTTTTTGCTTTTCCTCAGGGACAACTATGATGAGCTGGACAGGATGACTGAGAGTTTACAGCTTATTATTTATTCAGCTTCTAGATACTTGGAATATTTGTTGAGACGATTATTGTATTCAGTGCTTCTTCGTTGTGGATGCGAAGATATCGAAATATATCGGAAACGTTGGATGTCGAAGGAAGATGGATCTATTTTCGGAGCCATTTTCAGTTGGGGGAATTACTGTTTCCGTTCTGTAATGAAAATATGTCTATTTAAATTTTTCGTATGGTTATGTTAGGCTCTTTTTTGCTGCTTGAAAAATTTTATTTAAAATAAATTTCGAACTTAGAAGAAAATAATGTGTATTTATCACTCTTTGGGGTTGGGATAGTAATTATTATTCAAAGATTTGGATCGCCTACGGATGATCCTGAGACTTGATTTGATATAGGGTCTTCGTTTTGTTTGAATTATTTTATTGGTTTTCATATACGAAAATTATTTTCGTAAGCCAAAAGTTTTATAAATTAATTACTATAAAAATGAATGGAATGCGAGACGTGTTTCTCCTTGAAGGACTTTCGGTTAGTGATCTGATTTCAAGGATCCAAAATGGCGAACCTTCCTCATTTATAAGGTTTCTAGTTCGGGTTTATAGATTATAAGTAAATGAATTATTCTGTTATATGTAGGGGAATACAAATACTTTTGATCAGCTTAGCCATGAATTTAATATCGGAAACTTTCCGAGGCAACACAAAAAGAATTGAGGGCTCATTGTACATTGCTTCGTACTATACAACACAACACGACACTCTCCAAAATGTGGCCTCCCCGTCTTGATTACAACTCTTACCGTACAGCTAGGCGAGCTTCAATGAAGTTCACTGATGGTGGAGATGATGAAGAGATTGACATGGAAGACTATGAGGAGGACAATACAATAATTGTGCAAAAGAATCTCTTGCGGTAAGTTAAAAAGTTGTAACCAAATCTTCAATTCTACAATCTCTGCCAAAGCACACAGCTTCTTCTACTCGATTACAAGCAGTTTAAGGCAGCTCGTACCATTCAGGCTAATTTTCGGGGATTTAGAGTGCGAAAATCTATGGAGAAACAAGTCCATGCGGCGATTGTAATGCAACGAGCTTGGCGGCATTATATAAGCAAGCGTAAAATGCTTACTGTGGCCCAGGAGATTACACAGAGCTCAGTTCAAGTGGTATTCCATAGCAGCTCTACGAAAATTCAATCACTTTTCCGGGGCTGGTGGTCCCGAAAATATATTAATAATATGCTGTATCTGAAGGAAATGCAGACAGGTATCATGGAGGATCTATTACACAGCATTGCCTACAAGCTGCACACATTGAAGAGAACTAGTCAGCTGCCAGGATACTTAACGATTCACGATGAAGAGTAAGTGTTTGAGCAATGAAATATCGGCTTGGAATAATACTTTGTTCAGGGTCTCCTCAAGTCCACGAATCGAACCGATTTGCATCCTTGCTGACTTACGATAAAAACTATATTCCTTTCTCTCCTTAGCACCCTTCTTAAAGTGGAAAATCTGTTATCAACAATGTCCTATCGTTTTTACAATCGATATGTGGGCAAAAAGTGGGTTACGGCCAAAACAATCCTGGAGACGCAACGTAGCGATTTCACGAAAGCCACTGCCTTCACTTGGGTACCATTTCCAGGGTTTGATCCTGTCAATACTTGCATGAGAGTCCAGCCGCCCAATGTCTCCAAGATCTATGAGCGTCGGGAATACGATGTGGCCAAGGCTTTCATGAGAGCCACACGAGAGATTCAAGTAAAGCATATTCCTAGAACGAGTAAGTAAAAAGCTTGCAGTATCGAGTCTGTTCTTAACCCTTCCCGCTCTCAGCCAAATACGTTAAAAAGTCGAAGGGCTTGAGTGGAAATCAATTGCATTTCTGCAAGGATCTGATAGGTAGCATGCAACGTTGGGAAGTTTTTAAAGAGAACAAACTGTCAATATCAGAGGATGTATTGGATAGAGATATGCATATGTATTTAATGGATCTAAAAGGATATTTGGAGGCATTTCACTATTTAGAGAACTGCAGTTGCCGCCATGATACACGGCTTGAAAGTCCTCTGACCTTGGCTGATATACAAAATATATTTTAATATATTTGTTCCTTAATAAAAAAGGAGTAGGCGCTCTTTGCCTCCTTGCCTAATTAACATTAACACACATTAATGAGTTCAATCAATATTGGTAACAAATTATATTTAACGATGTTTGCAGAAAATGGGGAAAAGGAAGACCAAAATTGCTAACACTGGTAAATATTTACCAACTGACGCTAATGAACTCGACCATACAAATAAGTAGGCAACACACCGATTCGATTCCAAAAAGACAAAAAATAATTTTTCCAATAGTTTCAGGTAATGGCAACAGCTCAACGTAGTCGATTCGATTGCTTTAATTAGTTTTCCACAGCAAATTTGTTTGCTTTTTTTGTGCTCACTTACTGATTTCTCTTATGTATTTTGCTCACAAGGAAAATATTTCGCAGGAAAATACTTGGCCAAGGAAACTTGTTTACACAAAGAATTTTTCCTATTGATAATGTGATTGCTATGTATCTGAGTCTAGAATCAGAATCGCCATCGGAGTCGGAGTCTGAGGCTGAGTCTAAGTTTGAGTATGTATGTGTGCTGATATTTACACAAATGCTGCGATGTTGCAAAAGGAGAACGTCTGGGCTCCCCATTGTGGGCACACAAAAGTCTATAGCACTCTTTTGATTTTTTTCATCCTTTTTCCTTGCCTTGGCAGTTATTTGCAGTGGATCGACTTCGATCTAGCGACAAATGGCAACGCTTAACGAACGGCGAAATTTATGAAAAATTCAGCAGCTGGAATGGCATATCACTCATACGCTTCATATGCTATCAGGCTTTCAGTTCAAATATAATTCGCACAGTTTTTGTTGTTATTTTCTCGTTGTTGACGAGACGCTGCGACGGCTTCGTGTGTTTGTTTGACTGGCTCGCTTGGTATAGATCCATTTTTAACGCCTTATTTTGAAACACACGACTCTCTCCCAGCCCTTTGGCTCCACGGCGTATTTTGTCGTCGTTTTCGGCGGGCTACTCAACTTAACGAAACATACTCCGAGAGAGAAAGTATGGCCAAACGAGAGAGTATTAGGAAGGGATATTTTAACAGTGAAAGTTTGAATACCAACAGCTTTCTTCACTAGTATTTTTAGAATAAAAGTCAATATATAAAATTAAAATTTGTTATAAAAATGTATTCCAAGTATCAAATATTTGCAATATATCAAAAAAGTAGTATTGAATGCGCTGTGTCTTTCTGCTACTCCTAGTAATTGTCCCAAAAATTATAAAAAAAGGGACTTACTTTGAAATGTCAACTGTCTTATGATGAATAAATTATTTTCTTTTAAGGCAATTACTTTATTTATTACTTAATTTTAAATATCCAAGGCCCAGGGCCACCCTAAGGCGATCCAAATCGTTGCATAATAATTACAATCCCAACCCCCAAAGAGTGATTAAGTGATTTCTTCTAAGTTCGAAATTTATTTTAACTAAAATTTTTGAGGCAGCAAAAAAGAGCGAAACATAACCATACGTAAAATTTAAATAGACATATTTTCATTACAAAACTGAAACAGTAATTCGCACAACTGAAAATCCATCTTCCTTCGACATCCAACGTTTCCGATATATTTCGATATCTTCGCTTCCACAACGAAGAAGCACTGAACACAATAATCGTCTCAACAAATATTCCAAGTATCAAGAAGAAACTGAATAAATAATAAGCTGTATACTCTCAGTCATCCTGTCCAGAGTCCAGTTCTTATCCTGTCCAGCTCATCATAGTAGTCCCTGAGGAAAAGCAAAAAGCTTGAGCTTTATCCCATGGGGAAATATCCTTTACTTACTATCCGAGTTTTTCAAGCTATTAGCTATATAGTATATCCGTCCGGGTAAATAAATAAGGGTATCCATTGTATGTGTATTGTTCGTATTCGAGGGAAAATATAAAAAAAATATAAAATCATCACATTATGCTTAAATCTAACGGGTTTTTAGTTGTGTTTTAAATCAGATCAAGTAACAAAATTAGATTAGTTTTTTTTTTTGTGTCTTATCGAAATAGTTTTGAAGCGCAAACTTGTGTTTTTTTGTTTGAGGTTTTTAAATTTTTTTCTGAATTTTGTTTCTGTTGATGTTGTATGTACGAAGCAATTTGTTCAACTGAATGGTTCAAAGTATTGCAAGACTGAAGAAACACGAAATGGAGCCACAGCCTACTTGAATTATTGTGAAAGTTTGAAACACTTTCCAGACAAAAATTTTAATACCTTTATAATTTTATATTAAGAACTCAGAGATTGTAAAAAGAAATTAGTCTTGTCTTACTCCAAGACTTAGTTTAATTTTATTGTATATTTCTCTGGCTCATTCATTCTTAAATTAAGTAAAATATCAGATGTCTTTCTCTTTTCTATAAGTCAAACTAGCAAGGAAAGGCTATTATTGGGTCTATTTTTAAGCCATTTTTAATTAATATAATTACCAATAGTTTTCTATTACTTTTTTAATTGGAAGGGTGCAAATAAATAACTTCCTTTTGCCAGAAACTTGACATCAGATTTAAGAAGAATACCAAAAATGTTGTTCATCTGAATTGGCCATTAGTCAAATCAATAAAAAACAAACAAAAAAATGCTCAAATCCTACCTGAATTCTAAATATTCTGGCACCATGGGTCATAGATCAAGGACGCTTATTTAATACTTTTTTCCCCCATATTTACATAACATTAATACATACATTACTTGCTCCGACCCCTAACCAAAACACAACCCCCACCAGGACTTTTTAAAAACTGACTTTGCGGCTAATGCAGATGGCAGGCGAAGCGAAGCGTAAAATGCTTTGTAAATTATTATAGGGCAACTACAAGCTCCCTCTCTGAAGGGTATTAGGGAGGGTGTGTAAATTCAGCATAATAGACACAATATACAAATATTTTTGCAGATAAACAAGCTTTGAGGGAGGGAGTGGGGATGGTTCAGGGGTGCATGTGTAAATTTCAATTGACTTGTGGAGAATTAGTCGCATGGGAAAAGTTTTCCATATTCCATCTGCTCGCTGTCAACTTAACAAGTTTCAACTTAAGTTTTCATATTGGTGAGAAAAGAACTTAATAAAAGCAAAGTCTAAAAGCTGTCAACATAAAAAAGAAGCCTAAATTTTGCCATTAAACTAATTTTAAAGAGTCCTGCGAGCTCAACGAAACACGCCCACTTATAAATTAAGCTTTAATTTGTATGCAGACAAGCCGACGACGAAGACTAAAGATACTCTCTCTCTCTCTGCCTTCTCTTGTACTACCACATAATTATATTAATCATATTAAAGCTTAAGCCCGACTGAAGGCGTATTAAAAAAGCCGAGGACCCACCACACCCATAATGTAACTCAATGACTCGTAATTAGTAATACTCGTAACCCTCTCCACTGAATTGGATAAGTGCATAATTTTTAATTAATGTCAATTAATTGGTCCGTTTTGTTTAGAGGAAGTCCTTTAATAACTCTTGTCTGAGTCTAGGTAAAAAAATAAATTTAATTTCTACCGAATCTTATTCGTTGGTTCCTGTTCTTCTTTCCAAACAGAACGGGTTCTGTATCGAATAAATTTTTTGGTTCTGGTACGTTCTCTTAATAATTTTTAAATTAATTTTTACATTTTGAAGGTGTTGAAATGTTGGTACCATAACCTTAATAGACTGAGGCTCAGTTTCTAATTCTCTGAGCTCTTTAATAGAATCTAAAGAAATATTGGTCTGGAAAGTGTTTCAAGCTTTCGCAATAATTAAAGTATGCTGTGGCTGTATTTCGTTTCTCTCGAGTCTTACAATTCTGTGAAACATACAGTTCTCCAAAATTCATCGTACACGCATCAACATCAAAAAAAAAAAAAACACAAAAAAAAAAAATTTAAAAACCAAAAAACAAGCTAGCACAAAAAAAAATTTATTTATTTTATCTTTTTGTTTTAACCCGATCAAAAAAAAACTTCAAATTCCTACTCTAAAAAGAAAAACCAAAAAACCATTAAATTTAAGCGTAAAGTGTTTTTTCTACCTTTTCTACTTTTTATATTTTGACGTGTGAGGGCAAAACTTATAAATACAACGGATCCCCTTTCCTTTATTTCTCTGGATACTATCTTTAAAAAACCGGACTGTAAGTAAAGGATATTTCCTTATGAAATAAAGCTCAAGGATTTCGCTCTTCCTCAGTGACAATTATGCTGTTAGCTGGACAGGATATGAACTGGACTCTAGCCAGGATGACTGCGAGTTCGCAGCATATTATTTAATCAGCTTCTTGATGCTTGGAATATCTGTTGAGTCGATGATTGTATTCAGGGCTTTTTCGTTGTGGAAACGAAGATATCGAAATATATTGGAAACGTTGGATGTCGAAGAAAGATGGATTTGTTTTCCTAGACTTGGAAATTACTGTTGAGAATATGCCTATTTAAATTCTTCGTATGGTTATGTTTGGCTCGACCTTAGGTTCAAAAAATTTTCGAAGCTAAAAAAATTTGGAAGTTAGGAAGAAAAACAAAGCGCATTTGTCACTCTTCGGGGGTTGACATATTAATTATTACTGATTTGGGTACAATACCCAGATCGCCTCCAGGTGACCCTGAGCCTTGGATTTGGGATTGGGTCTGCATTTTGTTTCAATAATTAAATTAGTTTTTAGACTTTTTGAAAATTTAATTTAAAATTATTCAGATCGGAATACTATATCAAATGTCCCCCATGGGAACTAAATTGACAAAGAAAGAACTTTCATTTACTAGTTTTATTTATTAATTAGTTGAGATCTACAATGCGAATTGTTTGAAATATTTGTCATTTTATATCAGATGGGACCCAAGAAACAATTTCCAAGTAATAAGAAAAGCAATTCATCATTTTTATGCCCAAAACTTTAGAACTGCTTTTCGGGCTACTAATGAGGGACAGACGGACACATAAATTTATATAATACACACACACGCACTTGCACACACACAAAGACAGTTGGTAAGGGAGCGAAGGAGAGAGCACCATAAAGGATATTAACAATAATCTAACCAAATTAACCCAAAGCACTAAAATGTAAGTCACATTAAGTTAATTTTCGTGCGAGGACGAGCTCTCAAAGAAGATACAGCTGGAAAATAGTCACTATGCAGGGGGAAGGGGAAGCAAGAGGGGGAAAAGGAAGAAAAATAAATAGAACTTGAGTTTTAATATACTTATTTGTTGATGTTGGAGACCAAAGATAAAAGATAAATAAATTAATTTTTTTTTTTTGTGCTAGCTTGTTTTTTGGTTTTTAAATTTTTTTTGTATGTTTTACAGAATTGTAAGACTCTAGAGAAACGAAATAGAGCCACAGCATACTTTAATTATTATTTATACTTTCCTGACCAAAATTTCAATACCTTTAAGATTCTATTAAAGAGCAACGAGAATTTGAAATTGAGCCACAGCCTACTAAGGTTATGGAACAACATTTCAATACCTTCAAAATGTGTTTATAATTTCAACTAGTGAAAAAGAATTTCCTCAGCACACCGAAGATTATATACTCTTGCAAAGTGGATTGTTCCTATGGGAGCTATATGATAAAGATGTCCAATCCGTGGGATTCCGATATATGTGCTGCCTGCAGCAAAAAGCAGACTACACAACAAATCTCATTCACTTAACTCAAAGACTGCGAGACTAGTTTGCATATAAACAGACGGACAGGCGGACAAAAGGATAATAAAAAACTCGATAGGATAATATAAAAGGGAAATCAGAAGATTTAGCCCAGGGTCCTTCATATATTCATATATATTTAAATAAATTTATATATTTTTACAAGGAATTCTATAAGCATACTCAAACGTAGAGTATCTGCTAGTCGATATTTCTCATAAGTTTATTTTCACACAGTTGGGCATGAATATTTCGAGTGTTTCCCAATCCCAACTACGTCTCGATGTTCCTTTAGATATTCAGTTGATTTCGGCAGTTCATTGGAGAAAGAGCAATAAATCTAATTTCTAAATTCAGTTTGTTTTTTTAATATTCAAATTTGAAAAAAATATATCATTTTTAAGTGAAAAGTTGAAACCTTTTTATAAAATTTTTAAAAATTTTGATACAATTTTTTAAACACTTTTTATAAAAACTTTTATACAAAAATTAAAAATAAAAAAAAATAGTATAAGGGCAAAAATCAGATAGAAAAAAAACTATAAAAGTAAAATGTTTGGAGAAATGTAAGACTGCTGTAAGTGAATAAAAATTAGAATAAAATAAATTTATAATAATTATAAGTTCACCGACAGCAACTGGTGTCAACAGATCGTCCAGGAACTAATGGAATTCATCGGAAAAAACTAAATCACACAAACAGGTTCAACAAGGAATTACACTGTAGAAACACTCGCAACTAACAGATATAATACTAATACACTAGTAGTCCTATCAATATACTCTAAACTATTAGACTGGTGTCTATATCTCCCATTATCCCTCCGCGCGAAGGGAAATGAAGGAAGCTTTGGGTCTCTCGATACTCACGGATTTTGTTGGTAATAATAATAATAATAATTACGAGTTAATAATTATTATTTTAGGCAAAAGATCAATTGAAATCATACCCCAAGTCATTCTCATATATCAATTATTCTCGTCTAGAAAAAAATCAAAAAAGGAAGAAATTCAATGTTGCTGTGATGTGATGTGTGTATGGTCTCGTCCAGGGTGGCTCCTCTAATATATTTTTTTTAGATTTGAATATATTTTGATACAGATTACTTCTATATACTTTGATAACAAACTTTAATTTGTGTTTATTTTTCTTGATTAATGGCAACCTGTCTCGTATACTTTATGTGGTCGGAAATGCCTCCTTTAAAGCATTGCACACTGCATGACAATTTTAATACACTTAAACTTAAAAGTAAACATCTTAAATTAATTTCATTTAAATATCATAAATGATGATTTCTATAATTTTTTGTATTCGATGGTTTCCATTACTCCCCGAACACAAATTACACAATAAATGTTGAGTTAAAGGATATGAGAGTCCTTTGCCACTAAGGCAAATCCAAAAGGATTACAATATTTTGGTATTATAATCCCCGGCAATAGACGGAGTCCTGCTGATAGCGTTCGACTGCAACACACCGCAAACACACACACTGAAACCCAAGCACCACGCTCACAAGTTACATGAAGAGCATGAAACGCCCACAGGTGTGGTTCTGCACTGGTCAGGAACTGCCTTCATCTGTTCTACGGACATGAACACACATACACACACACACTTATACATACATACACTCACACACGGAGAGCCAATCTTTTCGCATTTCGTGTTAAATTACACATTGAATCGGATTGCAGAGGCCATAACATGTGGCCCACTGGAACAGCAACCTATATTATATATATTTTTAATCCAGTTTTAAGTGTTTTTAATACATTTTTATATTTTCTTCTCGCTTACCTCTCCACTGAAATATATTGATACTCAGCTTCAAATACAAACTCTGTCGCAGTACAATTTCATTTTATTTGTGACAAATGTTAAGAATATTTCAAGTAAATTTTATTCAAAATTTTGGAATGAATACTTTAAGCACGCTCAACTCTATGCTCGTCATATCCAAAATTTACTTGGCCCACAGTCACCTCGTTTCAAATAAATTTTATTGTTTTTTTGCCTTGTTTCATTTTTTTTATATATTTTTGGTTGTTTTTTGTATTTTGTGTGCCCTCAAACTTCAAACTAAACGTTTTGAGTGTTTTCGACGACTACGACGACAACAACAACAACAACTACAAGAAGTAGAAGAGCAACTGCAACAACTACTGAATCAACAACTGCAACAGAAGAGAACAGAACAGAACACAGCCCTGAAATGTATGCTACGAAATTTTTTGCTGTTGCTTCGGCCAAAGTTGGTCATTAGCGTTGTTTTCTGCTGCCTTTGTTGTTTCTGTTGTTGCTGTTGTTGCTGCCTGCAGGGAATTTTGTTTGCAAAAAAAACACCAAGTAAATAATTAAAAATTGTTATTCAACGCAAAAATCTCTTAATGACTTCGGTTCAGTTCAGTTCGGTTCAGTTCTGAGGTAAATAAATTGTTTTTGTTGCCGAGTTTTGCTTTTGATTACGACACTTGTTGCATATTTCGAAGAGTGGTAAAACATATTTACCCTCCTGTATTAATTAAAAGAACGTTAACATATTGTATACAACTATTTTCAGATACAGTTATCCATTTAGTTATTTAAAAAATTAACTGTCGTAGCCAAAAGTTAAATTTTTCGCTACCCTCTCAATAATCTCGAAAGCTCTTAAATCAACTTAAATTTATTTGCAGTCAACGTCAGCAAAATATGCATAAATACATTCACCTTTTGCATCAGATACGCATATAAATCTACTATTATCATTGTGACACCAACAAATTATGATTGAAAGTATCCCCGAACCCCAAATGACCCTCCCTTTCCCCCACAAGGGAGTTGGGAAATGCGCCAAAAGGAAAAAAAATGATGCAAAGGGCAAATGTTTTTTTCTTTTAGCCCCTTTCTCTGCTACCCATAAAAATGACAAGCGGCGATCCGTGATATGAAAATCAAAGAGAATAAATCATTTAAATGATTACAGCTTAACTTTTGGCGCTTTTAAGCGAAATTAAATGAAGGCCTGAATGCTGCCAAGGAAGGCATATTCTATCATAAAAAAAATTATTTATTCGCAGCGCTGTGGCAAATTACTTGAAGGACGACTAGAATAAAACGAAATGTATGTAAGTGAATCAAGAGAAATCACTTAAGTATATTTTTTACAAACACAAGGTGGCACGCACGCAACAGGACGAAATAGGACACGCAGGATAGACTAGGCGGACAGGCACTCGGACGGACAAACAGAAAGTTCGGCGGTGGAGGGTCGCTTGGCGGTTTGTGGCAGTTGCCAGTCATTTGCCCTGGGTCGATTCGGTTTTGGCCTGCTAGTTGTGCGAAGTGCCATCAAAAGGACGTAGAAAATAAAGGATATGCCACAAGGATATGCGACAACGAGGCTGCTGCTGCTGCTCCTTTTGCCTTTGCTACATTACAAAATTATTAAGATTTTTATAGCCCTTGGGAATGCGCACAACTCTGAGAGACTCTGAGGCGCAGACAAACACAAAGGACATGGGCCAGGATACCAGAAGGCAACAATGAGTGACTTTATATGTATGTGTGCTAGTGAGACTGTACACACAGCAAGAAAAAGTCGCAAATAATATTCTAAAAATTTGAGGGAGCAAAGCTTTTTTAATATCCAAATCAAAAGGTACTTTTAGTATAATTTAGAAATTTTCTTTGCTAAATTTTCTTTAGAAAAAGCAGGTATTAAAGTATAAGGAATACATTTTTTTTTTGAGTGTATCTGTTACAATCGTCGTCGCATTGGCCGCAAAACTTTTGCCGCTGCCGCTGCGACAAAATAAAAAACTTTCTTGGCATAATTCTTTCTATTTTCCTGCATCCTGCGTCCTGTCGTCATCCTCATCCTCATCCACATCCACAACCTTGTTGCCGTCGCCGAAGTTTGTTGCCTGGCTCGGTTCTCGACTACTCGAAATTAGGTTAAAACTGACAAAGGACATTAGCGTCATAAAGAAGTAAGTAATGAAAGGAGCAGCGCAACTTGAGCATTTTTGCCGAGTGCGTAAAGCGACAGCAACAAATACAACAACAACAATAGTAGAAACAGCAACAAATCAGAGGAAAATATATTTATCTCGAATATATAAATATACTTTTTTACTCTATGCGTTTGCTGCAAGCAATTATATATGCAAAATAAGATGCCTACTTCAAATGGTACCTTGAAGGCGCCCAAGTCTACGCGCGACGAGGTGCCAATAACGTTAAGGCTTCAAATTGTGGAGCTTATTGCGCTTGTGCTCGGTGATGTGGGCCTTGCCAGGACGCTTCTTTAAGAACGCCTTGGTTGGGTAGTCGACCTTGGAGACTCCTCACCGTTCTTACGTTTAACGATCTTCATCTTGATGGACACCTTCTCCTTCTGGATCTCGACAGGACGCTTCTTGTCCTTCAAACAAGAGCGTCTGAGCGTTGGAGTAACATTCAGCGAGCACAAGAGCAATAAGCGCCGCAATTTGATGCCGGTTTACCGTGCTCTTATTGCTGGCTGGCCATCATCAGGGCATCATCTGCCTTTCGCCCTCAGCTCGTACCCTCTGCGCCGCGTGTTCCCGAGGTATGTTATTGGCACCTCTTCGCGCGTGGCTTTGGGCGCCTTCAAGGTAGCATTTCAATGCCATCTACTTCCGCCGTTTGAAGGCTAAGGACAAAAAGAGTGACAAACCAGACACCTCTAAGGGCAAAGAAACGCGCTTTGTGTCCAACCAGCAGAGAAAAAAGGACCAGAAGGAGGTGGTCACGGCCCTGCTGCAGGCCATCCAGAGGGTAAATTCTTCAAGAACTTGCGGAACATGTTCGCCCTGCACTCTTCCCAAAAAGAACGACAAGAACGTTAATGAATTCTGCTTATCTCTTTCTCGAACAAACACTACTTTGGAATTGTTAATTTGTCCCACTCTTGCTGCTTGTGCATCCCTCTGATGTCAAAAAATTAAATAGCACCTGCCGAATATTTTAATTGGGGTATCGAGACAATCACGTGCCAGTCTAGAGCAGCCCCTCGTCAGCACTTGTTGGGTGTGCAACGCGGTTTGCGCAGGTCGACTTTTTACCCTTAGCCTTGCAAGACTTGGGCACGACTTTTTGGTTTCGGGCAAGCCTTCTTGTTGCTCTTGCATAGCGGCTTGGGCTTCTTGCACTTATTTTTGGCCTGTGCGGACTTCCTGTGGGAGGCTCGACTTTTCTTTGCGCAACGTGCGCAAAAATCATCAAAGAACTCTATGCAACGTAGTACACTAGATCCGGGTCCGGCTCCTGTTCCTGAGTAATCATCGTATATAATCATGGGGAATCGATCCGGGGTCGAGCAAAATTTTATCAGCCAATCTGAAAAAGGGGAAGTAAGAGAATCTTCGCAGTCCATTGAGTCCATGGACTCGACGGTCTCCGAGAATCCAGTAGAAACGATTCCATTCATATTATAGGCCACTCAGTGGGTCGCTCTTCTCGGCTCGACGCTTGTAAATGAAAATGTCTCTAAGGCTTCCTCCTGTCTATTTTAACAGACTCTGCAACATATGAGAGCTTCAGCACTTGCTCCTCAGTGACTTCAGTGGTTGAGCTTTCATCAGTAACGTCTGAAGATTCTAAACTTAACTCTACCGGATTCGAGTCGGCCTTGTAAGAGCCTTGATTGGGTCCACTTTAAAATTGGAAATACTGAACAGATCCTTAGACTGGGTGTGGATCCAGCTGGTTCCAAAATATTTGCGTACAAAAAAATGTATATCTTTACTGTAAAGAATTTTTTTGCTACCTATTTGGAAGCTTAAGCTTGATCTTAGGGTGATGCATATATGAGGGTTACTTAAGATATTATTTACAAATTACTTACAATTATTTTACATATTTACATTTATCCTTTCAATCTCTTGGAGAGCATTTGTGAAGCATCGTAGCATCGCCGTAGTATCGCCGTAGTATTCCTCTGCATAAGCGTCCCTGCAGTGAAGTTAATATTGGTAATATTTCAAAACAGGACGCATTGTTGCAGCTCATTAAAGGATATTTGTGGCTGTCAGCGCCACATCGACACAAATTGTAAGCATACAAAATCGAAGCAGATATTAAGCAATGTCCAGGGGTGCAAAAAAGATAGAAGAGAGGAAATAAAAAGAAATGCAACAAAAAATGCTCGCCAAAGTATCGATAAATCTTGCAATATCCTTTCGTTTGATACACAATTTCAAGGGGTTCATTTAGAGTTTCAACCGAATAATACATTTAACAGATTCATACCCTTGCAGAGGGTATTATAACTTTGTCACGAAGTGTGTAATGTAAGATCGATTTTAAAAGAGGAATTTTTAAGCTTACCAATATTGTTCAAATATAATCAAACTATCTAACCTGTTCTGAATTCTACTTTTGCATTGATTTTCCTTAAAAAGTGCAGTGCATATTTCATAATTTTGATAGGTAGAGCCAATTAGCTAAGATATTTAAGGTGGATTTTAGAAGACGGCTATATTTGAGATGTTCTTTAGAATAGGTTTGCAAAATTGAAACGCTTATTTGGCTCAAATATGGTTAAATATTTTAACCTCTTCTAAATTACACTTTCAGATTAAAATGATTGGAGAAGAGGATAATTGGATTGGAGAGAGAATTCTATCAAAGTGAACAGTCGAGCTTTTTAGTGCTCCGTAATAAAATTTTTTGTGTTATACTGAGTGATTTTTTCTTTAAATGTATCTTGGAAATAAACCATATTGGTAAGCCAGTATCACATTGTTGCACGCATAGTTATTATTATATGTTTGTTTAATTTCTTGCTACTAACAGCTATTTTTTTGCGCTCTCAATTTACGCGCTGTTCATACTAATCATAATAATACCCAGTAGGAAACTTTTAGCATATTTTTTTCTTACAAATCTTGTATACTAATAAAATGTCTTGCTGCAAGGTTTGTTAACTGTTGGTTGGGTGACAACATGATGCATGGCAAATGTGCAGTTCTAACTGGGCGAGATATAATATTGAGAAGTTGGAAAAGACAATTCCAAAAAAGGTTGTGAAGGCCTGAATTGATCTTAACCGAGGTACAATGACTTGCAAATGAATTTCTCCAAAATGTCTAATTCTGTGAGAGGTCAGAAGTGTCAAGTGATGTTGACTCGAGCATTGAGATGCTTAGTGAGCTTAATTTCGAATCCACACCTATCATTCGGTGAGAGGATCAATTTTAAATGTTCCTCTTCCATCTTCGTTCCATCAGACACATTCTCATTTATTTGTGATCCAAATTTCTGGCCTCCACAAATAATTGTTCTTGAGTTCATTATAAAACAACGCACTCGGCCGGTGCCAACCATTAGTAATAATCCTCCAAAAAACTAGATCGATCTTCAGATTTACTACATATCAGTTATCAGAATGTTAGAAGTCTAGTGTCTAAGCTTAAAAATGTATTTTTACAAAGTTCTTCCTTCGAGTCTCAAATTATTGCTTTTTCTGAGACATGGCTTAATTCCTCAATTTCAAATTCTGAAATATTTCTACAACCTTTAAATCCTACAGAAAAGATACAACAACTTGTCGTGGTGGTGGGAAACTCATTGCAGTTAATTCATCCCTTCGGACCGAGTCAATTACTTCATTCGTTTACCCTCCAGATGTGGAAATAGTTGCCGTTAAGCTATCGTTTCCATCTTGATCCATTTTCGTAACGTGCTCTTACATCCCTCCGTGTTCTGATAATTCTATTTATATGCAGCATTTAAGCCGTATTAAATTTATATCATCACTCGTTCGTTATAAAGACATGTTTGTCATTTTAGGCGATTTCAATTTGCCTAATATCCAGTGGTCTCTCTTTAGGAAATCTAATTATCTTGTGCCTTCTGCACAACATAACTTTTAGATTCCTTGTATGACCTTTCGTTTTTTCAAATAAACTCGATTCCTAATAATCTTGACAGAATGCTTAATCTTATTTTTTGTTAACGATTGCACTTATACCAGTGTGTCTAGATCTTGTCCATTAGTATTTCCTGAAGACTCCTTTCATCCTACCGTAGAAATTTCTCTATCAATTGCCACGTCGACTAAACCACTATCCAAACATGTTAGTAAAACCCGCCGTTGTTTTCGCAACGGAAATTTTTTCCTTGCTTAATCAACTTTTTTCCTCAATTATTGGTCTACTCTATACAATTCGGTTGATTTAAATTTTGCTATAACCCACTTCTATGACACTATTAACTTCTTGATATCTGCATTCCAAGTAGCGTTGTATTGCCTGTTTCATCCAAGCATCCCTGGTTTAAACTATTTAAAAAATGTAAACTCTCTGGATCAAATATTGATTTCTCTAAATATTCTATTGCTAAATCTAACTTCCTTCTCCTTAACTCTCAATGCTATAATGAGTATCTTATGCGCTGCAGGAATCGTTTGAGCGGGATCCTAAACTGTTTTATAAATTTGTAAATTCTAAGCGTAACAGCTCGTCTATGCCTCCTACATTTTTTTCTGAAGAATGAGGGATCCATTGACGACTTTACTGATGCTAACCTTTTTGCAAATTTCATTCAATCTACTTATACTTCTTCCATTAATAATATCGCTTACCCTTATCCTTATCTTATTTAAGTATGTGACTCCCAAATGTGAGGCCCGATTACCTAAGTGTCTGACTCCTAAGCGAGGGCATCTACATTTAATTACATTTTGCTGCATCAAATTTTTGTTAATACTAGCGCTGGTTTGCTAAATAAGTTTTTGGCGACCAACGAGAGGCAGTGGTTACATAAGTTTTTGGCGCCCATTGTGGGGCACACTACAGTTGGAAATTAGAAACCACCAATGTTAGTAAGATACCTTTCAGAATTAGTCGTCGCACATCCCCAACTTAGGAGTAACATTGTTTTACTTACATTGAAAATTTATGCTATGAGGGTTATGAAATAAAACATTTTAGTTATACCTTGACTGTGTGAGTTTATTTAATTCAATGTATGTGTCTTGGAACTTGGTATTTGGCTAAGATCGATTACCTTGCCGATATATACATATGTTAAATAATAGTTAAAACATAAGAGAGTTCAATCAAGACACTCAATTTACTCCACTGCTTTTCAAAGTTAGTGCTCGCTTGTTTTCGATATCTATTTTATTATTTATTAGAATTTTGATCATGAAACCTTACAATACTAAAGCATAATAATCTGGAAACTTGCATATTTAGCTGAGACTGAATACCCTGCCGATTATGCGTGGGAAAGTCTTTTGTTTAAAATGATACTATTTTTGTTAAATTTTGAATTGATTTCTTATCCTTTTTATTTATTTATATATTTATTTATTATTTATTTATTTATTATTAAATCGACTAATTGTCGTTTAAAGAATTACAAAAGATAAAAATAATTATTATATAAATTAAATTAAAATTTAGAAAATTAATTTAATTAAAAATTATAAGTAAGATTAAAATTGAATTACATTTAAGCCTTCTGGGGTATTAAATACAAATAATTTTTTTTTATGGTCTAACATTTGTTGCACAGGATTGGGAAAACCCAGGCAAAAAAGCCCGCTCAGACTAGGAAAAAAGGCGAAAAGGAAATATAAAGATTGTTGAAAATAGAATGAAAATGGACTACAAGAGAAAAAAGCATAGAAAGCAAGAGAGTAATAAAGTAAGATATAGACAATCCAGGAAAACACCAACCAAAAGAGAAACAGTGTTGCCAAGGCAGCAACCATGTCAACCATCAATGATTAGGGTTTTCACGAAGATAGAAAAGAAGAGCAGATTTTAGGTGTAACGAGAGAGAGAGAGAGAGAGAGAGAGAGAGTTCTAAAGAGATAACGTGATAAAATTCGTTGTAATTGGAGCACAGCACACGGAATCGATTGTGCAACGTATAGTCAGTTGTGCAATTAGATAAAAATAAGGGATAATAATTTCTTGTTAGTCAAAGAGGATCATGAAAGTTAAGACGAGATAATAGAAAAGGAGAGCTAATGTTTTATGAATTAATTAATTTATGAATAATTAATTTATGAAGAAAAATAATACCAAGGATAGTTCTACGGTTAGTTAATGAAGGGAGATCAATGAGTAAGAGCCTATCAGAGTACGGTGGAAAACGGCGATCGGGATCCCAGTTTAAGCCACGAAGGGCAAAGAGGAGGAATTGCTTCTGAATGGATTCAATACGAACTTGATGGATTCCATATTGAGGACTCCAAACACATGAACAATATTCTAGTATGGGACGAACTAGAGAAGTATAAAGGATTTTGGTAACAAAGGGATCATTAAACTCCTTGGACCAACGTTTAATGAATCCAAGAACACCCTTGGCTTTGTTAGTTATAGAGGAGATATGCAGAATGAAACTAAGTTTGGCATCAAAAAGTACACCAAGGTCTTCCACAGTCGTTATACGTTGAAAGGGTTGATGCGTGAGTGGGACAAAATAGATGGCAGGTCATTAATAAATAATGTGAAAAATAATGGACCAAGATAATTATCGACTTACAGAAGTGCTACAAAGTTGATGTTACAATTTTTTCGAATAATTTTGGTATTGCAGACAACTTTGCAATTCCTCTGTAATTTGATATATCGGATTTAGCTCCCTTTTTGTAAATTGGGATAATATACGATTCCTTATAAAGATATGGAAAACAGCGGAATTAAGAGATAAGTTAAAAAGTTTGAGTAGGGGAAGATGTAAATAGCTCCAGCATTCTCTGAGTACGCAACTTGGGATATTGTAGGGCCCAGGAGAATATGAAGATTTTAAAGCTTTCATTGCTGTAACTAGATCGTTAGCAGTAATGATAGGAGCAAATAAAGAGTTAGAGGAAGAAATAGGATAAGGGTAAGCGATATTGTTAATGGAAGAAGTGTAAGTAGATTAAAAGAAATTTGCAAAAAGGTTAGCACTAGTTAAGTCATCAATGAATCCCTCATTCTTCATGAAAAATGTAGGAGGCAAAGACGAGCTGTTACGCTTAGAATTTACAAATTTATAAAACAGTTTAGGATCCCGCTCAAACTGATTCCTGCAGCGCATAAGATACTCATTATAGCATTGAGAGTTAAGGAGAATGAACAAGATCTTTTACACACTGGTAGAAGTGCAATTGTTGACAAAAATAAGATCAAGCATTCTGTCAAGATTATTAGGAATCGAGTTTATTTGAAAAACGAAAGGTCATACAAGGAATCTAAAAGTCATTAGGCCGATTGAAATCGCCGAAAACGACAAACATGTCTTTAATACGTACGAGTGTTGATACATATTTAACACGGCAATGCGGCAACTATTTCCACATCAGGAGGTTAAACGGATAAAGTAATTGACTCGGACTGAAGGGAAGAATTAACTGCAATGAGTACCCCACCACCACGACGAGTTATTCTATCTTTTCTGTAGGATGTAAAAAAATTGAGGAATTAAGCCATGTCTCAGAAAAAAGCAATAATTTGAGACTCGTAGGAAGAACTTTGTAAAAATACATTTTTAAGCTTAGACACTAGACCTCTAACATTCTGATAACTGATATGTAGTAAATCTGAAGATCGATCTAGATTTTTGGAGGATTATTACTAATGGTTGCTTGCGAAAGAGAGCCACTAGCTTGAAGACTGACAGGCACCGGACGAGTGCGTTTTTATAATGAACTCATGAACAATTATTTGTGGAGGCCAGAAATTTGGATCACAACTAAGTGAGAACGTTTCTGATGGAACGTTAATTTTGAAGGAGGCTATTTCCCTAGGTTCAGAGAAATTAAATTTAGATACTGATACATTGCTTGAAGATTTGCTGGCAATATAGGCAGCAATAGCTTCACATGTAGTATCAGCTGAAAGTCTACATAGGAAAATTTGATTACGCGGTGCAACAACAGTAAGCAAAGGAGTCGGGGCAGGGTCAGAACCCTGAACAGTTATCGAAGCTGGAAGCACAGTTATGGGTGCAGTACCAGGATGGGCTGTAATTGAGCCAGTTGCCGGAGATGAAATCACAGACACCAACTGAAGTGGAGCTAAATGACAGCCGGAGCTGGAGGGAAAGCTGGACTTATAACTCGTGCTGTGGTTGGAGTACTACCCTGAGATTGATTAGTAGAAGATGGTTGAACATGAACAGCAAATAGATTGGTATTTAAAGAATTATCGGCGTTTTCAAAGAAAGAGTGGTTGACTGACGGTGAACGCGAGTACAATTAAAAAAATAAATAAAATAAATTAAAAAGATAAATTTTCTGAAGTGGTATTAGCCATTGCAGAGGAAGATGGAAGAGGAACATTTATAAATGAATCCTCTAACCGACGGATAGGTGGGGATTCGAAATTCACTAAGCATCTCAATGCTCGAGTCAAAATCACTTGACAAAAGCTTGGACATTTTATGCAACATAAGAAATTTACCTCTCACAGAATTAGACATTTTGGAGAAATTCAATTGCAAGTCATTGCACCTCGGACAAGACCATTTCAGGCCTTCACAACCGTTTTTGGAATTGTCTTTTTCCAACTTGTCAACTTGTCAACTTGTCTCGCCCTGTTAGAACTGAACATTTGCCATGCATCATATTGTCACACAACCAGCAATTAACAAACCTTGGTTGGTCACCATCACGCGCTGGGCCATAAGTGCAATTCAACTTGCAGCAAGACATTTTATTAGTATACAATATTAGTAAGAAAAAAAAGATGCTAAAAGTTTCCTACATGGTATTATTATGATTAGTATGAAGAGCGCGTAAATTGAGAGCGCAAAGAAATAGCTGTTGCAAGAAGTAACACAAACAATGCTTGAACAATGCGAAAAGCAACAACAAAAATTTGAGCGGGCGAGCGGCGCACAAGCGAACAACCGCACATAAGGAAGATATGTGTGCAACAATGTGATACTGCCTTTCCAATAAGGTTTATTTCCAAGTTAAATTAAAAAAAAATCACTCAATATAACATAATTGAATTTTATTACGGAGCACTAAAAAACGCGACTGTTCACTTTGATAGAAATCTCTCTTTAGGTATGATTAGTTGTGATGAATGTTAGATGTTTTCGAAGCAAATGCAGTCTGGTTGACTCTTGAATAGATGATTCATACTGTTGTCAGCTTTTCTATTTGTAGTAGCAATAACCCAAAATTCTTTTCTTTCTTTTTATATTCGAGTCCTGTTAAAGATAAAAAACAAATAACAATTTTTATATTATCATGTTACCCAAAATAAATGTCAATTAAACAGTAAACTTTATATGTTAATAATGTAGCTGAGAAGAATTGTAGTATTTGTTATCAGTCGTGCTATATAACAGCCTGTAAACATATTTTCCATAAAAATTGTCTTGAGGCTTGGTTAAAAGCACATAATAATTGTCCCGAATGTGTCAGTCTAATAAACATAAATAATTTAAAATTAGTAATAGGTAATTGTTCACCCAGAGTAACACAAGTTGATGCCAATGTTCCAGGTACTAGCCGTCGTCCTATCACTAGAAATTAGAAGGAGTTTCTGCTCAAGGAGAAGCTCTTGACACCCGTTCAGTAGAAGCAAGTGATATTCAGTTAAATGAGATAGAAACCAGCATTGGTACTAACCCATCTGATGTTTCTTCGCGGGGTTTAAACCCAAGAAGAAGAGGTCGTTCTTACCGCCCTAATAATAATCCTCGTCAGGTACAATCGGTATCGGTAGATTATTCAATGATACAGGATTGAACAAACTAATTCACGCTTGATATCGGCTTTACATGTAAGCCCTATAAATCCAGTTAATGGCTCTCAAGCTATGCTTGCTCGAATTTCCACTGCAAATCGTACATCCTTACAGATGTTCTAAAACAAGCTCATAATTTCTTCGCATTGTGGAATTCAAAAAACCATCGAGAAATTACGTAGAAATCTTTTCTGGCCTGGTTTAGCCAAAGATGTGCATGATTACATTCGAAATTGTGACACCTGTAGAGAAACCACGGCTCCCAATTATGTTCTTCGACCGCCGATGGGCTTACAAACTCCAACTTGTAGACCTTTCCAGAGGTTATATATTGATTTGCTAGGACCGTACCCAAGAAGTAAACATAGTCATGTCGGATTGCTCATTGTCCTAGATCATTTCAGTAAATATCATTGACTTCATCCTTTAAAAAAATTTACTTCGTCAGCAATTCAGAATTTCCTATTAAAGAATATATTTCACTGTTTTGGAGTACCTGAAACTGTAGTTAGTGATAATGGTTCTCAGTTCAAAGCAAATGATTTTAATAGTTTTCTGACCGAATTATATATACAGCTTTATACTCCCTTCAAAGTAACGCTGCAGAGCGAGTCAATCGTTCATTGCAAAGCTTAATGCAGAAAAGAGATCGACAACCCAATGCAATAAAACTGCGTTAACATATTAAGCTTATGAGCGAGCTTACGCGGTAATTGTTGAAAAGAGAATCGACAACGCAATGCAATAAAGCTGCATTCACGCATAAAGCTTATGAGGGAGCTTGCGCAAGCTGCAGCTTAGCTGAATATTGCGAGCAAAGCTATGCATACGCATGCGACAAATCGTCGCTATAATTGAGCATGTGTTAGAAAAAAAGCTTTTTGTGGTATATAAGCTTGTAAAGCTACTGAAAAGTTATTTTCCATTACACAGCTGCTGCACCGTGGGCTGACTGTCTGTCACCACGTTAAATAATAAAATTAATCATAACTTGTAAAAGTGTGTTAAAATATTAATAATATTATTAATATTAGTGCAAAAATATAAAAACATACAATTCAAATTATTTTAATTATTTGAAAATAATATAAAAATAAATATTATTTCACGCCCAAGTGCAACGTGGATCCCAGATCTAATCTGGATGCATCCAGATCAAGGCTGATCTTAGGAAAGAGATTCTTAATACAGCCTAAAGATTCGACAAAAAGGTATGTAGAGAATATAATCTTTCACCCAAAAAAGAAAAATATTTTTTTTTTTATACTTATATAAAATTTTTATTTAGGGTATTTTAACCTAACCCCCCTCCAGTTAGATACCATCACCGTAGATCCCCACATGGACTAATTGTGCTGCTGGCCAAGACTGTGTCTGCCGCCGCAGCCCAAATAATTCGTCCCTCTACATATTGAATTGTACTGCAGTTTCGCGTAGAGCCCAACCCATTAAATAAAAAAAAAAAAAAAAAAAAAAAAGGACATGAAACTCAACATGAAAGAAAACAAACAGCATGATGCGGTTTACCGTTGGAAGGCCTTTCATCGATTGCTCTTCGGATGTATGTAAGGCACACGCTTTTATTTCTCTTTATTCTTTTACAATGAAAAAAATGTATTAAATTTTTATTATCCCTTATTCCTGTACACTGAAAAAAATAAGGCGTATCTACGAAAGCAAAAAAAATAATATTAAAATAAATACAAAAAAATATAATATAATACAAAAAATAAGAAAAACGAAACAAAATGAATAAATATAGTGTATAGAATATGATAGACTAGTTTTTATTTTCTATGCACATTTTGTTTACACCCCTACCATAACAATATATCCACATTATGTTATTAGATAGGTATGAATTTTATTTCATAAATTTTTTCAAATTATTTAAGTAAGAAAAGAAATAAATTAATATTAATCAAACTTTTTTATAGAAAGAAAACAAAGTTAATTAAATTTGTGGAATTAATATTTATTATAAGTAAATATGGATTTCGTACTTTGTAATAGTTACAAATAGTATAATAGTACAAATAATTAAAATGTTAATTAAAAATAAAAATTTTTTTGAAACTAAAAAAAACAACACAAAAAGAAAAATCCATTAAATTTAAAGTTTTTCTAACTTTAAATCACATTAAATAACTCAATGGAGTATATACTAGGGTCATTTATTATTAAATAAATGTTGTTATTAGTTTGAGATAATGAAGTAAAAGTTTTCTTTCCTGTTGACATGGATACATAATAATATAAGGGTTTAGGGAATCTACGAATACTAGCTAAGATCCTCCAAATTCATTTTTGGGTATATAAAGCAGCCCTTTGATTAACGAACTTTTAATAGGTTTGCGTTTGTTCCAATTTTTGGATCGTTCGAGATTATCGTTGTTAGGAAGTTTAGCTTCCATTTTAGTTTCAGTATAAAAATAAAACTTTATATTCTAAGAGTTCTACAGGACACAGCAAACCCACCCCACTCCGAAAGAGCTAGGGAATTAAAGGGTTCCGACCCCCGCTGTCACACCGACGACTCCCGGTATTCACACTCGAATATGAATAATCTTTGAGCAATAATCTTGTTTGCGTGAATGTTAACAAAGTGTCTGACTCCCAAACATGGGGTTCGATTACATAAGTATCTGACTCCTAAATAAGGGCATCTACATTTAGTTATATTTTAATGCACCAATTTTTCGTTAATACTAGCGCTGGTTTGCTAAATAAGTTTTTGGCGACCAGTGTGAGGCAATGGTTACATTCTTTAGGAAATCGAAATTATCTTGTGCCTTCTGCACAACATGACTTTTTAGATTCTCTGTATGATCTTTCGTTTGTTCAAATAAACTCGATTCCTAATAATCTTGACAGAATGCTTGATCTTATTTTTGTCAACAACTGCACTTCTACCAGTGTGTCAAGATCTTGTTAATTAGTATTTCCTGAAGACTCCTTTCATCCTAGCGTAGAAGTTTCTCTATCAATTGCCACGTCGGCTAAACCAATATCTAAACCTGTTAGTAAAACCCGCCGCTGTTTTCGCAACGGAAATTTTTCTTGCTTAATCAACTTCTTTCCTCAGATGATTGGTCTACTCTATACAATTTGGTTGATATAAATTTTGCTCTAACCCACTTCTATGACACTATTAACTCACTTCTTGATATCTGCATTCCAAGTAGTGTTGTATTGCCTGTTTCATCCAAGCCTCCCTGGCTTACACGTCGACTTTCAAATTTAAAAAATATTAAAACTAAGCTATTTATTATGATTATATATGATTATTCTAAATATTCTATAGCTAAATCTAACTTCCTTCTCCTTAACTCTCAATGCTATAATGAGTATCTTATGCGCTGCATCTTCCCCTACTCAAACGTTTTAACTTATCTCTTAATTCCGCTGTTTTTCCATATCTTTATAAGGAATCCTGTATTATCCCAATTTACAAAAGGGAGCTAAATCCGATATATCGAATTACAGAGGAATTGCAAAGTTGTCTGCGATCCCAAAATTATTCGAAAAAATTGTAACATCAACTTTTCAGCACCTCTGTAAGTCGATAATATCCCCTTTTAACATGGCTTTATTACTAATCTGCTTGAAATCGCATCATTGGTGAATGATGCATTCCTAAATAGAATGCAAACAGATGTCATTTATACTGATTTCAGTAAAGCATTTGACTCTGTAAATCATGATCTTTTAATCATCAGGCTAAATCAAATTGGATTCCCCCACACTTCTGACTTGGATTTCCTCTTATTTAAAATACAGAACCCAAAGAGTTCTGTTGAGATCGAAATTTCTAAACCCGTATTTGTTACATCGGGTGTGCGGCAAGGTAATCATCTTGGTCCATTATTTTTCACATTATTTATTAATGACCTGCCATCTATTTTGTCGCTCACGCATGCTTATGTATGCTGATGATGTGAAACTTTTTTTCTTACAACGCACCTTCTAACTATATTTGTCTGCAAGATGTCTGTAACACCTTGCATCTTTGGTGTCAGGCTAATAAGTTGCATTTAAATATTTCTTAATGCTTATTTATGACTTTTAGTCGAATTACTCCACACTAAGTCATGTATTCGCTTGATAATGTAACCTTGCAAAGTATATCGACTGTGGAAGACCTTGGGGTACTTTTTGATGCCAAACTTAGTTTTATTCTGCATATCTCCTCTATAACTAACAAAGCCAAGGGTGTTCTTGGATTCATTGAACGTTGGTCCAAGAAGTTTAATGACCCCTTTGTTTCCAAACTCTTTTATACTTCTCTAGAATATTGTTCATGTGTTTGAAGTCCTCAATATGGAATCCATCAAGTTCGTATTGAATCCATTCAGAAGCAATTCCTCCTCTTTGCCCTTCGTGGCTTAAACTGGGATCCCGATAGCCATGTTCCACCGTACTCTGATAGGCTCTTACTCATTGATCTCCATTCAGTAACTAACCGTAGAACTATTATTCCTTGGTATTATTTTTCTTCATAAATTATTTCTATTATCTCGTCTTAACTTTCATGATCCTCGTAGACTAACAAGAAATTATTATCCCTTATTTTTATCTAATTGCACAACTGACTATGCGTTGCACAATCGATTCCGTGTACTGTGCTCCAATTACAACGAATTTTATCACGTTATCTCTTTAGAACTCTCTCTCTCTCTCTCTCTCTTACACCTAAAATCTGCTCTTCTGTTCTATCTTCCGGGGAAAACCCTAATCATTGATGGTTGACGTGGTTGCTCCCTTGGTGACACTGTTTCTTTTTGTTTGGTGTTTTCCTGGATTGTCCTTATCCTTCTTTATTAATCTCTTTCTTTCTATCCTTTTTTTCTATTCTAGTCTATTTTCATTTTATTTTCAACAAACTTTATATTTCTTTTCGCCTTTTTCCTGGGCTGAGTGGACTTTTTTGCCAGGGTTTCCCCAATCCTGTGCAATGTCGGACCATAAAAAAAAAAAAATAATTTGTATTTAATACATGTAATTGTAATTTTAATCTTACTTATTATTTTTAATTTAATTAATTTTCTAAATTTTGAATTATGTAATGTAATTTTAATCTTACTTATTATTTTTAAATTAATTAATTTTCTAAATTTTGAATTTAATTTACATAATAATTTATTTTTATCTTTTGTAAATCTTTAATCGACTGCAATTAGTAGATTTAATAATAAATAAATAAATAAATAAAAGAAAGTCCTGGAAGACAGGCAGTAAGTTGATTTAATTATAGCCAATGTGCAAGTGTATTTATGAAAGTGACTATACACTCACAGAAATAACTAGAAAGTTTCTAATGGCAGTGCCTGCTGAGAATTCTTGATTTCTGAACACTTTTCGATTAAAAGAATGGATTTTCTTAGCCCTTGTGAAAACTGATTTATTCTAGATACTTCTCAGAGTCAATCAGAGTTTAATCAGGATATTATTCATTCTCTTTCTTCCAAGCTTTTTGAACTCTTCAGTCAATCTTTAATATGTTTTCTATACTTCAAAGCCGGAACTTTGTCAGAACTGAACTGTTATCCATATAGAACACCTTAAGGGTTTTCTAGAATTTTGATTAGGTCTCTAAGTTTCCATATAGAATAAGTTCATAGTCAATGATGATAAAAGAATTTTTAACAAAATTATTTTTTCCCAGTGTATGCGTGACTATTGCTCAAGAAAGGGTGCAACACGTAAGAATTCAATTTGAGCGCTAAACAACACACACACAGACACCGCTCTATATATGTATTGTGTGTGTGTGCAGCTAGTTTACCATTTCAGCAACTACAACAACAGCAAAAAGAAACAACAATAAAGGCAGAGAGTAGCAAACGCCCCTTAAGTTGCACAATAAAATGTTTAAAATATTCTCAATATGTTAAAGGGGGCAACACAAAAAAAATGGCATTTGGCATTGTGTGTGGGCGAAGTGGATTTCAAAATTTTCGTATCCTTGGATGAAAAACTAGCCAGAAAAATCTTATAATCGAAAATAAAATACGAGTTATAAAACGAAATCAAAATATTCCATTGGAAAAGCCAAAAGCAAAAACAAAACAAAGTTGCCAAAAACCACAAGAGCAGCAAAAAGTTTATGATTAAAATTCTTTGAATATAAAAATATTTTTGTTTTTATTTATTTTGTTTAAAAAGTTTTGTTTGACTCACTAAAAAATTTGGATCTGCTAAAGAAAATTGTGGGAATTCTTAGAGCCATTCGGCTTAATTTTAAGTGCAATTTCTCTAACCTGTTTCATAACAACTCAACCACCAATTTCATTATGCAATGTTTGCCGGAAGCCGGGAGTCAACTCTAAGCAAGGAGCACGCAAATAATGCACGCTAATGATGCAATGGTGAAACGAGTTCAGCCTTTTTTTGGCCAGTTATGTTGGCTAGTAAACTATTTAACTATTTGTACTGCTTCTCGATGTTTGTCATGTTTATTTAGCCTTTTGCTTAGCCTTTTTTGGTAAGTGAGAATTGGCTGCACTGGCGTCAAAACAGCTTTCGCCCCTTTTGCCCCTTGGCTTATTAAAATGCAGCGGAATTCGCGTTAAGACTATCAAATTCTCTTTTATATTTATTTAATGTAATATTAATGCTATTTGCCTAAGGATAATTTTAATTTAATGGAGGAAGTTGGCTAGTAAGGATAACCTAGAGGTGAAGCATGGAGCAATCGGAAATGCTCGCAGCTTCGTTGGCTTTATGTGCGTTTAATTGCGGCGCAACTGCTGCTATTGTTTGTGCAGTTGTTGTTGTTATTGGTGTTGTGTATGTCCTTGTTTGTTCTGGCACTGGCGCCGCCAGCAGCACTTGCAAATGGGCATATGTATCCCCTCCAGGTGTTTTTCTTTTATATTCTTTATTTCTCTTAAGATTAAAATTAAATTTACAAATTTAGTACACCTAATTGTAATTCGAAGACAGGATGTCCCCACCAGGTGTGGTGTATGTGTGTGTGCGCCCAAATGATTTTTTGGATACACATCTTAAATGGCATTGTTCAAAAGATATGCACGCATTTGGAAAGGTCGAATGCATTTCCGGCACGCGTGCAGTCATGCCCCCAAAATGTACTACCAAAAACCCACTTCAGCTTACCTGCCTGCCACGCCTCCTCCACCTCTGCTGCTGCTGCACACATGGCGTCTCATATAAAATGGCATCATTTGGCTGCAGGCGCATTAATTAATGTTTTGAGCCACAGCAACAGAAACAACAACATATTTAATGCATGTAGTGTGTATAACAAATACACCCATACATTCTAATAAATGTGTGTGTTCACTATATGCATTATATATTATAAGCATAATATCAACCTTGGGGCTAAAGACTCAAGTGATACGCTTTGTTGCAGCTGAGTATTTAATGCCTGCGTCACCTGCCAACACGCAAGTTGCAACTTAACAATTCTCTCTCTGTTTCTATTTGAATATATTTGCTGCGAGAGTAGCTTCACAGGTAACTGTAGCATTTATCAAATAAACATTCGCAGTTTTCATACTCTTCCAGACTAGCAGAGGCGGTTCTGCAACAGGAAGAGAGTCCAATATTAACCTAGTCCGGCAGGAAGACTTCTAAGTCCAAATGGAATGTGAAATCTTCTAATGCAATGACATCCAAAGGCAGAGGCAGAGGTAACGCTGCGTATACGTAATTCTGCAAAAACGAAAACTTTCTCATTATGTAAATGGATATTGCCGCTTCAAGAAATCGCAACAACCAAGTCTAATGCTAATGTTAAATGCAATTTGTTAATTTATTTTCACAAAACACATACAGAACTTGACAGCTCCTGTAACAAATAGAAACCTTTTTCTTTGGCTGTTTGACAAGGTCACAGGGCAGAACAGCAGTAGAAAAACCCGAGGAAAATCATTCAGTTGCAGCATTGTTGCCACAACGATACGTAAAACTAACAGTTGCAGTTGCACTCTGTTATTGCAGCAGGATGTGGCAGCAGGAGGAGTTGGGAGTCTGGCAATCAAAAGGATCACTGGCAACTCGTACATGTTCAACCAGCAGCACAGTGCTGCCAAATTAGATATTGCAACTAATAAAAGCCAGTAGATAAATAGAAATACCGGAAAAGCGCAAAAAAAAAAA
Source organism: Drosophila repletoides (assembly GCA_018150835.1). Lineage (NCBI taxonomy): Eukaryota > Metazoa > Arthropoda > Insecta > Diptera > Drosophilidae > Drosophila > Drosophila repletoides. Next base: position 990,427 of record JAECWQ010000228.1, read on the forward strand.
GCTGAAGCAAAGCTGGAAAAACATACATATTTTCAGTATCCTTTTAAAGTGCATCCATAGGAGTTGAATTGTGAATAGACCTCTGAAAAGAGTACACAGCTAGCTGCAAAATGGCTAAAATGACAGCACTGCCGAAACAGGCACACACACGTCTATCATTTGTTAAACGCTAAGCGCCAATGGGAAACGGGGCGTGATACAAATTAAATTGTTAAAGTTACTATTCCAAAGATAAAATTTACATTTCTCACACAGACATTAGCTGGTTCTGTGGAGGGGGCTGGTGAAAAATTGGTAAGGCCAAACTAGAAGAAATGTGTCACAACCTTGACATTTTTATTTGTCGCATTCAGTACGATTTGCTTAGGAATTGTGCTCAGCGTTGCGTATATATATATGACATTTAAACATGCAACACAGGGTGGCTAAGACAGGGTGCACCCTGTTGTGTCCCAAGAAATATAGTTTCTCCCAGTGTATATATGCAAATTTGAAGCAGTAACATTACACGATGCACTTCAAACGAGTCGCCCGAATGGACGAAGCGTGAGATGTTGCGAAAGGAAGGATTAAATGGAATGGAGCTTCACAGGCAGGACTCATCGGTGCGTAAATAGAACAATGTACGACTAAATTTCTAGGAGCCTAGAATATACCGCAGCTGAAGAAACTAATAATTTACAATAAAATAGTTTGAGTCGCTGAGTGAGTACATCGATTGAATGCAAATTTAGTCGAACTATGAATTCCTCTTACTTATTTGTTTTATTCATAAGTTGCAAAGTATTTTTTTACTTTTGTAAGATGGTATTTAAATTAACTTAATTTAATTCCCTTTTTTGGAATTTAAAAAAAACTTGAAATTTTGTTATTTACACTAAGATATAAAATTAATATATAGAGGACCATCCAGATGTTTGCTTATTGGGTCCTCCGCTCTACCAATGGACTGAGTCATTGTTCTTCCTTTAAGGTGTTGAATACGATGTTCCAAGCCAGTGGGAACCCATTTACCACATGCGAATTCCTACTGAGCCAGCGAGAACCGATTTCTGTGTTTCCGTGGAAGAGCTGATATTTAATATAGAGCTTCAGCACTGGCTCCTCAGGGACTTCAGTGGTTGAGCTTTCTTCAGTAACGTCTGAAGACTCTGAACTTGACTCTACCGGATTCGAGTCGGCCTTGTCCTCTCCCTTGGCTTCTTGAATATGGATCGAAATAAATAGTGCAATCGTTGACAAAAATAAGATCAAGCATTCTGTCAAGATTATTAGGAATCGAGTTTGAAAAAACGAAAGGTCTTGCAGGGAATCTAAAAAGTCATGTTGTGCAGAAGGCACAAGATAATTAGATTTGCTAAAGAGAGACTACTGGATATTAGGCAAATTCAAATCACCTATGAGTGTTGGTATTTATTTAATACGGCTTAAATACTGCATATAAATAGAAATATCAGAACAATATTGACAATACATATAATAGCACGTTATAAAAATAAAACATAATGGAAAATACACCTTAACGGCACCTATTTCCACATCTGGAGGGGAAACGGATAAAGTAATAGACTCGGACCGAAGGGAAGAATTAACTGCAATGAGTATCCCACAACTACGACGAGTTGTTCTACCTTTTCTGTAGGATGTAAAGGTTGTACAAAAAATTTCAGAATTTGAAATTGAGGAATTAAGCCATGTCTCAGAAAAAGCAATAATTTGAGACTCGTAGGAAGAACTTTGTAAAAATACATTTTGAAGCTTAGACACTAGACCTCTAACATTCTGATAACTGATATGTAGTAAATCTGAATATCTATCTAGTTATGGAGCATTCTTTTCGCTGCAGGATCAGATAAGTATATCACAGAGCCCCCATAATCCGCTGAAAAGTTGTTGTATGGATTGATTTGATTTTCAACTTATCTTGATTAAATTTACAAGTTATATGGAAAATTGTTATTCATAAGCGCACACCTAAAATCATTAAGATCGTATGACTATATCATATAGCTCTGCAAGGGTATGTAATCTTCGGCGTTAGAATCAATAACTTTTCATTGACTAGAAAATGGAGAAAAATATATAAATTTTGGAGTAGATGTACCAAAGAAAAGGATAATAAAAGTAGAAAGGATAGCCTGACAGATAGGTAGAGGTATAAGACAGACTTTCTGGTATCGTAGATGCCTCCTTCTGTGGTTCATAATATAATAATATATCTACAACATGTGGTCGTAAATTCCTTCTTCTATGTTGTAAAGGAAACATGTCAAGAAAAACATTGATTTTAATTAAAATGACTTGTCAAATACACAAAGTTACTTATTAATGATGCAATACAATTTTCTACCTGTAAATATTTCGAAATATCAGGTGCGTTGGCTTCAACATCAACTTGGCAGGAAGAAAGTGCAGAATCAGAACGGAGCGACTCGCGGTTGCTTTGACTGGGGTCTGACCTCAGTCACCTGTGGGGTAAAATCAAAGCGATTTGTTGCTGCTGCTGTGGTGCTGGCTCAGTTGTGTGTATTCAGTTTCCGAATCTTTTGTTTGTTGGCAACGTGGAACCATGGAAAGACGTCGTGAATGCGCGAAAATTACGGCTGACAAGGAACGTCTATGGCAGCGTTGTCTGATTGATGTGCATTACCAGTCGCTGCGACTGCAACTTTGCCAGCTTTTTCATTTTCGTCCCGTAAGCCAAGTTGCTGATGCCCTGAGTCCTCTGAGTTCTGAATCGGAGCGCATGCTGCACGCATGACACCTGCCATGTGCCGTTGGCTGTTAACCACAATGCAACAACAAGATGCACTTGCTCCACTGACGAGTGTGTGTGAGTGTGTTGCCATTCCGAGCCATGGGCTGCATTTATCCCTATAATCATTTAGTTTTCGGCTTGACAAGGCTTTCGCACAGTGTATCGCATATTAGACAAGGAGCAATCAAAATTATAATCAAAAAAAAATCAATTTTTTCAGCGGCTAGTTATCCCAATAGAATGACATTATAGGAAATATACCCAACTTTTCTTGGAAAATAAAAATTTAGTTTCTAGTTTTGAAAGTGTAAGAAAAGGAATTTGTAAGCTCTTCAAAATATAAATTTGAATATGAAGAACTTAATTAGAACCCTTATAGTATGCGCATAAGTATGTAATTAGATTTAGTGCTCTTCGTATTTGAATCGAATAAATCATTATCTAAAGACATCTCCTATGGCACTGATGTGCCCGCGTATATTTTATCCAAAACATACCATGTGGTAACCCCCAGTCTCTACACCTTGGAAGCGCAGAGTGTTGTCATGGCTATCTGGGAACACATTTCCGTCAGAGGTTTTCGGTATTTCTTCTTTTTTTTTTGTTCTGATTTCTTCCTCTTTCTCCTGCGCCAAACCTTAAAAGCTCCTTTGGCTTAATTTAATTCTATGCCTGATTATTTTTTGTCTCACTTTTCGTCGTAATAAAAATGACAGAATTTTAATAGAAAATAGTATTATTCATCAACAATCAAACAAATTTTTTGTGTCAATAAAAAATAATTTTATTTTTTTTTTGGAGCACAAACAATTTTGAGTGTTCTGGTTGCACTGTGCTTTCCTTGATGGGAAGTGCATTTATCTCGGATGCACGGACGCGGGCTTACGCCCTAAGCGAATGCCTTTTGAAGAACTTGTCATATTAGCGTTTCCATTTCCGTATCCTTTCAGGTGAGTTCAGTTCAGTTGAGTTCAGTTGAGTTGAGCTGAGCTGAGTTGACTTGAGTTGAGTTGAGTGGGGTTCAGTTCGGAGGGATGCAGTGCCCTGTGTGGGTATTTGTCAGAAGGATTTCGAAGTGATTTAGCTACTGGCCCAAAGTACTGCTGAATTGAGCCTGAGCCTGAGTTGCAAATTAGCTACCTAATTGTTTGTCAAAGCCGAAACTTTGGGCCGCTTCTTAGCTTGCATCTCGCGGGGTTTTCAATGACAGCTATATATATAATAAATAAACGCCATGAAATACGCGGCTTAACACGCAATGCACAGCACAAGGAGAAAGGACTCTTTGTCTCTCAGTGTATATGCATGTGTATACATGTGTGTGTAAGAGAGAGAGAGAGAGAGAGAGTGAGTACACACTCTGAGTAATTACGCACTGGCATTTTTATTTTCATTGCATACTTTTACACAATTTATTATTACAATGCGAGTTGAAATACAAATTGACTTTTTTTGTAGATATTCACATATTCACATGCATTTGTATGTGAATTATTGACAGAGACACACACATACACATATGGAATTGTGGTGAACGGGACAAGACGCAAATGAAACGTGTGCCTCGTCCTCAGATGCTGCTTATTTGCATAGTTGCCGCAGCTTCATCTGTTTGCCGCTTGCCTTCAATTCAATCGGTAATTGGAACAAAAGGGTATCACAATTTCAGCATTCAGCTTGATCTGCTTGCAATAAGCCAAAGAAAAATAATCAAGAGTTTCAGTTGTCTGGTGGAAAAAAAGCCAATTTGTTAAGAAGATTCAGTTCAGGAATAAATTCTGGATATTTTCAAGTGAACTTGGGATAGAAATAGAAACAGGCTAAGACCAGCAGAATTCTGAGATTGATAAAAGCGGGCTTCAATCAGGAAACTCAGGTGTGATTTTTAGGACATAGCCAGGATAAGAATTCAAAAAGGGCATTATAGTTGTATTCCGCTTTTCTTTGTGGTTTATAAATATGATAAATTTTGATGGAAGAAAACCAATTTTGAAACTAGGCACTTATCTCTCTCTCCTATTTCATTATAATGGAAATTTATATTGAAGGATTCTTTATAGCTCGCAGTATTATGCAGCTAAATCTTTATTTAATTGTTACGCTTTTATTTTAGATATTTTTATTATGAGACAGTAGCTTTATCAGTGTTGTTTTCCTCCTATTTCAGAGAGAAATATTTGTACTTATAATGGATATTCGTTTATTTGCCAGCGAAGCGCAGATCCTTCTGGGTTTATTGAAACGGCAGCTTTTGGGTTTTTGTTTCTTTTACTATTGTTATTGTTGTCGTTGTTGTTGTTGCTGTTGCTGTTGCATGTGCGGTCAAATTTTCCCCCATGAATCTGACGCACTTATCGCAAATTACTTTGGCAGTTTCAACTGCGCTGCTTTTGTATATAAATTTAACAATTTACTCATACACGTGCAAGCATGCGTACACTGCCAGGCACGTGGGACCTCAAATTACATACAGAAATGTATGTATATAAATATATATATAGTAACATATGTTACCCACATACCAGGAATCAAATATGCTCGTACATAAGGATACGAAACTATACCTAAACAACACATAAATAATATAACACTTAAGATCCGATTTTATTTAAACACCGAGATTTAAAAACAAGTAACATATGTTACCCACATACCAGGAATCAAATATCCTCGTAGATAAGGATACGAAACAAGACCTAAGCAACACATAAATAATATAGCACTTAAGACCCAATTCTACCTAAAAACCGAAATTGAATCGCCAAACCTATGGTAACCAGTGCACCGCACTTAAGAATAATGTAAAACAGAACAAAATTCAATTCAGCACTCATTGGGTGCCAAGCCAGGAAAATATATTTTTTACTTTTAGTCTTAAACTGAACTCCGGAAAATAAAGTCATACATCAAATTCGTGTCGTGTTTTTATTTCTTTCACATTTCAGTGTCTGCTTGAGTCTATAATCATAGACCGGCAGTTAATTCGACTAGTGTAAATAACAATTATTTTACAAAGTAAATTTATTTTACTGGCGCAGCCGGTAGGATATCATTAAATTATTGATGCGATAGCTTGACTATATAATTCTCTAATTTTTGGTATCCGCCAAAGAACTTTGCTGTAACAACCCGCGACGGTGAACATCACGTTGAGTTTAAAACCTCGACAACAACGTGAAACCGTGAAACGCTTTTGTAAAAAAAAAAAAAAAAGCACATAGACGCTCAAGAATTCGTTGGAAAAATAAATCCAAGTTGATTGGTTATTCCACAAAAAACAAAACAGCTTGAGTGCGAAAAAAAACAATAATTTTAAATAAAATAAGTGATAAAAAAATAACATTAAATTACATATAAAATTATAATAAAAAAAAAAAAACAAAAGAAGAAACAAACACAACAATGGAAATACCACAAATGGTTATACCAGCAGCAGCACCACTCTCCGACAATGGGATGGCACAAGTGGAACGCCAGATTCATGATGTCGAAACTTTCCGAGGTGATCCCAACGCACTATACACCTTTATAAGCCGGATCGACTTCATATTGACGCTATACCCTACCAATGACGTCCGTCAACAGTGTATAATTTTGGGCAGCATCGAACGCAATATCAGCGGAGAAGTTATGCGCACTATAGACGCATACAACTTAACAACCTGGCCGGAACTTAAACGGAGACTCGTCTTATATTTTAAGCCACAAATACCAAATCATTAACTACTGGAAGACTTTCGCAACACCCAATTCAAAGGAAACATTCGACGCTTTTTGGAAGAAGCCGAGATGAAACGTCAACTATTAACAAGTATTTTTTATTTTATTTTTTTTTTATTTTATTTATTAATAAATCGACTAATTGCAGTCGATTAAAGGATTACAAAAGAATTAATATAATTATTATATAAATTAAATTAAAATCTAGAAATTAATTAAATTAAAATTTACAAGTAAGATTAAAATCAATCAATTTTTATGGTCCAACATTTGTTGCACAGGATTGGGGAAAACCCAGGCAAAAAACCCAATCAGACCAGGAAAAAGGCGAAAAAGAAATATAAAGATTGTTGAAAATAGAATGAAAAAGAACATAATAGACAAAAGGATAGAAAGAAAGAGAGTAATAAAGTAAGATAACACATCACATGGACATACATAATAAACAATGTGACCATGTGCCCCAATTTGATGGAACCGAGGATCCATAGTAGATGGAGCAGATGCGTCAATGTATCGCGCTTCAAGCCAAGCCATTGCTGTGGCGAAAATAATTAATAATTATAATGCAGATATCCGACATAGAACTACATCCATTTCTACATTAAAAAAATATCAAAAATCAATCGAGTATTGAAAAATCAGAATCTCGAGATTTTGAGCGGATTCTCGGTAGGTATCCGGACTTTTTAGTGATGTATTAAATTATAAAAAGAAAAAGAAAAACAGAGAGAAAGAGGACAATTCAGGAAAACACCAACCAAAAAAGAAGCAGTGTTGCCAAGGCAGCAACCACGTCAACCAATCAATGATTGGGGTTCTCCCGAAGATAGAATAGAAGAGCAGATTTTAGATGTAAGAGAGAGAGAGTTCTAAAGAGATAACGTGATAAAATTCGTTGTAATTGGAGCACAGTACACGGAATCGATTGTGCAACGTATAGTCAGTTGTGCAATTAGATAAAAATAAGGGATAATAATTGTTAGTCTACGTGGAACATGAAAGTTAAGACGAGATAATAGAAAAGGAGAGCTAATGTCACCGATAATTAATTTATGAAGAAAAATAATACCAAGGTTAGTTAATAAAGGGAGATCAATGAGTAAGAGCCTATCAGAGTACGGTGGAAGTCGGCGATCGGGATCCCAGTTTAACCCACGAAGGGCAAAGAGGAGGAATTGCTTCTGAATGGATTCAATACGAACTTGATGGATTCCATATTGAGGACTCCAATCACATGAACAATATTCTAGTATGGGACGAACTAGAGAAGTATAAAGGATTTTGGTAACAAAGGGATCATTAAACTCCTTGGACCAACGTTTAATGAATCCAAGAACACCCTTGGCTTTGTTAGTTATAGAGGAGATATGCAGAATAAAACTAAGTTTGGCATCAAAAAGTACACCAAGGTCTTCCACAGTCGTTATACGTTGCATGGGTACATTGTCAAGCGTATACGTGACTAAGTGTGGAGTAATTCGACTGAAAGTCATAAACAAGCATTTAGAAATATTTAAATGCAACTTATTAGCCTGACACCAAAGATGCATGGAGTTACAGTCATCTTGCAGACAAATATATTTAGAAGGATCGTTGTAAGAAAGAATAAGTTTCACATTATCAGCATACATAAGGATGCGTGAGTGGGACAAAATAGAAGGCAGGTCATTAATAAATAATGTGAAAAATAATGGACCAAGATGACTACCTTGCGGCACACCCGAAGTAACAAATACGGGTTTAGAAATTTCGGATCTTAACAGAACTCTTTGGATTCTGTTTTTTAAATAAGAGGAAATCCAAGTGAGAAGTGTGGGGGGGGGAATCCAATTCGATCTAGATTGAAGATTAAAGATCATGATTTACAGAGTCAAATGCTTTACTGAAATCAGTATAAATGACATCTGTTTGCATTCTACTTAGGAATGCATCATTCACCAATGATGTGAATTCAAGCAGATTAGTCGTGGTAGACCGACTCTTAATAAAGCCATGTTGAAAAGGGGAAATTATCGACTTACAGAGGTGCTGCAAAGTTGATGTTACAATTTTTCGAATAATTTTGGGATTGCAGACAACTTTGCAATTCCTCTGTAATTCGATATATCGGATTTAGCTCCCTTTTTGTGAATTGGGATAATATATGATTCCTTCCAAAGACATGGAAAAACAGCGGAATCAAGAGATAAGTTAAAAAGTTTGAGTAGGGGAAGATGTAGAGAGCTCCAGCATTCTCTGAGTACGCAACTTGGGATATTGTCGGCCCCAGGAGAATATGAAGATTTTAAAGTTTTCATTGCTGTAACTAGATCGTTATCAGTAATGATAGGAGAAAATAAAGAGTTAGAGGAAGAAATAGGATAAGGATAAGGGTAAAATTGTTAATGGAAGAAGTGTAAGTAGATTAAAAGAAATTTGCAAAAAGGTTAGCACTAGTTAAGTCGTCAATGGATCCCTCATTCTTCAGGAAAAATGTAGGACGCATAGACGAGCTGTTGCGCTTAGAATTTACAAATTTATAAAACAGTTTAGGATCCCGATCAAACTGATTCGTGCAGAGAATAAGGTCTCACAGTCGACGTTAAATCAGGGAGGCTTGGATGAAACAGGCAATACAACACTAATTGGAACGCTGATATCAAGAAGTGAGTTAATAGTGTCATAGAAGTGGGTTAGAGCAAAATTTATATCAACCGAATTGTATAGAGTAGACCAATCAGCTGAGGAAAGAAGTTGATTAAGCAAGGAAAAATTTCCGTTGCGAAAACAATGGCGTTTTTTACTAACAGGTTTAGATATTGGTTTAGTCGACGTGGCAATTGATAGAGAAACTTCTACGGTAGGATGAAAGGAGTCTTCAGGAAATACGGAAAATACAGGAAGAATAAGATCAAGCATTCTGTCAAGATTATTAGGAATCGAGTTTATTTGAAAAAACGAAAGGTCATACAAGGAATTTAAAAAGTCATGTTGTGCAGAAGGCACAAGATAATTAGATTTCCTAAAGAGAGACCACTGGATATTAGGCAAATTGAAATCGCCTAAAACGACAAACATATCTGTATCACGTACGAGTGTTGATATATATTTAATACGGCTTAAATGCTGCATATAAATAGAAATATCAGAACACGGAGGGATATAAGAGCACGTTATGAAAATGGAACATGATGAAAACGATACCTTAACGGCAACTATTTCCACTTCAGGAGGTGAAACGGATAAAGTAGAAGGAGGCTATTTCCCTAGGTTCAGAGAAATTAAATTTAGATACTGATACATTGCTTGAAGATTTGCTGGCAATATAGGCAGCAATAGCTTCACATGTAGTATCAGCTGAAAGTCTAGATACGAAAATTTGCTTACGCGGTGCAACAACAGTAAGCAAAGAAGTCGGGGCAGGGTCAGAACCCTGAACAGTTACCGAAGCTGGAAGCACAGTTATGGGTGCAGTACCAGGATGGGCTGTAATTGAGCCAGTTGCCGGAGGTGAAATCGCAGACACCAACTGAAGTGGGGCTGCAACGGCAGCCGGAGCTGGAGAGACAGCTGGACTTGTAGCTCGTGTTGTAGTTGGAGCACAAGCCTGAACTTGATTTGGAGAAGTTGGTTGGACATGAACAGCACATACATTGGTATTTGAAGAATTATCGGAGTGTTCAAAGGACTGACGGTGAGGGCGAGGGCGAGAAAAATCGAACCGGAGATAATTCTAAACGGCGAGGAGTTGATAAATTTTCTGAAGGGGGAATTGCAGAGGAAATGTGCAGGAAGAGGAACATTTAAAAAATTGATCCTCTAACCGACGGATAGGTGGGGATTCGAAATTAAACTCACTAAGCATCTCAATGCTCGAGTCAAAATCACTCGACAAAAGCTTGGACATTTTATGCAACTTAAGAAATTGACCTCTCACAGAATTATACATTTTGGAGAAATTCAATTGCAAGTCATTGCACCTCGGACAAGACCATTTCAGGCCTCCACAGCCTTTCTTGGAATTGTATTTTTCCAACTTGTCAATATCTCGCCCAGTTAGAACTGCACATTTGCCATGCATCATGTTGTCACACAACCAGCAGTTAACAAACCTTGGTTGGTCACCATCACGTGCTGGGCCATAAGTGCAGTTCAACTTGCAGCAAGACATTTTAATAGTATACAATATTAGTAAGAAGAAGAAAAATATGCTAAAAGTTTCCTACTGGGTATTATTATGATTAGTATGAAGAGCGCGCAAATTGAGAGCGAAAAGAAATAGCTGTTAGTTGCAATAAATAACAAAAACAATGCTTGAGCAATGCGAAACACAACAACAAAAATTTGAGCGGGCGAGCGGCGCACAAGCGAACGACCGCACAAAAGGAAGATAGGTAAATGTATTATAAATAGAAAAATTAAAGCTTTTGATAAAAATTGCACAGCTGATGACTATGTGTGCAACAATGTGATACTGGCTTACCAATAAGGTTTATTTCCAAGTTAAATTTAAAAGAAAAATCTCACAATATAATATAAAACGAATTTTATTACGGAGCACCAAAAAAACTCGACTGTTCACTTAGATAGAAATCTCTCTCTGAAACATATAAACCCTTTTCTTGTAATACATTGATAAGTGATCTTAATCAGGTATATTGGTATAAATATTTGTTGGTAATTTTTGAACTAATGCTTCAATACTAGTGTTAATTAATTGATTAAAAAGAGTTGTTTCTGCTGCATTGTTCTCTAATGCTAACTTACTCGTCAATAGTTGACGTTTCATCTCGAATGTTTCCTTTGAATTGGGTGTTGCGAAAGTCTTCTAGTAATTGATGTTTTGGTATTTGGGGTTTGTAATATAAGATGAGTCTCTGTTTAAGTTCCGGCCAGGTTGTTAAAGTCGGAAAGTTTCTACACCATGAATCTGGCGTTCTACTTGTGCCATCCCATTGTCGGAGAGTGATGCTGCTGCTGGTACTGCTTGTAGAATTTCCATTTTTGTTTTTTTTTTTTTTATTTTTTTTTTTTATATGTATTTTATATGTAATGTAATGTTAATTTTCTTACACTCTCACTTATTTTATTTAAAGTTTTTGTCTTTTGCACTCAAGCTGTTTTGTTTTTTTGTGGAATAACCAATCGACTTGGATTTATTTTTCCAACGAATTCTTGAGCGTCTATGTTGTTTTTAACAAAAACGTTCTACGATTTCACGTTGTTGTCGAAGCTTAACTTTAAACTGAACGTGGTGTTAACCATCGCGGATTGTTGCAGCAAAGTTCTTTGACGGATACCAAAAATTAGAGAATTAGATAGTCAAGCTATCGCATCAATAATCTAATGATATCCTACCGGCTGCGCCAGTAAAATAAATTTACTTAGTAAAATAATTATTATTTTACATGAGTCGAATTAACTGCCGGTCTATGATTATAGACTCAAGCAGAAACTGAAATATTCGGAGTTCAGTTTAAGACTAAAGTAAAAATATATTTTCCTGGCTTGGCACCCCAAATGAGTGCTGAATTGAATTATGTTTTGTTTTACATTATTCTTAAGTGCGGTGCGCTGGTGACATATGTTTGGCGATTCAATCTCGGTTTTTAAGTAAAATTGGGACTTAAGTGTTATATTATTTATGTGTGATTTATGTATTGTTTCGCATCCTTATGTTCGAGGATATTTGATTCCTGATATGTGAGTAACATATGTTACTTGTTTGGCGGTTCAATCTCGGTTTCTAAGTAAAATTGATATGTGAGTACCATATGTTTCTATATGTATATATATATATAGTAACATATGTTACCCAGGAATCTTATATCCTCGTACATAAGGATACGAAACAATACCTAAACAACACATAAATAATATAACACTTAAGATCCGATTTTACCTAAACACCAAGATTTAAAAACAAGTAACATATGTCACCCACATACCAGGAATCAAATATCCTCGTAGATAAGGATACGAAACAAGACCTAAGCAACACATAAATAATATAACACTTAAGATCCAATTCTACCTAAAAACCGAAATTGAATCGCCAAACATATGGTAACCAGTGCACCGCACTTGAGAATAATGTAAAACAGAACAAATTCAATTCAGCATTCATTTGGGGTGCCAAGCCAGGAAAATATATTTTTTACTTTTAGTCTTAAACTGAACTCCGGAAAATAAAGTCATACATCGAATTCGTGTCGTGTTTTTATTCTTTCACATTTCAGTGTCTGCTTGAGTCTATAATCATAGACCGGCAGTTAATTCGACTAGTGTAAATAATAATTATTTTACAAAGTAAATTTATTTTACTGGCGCAGCCGGTAGGATATCATTAAATTATTGATGCGATAGCTTGACTATATAATTCTCTAATTTTTGGTATCCGCCAAAGAACTTTGCTGTAACAACCCGCGACGGTGAACATCACGTTTAGTTTAAATTAAAACCTCGACAACAACGTGAAGCGGTTTTGTAAAAAAAACATAGACGCTCAAGAATTCGTTGGAAAAATAAATCCAAGTTGATTGGTTATTCCTCAAAAAACGAAACAGCTTGAGTGCGCAAAAACAATAATTTTTAAATAAAATAAGTGATAAAAAAATAACATTAAATTACATATAAAATTATAATAAAAAAAAAACCAAAAGAAGAAACAAACACAACAATGGAAATACCACAAATGGTTATACCAACAGCAGCACCACTCTCCGACAATGGGATGGCACAAGTGGAACGCCAGATTCATGATGTCGAAACTTTCCGAGGTGATCCCAACGCACTATACACCTTTATAAGCCGGATCGACTTCATATTAACACTATACCCTACCAATGACGTCCGTCAACAGTGTATAATTTTGGGCAACATCGAACGCAATATCAGTGGAGAAGTTATGCGCACAATAGACGCATACGACTTAACAACCTGGCCGGAACTTAAACGGAGACTCATCTTATATTTGAAGCCATAAATACCAAATCATTAACTACTAGAAAACTTTCGCAACACCCAATTCAAAGGAAACATTCGGAGCTTTTGGAAGACGCCGAGATGAAACGTCAACTATTGACAAGTAAGTTAGCATAAGAGAACAATGCAGCAGAGTCAACTCTTTTTAATCAATTAATTAACACTAGTATTGAAGCATTAATTCAAAATTTGTAAATTCTAAGCTTAACAGCTCGTCTATGCCTCCTACATTTTTTCTGAAGAATGAGGGATCCAATGACGACTTTACTAGTGCTAACCTTTTTGCAAATTTCGTTCAATCTACTTACACTTTTTCCATTAACAATATCGCTTACCCTTATCCTTATCCTATTTCTTCCCCTAATTCTTTCTTTGCTAATATCATTACTGATAACGATTTAGTTACAGCAATGAAAACTTTAAAATCTTCATATTCTCCTGGGCCCGACAATACTCAGAGAATGCTGGAGCTCTTTACATCTTCCCCTACTCAAACTTTTTAACTTATCTCTTGATTCCGCTGTTTTTCCATGTCTTTGGAAGGAATCATATATTATCCCAATTCACAAAAGGGAGCTAAATCCGATATATCGAATTACAGAGGAATTGCAAAGTTGTCTGCAATCCCAAAATTATTCGAAAAATTGTAACATCAACTTTGCAGCACCTCTGTAAGTCGATAATTTCCCCTTTTCAACATGGCTTTATTAAGAGTCGGTCTACCACGACTAATCTGCTTGAATTCACATCATTGGTGAATGATGCATTCCTAAGTAGAATGCAAACAGATGTCATTTATACTGATTTCAGTAAAGCATTTGACTCTGTAAATCATGATCTTTTAATCTTCAATCTAGATCGAATTGGATTCCCCCACACTTCTCACTTGGATTTCCTCTTATTTAAAAAACAGAACCCAAAGAGTTCTGTTGAGATCCGAAATTTCTAAACCCGTATTTGTTACTTCGGGCGTGCCGCAAGGTAGTCATCTTGGTCCATTATTTTTCACATTATTTATTAATGACCTGCCTTCTATTTTGTCCCACTCACGCATCCTTATGTATGCTGATAATGTGAAACTTATTTTTTCTTACAACGCACCTTCTAACTATATTTGTCTGCAAGATGTCTGTAACACCTTGCATCTTTGGTGTCAGGCTAATAAGTTGCATTTAAATATTTCTAAATGCTTGTTTATGACTTTTTAGTCGAATTACTCCACACTTAGTCACGTATACGCTTGACAATGTGCCCTTGCAACGTATAACGACTGTGGAACACCTTGGTGTACTTTTTGATGCCAAACTTAGTTTCATTCTGCATATCTCCTCTATAACTAACAAAGCCAAGGGTGTTCTTGGATTCATTAAAAGTTGGTCCAAGGAGTTTAATGATCCCTTTGTTACCAAAATCCTTTATACTTCTCTAGTTCGCCCCATACTAGAATATTGTTCATGTGTTTGGAGTCCTCAATGTGGAATCCATCAAGTTCGTATTGAATCCATTCAGAAGCAATTCCTCCTCTTTGCCCTTCGTGGCTTAAACTGGGATCCCGATCGCCGTCTTCCACCGTACTGTGATAAGCTCTTACTCAATGATCTCCCTTCATTAACTAAGCGTAGAACTATCCTTGGTATTATTTTTCTTCATAAATTAATTATCGGTGACATTAGCTCTCCTTTTCTATTATCTCGTCTTAACTTTCATGTTCCTCGTAGACTAACAAGAAATTATTATCCCTTATTTTTTATCTAATTGCACAACTGACTATACGTTGCACAATCGATTCCGTGTACTGTGCTCCAATTACAACGAATTTTATCACGTTATCTCTTTAGAACTCTCTCCTTACACCTAAAATCATTGATTGGTTGACGTGGTTGCTGCCTTGGCAACACTGCTTCTTTTTGGTTGGTGTTTTCCTCAATTGTCCTCTTTTCTCTCTGTTTTTCTTTTTCTTTATTATAATTTAATACATCACTAAAAAAGTCCGGATACCTACCGAGAATCCGCTCAAAATCTCGAGATTCTGATTATTTCTGTGGATCTTCAAAATCACCCCAGAAGGCTTAAATGTAATTCAATTTTAATCTTACTTATAAATTTTAATTTAATTAATTTCTAAATTTTAATTTAATTTATATAATAATTATATTTATCTTTTGTAATCCTTTAATCGACTGCAATTAGTCGATTTATTAATAAATAAATAAATAAATAAATAAATAAAATAAATAAAAATTGCCTACAAATATTTATCTAAGAATTGTTAATTGTAATATACCATATTTAAGATCACTTATAAATGTACTACAAGAAAAGGGTTTATATGAAGACCCCGTTCAAAAGGTCAACCAAAATTAGTTAATTATGATAAACAGAGTAAATCCCGTTTTGATAACCGAACACCATACCATAACCATACTTATACTTCATTTCAACCAAATTTCAACCCTAATAATATACAAACAAATTTTCCAGAGCCATATCGTCACCTGATACCTAACCATCTTTACCAAAACTATCATCCTCTTTTTAATAATATGACTCGCCCAATTCCACCAATACCATGCATGCCCAGACCCAAAGTACATTTTCAAAGCGAAAACCCCTTTGACTCAAATCGCTTTGGTCAGCACCAAACTCAACAACAACCACAACAACTACCTAACTCAAATCCGTTTACAAATAACAATCCAACCAAACGCATGAGACCAGCTGACAGCGGACAGACAAAAATGAGAGTCGATGAAACGCGTCATCAGGACGAAGAAATATATTTACCTTATGAACCTTATAATTACTATTACGACCAAAATTGTTATTACTTTCCGGAATATTATCCACAGCTTACTAGCCAACAATATTCAAATGATCAATATCCACAATTCCCGATAGCAGAAGAACAAAGTAAAGAAGACATAAAATTTTCCGAATATGATTTCGACAATAAATACATTAAAGGTAAAGAGAATCACGTAGCTGATGCCCTATCCCTAGTAAAACTAGAACATAGTTACTTGGCTGAGCAAACGCAACACAGTGCCGATGAAGACAGCAACAGTTTAATTAGCATTACTGAAAAACCAGTTAACACATTCAATAGACAAATAATATTTTCCATTCTGTTATTGTGTTATTTTAAAAAACATATTTCTTATGATGAAATGACAAAAGAAAAAGGCGAACATTGCCGCGATAAATTTGTAATAGACATTTACTCTTTTGAAGGCAATAATTATTTGAGTTGTATAGATATTTACTCAAAATTCGCTATCCTCGAACAAATAAAAACGAAAGATTGGATAGAATGTAAAAACGCTCTTATGCGAATATTTAATGCTTTGGGGAAACCCAGACTATTGAAAGCAGACAGAGATGGAGCATTCTCGAGCCTAGCCCTCAAAAGATGGCTCTTGAGCGAAGATATTGAATTGCAACTTAATACATCAAAAACAGGTATAGCAGACGTAGAAAGGTTACACAAAACCATAAATTCGAATTATAAAAAATTCAGACGATAATGAACTCAAACTAAGCAAAATAGAAACAATACTTTATATATACAATCATAATTTTCTTCATAAATTAATTATCGGTGACATTAGCTCTCCTTTTCTATTATCTCGTCTTAACTTTCATGTTCCACGTAGACTAACAAGAAATTATTATCCCTTATTTTTATCTAATTGCACAACTGACTATGCGTTGCACAATCGAGTCCGTGTACTGTGGTCCAATTACAACGAATTTTATCACGTTATCTCTTTAGAACTCTCTCTCTTACACCTAAAATCTGCACTTCTATTCTATCTTCGGGAGAACCCCAATCATTGATTGGTTGACGTGGTTGCTGCCTTGGCAACACTGCTTATTTTTTGGTTGGTGTTTTCCTGAATTGTCCTCTTTTCTCTCTGTTATTCTTTTTCTTTTTTATAATTTAATACATCACTAAAAAGTCCGGATATCTACCGAGAATCCGGTCAAAATCTCGAGATTCTGATTTTTCAATACTCGATTGATTTTTGATATTTTTTTAATGTAGAAATGGATGTAGTTCTATGTCGGATATTTGCATTATAATTATTAATTATTTTCGCCACAGCAATGGCTTGGCTTGAAGCGCGATACATTGACGCATCTGCTCCATCTACTATGGATCCTCGGTTCCATCAAATTGGGGCACACGGTCACATTGTTTATTATGTATGTCCATGTGATGTGTTATCTTACTTTATTACTCTCTTTCTTTCTATCCTTTTGTCTATTATGTTCTTTTTCATTCTATTTTCAACAATCTTTATATTTCTTTTTCGCCTTTTTCCTGGTCTGATTGGGTTTTTTGCCTGGGTTTTCCCCAATCCTGTGCAACAAATGTTGGACCTTAAAAATTGATTGATTTTAATACCCCAGAATTCAATTTTAATCTTACTTGTAAATTTTAATTTAATTAATTTCTAGATTTTAATTTAATTTATATAATAATTATATTAATTCTTTTGTAATCCTTTAATCGACTGCAATTAGTCGATTTATTAATAATAAAT
The DNA here is from genome assembly GCA_018150835.1 of Drosophila repletoides. Classification (NCBI taxonomy): domain Eukaryota; kingdom Metazoa; phylum Arthropoda; class Insecta; order Diptera; family Drosophilidae; genus Drosophila; species Drosophila repletoides. The sequence continues at coordinate 1,008,418 of JAECWQ010000228.1, forward strand.
AAATAAATAATAAATGACACTACTGGACAGACTCCTGCTCACATATTTCTTTATGCCTGACAACCAACCCTAGATACTCAACAAATCAAGGAAAGAAAACTCAACAAATTAAATAATAATAGACAAGATTATGAAATTGACATGAAATACAGAAAGGGCCCGCATCAGAAAGGTAAATTGGAAAATCCATTTAAATCAAACAATAATGTAGAACAAGTTGATCCTGACCATTACAAAATTACTAATAGAAATAGAGAAACACACTACTATAAATCACACTTCAAAAGAAAAAAAAGAAAACTAACCTCATCACAAATTTCTGGAAAATAGTGATGACACTACTTCTACTATTCACCCCAGGCCACGCTCCACAAATTCAGATATCCAACATCGATCGTGATCAGTATCACGGTTACCTTCTCTTCTCAAGTAAACCAATTCAATTGCCGTCAAAATTTGAACTTCATTGCTTAAGAATAAACCTAACAGAAATTAACTCAATAACTAACTCATTCGGAGAGAAAATACTTAATAGCTTAACCTCATCCAGAAATAAATTTTTATACAATAAACTACTTAAAGAATTAAGTGGGATAGTAGTACAACAAAAAAATAGGCAGAAACGAGGACTCCTACAAAAATGATCGAGTAGAAATTCAAAATAATCTAGAAACAGTTGCTCAAAATTCTATTAAAATCCACGAACTAAATGACGTAATACAGTTAGTAAATGATGGATTAGACACACTCACAGACGAACTCATGCAATTTATTGAATTTATAGAAGACATAGAAATGGGTATGCAACTCTCTCCCCTGCACTGTTTAATCCAAAGCTATTAAATTATAATAAATTAGAAAACGTTAATAACCAAAATATACTACTAATCAAAACATCCACTTGGATTAATTACAAAGATATTCAAATAATAATTATATCTCATATACCTATTGCACACGAATTAAAACAATCTAATAAAATCATCCCTTATCCTGATCCCAACGGTTACCAATTAGATTATACTAAAACTAAATCCTATTTTGAAAATTAAAATAAAATCTATAATGAAGATAATGAATAAGTACAGGATGATTGTGTTAAAGATATAATTAAGAGCAAAAAACCAATTTGTTAATTCAATTCAATAAATACTAAAGAAATGATTAAATATATAGAATCAAATATAATTTTAACCTGGAACTTGAGCGAAACCAATGTTATACAAAACTGTAAAAAATCGAATAATGAATTAAAAATCAATGGAAATAAAATCATAAGAATAACTAAATGTAAATTTGAAATCGGAAACATTATCTTAAGAGAAAATTACTTACCACCATTATATCCACCATTAGAAGTTACCAAAATCAAAATTGTTGAACACAATGACATTGTTAAATTGATATCACAAAATAATCCCACAGTTTACACAATTATAACAATTATAATTATTATATCTATTATACTATTCTTGTATTCAAAATATGTAATAAAAAACCCATTTATGTTGATATATTCAAAAACGAAAAGGCAAAGTAATGTAAATCACAATCCAGCACAAGCTAAATTAGAAGTAGCAAATAATCCATTACCCACATTGTACCCAATAATCTCAGCCTAAACATAGGCTTCTTTTTAAGGGAAGGGAAGTAACATATGTTACCCACATACCAGGAATCAAATATCCTCGTACATAATGATACGAAACAATACCTAAACAACACATAAATAATATAACACTTAAGATCCTGGCCCTGCCCTTTCCTCCTTCCCACCTGTCGACAGCAGCAGCAGCGGCAAGGCCAACGTTGCAAGCGCAGCGAAAAATGCAACAACTGTGACTGCGGCGCGCATTTAAGTGCAATTAATTAATTATTGTTGATAAAATAATATTTTTGCAATTTATTGAGCATTTGTCCAGCGTGCACCACGCTCTTTTTTTTTTTTTTTGTATATTTTATTTATGCATATGTGAGTGAGCGTCCATAAATAACACAAACGAACCGTTTGCATTAAGTTCTCTCACGTTTCTATATGAAGGCTCTGTCTAAAATACGTTGTGTACTTTTGCGCTGACGTTATCAGCACGCTGCCAGCAGAGCCAAGCCGAGTGCAGAGCAGAGCTGCTATATCTGGTAGCGCGACATTGCCTGTCGATGCCAGACGTCATGGAGGATCAATTCGAATAACTATAATTTCTTCCGGTTGAATGCCAGCAAACGACTATGCACACAGATAGACAGACAGACAGTCAGAGAGGCGGGCCATTGGTAGCAGCGGGACAGAGAAGGGCGATAGGCGACTACATTTGCATACCGGATGCACATAAGTATACAAGGATTGAGAGGATGTGCAAATATTTATTATAAAATTTATGTAAAATTGTTCGCATATATCTCGAATTTTCTTTAATTTTAAAGTGTTGGCTCAGTGCTAAGTAAATTCGACTAGTTGCTGAACTCTATAAAATCCCGTCCATTTTCAGGCTTTAATTATGAATTAGAGTTAAGCAGCTGTATGAATAATTATATCTATCTGACACCAAAGAGAAGAAGTTAAGCCTAGCTTTAAAATGAAGCTACAGAAAGACGAGCCGTCAATTTAGCTGGCCTTTTTTTGCATATAGAATTGCATGATTTATAAGGTTTCATGATAATTTTATAAGCCAGGCTATAAAAAATTATATTAATATATTAAATTAATAGATGTAGCTGTTTACTTTAGAATAGCAAATAATATTTGTAAACAATTTTTCATTGAGTAATTTGTCAGCTGGATAGTCGGACACGTTTTCTATATACAACTCATATATCATCAGGATATCATATCCTATTACCTGTATAGCAGCATTCTGGCTGGCCATTAATAAAAATAATTATATTTTTGCAGAGTATCATAAATTATGTTTAATGCATAGTGAACGGCACTGAAAAGCAAAAGAGTAAAAAGCAAAAACCATGATTAATAATACTTTATTGTATGGCCAATAAATGGCGGACCAAAACTGCATTTTATCGTGTCATAATGTTTATACAATCACATAACTATATATATTTTTATCAAATATAATATATAATATATAATATATGTATGTAATGTAATGTAAGTATTGAAAGTTTATTTAACAATATGGCATTGGCTGAATCCTTTAATATGGCCACCCTGGTGCGGTAATTTGTGCCACTAACTTAAGGATCGTCGAGTTGCAAACTGTGAGGTACAAATAACCAGCAGCTCTGCCTCTACCTCTACCTGTAAAAGATACAAGTACATATTTGTTTTGTTCATTTTCTATTGACGTTCTCTCTAAATTGTTGGCTAACAAAAAAGCTTCTGCCATCAGGTTTGGGTTAATGCAGCTGCACTGCTGTGTAGATGGGCTGCAATCAGCTATAAAAATTCAATACAAATTGAACTGGCTTCCTTCTACTATCAGATTCGATTTTCCAGCTATAATTAAAGTTCAGTTTAATAGAGTTCAGCAGCAGCTCGTCAAATTAGCATAGAGCCAAGCCGTCATGGCCTGAAATAACAAGCTAGCCATGTGCCCGCAATTATATAAGAATAACATTCAACTACTTAGCCAATGGGCTTATCAGGGAACTATCTTAACAGCTGCTCCTGCCCCTTTTCCTTGTTATGGTTAGTAGGGACAAAGAGTCTGATAATCCTGTATTTAGCAGGCAAAGAAAAGTCATGCCTTTGAGTTCTGAGTTCTACCAAAAAGTGTCAGCTAATAATGCAAACAATAATATGGAGAACCCGAAATAGTCCAAGAGATGAGGCCTAAATTGTATATATGTATTGTATTATGCCTGTTCGGGCCACGTTTCGTTTCGTGTTGCTTTTATACCGCTTGATGTCGCTTGCGAGTCGTATTTCTTTAATGAATTTAATCGCGGGTAATAATTCGTCGTAGGCTCAATGTACAAGGCTCTTAAATAAGCTTTACACAAACACACCCACACACACAGAGAAAGAGAGAGAGAGAGGAAGAGAGAGAGAGTCACGCATACGCTTACTTATTGCAGCTACTGTGTTGTCCTTTACTATGGCCGCTTATATTGTTTGCTTGGAGTTTATGTGGTCGTTTGGCGTTGATAAGTATTGTGATTTATTGACAAAAAAACTGTACACCAACTGTGTGTGTGTGTTTCTCTGGCATTTATTTAAATTTAAATACCTATTTATTTATGGCCATTGAAAATACAACTACACCGTTCGATTCATACAGATAGACAGGCAGAGAGGCGGTCAGACAGACATACAGGCGGCTCACTCTGCTTTTTGCGCTTTAAACACATTTTTCTGCTCTCAGTTTCTTGTATTTTGCTCTGCTGCATTTCCGTTTGAATTCAATAATTTAAGCTTTCGGCAGAAATGACAAATAAAATGCACTGCCATAAACTGCGCACACTATTTTTATATATTCCCATATTTATTTAAATTTCAGTTATTTTTTATGTTGTTTCTAAATAAACACTAACAGGACAGAAATATGGGATGAATAGGTACATTTATTACTTTCATTGCTCTTATTCAAATACAATAAATCCTTATTTACTCTTATACTCTTGCTGAGGGTATTAAGACTTTGATACGGAGGAGGGTGTATATGTGAGATGAGTCGATATTTAGTTATTCTATGCTTTCCTTACTTGCTATCTTTTCTTTCATTTCTTTCATCTTTGTTTAAAGAAGGATATTCCTATAACTCCTGATTTAAGGACCCAATATTATGTTTATTAAACAGGTCTGCAGCACTTCTAAATAAGTACCACTGAAAAAGTGGAGCTTACCAAAAGGATCATTGAAAAATGGAGCAGAAAACTTCAGTACTTTAAGTAAGTTCTACTCCAAAAAGGATGCCTTTAAAAGTAGCATAATTATGGCACAAAGGTTGAATATTTTAATTGAATTCCACTCTAAAAAGTATATTTTATATGCTCATCAAACGTGTATCATTAAATATTAATTTTCCAAGTTTTCTTTACATATTCAAGCAGGATTTTCTTTTAGATTTCAACAGAAATTTAATGGAAGCATATAAAATATGTTGCGGATTATATTAAAAGAAATAAATCATGACAGCAACTCCTTGCTGAAATGTCAATCTTGCATTCAAAAGGTTCTGCAATTTCTATAGAAATTCTTATAATACCCTTTGCAATCCTTAGTAGCTTTATTTACCAATAATTCTACTGGTTTAATCGCGTTTTTTTAAGCCCGAAACTGATCGCAATTGATTTGTAAAAAAGCAATGAATATTTTTTATACACACTCGCATTGAATGACCATGAATTACATAAAAAGCCGCAAATGCCGAAGTCAAAATGCGTTGCCCCAAAGCATTGCTGTTGCTGCTGTTGTTGCTGGCAGCAACTGCAAAGCATACCAATGCGCCTGGAAGGAATGCAACTATAACTGTAACTGTAAACCGTGTATATTGCAATCCTTTAGGCGTACGGTACATAATAAAACGAAAATGGTTACTGCATATTAACCTTAATCATTGTATTGCCACCCAAGCGCTTGTCAAACAAACCTGCAGAGAGCAATACATCGATGTGGCAATCATCAGCGAGCCACACCATACTGAAGCTGTTTGTGCCAGGACTTGGGTAGCAGATACAATTGGGAAGTCCGCGTTGTAGCTATGCGGCAGCCGATCCCGGAGGTTACTAAAAGACGCCAAACCTTTTAATGGATTCGTTAGAGCAATATTTGGAGATACGTGGCTGTACAGTTGCTATCTGTCGCCAAGTCTTCCTCTAAACGAGTATTCCGACATCCTCTACGAACTGTCAGACGATGTTAGAGGGCGCTCCAGAGTCATTGTGGCGGGGGATTTCAATGAGTGGGCTGAAGAATGGATAGTACCCCTCGCTATGGCGGAGTCTTCTATAAGCGACTTGGTAATGATGAGCAAAGTGCTTGCAATAGCCAGAAGCTTGAATGCCTCTAAGGCTCCTGGCCCCCATTGCGCTCTAAAGCTGGCGCTGCTTTTGCATCCGGACTCCTGTTCCGATGTTTTTAATACGTGCTTGCAAGAGAGAATCTTCCCCAAAATATACAAAACCCAGACCCTGGTACTTTTACCAAAGCCGAGAAAAGCACTTGAAGATACCTCTTCCTATACGGCAGGGAAAGTGCTAGAGCAGGTAACAAGTACCAGGCTGGAGGCCGCTATCGATAGAGCAGGAGGTTTATCCCCCAACTAATTCGGGTTCAGCAAAGGTCTACAATCGACACCTTGAGCAAAATCACCGGCATAGCATCAGAAGCTATACAAGGCACACGCTGGGACGCTGTACGATGAAGTGCTGCGGCTTACAGTACCGGAGGGAACTGACATAGTTGGCTTCGCCGATGATGTAGCCATCGATATCGTCGCGAGGTGGCATGCAACAGCTGCATCGCGCAAGTAAACCAGTGGCTAGCTTCAGCTGTCCTCGTGCTAGCAGCTTACAAGACTGAGGCAGTACTGGTGAGTCGCAAGAAAGTGGAGACGGCGAGCATACTGATTGGCGAGTCCGTAGTTGCCTCTAAAACGGCAATCAAATACATTGTCGTCATGCTGGACACTAGGCTGTCGTTCAGAGAGCACCTGGAATTTGCCAACACAAAAGCGGCTGTTTCAAACACGTCGCTCTCCAGGATATTGCTGAACACTCGTGGCCCAAAGCAGATACGCAGACAGCTGCTAACGAGCGTCACCAAGGCAATCATGATGTATGCAGCGCCAATATCAAGCAGAGCGACGGCAGTTCCCAGCCACCGCCGCGGGATCTGCGCCACATACAGACTGAGTGCGGTCCGAGTATATTACGCATTCAAAACAATCTCGGATGACGCGTCCTTAGTGCTTTAATGGGCAATATGGGGGCTTCATAAATATCGCGGTCCGATGCAAGGCGGCACAGCATCGACCAGTGGCGGACGAGGGATCGCTCAACAAAGGGGCGTTGCACGCACCAGCTGATTCCCCTTGTAGAAGTGGCTCAGAAGGAGGCATTATCTGACCCAGATGCTGACGAAACTTCCTGTGGTAGCGGATGCGTACCACATAATATTCCGCTGCAGACGCTTCGACCTACACAGGCTGACACTGGAGCGGATGTTGGGCGGTACTATTTCTGTCGATAGCCTGGTGCTGTCGATAGCCTGTTAAACTCGGGAGAAACATGGGACGCGGTCAGCAACTTCGCAGCTGTCACGATGACAGAGCTGAGAAGACAGGAGCGCAGCCGGAGAAGACTGACAGACTAGGATAGGTAAAGCAATATGTCCGCGAAGCATTGCCTCGGGGTCGTACTGCGGACAATTAGCTTTACCCATCCTGTCTTAGAATTACAATTAGGTGAACTAAATTGTAAATTTGTAAATTTTAATTTTAATCTTAAGAGCAATAAAGAATATAATTATGCTCAGCGCCAGAAATTATTTGCATACCTTACGGAAATTAACCATTTCTTGCACGCATTCCATTTCCATTTTTGCCACTCCCCTCTTTTAAATTCCCTCTTTGCATACAATTTTAATGACTTTATTTTTGTGCTGTCATCCAATATTAATTATACACTTATTATATACTTATTCTTGTGCCATCAGCTTTGATGCGATTTATTTTACAAAAGTTTTACAATATTTCATCGGATCCATTTGGTGTAAATAATTTAATTCAAATATAACTTTTTTTGATTAGCAATATTTATCTTAGCTGCAGGCTGACAAATGTATATTTGTTGATAAGGAATTATTTTATTTATTTGGTTATTTTATTTTTAATTTATTTATTTATTCATAAATCTACTAATTGCAGTCGATTAAAGGAATACAAAAGATAAATATAATTATTATATAAATTAAATTAAAATTTAGAAATTAATTAAATTAAAATTTACAAGTAAGATTAAAATTGAATTCTGGGGTATTAAAATCAATCAATTTTTATGGTCCAACATTTGTTGCGCAGGATTGGGGAAAACCCAGGCAAAAAAACCCGCTCAGACTAGGAAAAAAGGCGAAAAAGAAATATAAAGATTGTTGAAAATAGAATGAAAATGGACTACAATAGAAAAAAGCATAGAAAGTAAGAGAGTAATAAAGTAAGATATAGACAATCCAGGAAAACACCAACCAAAAGAGAAACAGTGTTGCCAAGGCAGCAACCATGTCAACCATCAATGATTGGGGTTTTCCCGAAGATAGAACAGAAGAGCAGATTTTAGGTGTAAGAGAGAGAGAGAGAGAGAGAGAGAGAGTTCTAAAGAGATAACGTGATAAAATTCGTTGTAATTGGAGCACAGTACACGGAATCGATTGTGCAACGCATAGTCAGTTGTGCAATTAGATAAAAATAAGGGATAATAATTTCTTGTTAGTCTACGAGGATCATGAAAGCTAAGACGAGATAATAGAAAAGGAGAGCTAATGTCACCGATAATTAATTTATGAAGAAAAATAATACCAAGGATAGTTCTACGGTTAGTTAATGAAGGGAGATCAATGAGTAAGATCCTATCAGAGTACGGTGGAAAACGGCGATCGGGATCCCAGTTTAAGCCACGAAGGGCAAAGAGGAGGAATTGCTTCCGAATGGATTCAATACGAACTTGATGGATTCCATATTGAGGACTCCAAACACATGAACAATATTCTAGTATGGGACGAACTAGAGAAGTATAAAGGATTTTGGCAACAAAGGGGTCATTAAACTCCTTGGACCAACGTTTAATGAATCCAAGAACACCCTTGGCTTTGTTAGTTATAGAGGAGATATGCAGAATGAAACTAAGTTTGGCAACAAAAAGTACACCAAGACCACAGTCGTTATACCTTGAAAGGGTTGATGCGTGAGTGACCAAGATAATTATCGACTTACAGAAGTGCTGCAAAGTTGATGTTACAAGTTTTTCGAATAATTTTGGTATTGCAGACAACTTTGCAATTCCTCTGTAATTTGATATATCGGATTTAGCTCCCTTTTTGTAAATTGGGATAATATACGATTCCTTATAAAGATATGGAAAAACAGCGGAATTAAGAGATAAGTTAAAAAGTTTGAGTAGGGGAAGATGTAGAGAGCTCCAGCATTCTCTGAGTACGCAACTTGGGATATTGTCGGGCCCAGGAGAATATGAAAATTTTAAAGTTATCATTGCTGTAACTAGATCGTTATCAGTAATGATAGGAGAAAATAAAGAGTTAGAGGAAAAACAAAAAAGAATGATAGTTAAGGAGAAGGAAGTTAGATTTAGCAATAGAATATTTAGAATAATCATATATAATCATAATAAATAGCTTAGTTTTAATATTTTTTAAATTTGAAAGTCGACGTGTAAGCCAGGGAGGCTTGGATGAAACAGGCAATACAACACTACTTGGAATGCAGATATCAAGAAGTGAGTTAATAGTGTCTTAGAAGTGGGTTAGAGCAAAATTTATATCAACCGAATTCTATAGAGTAGACCAATCAGCTGAGGAAAAAGTTGATTAAGCAAGAAAAAATTTCCGTTGCGAAAACAACGGCGGGTTTTACTAACAGGTTTAGATATTGGTTTAGTCGACGTGGCAATTGATAGAGAAACTTCTACGGTAGGATGAAAGGAGTCTTCAGGAAATACTAATGAACAAGATCTTGATACACTGGTAGAAGTGCAGTTGTTGACAAAAATAAGATCAAGCATTCTGTCAAGATTATTAGGAATCGAGTTTATTTGAAAAAACGAGAGGTCATACAAGGAATCTAAAAAGTCATGTTGTGCAGAAGGCACAAGATAATTAGATTTCCTAAAGAGAGACCACTGGATATTAGGCAAATTGAAATCGCCTAAAACGTCAAACATATCTGTATCACGTACGAGTGTTAATATATATTTAATACGGCTTAAATGCTGCATATAAATAGAAATATCAGAACACGGAGGGATATAAGAGCACGTTATGAAAATGGAACATGATGAAAACGATACCTTAACGGCAACTATTTTCACATCAGGAGGTTAAACGGATAAAGTAATTGACTCGGACCGAAGGGAAGAATTAACTGCAATGAGTACCCCACCACCACGACGAGTTATTCTATCTTTTCTGTAGGATGTAAAAAAAATTGAGGAATTAAGCCATGTCTCAGAAAAAGCAATAATTTGAGACTCGTAGGAAGAACTTTGTAAAAATACATTTTTAAGCTTAGACACTAGACCTCTAACATTCTGATAACTGATATGTAGTAAATCTGAAGATCGATCTAGTTTTTTGGAGGATTATTACTAATGGTTGCTTGCGAAAGAGATCCACTAGCTTGAAGACTGACAGGCACCGGACGAGTGCGTTTTTTATAATAAACTCATGAACAATTATTTGTTGAGGCCAGAAATTTGGATCACAAATAAGTGAGAATGTGTCTGATGGAACGTTAATTTTGAAGGAGGCTATTTCCCTAGGTTCAGAGAAATTAAATTTAGATACTGATACATTACTTGAAGATAGCTTCACATGTAGTATCAGCTGAAAGTCTAGATAGGAAAATTTGATTACGCGGTGCAACAACAGTAAGCAAAGGAGTCGGGGCAGGGTCAGAACCCTGAACAGTTATCGAAGCTGGAAACACAGTTATGGGTGCAGTACCAGGATGGGCTGTAATTGAGCCAGTTGCCGGAGATGAAATCGCAGACACCGACTGAAGTGGAGCTGCAACGGCAGCCGGAGCTGGAGGGACAGCTGGACTTGTAGCTCGTGTTGTAGTTGGAGCACAAGCCTGAGCTTGATTTGGAGAAGTTGGTTTGACATGAACAGCACATACATTAGTATTTGAAGAATTATCGGGGTATTCAAAGGAAGAGTGGCCGACTGACGGTGAAGGCGAGGGCGAGAAAAATCGAACCGGAGATAATTCTAAACGGTGAGGAGTTGATAAATTTTCTGAAGGGGGAATAACTATTGCAGAGGAAGATGGAAGAGGAACATTTAAAAATTGATCCTCTAACCGACGGATAGGTGGAGATTCGAAATTAAACTCACTAAGCATCTCAATGCTCGAGTCAAAATCACTCGACAAAAGCTTGGACATTTTATGCAACTTAAGAAATTGACCTCTCACAGAATTATACATTTTGGAGAAATTCAATTGCACCTCGGACAAGACCATTTCAGGCCTCCACAGCCTTTCTTGGAATTGTCTTTTTCCAACTTGTCAATATCTCGCACAGTTAAAACTGCACATTTGCCATGCATCATGTTGTCACACAACCAGCAGTTAACAAACCTTGGTTGGTCACCATCACGCGCTGGGCCATACGTGCAATTCAACTTGCAGCAAGACATTTTATTAGTATAAAATATTATAAAGAAAAAAAAAGATGCTAAAAGTTTCACAATTGAATCTATAAATTTCAGTTTATAAATTGAATCTATTTTGATGACTCTAATGAAGTACTTGAAATATTCACATGAAATGTGAATTGAAATTTATTCTCTTTAAAGAGAAATCTCTTTATTAACATTAAAATCTTTATAAACTTCCTAAGGATTGAATTAAATATATAAGATTCTCTGCTCCATCGTCTAATTTTCAAGCTATAATAATAGGATTCCGATTCAAGCAAAAAAATAAGTTACGGAAAGGATTAATTTAATTTTATTTTAATAGTATTATAAGCATATATATTTCTAAATGAATCATATTGATTAATAATTCATTTTAATTAATATTTTATACAAATTTCTACACAGAAGAAAAGTATAAAATTGAAAAGTATAGCATACTTTTCGGAACAAGAGTATAGGAATATAAATAGTTTTGCAACTAATTAATTACTTTTTTTATCAGAGTAGAGTATTCGGTGGTCGTTATAGCAATGCCGCAGTTTGGCTCTTGTTATTTTTGCGGTTTTGCAGTTGCCTTCTTGGCGTTGATACGACCCTGTTGAGAAATACGTGCAGGTTGCAAGACGAAGAGTGCGCTGCGTTGGGTGGTCCAAATTCCAGCATATTTCTTTGTGATATTTTTCTTGAGCATTATTAATTAACTGGGAGTTTTTATAATTTATTTTGACATGAACTTATTTATAAAATTCAGAATATATCAAGGGAAAGGAGAGGAGAGGAAGCCATGGCAGGGAAACATCATTAACAACACTTGGCTGCGATTTGTGTAATGCGTTTTTTTTTTTTTTTGTTTGTGAGACGTTGACAAATGTGTTGAATATTTAATGCAAATTGCCTATTAGTCGGCTGCCTGACGACGCGAATTGTTAAAAAGAGTCACGCAAGGGCTTCAAGTCCTTCAGGTTGCTCTGATTTCTGCTGCAATTGTTTCACTCCTTCGAGTATAATTTCTAGAATTGCTTCAGTTAATTTTCGTTCTTGACTGGGCTTAAAATATAAATTCCAACTAGTTTTGTCCACTGTACCCGCCCCAAGCCTTTTGAGTTGGGCACTGCGTGAGGCACGTACCAAATAGAATCTCATTTCCGCAGCTGCACTGCTCCAGGGCTGAACAAACGAAAGAGGATCAAATGCAAATCGAGTCAAGGTGCAAAATGAAATGAAAGGCAAGGATAGGTCAAAGGAAAAGGTTTAAAAACTGGAAAGGTTGTAAAATACTTGTGGCTTGGATTCCCCAAAACAATTTCCGTCAATGAAAAAGACACCTGTCTGCTACGGAAATGCAATTTTCTGGCTCTACTCTTAACACTCTGTAATTTTGTATTACTGCGCAAGCCGTTTGCGACAAACTTGTCGCCTGCGCTGTAATTATTGAGAGCTTTATTCTAAGCTTAATGCAGAAAAGAGATCGACAACGTAATGTAATAAAACTGAGTTAACGCATTAAGCTTATGAGCGAGCTGACGCAGTAATTGTTGAAAGCTTTATTTTAAGCTTAATGCGGAAAAGAGATGGACAACGCAATGCAGTAAAGCTGCGTTCACGCATAAAGCTTATGAGCGAGCTTGCGCAAGCTGCAGGTTAGCTGAATATCGCGAGCAAAGTGATGCAAGACGGCGGAGCTGCTGCACCGTGGGTTAACGGGGTGTCACCACATTAACCCTTTCATACCCAATTTAAACTGGGGACACATAGAAAATATTTAACGCCATAAATGATTAATGAGCCCCAAGTAAAGTTCATTCCGATTTTCGATACTCTACTCTCTTTGGTATGTCCTTACTGCAATGTTGCCTATAGGCAACATTTGTCCCTCCATATATTTAAATAAGTACGTACGTATGAGTAATAGTACCTTTAAAAGAAAATACAATTATGAGATTTTTGTTAACAATCTGTATTTTTCTCTGTTAGTATTAGTATGATACAGTAAAAAAACAATTTTTATTTGGGTTTGAGCACAAATGGACATTACATTTTGAACATTTGTACCTGGGAAAGCCTGTAGTACACATTCGACATCTACCTTTTGATCCCCACTGAACCCAGTGAACAAATTGATCGTATCTTATTGCCTTTGCTGGAGCCATAACATAAGACATCTTTGGAAATGAAGATTTTGGTGATTCAATCCCTTTGGAAGAAGCTGGGGAACTTCGCTCTATAAGACCGATTGATGAGCTTAGAGAGTTAAAATTTAATGCCTTTGCTGTAGCCATAATATAGGACCTCTTTGGAAATGAAGATTTTGGAGATTCAATCCCTTTGGAGAACTTCGGTCGACAAGACCGATTGATGAGCTTGGAGAGTTAAAATTTAATAAAGCAAATGCAGGCCGACCTCTTTTTCGGGATTGAACCACATTAGCATTAAGTAGCTCTTTGGCAATATCTAGTTGAAAACTTATAAGTGGCATATGTTTTGTTCTTTTAAATGATTGCTTATGAGATCGCCGGTATAGTAGACAGCTATTCACCACTGTCACATTTATACACCAATAAACTATTCGCATGTACCATTTTTTTGAGCGATGATTGACTTTGTATAATTCTAATAGCATGTCTGATAGATCAACACCACCCATGTTTCTATTATACCTATCTACAATAGCATGTCTGATAGATCAACACCACCCATGTTTCTATTATACCTATCTACAATAGCTGGACGAGGTATTTTAACCATGATTTTGTCTTTGCGGCACCAACGCATGCACTCAGAAACTGGTGTATCAGCAATATATTTTGAAATAAGCAGCACACATTTATTATGATACCAGCGACACGAGATCAAGTTATAGTTGCTTCGACCTTTACGTCAAAAGATCCCCTGCCTTTGCCAGCTAACTGTTTTTCATTAAGAAGATTGCAATTTTTTAGACGGTTATTGCGAAATGTGCCAACTGCTAAGATACCCCTTTCCTTTAGTGCTATCATTGGGCTTACTAAAGTAAACCAGTTATCAAAAAAAAATTATAAAATTTTGATTTTCAGGAATGTTTGAAGCTAAATGCAAAACAATATCTGAAGCCAATCCAAGTTCATAAGACTTACAGGTTCCGTCTCCAACGTAAAGGCAAAAATCATACATAATGCCAGAAAACATTTTAAAGCCCCACTTTAAGCTATGATGACCTGAAATAGAAATTAAATTAAAAACTCATAAACTCATGCAAAATAAATTAAATTACGTTTACCTTTGAAGGAAATCATCTGTTCATCATAGCTTTGATATTCCTCTTGTGATATTTCATTAAACTTCTCTTTTAATTTATTTAACAATGCACGGATCTTATAAAGTTTGTAATAGTTATCTTCACCTTTTCCGGGTTGCTTAATTTTTTTTATTTATTTATTAATAAATCGACTAATTGCAGTCGATTAAAGGATTACAAAAGATAAATATAATTATTATATAAATTAAATTAAAATTTAGAAATTAATTAAATTAAAATTTATAAGTAAGATTAAAATTGAATTACATTTAAGCCTTCTGGGGTATTAAAAACAATCAATTTTTATGGTCCAGGTTGCACAGGATTGGGGAAATCAGACCAGGAAAAAAGGCGAAAAAGAAATATAAATATTGTTGAAAATAGAATGAAAATAGACCAGAATAGACAAAAGGATAGAAAGAAAGAGAGTAATAAAGTAAGATAAGGACAATTCAGAAAATCACCAACCAAAAAAGAAGCAGTGTTGCCAAGGCAGCAACCACGTCAGCCAATCAATGATTGGGGTTCTCCCGAAGATAGAACAGAAGAGCAGATTTTAGGTGTAAGAGAGAGAGAGAGTTCTAAAGAGATAACGTGATAAAATTCGTTGTAATTGGAGCACAGCATACGGAATCGATTGTGCAACGCATAGTCAGTTGTGCAATTAGATAAAAATAAGTGATAATAATTTCTTGTTAGTCTACGAGGAACATGTAAGTTAAGACGAGATAATAGAAAAGGAGAGCTAATGTCACCGATAATTAATTTATGAAGAAAAATAATACCAAGGAAAGTTCTACGGTTAGTTAATGAAGGGAGATCAATGAGTAAGAGCCTATCAGAGTACGGTGGAAGATGGCGATCGGGATCTCAGTTTAAGCCACGAAGGGCAAAGAGGAGGAATTGCTTCTGAATGGATTCAATACAAACTTGATGGATTCCATATTGAGGACTCCAAACACATGAACAATATTCTAGTATGGGGCGAACTAGAGAAGTAAAAAGGATTTTGGTAACAAAGGGATCATTAAACTCCTTGGACCAACGTTTAATGAATCCAAGAACACCCTTGGCTTTGTTAGTTATAGAGGAGATATGCAGAATGAAACTAAGTTTGGCATCAAAAAGTACACCAAGGTCTTCCACAGTCGTTATACGTTGAAAGGGTTGATGCGTGAGTGACCAAGATAATTATCGACTTACAGAAGTGCTGCAAAGTTGATGTTACAATTTTTCGAATAATTTTGGTACTGCAGACAACTTTGCAATTCCTCTGTAATTCGATATCGGTTTTAGCTCCCTTTTTGTGAATTAGGATAATATATGATTCCTTCCAAAGACATGCAAAATCAGCGGAATCAAGAGATAAGTTAAAAAGTTTGAGTAGGGGAAGATGTAGAGTGCTCCAGCATTATCTGAGTACGCAGCGCCCAGGAGAATATGAAGATTTTAAAGTTTTCATTGCTATAACTAGATTGTTATCAGTAATGATAGGCGCAAATAAAGAGTTAGAGGAAGAAATAGGATAAGGGTAAGCGATATTTTTTTTATTTATTTATTTATTTATTAATAAATCGACTAATTGCAGTCGATTAAAGGATTACAAAAGAATTAATATAATTATTATATAAATTAAATTAAAATCTAGAAATTAATTAAATTAAAATTTACAAGTAAGATTAAAATTGAATTCTGGGGTATTAAAATCAATCAATTTTTATGGTCCAACATTTGTTGCACAGGATTGGGGAAAACCCAGGCAAAAACCCAATCAGACCAGGAAAAAAGGCGAAAAAGAAATATAAAGATTGTTGAAAATAGAATGAAAAAGAACATAATAGACAAAAGGATAGAAAGAAAGAGAGTAATAAAGTAAGATAACACATCACATGGACATACATAATAAACAATGTGACCGTGTGCCCCAATTTGATGGAACCGAGGATCCATAGTAGATGGAGCAGATGCGTCAATGTATCGCGCTTCAAGCCAAGCCATTGCTGTGGCGAAAATAATTAATAATTATAATGCAGATATCCGACATAGAACTACATCCATTTCTACATTAAAAAAATATCAAAAATCAATCGAGTATTGAAAAATCAGAGTCTCAAAATTTTGAGCGGATTCTCGGTAGGTATCCGGACTTTTTTAGTGATGTATTAAATTATAATAAAGAAAAAGAAAAACAGAGAGAAAAGAGGACAATTCAGGAAAACACCAACCAAAAGAAGCAGTGTTGCCAAGGCAGCAACCACGTCAACCAATCAATGATTGGGGTTCTCCCGAAGATAGAATAGAAGAGCAGATTTTAGATGTAAGAGAGAGAGTTCTAAAGAGATAACGTGATAAAATTCGTTGTAATTGGAGCACAGTACACGGAATCGATTGTGCAACGCATAGTCAGTTGTGCAATTAGATAAAAATAAGGGATAATAATTTCTTGTTAGTCTACGTGGAACATGAAAGTTAAGACGAGATAATAGAAAAGGAGAGCTAATGTCACCGATAATTAATTTATGAAGAAAAAATAATACCAAGGATAGTTCTACGGTTAGTTAATGAAGGAAGATCAATGAGTAAGAGCCTATCAGAGTACGGTGGAAGACGGCGATCGGGATCCCAGTTTAAGCCACGAAGAGCAAAGAGGAGGAATTGCTTCTGAATGGATTCAATACGAACTTGATGGATTCCATATTGAGGACTCCAAACACATGAACAATATTCTAGTATGGGACGAACTAGAGAAGTATAAAGGATTTTTGGTAACAAAGGGATCATTAAACTCCTTGGACCAACGTTTAATGAATCCAAGAACACCCTTGGCTTTGTTAGTTATAGAGGAGATATGCAGAATGAAACTAAGTTTGGCATCAAAAAAGTACACCAAGGTCTTCCACAGTCGTTATACGTTGCAAGGGTACATTGTCAAGCGTATACGTGACTAAGTGTGGAGTAATTCGACTGAAAGTCATAAACAAGCATTTAGAAATATTTAAATGCAACTTATTAGCCTGACACCAAAGATGCATGGAGTTACAGACATCTTGCAGACAAATATATTTAGAAGGATCGTTGTAAGAAAGAATAAGTTTCACATCATCAGCATACATAAGGATGCGTGAGTGGGACAAAATAGAAGGCAGGTCATTAATAAATAATGTGAAAAATAATGGACCAAGATGACTACCTTGCGGCACACCCGAAATAACAAATACGGGTTTAGAAATTTCGGATCTCAACAGAACTCTTTGGGTTCTGTTTTTTTAAATAAGAGGAAATCCAAGTCAGAAGTGTGGGGGGAATCCAATTCGATCTAGCTTGAAGATTAAAAGATCATGATTTACAGAGTCAAATGCTTTACTGAAATCAGTATAAATGACATCTGTTTGCATTCTACTTAGGAATGCATCATTCACCAATGATGTGAATTCAAGCAGATTAGTCGTGGTAGACCGACTCTTAATAAAGCCATGTTGAAAAGGGGAAATTATCGACTTACAGAGGTGCTGCAAAATTGATGTTACAATTTTTTCGAATAATTTTGGGATTGCAGACAACTTTGCAATTCCTCTGTAATTTGATATATCGGATTTAGCTCCCTTTTTGTGAATTGGGATAATATATGATTCCTTCCAAAGACATGGAAAAACAGCGGAATCAAGAGATAAGTTAAAAAAGTTTGAGTAGGGAAGATGTAGAGAGCTCCAGCATTCTCTGAGTACGCAACTTGGGATATTGTCGGCCCCAGGAGAATATGAAGATTTTAAAGTTTTCATTGCTGTAACTAGATCGTTATCAGTAATGATAGGAGAAAATAAAGAGTTAGAGGAAGAAATAGGATAAGGATAAGGGTAAAATTGTTAATGGAAGAAGTGTAAGTAGATTAAAAGAAATTTGCAAAAAGGTTAGCACTAGTTAAGTCGTCAATGGATCCCTCATTCTTCAGGAAAAATGTAGGACGCATAGACGAGCTGTTGCGCTTAGAATTTACAAATTTATAAAACAGTTTAGGATCCCGATCAAACTGATTCGTGCAGAGAATAAGGTCTCACAGTCGACGTTAAATCAGGGAGGCTTGGATGAAACAGGCAATACAACACTAATTGGAACGCTGATATCAAGAAGTGAGTTAATAGTGTCATAGAAGTGGGTTAGAGCAAAATTTATATCAACCGAATTGTATAGAGTAGACCAATCAGCTGAGGAAAGAAAGTTGATTAAGCAAGGAAAAATTTCCGTTGCGAAAACAATGGCGTTTTTTACTAACAGGTTTAGATATTGGTTTAGTCGACGTGGCAATTGATAGAGAAACTTCTACGGTAGGATGAAAGGAGTCTTCAGGAAATACGGAAAATACAGGAAGAATAAGATCAAGCATTCTGTCAAGATTATTAGGAATCGAGTTTATTTGAAAAAACGAAAGGTCATACAAGGAATCTAAAAGTCATGTTGTGCAGAAGGCACAAGATAATTAGATTTCCTAAAGAGAGACCACTGGATATTAGGCAAATTGAAATCGCCTAAAACGACAAACATATCTGTATCACGTACGAGTTTTGATATATATTTAATACGGCTTAAATGCTGCATATAAATAGAAATATCAGAACACGGAGGGATATAAGACGAATTTATGAAAATTTAACCGAATGAAAACGATACGTTAACGGCGACTATTTCCACATCAGGAGGTGAAACGTATAAAGTAATTGACTCGGACCGAAGGGAAGAATTAACTGCAATGAGTACCCCACCACCCCGACGAGTTATTCTATCTTTTCTGTAGGATGTAAAGGCTGTAGAAAAAATTTCAGAATTTGAAATTGAGGAATTAAGCCATGTCTCAGAAAAAGCAATAATTTGAGACTCGAAGGAAGAACTTTGTAAAAATACATTTTTAAGCTTAGACACTAGACCTCTAACATTCTGATAACTGATATGTAGTAAATCTGAAGATCGATCTAGTTTTTTGGAGGATTATTACTAATGGTTGCTTGCGAAAGAGAGCCACTAGCTTGAAGACAGTCACCGGACGAGTGCGTTTTTTTATAATGAACTCATGAACAGTTATTTGTGGAGGCCAGAAATTTGCATCACAAATAAGTGAGATGGAACGTTAATTTTGAAGGAGGCTATTTCCCTAGGTTCAGAGAAATTAAATTTAGATACTAATACATTGCTTGTAGATTTGCTGGCAATATAGGCAGCAATAGCTTCACATGTAGTATCAGCTGAAAGTCTAGATAGGAAAATTTGCTGTGCAACAACAGTAAGCAAAGGAGTAAAATTATCATTTATGTGAAAATATGATTTTATTTGTTCAAATCTATTTCGTGGCAATGCGTCTGATATTGCGGATAATTTAAAATTATTTGACCGTGTCACACGCACTGTTGGAATTTTGACTACGCCTAGGTAGAGCAGTATGTCTTTATATCTTCGCAACTCCCATACCTCACACTTCAGCTCCACTCCTTTATCTTGAAAGGCGTTCTAATTAGATTCCAAGCATATCTTTTCAAAAATGTCACCATCAAAAAATGAATTGAAATATTCAACGGGACTTTTAATGATGCCAACAGACACATGGCTTTTCCATTCTGTGTCTATCTCATTTTCTTTTGAGGCATGTCTCCATCTCAAACTATTTATATCGATTTTTTCATAAATTTGTTGGACTGTTTCATCAAAGTCGCTTTGCATCTAATTAAGCACGGTGCTTTACATAAGCTCATCTTCAATATATCCACCTTGCTGTATTATGTCCTGCAGACTTTCTTCTATGAATGCCTCTAAAGCATCCATTTTATCCTCCGGCTCTTCATTTTCATCTTCGTCGTTTGAATATGCCCAATTGAATTCGAAAATTTTTTGAATGTCCAATTCGTTTAATCCCTTTGGACGCATGCCTAAATTAGCACACTCAAATTATTACTTGTTGCCGGTATGCAACATCTACATTAGAAAAAATCCACACTCTTTATAAAACAATTTTCAAGCCCATCTTTATAGATTCATCATAGTCTTACCTATTTTAAAGAATTGTACGTACTTACTTTTTTAATATTTGTCACTAATTTTAGTTAAGTGCACTATTTTCACGGACACTTTTTGGTACAATTTTTCGGCAGCTGTGGTCACTTCGAAGCATTAGCGATAACTCTGCACACCATGCAGCTGCATTCGCAAAAAATAGCAAAAATTAAAGAACATTAATAAGGGGAATCCCCCATAAAAAAGTCCACAAAAATTTTGAATCGTATCCGAAATTTAAATGTAAAGTCAATTTTGCCTATAGGCAACAGTGGGCATGAAAGGGTTAAATAATAAAATTATTTAAGACTTGTGAAAGTGGGTTAAAAATATTAATAATATAAGTGCAAAAATAAAAAAACAATCAAATCAATTTATTTTAATTATTTGGAAAAAATACAAAATAAATATTATTTTTCGCCAACGTGCAATTTGGATTCCATTATCAAATCTGGATGCATCCAGCTCTTAGGAGAGAAATTCCTAATACACCCTAAAGATTCGGTAAAAAGGTATGTGGGGAATATAATATTTGGAAAAACCAAAAATTTTAATTTTTGATACTTATAGAAAATATCTATATAGGGTATTCTATTTTTCGAATTTTTCTGAGCTATAATTAGAATAAATTAAATTAAATTTAACAATAAAAATACACATATATGTAGACAAAAAAATAGACAAAATTGCATATCCCCAAAATATCCCACATGATAAAAATTTAATATTAATAAAAATAAAAACATACAAAACAACACAACAAAAAAATAAAAAACTCAACATGAAACAAAACAAACAGCATGATGCGGTACACCGTTGGATGGCCTTTTATCGATTGCTTTTCGGATAAATGTATGTAAGTCACACGTTTTTATTTCTCTATATACTTTTAACAATGGAAAAAAAAAATTATTACATTTTTATTAACCCCCTTCTCCGGTACATTGAAAAAAATTTTATTAAATATTTTTTAAAATATTGAGAATCTACAAAAACGAACAAAATTATATTAAAAATTAATACCAAAAAAAAAAAATATAATTCAAACAAAAAACGAAAAAATATAGAGTAAAGAATATGATAGGCTACTTTTCTATGCACGCTTACACCCCCTGTCATAAAAATATGTCTATAATAAGGTAGATAGGATTAGATATTATATATATAGATAGAATTAGATATATTAATTAGATTAGTTATATAGGAATTTTATTTCTTAAATTTTTTCTAATTATTCAATTAAGAAAACAAATTAATTTAAATTAATTAAACTTTTTATTTAAAGAAAAAAAGTTAAATACAAGATATCTTTGTTTGTAATAGTTAGATTTCGATTTATTATAAATAATAATAGATTAAAAGAAAAAATATACAAATAATTCAAATGTTAGTTATAAATTAAAAATTTTCTGTAAATAGGAAAAACTACAACAAAACAAAAAATCCATTAAATTTAAAGTCAGGAAGATCACTTTGAATAGCTCAATGGAGTATATATTAGGGTCATTTATTATTAAATAAATATTGTTATCATTTTGAGATGATGAAGTAAAAGTTTTCTTTCCTGTTGACATGGGTTGATAATAATATAAAGGTTTAGGGAATCTCTATAAAAATAATCGCATATGAGATTCATGGTTGGCTGGGTAAAGACCGCGAGGATCGAATACTAGCTAAGATCCTACAAATTCATTTTTTTGACAGTCTGGGTATATATATACAGCCCTCAATTTTTTTACGAATTTTTAAAAAGTTTGCGTTTTAGGTTGTTCCAATTTTTGGATCGTTCGAGATTTTCATTGTTAGGAAGTTTTGCTTCCATTTTAGTTTCAGTAGGGACTCTATAAAAATAAGGCTTTATGTGCTAATAATATATTAATATTGTTGTTTGCATGAATGTTAAATATAAGTAAGTGTCTGACTCCTTAATGAGGGCAACTACATTTAATTACATTTTGCTGCATAAATTTTTTGTTAACACTAGCGCTGGTTTGCTACACAAGATTTTGGTTGCCAACGTGAGGCAAGGTTACATAAGTTTTTGGCGCCCAACGTGGGGCTTGGATACATAAGTTTTTGGCGCCCAAACTTGGGACACAGCTACACTTGGAAAGACTATTGATAGCATTAGAAGCCACTAATGTTAGGAAGATACCTTTCTGAATTAGTCGTCGCACATCCCCAACTTAGGAGCATTGTTTTATTTCCAATGAAAATGTATGCTATGAGAGTTATGAAATAAAACATCATAGTTATACCATGGGTCTTTGAGATTATTTAATGCAATCTTCGGCTAACATCGATTACCTTGCCGATATATACATAAGTTAAATAAAAGTTAAAACATAGGAGAGAGAGTTCAATCTAGACACTCAAATTACTCCACTCGTGTTCAAGGTTCGCTTGCTTTCGATATCTATTTTATTATTTATTAGAATTTCGATAATGAATCTTTACAATACTATTGCATAATAATCTGGAATCTTGCGTATTTAGCTGAGACTGAATACCCTGCCCATTATGCGTGCAAAAGTCTTTTGTTTTGATCATTGATTAAATTTTTGGTAGATTTAGAATTGATTTCTTATCTTTTTTAAGTATGATTAGTGGATGAATGTTAGATGTATTCGATGCAAATGCAGTCTGGTTGACTCTGGAATAGATGTAACATACTGTTTTAGTGTATGTATTTAATGGAATGTACTTAAATTAGTATATATGGCAATTGTCAGCTTTTCTATTTGAAGTAGCAATAAACCAAAATTATTTTCTTACTTTTTATATTTCGGTGCTGTCAAAGATACAAAATAAACCAATTTTTATATTATCATGTTACCCAAAACAAATGTCAATTAAACAGGAAACTTTATATGTTAATAATGCCTATTGAACATAGGCCCCAAAATATATCCGCCTTAGGGGATGCCGCTGAGAAGAATTGTAGTGTTTGTTGTCAGAAAATGACCAATACTCAGTCGTGCAATATAACAGCCTGTAAACATATTTTGCATAAAAATTGTCTTGAGGATTGGTTACAAGCACATAATAATTGTCCCGAATGTGTCAGTCTAATAGACACAAATAATTTAAAATTAGTAATAGGTAATTGTTCACCCAGAGCAAAACAGGTTGATGCCAATATTCCAGATACTAGCCGTCGTCCTATCACTAGAAATTAAGCCAAGACATTAGGAGTTTCTGCTCAAGGAGAAGCTCATGACACCCGTTCAGTAGAGGCAAGTGATATTCAGTTAAATGAGATAGGAGCCAGCATTGGTACTAACCCATCTGATGTTTCTTCGCGGGGCTTAAACCCAAGAAGAAGAGGTCGTTCTTACCGCCCTAATAATAATCCTCGTCAGGTACAATCGGCATCGGTAGATTATTCAATGATACTGGATATGATTGAACAAACTGTTTCATGCTTGCTATCGGCTTTACATGTAAGCCCTAGAAATCCAGTTATTAACTCTCAAACTATGTCTGCTCCAATTTCCACTGCAAGTCATACATCCGTACAGTCGAGTAAAATTGCAGAAGTAATACAGAAATGGAACTTGCACTTTGATGGCTCAGCTGAAGGGTTAGGTGTAGATGAATTTATGTATCGAGTGAAGGTACTTACGAATGAAACTTTAGGAGATTTCGATGCTTTATGTAAACATTTACATATTTGGTTTGTCGGAAGAGCTCGAGATTGATTTTGGCGTTATCATAAGCAAGTGAGTCGCATCACTTGGGACGATATTTCTCTTGCATTACGGCACCAATACCGCGATTACCGATCAGAGTTTGCTAGCAAAAAACAAATACGTTCTCGTATACAGAAAGTTCGTGAATCTTTCTCGGATTTTTATTATGCTGTGGTCTCAATAATTGATAAGTCTTCTATTCGTAAAAATCAGGAAGAACTGATTGAGATTCTAAAAAATAATATATTCGAAATTGTGCCTGTAAGGAAGTCAAGACTCCCCATTTATGGTCTTCGACCGCCGATAGGCTTACAAACTCCAACTTGTTGACCTTTCCAGAGGTTATATATTGATTTTTTAGGTCCGTACCCAAGAAGTAAACATGGTCATGTCGGATTGCTCATTGACATAGATCATTTCAGTAAATATGATTGGCTTAATCCCTTAAAAAAATTTAATTCGTCAGCTATTCAGGATTTCCTATTAGAGAATATATTTCACTGTTTTGGAATACCTGAAACTGTAGCTAGTGATAATGGTTCTCAGTTCAAAGCGAATGATTTTAATAGTTTTCTGACCGAATTAGGCATAAGACACGTATATACAGCTTTATACTCCCCTCAAAGTAATGCTGCAGAGCGAGTCAATCGTGCATTGTAAGGTGCTGTTCGCGCTTACTTGAAAGAAGATCTGACCGAGTGGGACAAGAATATTTCGGCCATTTCATGTTCCCTACAATCATCTTTGAATCAATCATTAGACTACTTTCCCTATGAAGCATTATTTGGATTAGATATGATCACACTTGGTTCTGACTATCAATTATCAAAAGAAGTATCACTTTTAGAAGAGCCTTTAATTCCATTGGATAGAACTGATCAGTTAGCACTACTCCGTAAAGATAACCAAAGAAAATATTAGGAAAGCGTACACAAGAAATGCGACAAAATACAATTTGCGTTCCAAGCCCATTACATACAAGGTAGGTCAGGAAGTTTTGAGACGAAACTTTACTCTGAGCAAATTCTCGCAGAACTTTAATGCAAAATTAGCACCACAGTTTTTGAAGTGTCGGGTAGCTAGAAAACTTGGCAATTGTTTTTATGTTTTAGAGCACTTACAGGGCCCAGAACTTGGAACTTATCATGCGAAAGATATAAGAGATTACTTTCCCGCTAGTCTTCCTTCTAACGAATCAGAATTATCGGGTGCTGTAATGGTTGCAGAATCATAAATAAGAAATACAAAGGTATGTACAGCGCAAGCCGTTTGCGACAAACTTGTCGCTGCGCTGTAATTATTGACAGCTTTATTCTAACCTTAATGCAGAAAAGAGATCGACAACCCAATGCAATAAAACTGCGTTAACGCATTGAGCTTATGAGCGAGCTTAGGCGGTAATATTTGAAAAGAGAATCGACAACGCAATGCAATAAAGCTGCGTTCACGCATAAAGCTTATGAGCGAGCTTGCGCAAGCTGCAGCTTAGCTGAATATCGCGAGCAATGCGATGTAGACGCATGCGACAAATCGTCGCTATAATTTAGCGTGCGATAAAAAAGCTTTTTGTGGTATTTAAAGCTTGAAAAGCTACTGAAAAGTTATTTTCCATTACACATTCCAAAAAACGGCGGAGCTGCTGCACCGTGGTCTGACGGGCTTTCACCACGTTAAATAATAAAAATTAATTAAAATTTGTGAAAGTGGGTTAAAAATATAAATAATCTTATTAATATTAGTGAACAAATGAAAAAAACAATCAATTAAAATTTGGATAAAAAAAATATATAAAAATAAATATTATTTTGCGCATCTTAACCTAACCCCCCTCCAGTTAGATTCGGCAAAAGTTTGCCTTAAATCTAATTTTGGAGGCAGGTACATTTTTATGGCCACCACCGTAGATCCCCACATGGTCCAATTGTGCTGCTGGCATACAGTTATTCAGCCAAGGCTGTCTCTGCCGCCGCCGCACATCGGCGTACATTGCCGCCTAAATAATTCGTCGCCCCCTCTACATATTGAATTGTATTGCAGTTTCACCTGGAGCCCCAGCAATTAAATTAAATAAAAACAAAAAAACGAAAAACAACAAACAAAATTAGGAACATGTGTGTACAGTGGTACAGAGTATAAAAAAATTTGACAATAATTAAATAGCAAAAAAAAAAAAAAATAGTTGAAAGATACGAACAAGTGTGTACATTGGAACAGGTCATCTTAAAATAGGGCAGAAAATTAGGTAAAAGAAAAATTAAAAAAACATGTGGTCATCTTAAAATAGGGAAGAAAAATAGGTAAAAGAAAAATTAAAAAAATATGTGTGTACAGTGGTAGCATGTACTAGAAAATTGTGGAAAAAAAAATTAATAAAAAATAAAACAAAAACAGGTGTGCATAGTGGGACAAGATAAATAATATTTGTGTCAAAAAAATAGATAAAACATTAAAAAAAAAAAAATAAAGAAAAGGAACACTGTTAGGAAAAAAATGTATATATATCGGTCACATTGTTTATTATGTATGTCCATGTGATGTGTTATCTTACTTTATTACTCTCTTTCTTTCTATCCTTTTGTCTATTATGTTCTATTTTCATTCTATTTTCAACAATCTTTATATTTCTTTTTCGCCATTTTTCCTGGTCTGATTTCCCCAATCCTGTGCAACAAATGTTGGAGCATAAAAATTGATTGATTTTAATACCCCAGAAGGCTTAAATGTAATTCAATTTTAATCTTACTTATAAATTTTAATTTAATTAATTTCTAAATTTTAATTTAATTTATATAATAATTATATTAATCTTTTGTAATCCTTTAATCGACTGCAATTAGTCGATTTATTAATAAATAAATAAATAAATAAATAAATAAATAAATAAATAAATAAATAAATAAATAAATAAATAAATATATATATATAACAGATATGTATCTGTTTAGATATTTCTATTTTTCAAATTTTTT
The DNA here is from genome assembly GCA_018150835.1 of Drosophila repletoides. Classification (NCBI taxonomy): domain Eukaryota; kingdom Metazoa; phylum Arthropoda; class Insecta; order Diptera; family Drosophilidae; genus Drosophila; species Drosophila repletoides. Next base: position 1,035,718 of record JAECWQ010000228.1, read on the forward strand.
GAGTTATAATTAGAATAAATTAAATTAAATTTAACAACAAAAATACACATATACATATAAAAAAAAAAAGAAATAGACAAGATTGCATAACCCCAAAATATCCCACATGATAAAAATTTAATATTAATAAAAAAAACACACAATACAACTCAAAAAAAATGAAAATATAAATCTCAACATGAAACAAAACAAACAGCATGATCCAGTACGCCGATGGAAGCCCTTTTACGATTGCTTTTCGGATAAATGTATGTAAGTCACACGTTTTTATTTCACTTTATTCGTTTAATAATTGAAAAAAAAATTATTAAATTTTTATTAACCCCTTTCTCCGGTACACTGAAAAAAATTTTTATTAAATCTTTATTAAAATATTGAGAATCTACAAAAGCGAACAAAATTATATTAAAAATAAATACCAACAAAAAAAATATATAATACAAGCAAAAAACCAAAAAAAATATAGAGTATAGAATATGATAGGCTACGTTTCTATGCACGTTTACACCTCCTGCCATAAAAATATGTCTATACTAAGATAGATAGGATTAGATATTATATATATAGATAGAATTAGATATATTAATTAGATTAGTTACATAGGAATTTTATTTCTTAAATTTTTTCTAATTATTTAAGTAAGAAAACAAAATAATTTAAATTAATTAAACTTTTTTATTTAAAGAAAGAAAAGTTAAACGCATTCAAATTAATTATAAGGAAATATGGATTTCTTTTTTTGTAATATTTAGATTTCGATTTATTATAAATAATAATAGAGTAAAAGAAAAAAATACAAATAATTAAAACGTTAATTATAAATTAAAAATTTTATATATTAGGGTCATTTATTATTAAATAAATATTGTTATTATTTTGAGATGATGAAGTAAAAGTTTTCTTTCCTGTTGACATGGGTACATAATAATATAAAGGTTTAGGGAATCTCTATAAAAATAATCGCATATGAGAATCATGGTTGGGTGGGTAAAGACCGCGAGGATCAAATACTAGCTAAGATCCTCCAAATACATTTTTTGTGAATGTTAAATAAGTGTCTGACTCCTGAATGAGGGCAACTACGCTAAATTACATTTTGCTGCATAAATTTTTCGTTAATACTAGCGCTGGTTTGTTACATTAGTTTTTGGCGACCAACGTGAGGCAAGGTTACACCTATTTTCTAACAGAGACCAGGCATATCGAGCTGTCGCCTATCGACTGTCGGCTGCGCAATACAAAACAATTTGCTGGCGTTGCACTGCTCTGCTCTGTCTCTCCGTCTGTCAGTTAGTCAGTCTATTAAATACAAATTGAGCAATTGCATATAAAATGCAGTGCAATACTCGTTACTTTTCCCGTCTGATATTATGAATAGCGGGGATAACAAGCGCATTGACTGCTAACAAATAGCATTGCCTGTCAATTCATCAAAAAAAGGAAATAGCAACCAAGCAGCCAACTGGAGCCCAACAGCCAATAGGCAGCAGGCAACGGCCACCAGGCCAGAGCTCTGATCCTCGCACGAGTTAACCTCTGGTAGAAGGAAGAGGGGAAGGAGCTTCAATTTGTTGAGGGAAGGAGCTTCAAAGATGTTGATGAATCCTCTTGTGGAATCGTGCCGCAGTTAATGTTTTGCTGAAGAATTTATGCCGCTTACGAAAAGACGTTGTTTCTCTTTTGAGTTTGAAAATCAGAGTGATTAAATGTTTTATTTTATGTTGGCATGAAGCCCTTAGCCTAATGTACAAAAATGCTTAGAGTAGATGTTGTGTGGAATTTGCCCATGCAAATACATTGTCGCTGACCGCTGTGTCAGCATTTAGCCGGATGCAGTGGAGACAAAACTTGCCCTATATTTGTTTATGTTTCGTTCTTCCCGGTTCGGCGGACTTGCAATCGCGGGGGTTTGGTTGGTGGAGGAATTGGTTCGATGGTAACTCCTCCCCCCAGTTTGAAGCGACGGCCATAACGAAGGTATTGCCGATGCGTAAATTGGCCAATGGTGTTCAGGTTGCATGTGGATGATGTGTTTTGTGCGTCGGCGTAGCCATAGAGTGATTGCCAAGACAGCGAGGTGATATGATATAACTTATTATTATTGTTATAAGCTAAATAGTTAGGGGCTACGACAAAATATTTATTGTTAATTGGCAAGGGCACTAGTCTAGCGATTTTATAATTTGCCTGCTTAAATATAGGAATTTCAATGTTGAAGATTATAATTTTTTTGTAGCTCAATGTATTCATTTTTAAAAGGTTATAGATATGTTGTTCTGTTTTTACTGTTACATTTTGATTTTCTAATATAAGTTTGATTCTATTTATTTCTTGTTTGTTTAAAATGAGTTTTGGAATTATATTTACTCTTGCTAAGAGCATACTTTCTGTGATATCATTTAAGTGGTTAAGAAGTAATTCTATATTATAGTTAATCCTATTTATGTACTGTAATTTTTTCAAGAGTTCATCTTCTCTATCTAGTACTTTGTAAATTTTGTTTTGTGAACTCTCGAAAAAGTTGCTTATTAAAAGTTGTTCGTTATTGATATGGTTTGTTATGTTTTCAAACCGGATTAGGACTTCATTATTAAACATGTCTTGTGTTTTAAAGTTATTAGTGACATTATCGGAATTTGTTTTTAGTTTCTGAATTTCGTCGTCTATGGATTTTGCGTCGTCGGCATCCATGTTGCCGGTGACGACTTTTACTAAGCTACCTAACCCGTTGAAGATGCCGCGTTTACTTCTTTTGAATGGGGTAAGGGCATCGATTTTTAATTGTGCCTGTGCGAGTTTTGATTCTAATATAGAGAGGGAATCTGTCATTCTATTGTCGGAGTGAAAAGTATCTATAGTTAGACGAAATTGATTTATGCAATACGTATTCTTCTAAGTTGATAACATGGCTGATCTTTTTGTATTTTTCTATTAATAAGGCGTCTCCTAATTCTATTTTGGCTAGTGGTGTAGTGTTATTTTAATTTTTTATTGAGAGGGCTTGTATCGACCCAAGGGTAAACCTGAAATAGTAATTTAAGAATTGATTATTATTTCATTTCCTTTTTTTTTCTTTTAAAATAGTTTTCCTGACTTTGGATTTGTGTATTTTTTGGTTTCTATCTGTTACTAGAGTTGGGCCGTGATCGCGTAGGACTTTATGCAATGAGAATCTAGGTGTGATCTTGTTTCGCCTATTTTCTTTTCTGAGAACGATATTGTTAGGTTCTAGGGTTGTAGGGTTTACTCTATTTTTATTTAATTTTTCCGTTCTTTTCTGGGTATCGCTTGCTAATTTACTTTGTATTTCGGGGTAAAGCTTTTCTCTAAATATGTTAATTTGTATTAAGTAGTCGTGCTCGCTGTTAGGTTGAAATGTTTGGTTAAAAATGTGTGTTCTTCCGTTGAAGAGCTCGAAAGGGGTATGTTTGGTGGCAGAGTGGATCGCATTATTGTATGTAAATAGAGTTTCATTTATTATTTCGTCGTGGTCAGTGTTAAGTTTTTGTTGCTTCCGGGTGTCCAGTATTATTCTGTATATTTCAGTAAGTGTAGAATGTAATCGTTCTACGGGTGAGTTACTAGACGATTGTTGAAAGGAAGTTACATGTAACTCGATGTTAAATTGTGAACAAAATTTATTAAATATGTCGCTAGAGAATTCGGCCCCTTGGTCGTAAACTAATTTTTTAGGAATGCCGAAAAGACTAATGAAATGTTTCAAAGAGTTGATGACGTTTACGCAGTTCCTGTTTGTAATTGGATATGCAGCTGCAAATCTCGAAAATTTATCGATGATGGTTAAATTATAATTTTTATTAATGGTGTAAATATCAATGTGTATTATGTCCAAGGGTTTTGAAGGAGTTTCTGGAGTTTGGTATGTAATTTTTTGTGGTTGCCTATCGTACTTTAGTTTCAAATAAGTTTCGCAATTTTTGATTATTTGAGAAATTTTGTCTTTCATATAAGGAAAGAAGTGACTGCGTTTAATGTGCAAGAGTGTCTCATCAATGCCTCTGTGGTTATTTTTAATATGGTAGTCGTTTATAATGTTTTCTATTTCAGATTTGTCTGTAATTTCGGCGAGAAAGGATGAGCATCTTATTATGTGGAATGTTTTACTGTTTAGGAAATACAATTCGTAGGCTTTTTCTATTAATTTGAAGATGTGATCAGGGGCGAATATTGCGAATGTTTTGTTTGGTTTTAATACTTGTTTAAGTATTTTTGCAATATCATCGAGGTCGAATGTAGGTTTACAATATTCCCTCCTGAGTTTTGACTTGAAAGGGGTTATTGTAGTGCAACCTGTGCTCGGGTCTATTTTGAAAACAAGCTGAAGGTTAAATTCGTTAAGTAACGTCCGTTCGGCTCAAGGCGTCGGCAATAACGTTTTGTGAACCCTTCTTATGGATGACTTCATAGTCGTATTCCAGTAATTGAAGTCTCCAACGAATGATTTATGAATTGGGTTGCTTAAAATTCATAAGCCAAATAAGTGGTTTGTGATCAGTTATGATAGTAAATTTCTTTCCAAAGAGATAGGGTCTGAAGTATTGAACTGCCCATATAATGGCAAGCATTTCTTTTTCGATAGTAGAGTAGTTAATTTCTGCATCGATCAAGGTTCTGCTTGCGAAACAGACTGGTCTGTCGTTTGTTATTGTCCCTTGTGATAAAACGGCTCCTAAGGCAAAGTTGCTTGCGTCCGTCGTTAGTATGAAGGGTTTCGTAAAATCCGGGTATTGAAGGATTGGGTCGTTGGAGAGTAGTGTTTTGCAATACTCAAATGTCTTTAGAAATTCATCATCAACTATGACAACTTTGTTTCCCTTTAGTTGTTGGGTCAGAGGTTTGGTGATTCGGGCGAAGTCTTTGATAAATTTCCTGTAATAGCCTAATAACCCAAGGAAGGATTTGATTGCTTTTTTATTTCTAGGACAAGGGAAATTCTGGATGGCGGTTATCTTATTCGGGTTTGGTTTTACGCCTTCTTGTGTTACTATATGTCCTAAGAATTCAGTTTCTTTTCTGAGGAAATCTGATTTAGTTAATTGGATTTTGAAATTCGCAACTCTAAGTCTCTGGAAGACGTTTTTTAAGTGGATTAAGTGATCTTGAAGGGAAACGGAAAAAATTATGATATCGTCAAGGTATACCAAACAAATGGTTCCGACCAAGTCACCAAGAATGTTATCCATTACTCTTTGAAAAGTAGCGGGGGCGTTTTTCAACCCAAAAGGCATTCTAATAAATTCGTAATGACCGCCTTCAACCGTGAAAGAGGTTTTGGCTGTGTCATCGGGGTTCAATTCAATCTGGTGGAACCCACTTGCCAGATCCAGCGTGGAGAAATATCTAGCCTTACCTATGCGATCTAAGATATCATTTATATTCGGTATAGGATATTTGTCGGAAATTGTTTTTTCATTAAGTTTCCTGTAATCTATGACGAGTCGCCATTTCTGTTTTCCTGTGGGAGTACTTTTTTTTGGGACCACCCAAACAGGCGCACTCCATGGTGAATAGCTGGACTTGATGATGTCCTGTTTTAACATAGAAGCTATTTGTTTCTTGACTTCTTCTTTATGAATGAAAGGGTATCTATAGGATTTAACGTGTAAAGGGATGTTATCAATAGTTGGTATTGAATGTGTGATTTTATTTGTGAAGGTCAAGGGATCGTTCTCGTTATAAAATATGTCGGAATACTTTTTACATAGGTTCAACAATCCGTCTTTTTCTTCGGAATTTAGATGTTGTATATAAGGATTCTGTAGGTAGTTTGGGTAATCTTGGGTTTGAGGAAGATCGGACGTGATGTTAAAAGGTCTATGTTCTGGGTTGCATAGTGAGGTGTGCCCTTGATTGGTTCCTCTAAGTACAGGATTTGGTCATATTACTGTAGTTGATTACCTCGAAGTTTGTGACATTATTTATTGAATTGTAAAGTCCACCTGCTATAATAAGGTTGTCGTTAATATGGATAGTATCGTAATAAAATTCGCCTTGTTCGGCTTGTACCGGGAGTGGCAGGATTGTTTTGGTATGGTCGGAAATGTTGTATATTTTAGAAGCCCTGTTGTCATAATAGTATAAAGGGATAGTGGTATTTAGAATATATAATTGTGAATTGCTTATGCCTATATCGGTGTCGAGATGTCTGAGTAGGTCCATTCCTATTAATCCATCGAAGAATGAATGGAATTTAAAGAGTAATAAAACCATTTCTCCTTGAGCTTCAAATTCTGGTGGGAATGGGAGAGTTGATTTTGTATGAATAGTGAAAGTATTTAATGCTGTCTTGAGTGTTGTGGGAATTTGCAATTTTTCGCATTTATCTGAGTCTATGTATTTAGGGTCAATGAACGAATTTGTTGAACCCGTGTCAATTAAAAATTTTAAAAGGGGGGTGTGGGCAAATTTGATTTTTATAAAAGGGAGTGAAGAATCGTGGGTATCGGGACTTATATAACCTGTTGGTTTGGTGAGGCAATTTCTTGAAAATTTGGGTTTGGTACCTTTCGATCCTCCTCAATGTTATGTAGGTTATTAGTCTGAGGTTTGAATGGGTTGTTTCTGTTAGATTGGTTGTAGTTATCTCTATTTCCGGATGTGTCATGATATGCGTTGGGAGATATGAGTCGGTTTGAGTTTTGGTAGAATGGTCTATGGTTACGGCGATCATTGTAATCGTTACGTTGGTTCTGATTATGGCGGTAATTATTGTTGTTTCGGTAATTTTGGTTGTACTGGTCGTTGCGATTGTCTCTGTTCCTGCTAGGATAAGTTTGCCATCCGGGCGAGTTGAACTGGGGTTTATTTTGACGATATAAAGATTGTTCCACTTGACACTGTTCGTATGCTTGCTCTAAACTAGTGGGAACTTTTACTCTGATTAGGGTCTTGAGTGGCTCCCTGAGTCCGGCAATGAAAGCGTTGAGACATACTTCGTTGTAAACAAGTTTTTTAGCCTCAATAACGGAAGTACTTTGTTCATTGTTTTTCAAAACTGAATACATCTGACTTTTAATTTTGGATATTCCAAAAAATAGTTGCCCTAAGGATTGGTTGTCTGAGAATGCCCCGAGTTCGCTTAACAAGCTTGCGTCGCTTTTCTTGCTTGAGTATAAGCGTATAAGGTTACTCTTTATATTGTCCCATACTAATGGGGTGTTGGCTAGCTCTAAGGCTTCGTCTGCTTTGTCAATGATTTTATTCCTAATAGTCCTTAGGGTAAGCAACCCGTAGGGAGTTTGGTCTGCTCCTCTGATAAGCATAAGAATTTCTTCTACGCTCGTTATAAATCTGTCCAGTACCCTGGGTGTGCCATCAAATGTTGGCAACCGCTCGACAAATGCCATGATGTCTTTAGGCTTAAATGTGGTTGACAAGGAAGTGCTAAAGTTACTAACAGTCGGGGTCATTGGGGCAGGGGTTGAATCGTGTCCTGAATCCATTGTAGGGTGTTGTCTGGGAGGTGCTACGGGTTGTTCTTGAATGACTGGAAGACGGTTTATACGTTGGCTTGAGCGAGTTACTCTACTAGTAGCTGTTGAAACTCCTAAAACGGAACGCGTTGTTTTCCTAATATTGTCAGCTAATTTCTTTGACATTAAAGGGAATTTTCTTAATTTGATTTTTTTTGTAAAGAAGAAAAATAATGAGCAAGTTTTAAATGCAAAAAATGTCTATGTGTTGCTTAATAGCCTATATTTGTATTATTATTGTAAGTGTAGTGTGTTTATGTTGATTTTTATATTCTGTAATGTAAATAGTGTTATTCTTTTTTATTACACAAAATTATTCAAATTCATATAAAGAGACGAACGTATATGTGTGTAGATGATTTCAATTTTTTTTTTTTTTTTTTTTTTTGAATAGTAGCAATTTTCTTTGTGTTAAATGTTAGTGAGCTATGAGGTTTTGCTTTCGTTTGCAATAAGCCGCAAGCAGCGCCCACACATGTACATAAATATTTTTTCTCTTTTGCAATTGCGAAATTTCTTTGTGTTTATTGTTTGTATGATTTTTGTTTTGACTGCGGCGATGGTTATGTTATTCGATTCCAACGTCGCTAATGTTTAGTCAGTTCGAAAAGAAAAAAGGAAACAAAACAAAAAAATTTTTTTCGCTGCGATATCTGCATACAACTTTTTTTATTCTCTAGTTTCTCTTCTTCCTCCGAAAGTTTTGTAGTGGTAATGCGGCCACATTGAGTTATAAGTATTGGTGTATATACATATATTTTTTCTTTGTAATGACAACGATTAGTTTTTTCTTTTAAAAAATTTTTTCAGTGGCTATGATTATGCAGAAGGGTCACGATAGTGATTATCGGTATTTGATTTCACTTCGTTTGCGTAGCGACAATGATTATCAATGTTTGATATCATTGCCACCACGTCATGTATGTGTGAGAAAAGATTTATATGCTGCTCGGCCTCAACTTAAGTTTTAGCAGTGATTATCAAAATTAGATTCCACACGAGCACTTATACAAATGTTGTTCTCTATTGATATAATATGATATGTATGTGGTCATGTTATTTTGTGTTGTTGTTTCTTATTATTATTATTTTTTTTTTTTTTTTTTTTTTTATATACATGTATGTGCACATTCACACGACTCGCCGCTACAACGCAACCGATTTTGCTTTATGTTCATTCATTTTTTTTTTCATTTTTCTTTATTCATTAACACACACAATTGTTCGTTTCTTTTTACACTTTACTTACAGGTAAGTAATTGACCATATGACAAATGTCATTTTTTTCCGGCTGCGCCAGTTAACCTCTGGTAGAAGGAAGAGGGGAAGGAGCTTCAATTTGTTGAGGGAAGGAGCTTCAAAGATGTTGATGAATCCTCTTGTGGAATCGTGCCGCAGTTAATGTTTTGCTGAAGAATTTATGCCGCTTACGAAAAGACGTTGTTTCTCTTTTGAGTTTGAAAATCAGAGTGAATAAATGTTTTATTTTATGTTGGCATGAAGCCCTTAGCCTAATGTACAAAAATGCTTAGAGTAGATGTTGTGTGGAATTTGCCCATGCAAATACATTGTCGCTGACCGCTGTGTCAGCATTTAGCCGGATGCAGTGGAGACAAAACTTGCCCTATATTTGTTTATGTTTCGTTCTTCCCGGTTCGGCGGACTTGCAATCTGGGGGGTTTGGCTGGTGGAGGAATTGGTTCGATGGTAACTCACGCACTTGGCATTGCTGGCTCATCAGGAGCTGGATGACTGCAAATTTGCTTAGCTGCCAAACAAACTTCGATTGCAGCGATTGTGTTAGACTTTACAAATTGTTTTCAAATGAAATTCAAAGGCCACTAAGGAGCACTGGCTGCATTTAAATGCTTGAATATGACTTTTAGTCGAATTACTCCACACTTAGTCACGTATACGCTTGACAATGTGCCCATGCAACGTATAACTACTGTGGAAGACCTTGGTGTACTTTTTGATGCCAAACTTAGTTTCATTCTGTATATCTCCTCTATAACTAACAAAGCCATGTGTTTGGAGTCCTCAATATGGAATCCATCAAGTTCGTATTGAATCCATTCAGAAGCAATTCCTCCTCTTTGCCCTTCGTGGCTTAAACTGGGATCCCGATCGCCGTCTTCCACCGTACTATGATAGTCTCTTACTAATTGATCTCCCTGACATTAGATCTCATTTTCTATTATCTCGACTTAACTTTCATGTTCCTCGTAGACTGACAAGAAATTATTATCCCTTATTTTTATCTAATTGCACAACTGACTATGCGTTGCAAAATCGATTCCGTGTACTGTGCTCTAATTACAAAGAATTTGATCACGTTATCTCTTTAGAACTCTCTCTCTTACACCTAAAATCTGCTCTTCTGTTCTATCTTCGGGAAAACCCTAATCATTGATGGTTGACATGGTTGCTGCCTTGGCAACACTATTTCTTTTTTGGTTGGTGCTTTCCTGGATTGTCTATATCTTACTTTATTACTCTCTTACTTTCTATGCTTTTTTCTATTCTAGTCTATTTTCATTCTATTTTCCACAATCTTTATATTTCTCTTTCGCCTTTTTTCCGGGTCTGATTGGGTTTTTTAGCCTTGGTTTTCCGCAATCCTGTGCAATAAATATTGGACCATAACAAAAAAAAATTAATTTTAATTAAATACCCCAGAAGGCTTATATGTAATGTAATTTCAATCTCACTTATAATTTTTAATTTAATTAATTTTATAAATTTTAAATTTAATTTACAAAAAAAATTTATTTTAATCTTTTGTAATTCGTTAATAGACTGCAATTAGTCGATTTAATAATAAATAAATAAATACCGAAGTTCATTCACCTAGCTCAAAAACTGACAGACTAGAGAGAGACTCGCGACAGACGGTACTACGGTCATGGCTATATCAACTAGTCTCGTCCTCCTGATCAATAATATATATACTTTATGGGTTTGGAGATGGCTCCTTTAATGCATTACATACTTCGTGATAAAGTTATAAAACAAAGCAGTTTTTTATTGAACTGAATTTTGTGTTTTTACCTTATCTTCCTTCCTTCAAACTTGAAAGTTTCAGCCAAATAAAATAATTTATTTCATTTCGATTCTATTATTCAACAGAACAAATTTTTTTTTTTTTTTTTTTTTTGGAATTTGAAAAAACTTGAAATTTTTTTTGTTTTAAACTAATACATAAAACAAATAACAGTGGACTCTCGCGCTATTTGCTTTTGGGTCCAATCTGGATACTCGGGGCAAGGCAGCTATCTCTGCTCCACCCATGGATCCAATTATTACTGTTGCTTTAAGGTGTTGAACCGGATGGTCCGACCACACTGGGAGCCCATCACCAAATACAGATTGGTGTCGAACGGGTGAAGTGTGGCTTCCTGTTCTCCCGTGGAAGGCTTAATAGTTGATAGATATAGCAAAATGATTCTATCTAAATCTTCCTCAATTGCGAACATATGGAAGTTAAAGCACTTCCTCTGTCAATGACTTGGAGCTCGAGCTTTCATCTTTCGTCTGAAGATTCGGAACGCGACTCTAGCGGATTCGACTTGGCCTTGTCTTCTTCCTGTGCTCGTTGGATCTGAATCGTCATTGGCTTGATTTGTTCCTTTTTAAATTTGGAGATACTCAACGGATCCTCAGTCCTCAGTCAGGATCTGCATCCCGCTGGTTCCGAGATATTTGCCGACTGCAGCAGAAACCAGCTTCGAATCGAAGCTGAGAATCAGACATTAATAGTAAAAGGAGCTGCCTAAGGATATAAAAAGAAGTTCGATTTATCCTCTTTTAAAGGAGTTTTGTCATGAATTTATGAGTTTTATCTGAAGATTTTTGTATACGTGGAATTCATAGTTCGACTAAATTTGCACTGAATCGATGTACTTCAGCGACAATTGGTGCAATCTACAAGGATATTTACAATCTCGATTGCTCTATACTCTTTTATATTGTAAATTATTAGTTTCTTCAGCTGCGGTATATTCTAGGCACTTCTCCTAGAAATTTAGTCGTACATTGTTCTATTTACGCACCGATGAGTCCTGCCTGTGAAGCTCCATTCCATTTATTCCATCCTTTCGCAACACCTCACGCTTCGTCCATTCGGGCGACTCGCTTGGGTGCATCGCGAAATGTTACTGCTGCATATTTGCAGATATACACTGAGAGAAACTGGCATATTTTTTGGGATACAATTAGATGCACCCTGTCTTAGCCACCCTGTTAGTTTTGCATGTTTGTTACACGTTTAAATGTCAAATACGCAACGCTAACCACAATTCCTAAGCAGTGAATGCGGCATATGAAAATGTCAAAGTTGTGACACAGTTAACTTCTGGTTTGGCCCCACCCATTTTTCTCCAGCCCCCTCCACAGAATCAGCTATTGTCTGTGTGACAAATGTAAATTTTATCATTGGAATAGTAACTTTTACAATTTCATTATGTTTCATTTGCATCAAATGCGTATGCAGCGCGGTCGTTCGCGTTGCATGCAAATGTTTCCCCGTTTCACTTTGGCGCTCAGCGTTTAACAAACGATGGGCGTGTGTGTGCCACTGTTTCGGCAGTGCTGCCATTTTAGGCATTTTGCAACTAGCTGTCTACTCTTTTCAGAGGTCTATTCGCAATTCAACTCCTGTGGATGTGCTTTAAAAGGATACTGAAAATATGTATGTTTTTCCAGCTTTGCTTCAGCAATTTTTTGCGCTTTTCCCGCTATAATATACTGGATTTTATTAGTTGCAATATCTTATCAATATAGGAGTTGACAGTGATTCTTTTGGTTGCCGGAGCACCTTTTTTGATTGCCAGACTCTCGACTCCTTCTGCTGCCAATCCTGCTGTTTTTGCGATTTCTTGAAGCGGCAATATACATTTACATAATGACAAAGTTTGCCACTGCCTTTCGGTCCCTTTTTGCAGAATTAGTCCCAAAGTTTTTGTATGGAATACTTTGTTGCTTCTAAAGATATCTTATTAAAACTTACAATTTAGATTTAGATATGTATTTTCTTTATGCTGACCGACAATTGTCAAGATCATTCTGCTATATCATATAGCTGCCATAGGAACAATCGATTCAACTACAACAAATTAAAAGGCAACTTTCAAAAGCCTCTGCTAGTCTGGAATAGTATGAAAACTGCTGCCCGCTGTATATACTTACTTATTATATCAGAAATTAAACATTATTTTATTTTGACTATTAAAAATGTTTATTTGATAAATGCTAAAGTTACCTGTGAAGCTGCTCTTGCAGAAAATATATTCAAATAGAAACAGAGAGAGAATTGTTAAATTGCAACTTGAATTTCAATGCACTTGAGTTTTGAGCCCCAAGGTTGATATTATGTTTTCTCAAATATATAATGTATATAGTACACACACACACACACATTTATTAGAAGTGTGTGTATGGGTGTATTTGTTATACACACTACATGCATTAAATATGTTGTTGTTTCTGTTGCTGTGCCTCAAAACATTAATTAATGCGCCTGCAGCCAAATGATGCCATTTTATATGAGACGCCATGTGTGCAGCAGCAGCAGAGGTGGAGGAGGCGTGGCAGGCAGGTAGGCAGGTGGGTGACTTAGGTGGGTTTTTGTTAGTCCATTTTAGGGTCATGACTGCACGCGTGCCGGAAATGCATTCGACCATTCCAAACAATGAACAATGCAATTTAAGATGTGTGTCCAAAAACCATTTGGCCGCACACACCTACACACACACAATCACACTACGCTCACACACACGCACACACTCCTGGTGAGACTACATGTTCCCTGCAAGTACTGCAGGCGGCGCCAGTGCCAGAACAAACAATAAGGACATACACCAAAACTAAGAGCGTCATGTTTTTGCACGCTCGACTGCGAAACGGTAAAACAGAAGTAGCAGCAGCAGTAGCAGCAACACCAATAACAACAACAACTGGACAAACAGCAGTAGTTGCGCCGCAATTAAACGCACACAAAGCCAAAGAAGCTGCGAGCTTCAGTTGGTGTCTGCGACTTCATCTCTGCACCCATAACTGTGCTTCCAGCTTCGCTAACTGTTCAGGGTTCTGACCCTGCCCCAACTCCTCAAATTATTGCTTTTTCTGAGACATGGCTTAATTCCTCAATTTCAAATTCCTTCTGCACAACATGACTTTTTAGATTCCTTTCGTTTTTTCAAATAAACTCGATTTCTAATAATCTTGACAGAGTTCTTGATCTTATTTTTTCAACGATTGCACTTCTACCAGTGACTCCTTTCATCCTACCATAGAAATTTCTCTATCAATTGCCACTTCGACTAAACCAGTATCCAAACCTGTTAGTAAAACCCGCCATTGTTTTCGCAACGGAAATTTTTCCGCTTAATCAACTTTTTTCCTCAGCTGATTGGTCTACTCTATACAATTCGGTTGATATAAATTTTGCTCTAACCGACTTCTGTGACACTATTAACTCACTTCTTGATATCTGCATTCCAAGTAGTGTTGTATTGCCTGTTTCATCCAAGCCTCCCTGGTTTACATGTCGACTTTCAAATTTAAAAAATATTAAAACTAAACTATTTAAAAAATGTAAACTCTCTGGATCTAACATTTTGTTTTCTAAATATTTTATTGCTAAGTCTAACTTCCTTCTCCTTAACTCTCAATGCTATAATGAGTATCTTATGCGCTGCAGGAATCAGTTTGAAACAGTTTATAAACCGTTTTATAAATTTGTAAATTCTAAGCGCAAATGCTCATCTAAGCCTCCTACATTTTTCCTGAACAATGTTTTTCCATCTCTTCGAAGGAATCATATATTATCCCAATTGATCCGATATTTCGAATTACAGAGGAATTACAAAGTTGTCTGCAATCCCAAAATTATTCGAAAAAATTGTAACATCAGCTTTGCAGCACCTCTGTAAGTCGATAATTAAGTCTAATAAGAGTCGGTCTACCACGACTAATCTGCTTGAATTCACATCATTGGTGAATGATGCATTCCTAAGTAGAATGCAAACAGATGTCATTTATACTGATTTCAGTAAAGCATTTGAATCTGTAAATCATGATCTTTTAATCTTCAAGCTAGATCGAATTGGATTCCCCCACACTTCTGACTTGGATTTCCTCTTATTTAAAAAAACAGAACCCAAAGAGTTCTGTTGAGATCCGAAATTTCTAAACCCGTATTTGTTACTTCGGGCGTGCCGCAAGGTAGTCATCTTGGTCCATTATTTTTCACATTATTTATTAATGACCTGCGATCTATTTTGTCCCACTCACGCATCCTTATGTATGCTGATGATGTGAAACTTATTCTTTCTTACAACGATCCTTCTAAATATATTTGTCTGCAAGATGACTGTAACTCCATGCATCTTTGGTGTCAGGCTAATAAGTTGCATTTAAATATTTCTAAATGCTTGTTTATGACTTTTAGTCGAATTACTCCACACTTAGTCACTTATACGCTTGATAATTTACCCTTGCAATGTATAACGACTGTGGAAGACCTTGGTGTACTTTTTGATGCCAAGCTTAGTTTCATTCTGCATATCTCCTCTATAACTAACAAAGCCAAGGGTGTTCTTGGATTCATTAAACGTTGGTCCAAGGAGTTTTATGATCCGTTTGTTACCAAAATCCTTTATACTTCTCTAGTTCGCCCCATACTAGAATATTGTTCATGTGTTTGGAGTCCTCAATATGGAATCCATCAAGTTCTTATTGAATCCATTCAGAAGCAATTCTTCCTCTTTGCCCTTCGTGGGTTAAACTGGGATCCCGATAGCCATGTTCCACCGTACTCTGATAGGCTCTTACTCAATGATCTCCCTTCATTAACTAAGTGTAGAACTATCCTTGGTATTATTTTTCTTCATAAATTAATTATCGGTGACATTAGCTCTCCTTTTCTATTATCTCGTCTTAACTTTCATGTTCCTCGTAGACTAATAAGAAATTAGCGCAAGAAGAAGGCTTGCCCGAAACCCAAAAAGTCGTGCTCAAGTCTTGCAAGGTTAAGGGTAAAAAGTCGACCTGCGCAAACCGCGTTGCACACCCAAGAAGTGCTCGAGAGGGGCTGCAGTAGACTGGCACGTGATTACTTCGGTACCCCAATTTTAATATCCAGCATGTCCTATTTAATTTTTTGACATCATAGGACCGCACAAGCGGGAATAGTGGGACAAATTAACAATTTCAAAGTAGAGTCTGTTCGAGAAAGAGATAAGCAGATTAACGAATTCATTAACGTTCTTGGCGTGGTTTTTGGGAGGAGTGCAAGGCGAACATGTTCCGCAAGTTCTTGAAGAATTTACCCTCGGGTTGGCCTGCAGCAGGGAGGTGACCACCTCCTTCTGGTCCTTTTCTTCTGCAGGTTGGACACAAAGAGCTTTTTCTTACCCGTAGATGTGTCGGGTTTGTCACTCTTTTTGTCCTTCAAACGGCGGAAGTAGGTGGCATTGAAATGCTATCTTGAAGGCGCCACATCCAATTGGAACACGGCGTTGAAGGCACACATTATTTTGTGCCCACGTGCAACGTGGATGTGGATGCATCCTGTTCAAGGCTGATCTTAGGAAAGGGATTCCTAATAAAGCCTAAAGATTAGACAAAAAGTTATGTAGAGAATATATTTCCCGAAAAACAAAAAAATTGTAATTTTTATACTTATAGAAAATTTCTATATAGGGTATCTTAACCTAACACCCCTCCAGTTAGATGCGGCAGAAGTTTGCCTTAAATCTAATTTTGGAGGCAGGTACAATTTTACGGCCACCACCGTAGATCTCCACATGGACTAATGGACTAATAAAAAAAATAAAAGAAAAACGAAAAACAAGAAACAAAAATAGGAACATGTGTGTACATTGGTACAGTGTCTAAAAAAAAATTTAATAATAATTAAATACAAAAACAATAATGAGTTAAAAGATAGGAACATGTGTCCAGTGGTACAGTACCTCTTAAAATAGGGAATAAAATTAGGTTTAAAGAAATTAAAGAAACATGTGTATACAGTGGTACCATGTACAAGGAAAATGTTTGTTAAATAATTAATTAAAAGAAATAATAAAAAAAAATAAAACAGAAACATGTGTGCATAGTGGAACAAGACATAATAATTGTGAGAAAAAAATAGAGAAAAAAAAAAAAAAAAAAAAATTAAGAAAGGAACACTGTTTGAAAATAATTATATATATTATATGTATAACAGAAATGTATCTGTTTAGATAATTCTATTTTTGAAATTTTTGTGAGTTAAAATTAGTATGAATTAAATTAAATTGAACAATAAAAATACACATATATATAGAAAAAAAAATAGTTAAAAATGCAGAACCCCAAACCATATCCCACATAATAAAAATTTAATATTAAAAACAAAAAAAAAAAAAAATACACAAAACAACACAACAAGAAAAATGTAAATCTCAACATGAAACAAAACAAACAGCATGATCCGGTACACCGTTGGAAGGCCTTTCATCGATTGCTCTTCGGATAAATGTATGTAAGTTACAAGTTTTTATTTCTCTTTATTCTTTTTTAAAATGAAAAAAATTTACTAAATGTTTTTTATCCCCTTAATCCTGTACACTTTAAAAAAATTCTTCCTTAATATATTGCTTATCTACAAAACCAAAAAATAAATTATATTAAAAATAAATACAAAAAAATTATATAATACAAAAATACAAAAAAAAAAAAATTGAAAAATATAGAGTATATAATATGATTGGCTAGTTTTTTTTTATGCACATTTTACTTACACCCCCTGCCATAAAAATAAATCCACATTATTATGTTATTAGTTAGATAGAAATTTTATTTCTTAAATTTTTTCAAATTATTTAAGTAAGAAAACAAATTAATGAAAATTAATCAAACTTTTTTATGGAAAAAAACAAAAGTTACTTGAATTTGTTGGATTCAAATTATAAGGAAATATGGATATCTTTGTTTGTAATTGTTAGATTTCGATAGATTATAAATAATAATGGTGGTAGATTAAACGAAAAAAATACAAATAATTAAAATTCTAATTATAAAGTAAAAATTTTCTGTCACTAGGAAAAACAACACAAAAATAAAAATCTATTAAATTTAAAGTTAGGAAGATCACACTAAAAAATTCAATGGAGTATATATTAGGGTCATTTATTATTAAATAAATATTGTTATTAGTTTGAGATGATGAAGTAAAAGTTTTCTTTCCGGTTGACATGGGTACATAATAATATAAGGGTTTAGGGAATCTATAAAAAAAATCGCATATGAGATTCATGGTTGGGTAAAGACCGCGAGGATCAAATACTAGCTAAGATCCTCCAAATTCATTTTTGACAGTCTGGGTATATAAAGCAGCCGTCAATTTGATTAACGAATTTTTAATAAGTTCGCGTTTATTCCAATTTTTGGATCGTTCGAGATTTTTGTTGTTAGGAAGTTTAGCTTCCATTTTAGTTTCAGTAGGGACTATAAAAATAAAACTTTGTATACATTTAATTACATTTTACTGCATCAAATTTTTGTTAATACTAGCGCTGGTTTGCTAAATAAGTTTTTGGAGACCAATGTGAGGCATGGTTACATAAGTCTTTTAGCGCCCAAACGTGGGGCACAGCTACATTTGTAAAGACTACTAATAGCATTAGAAACCACTAATGTTTGTAAGTAGTAGTAATACCTTTCTGAATTAGTCGTCGCACATCGCCAACATAGGAGTAGCATTGTTTTACTTACATTGAAAATGTATTCTATGAGGGTTATGAAATAAAACATAATTGTAATACCTTGGCTGTGTGAGATTATTTAATTCAATGTATGTGTGTTCGAACTTGGTATTTGGCTAATAACGATTACCTTCCCGATATATAGTAAAATAAATTTACATAGTAAAATAATTATTATTTTACATGAGTCGAATTAATTGCCGGTCTATGATTGTAAACTCAAGCAGACACTGAAATATGAAAGAATAAAAACACGACACGAATTCAATGTATGACTTTATTCTCAGGAGTTCAGTTTAAGACTAAAGTAATAAATGTGTTATCTTAGCTTGGATTTTGCTTATGTTTATATTATTCTTAGAAGCGATGCGTTGGTGGTCATTTTTGTTTATAATATGTTTGGCGGTTCAATCTCGGTTTCTAAGTAAAATTTGGTATTATGTTATTTATGTATTGTTTTTGTATACTTATGTACGAGGATATTTGATTACTGATATGTGAGTAACATATGTTACTTCCCTTCCCTTATAAAGAAGCCTATGCTTAGGCTGAGATTATTGGGTATAATATGGGTGATAGATTTTGTGCTACTTCTAATTTAGGTTGTGTTGGATTGTGATTTACATTTCTTTGCCTTTTCATTTTTGAATATATCAACATAAATGGGTTTTTGGTTTCATATTTTGAATACAAGAATAGTATAATAGATATAATAATTATAATTGTTATAATTGTGTAAAGTGTGAAATTATTTTGTGTTATCAATTTAACAATGTCATTGTGTTCTACAATTTTGATTTTGGTAACTTCTAATGGTGGATATAATGGTGTTAGGTCTATTTCTGGTTGTAAGTAATTTTCTCTTAAGATAATGTTTCGGATTTCAAATTTATATTGAGTTATTCTTATGATTTTATTTCCATTGATTTTTAATTCATTATTTGATTTTTTACAGTTTTGTATAACATTGGTTTCGGTTAAGTTCCAGGTTAAAATTATATTTGGTTCTATATATTTAATCATTTTTTTAGTATTAATTGAGATGAAATTACAGATTGGTTTTTTGCTCTTAATTATATCTTTAATATAATCATCCTGTACTTCTTCATTATAGATTTTATTTTAATTTTCAAAATAGGATTTAGTTTCAGTATAATCTAATTGGTAACCGTTGTGATCAGGATAAGGGGTGATTTTAAAAGATTGTTTTAATTCGTGTGCAATAGGTATATGAGATATAATTAGTGTTTTATTATCTTTGCGATTAATCCAAGTGGATGTTTTGATTAGTAGTATATTTTGATTATTAACGTTTTCTAATTTATCATAATTTAATAGCTTTGGATTAAACAGTCCGAGACGAGGGAGTAGCATACCCATCATTTACTAACTGTAGTTAGTAATTTAGTTCGTGGCATTTAGTTCGTGGCATTTAGTTCGTGGATTTTAATTGAATTTTGAGCAACTGTTTCTAAATTATTTTGATGTGATTGATTTTTTTTTTTTTTTTTTTTAACTGTGATTTCAGGATCAACTTGTTCTACATTATTGTTTGATTTAAATGTATTTTCTAATTTACCTTTCTGAAGCGGGCCTTTTCTGTATTTTGTGTCAATTTCATAATCTTGTCTATTATTATTTTTAATTCGTTAATATCTTCTCTCAAGAGCCATCTTTCGGGCTTCGGTGTAATTTTCATGGGCATGTCTGTATTGCGGTGTTCTGTTTTAGATAAGTTACAAATGTGGCATTCATTTATTATGTTTTGAATGAGTAATTGACTATTGGGAAAATAATAAGTTTCACTAAAGAGTTTGTTGGTTTTCAGTATTCCGGGATGTAGAAGTTTTTCGTAAGCTGTGAGAACTAATTCTTTAAATTTGGCATATGAGTGTTTATTTTTTACTAAAATAAGGCTACGGATAATATTGGTGTTTTGTGTTAATGACAGTTTTATGTTCAGTTTGGATCATTTCGAAATCTGTATCGCTGTCTATGTATAAGGTACTAGATTTGGTACAAAAATGGTTAATTAAGTAAGATTCGGCTTTTTCTTTTGTCATTTCATCAAAAGAAATATGTGTTTTTGTTTTTTAAAATAAGTTTCGTGTTTGATGCTTGGTAGACCTTTGGAAAATATTATTTGTCTATTGAATGTGTTAACTGGTTTTTCAGTAATGCTAATTAAACTGTTGCGGTCTTCATCGGCACTGTGTTGCGTTTGCTCACCGAAGTAATTATGTTCTAGTTTTACTCGGCGTCAGCTACGTAATTCTCTTTACCTTTAATGTATTTATTGTCGAAATCATATTCGACCATTTTATTTCTTCTTTACTTTGTTCTTCTGCTATCGGGAATTATGGATATTGATCATTTGAATATTGTTGGCTATTAAGCAGTGGATAATATTCCGGATAGTAATAACAATTTTGGTCGTAATAGTAATTATAAGGTTCATAAGGTAAATATATTTCTTCGTCCTGATGACGAGTTTCTTCGACACTCATTTTTTTCTGTCCGCTATCAGCTGGTCTCATGCGTTTGGTTGGATTGTTATTTGTAAACGAATTTTAGTTAGGTAGTTGTTGTGGTTGTTGTTGAGTTTGGTGTTGACCAAAGCGATTTAAGTCATCTCATCATAGCAAATAAAAAATACATAGGTATTTACAGCACAAGCCGTTTGCGAGAAACTTGTCGCCTGCGCTGTAATTGTTGAGAGCTTTCTTCTAAGCTTAATGCAGAAAAGAGATCGACAACGCAATGCAATAAAGCTTGTAAAGCTTCTGAAAAGTTGTTTTCCATTACACATTGCAAAAGACGGCGGAGCCAGCTGTACCGTGGGCTGACGGTCTGTCACCAAAATTAATTAAAACTTGTTAAAGTGTGTTAGAATATTTATAATATTATTAATATTAGTGCAAAAATATAAAAATAAACATACAATTCAAATTATTTTAATTATTTTAAAATAATAAAAAAATAAATATTATTTTGCGGCCACGTGCAACGTGGATTCTGTGATCTAATCTGGATGCATCCAGCTCAAGGCTGATCTTAGGAAAACAAAAAGGTATGTGGGGAATATAATATTTCCCGAAAAACAAAAAAATTTTAATTTTTATACTTACATAAAATTTTTATATAGGGTATCTTAACCTAGCCCCCCTCTAGTTAGATTCGGCAAAAGTTTGCCTTAAATCTAATTTTGGAGGCAGGTACATTTTTATGGCCACCACCGTAGATCCCCACATGTACCAATTGTGCTGCTGGCATACAGTTATTCAGCCAAGGCTGTCTCTGCCGCCGCCGTACATTGCCGCCTAAATAAGTCGTCGCCCCCTCTACATATTGAATTCTATTGCAGTTTCACCTGGAGCCCCAGCAATCAAATTAAATAAAAAAAGAGAAAAAAAACGAAAAACAACAAACAAAATTAGGAACATATTTGTACAGTGGAACAGTGTATAAAAAAAAAATGTGACAATAATTAAATAAAAAAAAAAAAAAAATTAGTTAAAAGATAGGAATAAGTGTGTACATTGGAACAGTTCATCTTAAAATAGGAAAGAAAATTAATGTTTATTATAGGTTTATATGAAGAACGGGTGAGGAGATTTAAGTTGACTTTAATTCCTTTTTTGTTAGATTCTCTTGTAATACATGTTGGAAACATGTTTGAGCCAGGCTAATTAAATATATATACATGCATAAGGATGCGTCCGCCAGGCAAAGATGGCGAAAAATGAGCGGAAGACAACAACCGGATATCCGGAAACTTTATAAGCATGCACCTGTAGCGCCACAAAGGAGAACAGACACCACCGACGTCGCCAACAACGACGACGACAACGTAGTTTATTTTTACTTTTGATTTCCGCCCCCATTTTGGGTATGAAGAGTATTTTCTACTGGCCAACAACACCTTACCTTACCTCACGATTGAGTCTCTGGTCAACTGCATGGTAAATGCAGCAAACGCTGCTGCCTGTCAAGTGCAAAAGTTGCGACCCAATTCTCGAGTACAGCTCCAAGATGACTCCCAGTGCTGGCATTAAAAATTAATTAAACTTGCGATGCTCGGTAAAAGTCCCTTTTCTTTTCCAAGCCCCAGTTTGAGTCCTAGTCCCACCTTCCAGTAACAGAACACTCAGTTCCTCTCCTCTGTCTCTCCAAGGAACTGAACTGACTCAGATATCGTTGAAGATTTTCTAGACAGCTCACAATTCAATTTACACCGCTTCTCTAATCTCAACAAATCAAACTTTTTTCAAGATATATTAATTGTCTTTATACAGAAAGTAAAAACAGTTTCACAAAACCTTTAATATACAAATAAATTAAATATTTCCTTAAATCCGCCAATTTTGGCTGGACACAATAATAAGTGTAAGAAGCAAAACATTAACCTGTAGTTTATAAAAACAATTGTTTGGTTTCAGAAAGTAAGGTAATAGGTAAATATATGTAAATGGGTAATTACCATTAAAATTGTATTAGATGGGCCGTGGGGGTCACTGCAGTGCGGAGGAGGGAAGGCTCATTCGACGACTCCGAGATGAAGGAAAAACGTATAAATCCATTGCCATGTTAATGAAACGTTCTCAAAACTTCCTAATCATTGCCTTAAAACCGGAAAAAAGGTCAAACTCGGGGAGGACCTAGAAAATCATCATCTAAGACATCGCATTTTTCAGAAGGTTGAAAGCGTCTTCCAGGACGATTGCCAATGAAATTGGGAATATTGTGTCATCACGGACCTTTCAAGGACGATTGGCAATAGCAAACTTACTAGGTAAAATTGCTCGCAGGGTTCCTTTGCTTCGGTCGGCAAATTCACAGATGAGCAAAAATTTGCATTAGATAGTAGAACCTGGTGCGGACCAGAGGGTGAGAAAAAATAGCATAATATTTTCTGGAGTGACGAAACTAAAAGAAATTTATTTGGACTTGATGCTAAAAGGAATGTTTGTCGTCGGAAAGGCAAAGAATTTGATCCTAAGTTTACACAAAAACTGTGATACATGGAGGTGGTAGCCTAATGGTATGGGGCTGCTTTTTATGGTATGGTGTTGGTCGGATTCATCGTATTGATGGAATAATGGACAGATTCGAATACAAAGATCAATTGGAGACGGTGAGGCTACCATATGCCCAGGATAATATGCCACTTTTATGGAAGTTCCAGCAGGATAATGACCCGAAGCACGCCTCTCGAGTAGTAAAGGATTGTCTCCGAGAGCAAAATGTGGATGTTTTTGGGTGGCCAAGTCATTCCCCGGACCTCAATCCCATTGAGAATCTCTGGGGTGACTCAAAAGAGAGGTCGGAAGGACTTTTTGTTAAAATAAAATCAACTTTAAGGATATTGTCTAAAGAACATGGTATAACATTCCAAATGGAACCTTTCGCAAGTTTATATCCTCCGTGTCGAGGCGAATGGAGAAAGTCTTGCACAAATGGCGGATATTCCGCCAGATACTTAGTTTAATATAAAACAAGACCAAACATAGTGAAATATTGATTTAATTTAAACATTTATCCTCGCACACCTATTATTGTCTCTAGCTAAAATTGGCGGATTTAATGAAATATTTATTTGTATATTAAAGGTTTTATGAATCTTTTTTTACTTTTTGTTTAAAGACAAATAATATAAGTCATGAAAAAAGTTTGATTTGTTGAGTTAAGACAAGATAGGAATTAGAAATAACAAATTAAAAAAAAAAACACACCTATTACTTTGTCCATGTGTGTATATCTTTGTTCGAGAAATTATTACAATAATTATTTCAGTTTTAACCGTCGTTGCCCGGTCAAGCTTAACATTAAAAGTAAATTTTTCAGCGGAGGATTTATCAAAATCCGTAATTCCTACATTTTACTTATTTTTTTATATATGGCCGAAATTTCAAATATCTGCCAAAATTTTCTTCAATAAAATTCTGTTTGATTGAGAGTTTCCCATTCCCTGAATTTAGTCAAAATACCTTGAGAAATAAAAAAGCCTTCTGTACAACAACTTTTGAACCGATTTTTCCTATGGGAATTATATGATATAGTTGTCCAATCTAGGATTAATACAAGATTAATTTCTCTTAATTTTGAAATTATAATTACATTTATAAGTTATTGAAATTTCAGTAGTAGGCTGTGGCTCAATTTCAAATTCTCTGAGCTCTTTAATGGAATCTTAAAGGCATTGAAATTTTGGTTTCGAAAGTGTTTCAAACTTTCACAATAATTCAAGTAGGCTGTGGCTCCATTTCGTGTTTCTTCTTCTTGCAATACTTTGAATCATTCAGTTGAACAAACTGCTTCGTACACACAACATCAAAAGAAACAAAATAAACAGAAATAAATTTAAAAACCTCAAACGAAAAAACACAAGTTTGCGCTTCAAAACTATTTCGATAAGACACAAAAAAAAAAACTAATCTAATTTTGTTACTTGATCTGATCGAAAACACAACTAAAAACCCGTTAGATTTAAGCATAAAGTGATTTTTTTATATTTTCCCTCGAATACGAACAATACACATACAATGGATACCCTTATCTATTTACCCGGATGGATATACTATATAGCTAATAGCTTGAAAAACTCGGATAGTAAGTAAAGGATATTTCCCCATGGGATAAAGCTCAAGCTTTTTGCTTTTCCTCAGGGACTACTATGATGAGCTGGACAGGATAAGAACTGGACTCTGGACAGGATGACTGAGAGTTTACAGCTTATTATTTATTCAGCTTCTTCTTGATACTTGGAATATTTGTTGAGACGATTATTGTATTCAGTGCTTCTTCGTTGTGGATGCGAAGATATCGAAATATATCGGAAACGTTGGATGTCGAAGGAAGATGGATCTATTTTCGGAGCCATTTTTAGTTGGGGGAATTACTGTTTCAGTTTTGTAATGAAAATATGTCTATTTAAATTTTACGTATGGTTATGTTTGGCTCTTTTTTGCTGCCTCAAAAAATTTTAGTTAAAATAAATTTCGAACTTAGAAGAAAATAATGTGTATTAATCACTCTTTGGGGTTGGGATTGTAATTATTATGCAACGATTTGGATCGCCTTCGAGTGGCCCTGGGCCTTGGATATTTAAAATTAAGTAATAAATAAAGTAATTGTCTTAAAAGAAAATAATTTATTCATCATAAGACAGTTGACATTTCAAAGTAAGTCCCTTTTTTATAATTTTTGGGACAATTACTAGAAGTAACAGAAAGACACAGCGCATTCAATACTACTTTTTTGATATATTGCAAATATTTGATACTTGGAACACATTTTTATAACAAATATTAACAATAGTTTAAATAATTATACAAAATTTAGTCTTATATATTGACTTTTATTCTAAAAATACTAGTGAAGAAAGCTGTTGGTATTCAAACTTTCACTGTTAAAATATCCCTTCCTAATACTCTCTCGTTTGGCCATACTTTCTCTCTCGGAGTATGTTTCGTTAAGTTGAGTAGCCCGCTGAAAACGACGACAAAACACGTCGTGGAGCCGAAGGGCTGGGAGAGAGTCGTGTGTGTCGAAATAAGGCGTTAAACAAACAGTCAAACAAACACACGAAGCCGTCGCAGCGTCTCGTCAACAACGAGAAAATAACAACAAAAACTGTGCGAGTTATATCTGAACTGAAAGCCTGATAGCATATGAAGCGTATGAGTGATATGCCATTCCAGCTGCTGAATTTTTCATAAATTTCGCCGTTCGTTAAGCGTTGCCATTTGTCGCCAGATCGAAGTCGATCCACTGCAAATAACTGCCAGGGCAAAAAAGGACGAAAAAAATCAAAAGAGTGCTATTGACTTTTGTGTGCCCACAATGGGGAGCCCAGACGTTCTCCTTTTGCAACATCGCAGCATTTGTGTAAATATCAGCACACAAACAGACTCAAACTTGGACTCAGCCTCAGACTCCGGCTCCGATGCCGATTCTGATTCTAGACTCAGATACATAGCAATCACACAATCAATAGGAAAAATTCTTTGTGTAAACAAGTTTCCTTGGCCAAGTATTTTCCTGCGAAATATTTTCCTTTTGAGCAAAAAACATGAGAGAAATCAGTAAGTGAGCACAAAAAAAGCAAACAAATTTGCTGTGGAAAACTAATTAAAACAATCGAA
This sequence comes from Drosophila repletoides, assembly GCA_018150835.1. NCBI lineage: Eukaryota > Metazoa > Arthropoda > Insecta > Diptera > Drosophilidae > Drosophila > Drosophila repletoides. The sequence continues at coordinate 1,062,103 of JAECWQ010000228.1, forward strand.
TCGACTACATTGAACTGTTGCCATTACCTGAAACTATTGGAAAAATTATTTTTTGACTTTTTTGGAATCGAATCGGTGTGTTGCCTACTTATTTGTATGGTCGAGTTCATTAGCGTCAGTTGGTAAATATTTACCAGTGTTAGAAATTTTTTTCCTTCCTTTTCCCCCATTTTCTGCAAACATCGTTAAATATAATTTGTTACCAATATTGATTGAACTCATTAACGTGTGTTTATGTTGATTAGGCAAGGAGGCAAAGAGCGCCTACTCCTTTTTTATTAAGGAACAAATACATTAAAATATATTTTGTATATCAGCCAAGGTCAGAGGACTTTCAAGCCGTGTATCATGGCGGCAACTGCAGTTCTCTAAATAGTGAAATGCCTCCAAATATCCTTTTAGGTCCATTAAATACATATGCATATCTCTATCCAATACATCCTCTGATATTAACAGTTTGTTCTCTTTAAAAACTTCCCAACGTTGCATGCTACCTATCAATTCCTTGCAGAAATGCAATTGATTTCCACTCAATCCCTTCGACTTTTTAACGTATTTGGCTGAGAGCGGGAAGGGTTAAGAACAGACTCGATACTGCAAGCTTTTTACTTACTCGTTCTAGGAATATGCTTTACTTGAATCTCTCGTGTGGCTCTCATGAAAGCCTTGGCCACATCGTATTCCCGACGCTCATAGATCTTGGAGACATTGGGCGGCTGGACTCTCATGCAAGTATTGACAGGATCAAACCCTGGAAATGGTACCCAAGTGAAGGCAGTGGCTTTCGTGAAATCGCTACGTTGCGTCTCCAGGATTGTTTTGGCCGTAACCCACTTTTTGCCCACATATCGATTGTAAAAACGATAGGACATTGTTGATAACAGATTTTCCACTTTAAGAAGGGTGCTAAGGAGAGAAAGGAATATAGTTTTTATCGTAAGTCAGCAAGGATGCAAATCGGTTCGATTCGTGGACTTGAGGAGACCCTGAACAAAGTATTATTCCAAGCCGATATTTCATTGCTCAAACACTTACTCTTCATCGTGAATCGTTAAGTATCCTGGCAGCTGACTAGTTCTCTTCAAGTGTGTGCAGCTTGTAGGCAATGCTGTGTAATAGATCCTCCATGATACCTGTCTGCATTTCCTTCAGATACAGCATATTATTAATATATTTTCGGGACCACCAGCCCCGGAAAAGTGATTGAATTTTCGTAGAGCTGCTATGGAATACCACTTGAACTGAGCTCTGTGTAATCTCCTGGGCCACAGTAAGCATTTTACGCTTGCTTATATAATGCCGCCAAGCTCGTTGCATTACAATCGCCGCATGGACTTGTTTCTTCATAGATTTTCGCACTCTAAATCCCCGAAAATTAGCCTGAATGGTACGAGCTGCCTTAAACTGCTTGTAATCGAGTAGAAGAAGCTGTGTGCTTTGGCAGAGATTGTAGAATTGAAGATTTGGTTACAACTTTTAACTTACCGCAAGAGATTCTTTTGCACAATTATTGTATTGTCCTCCTCATAGTCTTCCATGTCAATCTCTTCATCATCTCCACCGTGAATGAACTTCATTGAAGCTCGCCTAGCTGTACGGTAAGAGTTGTAATCAAGACGGGGAGGCCACATTTTGGAGAGTGTAGTGTTGTGTTGTATAGTACGAAGCAATGTACAATGAGCCCTCAATTCTTTTTGTGTTGCCTCGGAAAATTTCCGATATTAAATTCATGGCTAAGCTGATCAAAAGTATTTATATTCCCCTACATATAACAGAATAATTCATTTACTTATAATCTATAAACCCGAACTGGAAACCTTATAAATAGGGACGGTTCGGCATTTGTGGATCCTTGAAATCAGATCACTAACCGAAAGTCCTTCAAGGAGAAACACGTCTCGCATTCCCATTCTTTTTATAGTAATTAATTTATAAAACTTTAGGCTCAAAAAACCATAAACAAGTTTTAAATACGAAAATAATTTTTAGTCTAATAGCAAATAATAAAATATGAAAACCAATATAATACTTCAAACAAAACGAAGACCCTATCTGAAATCCAAGTCTCAGGGTCATCCGTAGGCGATCCAAATCCTTGAATAATAATTACTATCCCAACCCCAAAGAGTGATTAATACACATTATTTTCTTCTAAGCTCGAAATTTATTTTAACTAAAATTTTTGAGGCAACAAAAAAGAGCCAAACATAACTATACGAAAAATTTAAATAGACATATTTTCATTACAGAACTAAAAGAGTAATTCCCCAACTGAAAATGGCTCCGAAAATAGACCTATCTTCCTTCGACATCCAACGATTCCACAACGAAGATGCACTGAATACAATAATCGTCTCAACAAATATTCCAAGTATCAAGGAGCTGTATAAATAATGAGCTGTAAACTCCCTGTCATCCTGTCCAGAGTCCAGTTCTTATCCTGTCTAGAGTCCAGTTCTTATCCTGTCCAGAGTCCAGTTCTTTTCCTGTCCAGAGTCCAGTTCTTATCATGATACCCTTATCATAGTTGTCCCTCAGGAAGAGCAAAAACCTTGAGCTTTATTCCATGGGGAAATATTCTTTTTTTACTACCCGAGTTTTTCAATCTATTAGCTATATAAATAAATAAGGGTATCCATTGTATGTGTATTGTTCGTATTCACGTGAAAATATAAAAAAATATAAAAAAATCACTTTATGCTTAAATCTAACGAGTTTTTAGTTGTGTTTTAAATGAGATCAAGTAATAAAATTAGATTAGTTTTTTTTTGTGTCTTATCGAAATAGTTTTGAAGAGCAAACTTGAGTTTTTTTGTTTGAGGTTTTTAAATTTTTTTCTGAATTTTGTTTCTTTTGATGTTGTGTGTACGAAGCAATTTGTTCAACTGAATGGTTCAAAGTATTGCAAGACTGAAGAAACACGAAATGGAGCCACAGCCTACTTGAATTATTGTGAAAGTTTGAAACACTTTCCAGACAAAAATTTTAATACCTTTATAATTTTATATTAAGAACTCAGAGATTGTAAAAAGAAATTAATCTTGTCTTACTCCAAGACTTAGTTTAATTTTATTGTATATTTCTCTGGCTCATTCATTCTTAAATTAAGTAAAATATCAGATGTCTTTCTCTTTTCTATAAGTCAAACTAGCAAGGAAAGGCTATTATTGGGTCTATTTTTAAGCCATTTTTAATTAATATAATTACCAATAGTTTTCTATTACTTTTTTAATTGGAAGGGTGCAAATAAATAACTTCTTTTGCCAGAAATTTGACATCAGATTTAAGAAGAATACCAAAAATGTTGTTCATCAGAATTGGCCATTAGTCAAATCAATAAAAAACAAACAAGAAAAAAAATCATGCTCAAATCCTACCTGAATTCTAAATATTCTGGCACCATGGGTCATAGATCAAGGACGCTTATTTAATATTTTTTTCCCCCATATTTACATAACATTAATACATACATTACTTGCTCCGACCCCTAACCAAACACAACCCCCACCAGGACTTTTTAAAAACTGACTTTGCGGCTAATGCAGATGGCAGGCGAAGCGAAGCGTAAAGTGCTTTGTAAATTATTATAGGGCAACTACAAGCTCCCTCTCTGAAGGGTATTAGGGAGGTGTGTAAATTCAGCATAATAGACACAATATACAAATATTTTTGCAGATAAACAAGCTTTGAGGGAGGGAGTGGGGATGGTTCAGGGGTGCATGTGTTGTGTGTAATAAATTTCAATTGACTTGTGGAGAATTAGTCGCATGGGAGAAGTTTTCCATATTCCATCTGCTCGCTGTCAACTTAACAAGTTTCAACTTAAGTTTTCATATTGGTGAGGAAAGAACTTAATAAAAGCAAAGCCTAAAAGCTGTCAACATAAAAAAGAAGCCCAAATTTTGCCATTAAACTAATTTTAAAGAGTCCTGCGAGCTCAACGAGTCCTTACAGCGTCGAAACACAGCCAATTCAAAATGCATATTTCATTTCGGGGCTTAGGCCCCTCGCCGGCAATAAAAACGTATTTTTACGACATTCGTCAGGTAATATACACTCCCGAAATCTCTCTCAGATATGCCACTCCCACTTATAAATTATGCTTTAATTTGTATGCAGACAAGCCGACGACGGCGACTAAAGATACTCTCTCTCTCTCTCTCTCTCTCTCTCTCTCTCTCTCTCTGCCTTCTCTTGTACTCCCACATAGTTTAATTAAACATATTAAAGCTTAAGCCCGACGAGCTGCTGAAGGCCGAGGACCCATCACACCCATAATGTAACTCAATGACTCGTAATTAGTAATACTCGTAACCCTCTCCACTTGGATGGGATAAGTGCATAATTTTTAATTAATGTCAATTAATTGGTCCGTTTTGTTTAGAGGAAGTCCTTTAATGACTCTTGCCTGAGTCTAGGTAAAAAAATTAATTTAATTTCTACCGAATCTTATTCGTTGGTTCCTGTTCTTCTTTCCAAACAGAGCTTGTTCTGTATCGAATAAATTTTTCGGCTCTGGTACGATCTCTTAATAATTTTTAAATTAATATTTACATTTTGAAGATATTAATAGGCTGAGGCTCAATTTCAAAATAAAGGTATTGAAATTTCGGTCTGGAAGGAGTTTCAAACTTTCACAATAATCAAAGTATGCTGTGGCTCTATTTTGTTTCTCTTGAGTCTTACAATTCTGTATAACATACAGTTCAGCAAAATTTTTCGTACACACATCAAAAAAAAAAACACATAAATAATTAATTTATTTTATTTTTTTGTTTTAACCCGAACCAGAAAGAAAAACAAATAACATTTAATTTAAGCGTAAAGTGTTTTTCTACTTTTTTCTACTTTTTATATTTTGACGTGTGAGGACAAAAGTTATAAATACAATGGATCCCCTTTCCCTTATTTCTCTGGATGGAACTACTTACTATCTTTAAAAAACCGGACTGTAAGTAAAGAATATTTCCTTATGAAATAAAGCTCAAGGATTTCGCTCTTCCTCAATGACAATTATGCTGTTAGCTGGACAGGATATGAACTGGACTCTAGCCAGAATGACTCTAGACTTTTTAAAAATTTAATTTAAAATTATTCAGATTATCAAATGACCCCCCATTGGAACTAAATTTACAAAGTAAAAGCTTTCCTTTACTAGTTTTATTTATTAATTAGTTGAGATCTCCAATGGAAATAGTAAGGCCTGTTATAAAAAAATATAATTTTAACAAGTCTTTATTTTGTTTACTAGTTTAAATTAATATCACAATGCGAATTGTTTGAAATATTTTTCATTTCATCTCAGATGGGCCCAAGAAACAATTTCCAAGTAATAAGAAAAGCAATGCATAATTTTTATACCCAAAACTTTCGAACTGCTTTTCGGGTTATTAAAGAGGAACAGAAGGACACATAAATTTATATAATACTCACACACAGACAGTTGGTAAGGGAGCGAAGGAGAGAGCACCATAAAGGATATTAACAATAATCTAACCAAATTAACCTAAAGCACTAAAGTGTAAGTGACATTAAGTTAATTTTTGTGCGAGGACGAGCTCTCAAAGAAGATTCAGCTGGAAAATAATCACTGTGCAGGGGAAAGGGGAAGCAAGAGGGGAGAAAAGGAAGAAAAAAAACAGAACTTTCACTTATTTGTTGATGTTGGAGAGCAAAGTTGTTGCTGTTTCTGTTGCTGTTTTGTTGGCTGTTGCAGAAACTGTGCAAAATTTCCCACGAGATCAATCAGCCACAGGCATAGAAATTAAAAATTGAATTTCTGCCCAGGAGAGAATTCTGGGACTTGGCGAGAAATGTGAGTTCTGTGTGCCTGCAACTATTAATCAGGCTTTAATTGTTTTGCATGTGTGTGTGTGTGTGTGTTGGTTTTATTTGGATAACAGAGAGCATGAGAGCGAGAGGGATACTAACACACACACGCGCTCAGTTGAGGCCCATGCATCATGTGGCCGAAATCTTTTTGTAATCTCTAGCATTTGTCTTAATTTTTTGTAAAGTCTTTGGAATAGATTTATGCTCCTTTGACAGGCACAAGATGTGTGCTCGTGTCTGGGCTTAAAGTATCTTAAAGATACGCCACTGCCAACAATTTAAACAGAATTCACAAAAACTTTTTGATTTCTCATATCTCAAAGTACCAAAAAAATGTGTTGGGTTAACGGCCATGGAACGAGACTAAGATATTCTCTATAAGCTTGGCGAGAACTTTCAACTACTTTGGCACTTTAATCGAGTTAAATTTTGCATTTATTACGAATTATTATAAATATTTTATTAATTAATTTATTTAATAAAACTTATTTAATTAGCAGTGTTTTTAATACAATTTTTACCAAAACGTTTTGTTTGGAAAGAATTAAAATACAAATAAAATTATGTTTAATTAAATTCAATTTGAATACAATAATAATAAAAAATAAATGGAAAATTTTGGTAAAAATTTAATAAAAATTGTTAAATTTAGAAAGCTTAAAATTAATTTGTGAATTTTTATACATAATTTAAAAGGAAAGGAATTTTAAAGAGGATTTTAAAGAGTTTTATTCAGGAAACTTCTGCTTAATTTTATAAAAACAGTTTAACACTTTAACTTTTTAATCGATAACAAATTTCGTGCGATTGCAGGCACCACTAATAATAGATAATTCTGTGCGCTTTCTTTGTTATAGGCAAGCAAAAATATTATTGCACAAATCTAAATGCCAAGTGCCAAAATGTTTTTAAAAGCTTATAAAAAATGTAAGTTACAAGTTTTAGTGCCTGCTGCTCTCTTCTCTGCTTTTTCTTGTTGTTGTTGCAGTTGTTGTTGTTGTTGTTGTTGTTGTTAGCAACTCTTTCTGGTCGCGACAACAGCAAACCCCACTACACATACAACTCTTGCATAGAGTATACCCAGTGCAAGTTGAAGTGGTTTTTGCGCTGTGGTTGCGCAATGGTGTAAAGAGGGTATACAAAGTTTACATGAAAAGAGTGTGTGAAAAGACTCTGTATATGCCTGAACAAGATCCAAAGTCGATTGGACCTAGTCCTAGACCGTCTGTCTGGTCATCTATCCTTCCTTCCTTTTGCTTGTCTATTGGGTAGTCCGTCTGCTCGTCCACCTGTCCGTCATTCTGGTCATCCATCCTTCAGTCCGTCTGTTCGTACATCCGTCCGTCTATCCGTTGATGCGTCTATCTGTACGACTCTAAGCCGGCAGTATATTCTTCACCAAAATAAAAACCTAATTGGTTCTAGCCCTGTCTGGGTGCCTGTGCGTCTTTCCGGTTTTCTGTCCATAGTCCGACATTATATATCCTTAGAAGAAACTACTTTCTATAAGTCGTGTGAAGCATCCTATAGAACCATATTTCAGCTTACATTTCAGAGTTGGACCCGGCCACAAGGTATTTCTTAGTCGAGTTTGCTCAACTTTAACATTCTCACTTGTTATTTTATTTTTTTGTTTATGTTTTTTGCCCATGTCTGTACAAGCTGCGGTCAAGGGTTATGTTGGTGTTGCCATATATTCTAAATATGAAGCAGGAGCAGGGGCAGGGGCAATCCACATACAAATGTGGCCGAAACGACAGTTAAACGCAAAAGCGCCTATAACCGGCTCTAAAAACCACTTGGCAACTAAACGCGTCATTTATACCTCAACTATGATAAGAGGTAACAGAAAAAAAACCATAGAAAAAAGGGATTTAGATTCTTCTTTAGTTGTTGCTGGAATTCATAAAAATTAGTAAGGAGAAAAAGCAGTTTTGTATGACTCACTTTAGTTTGAAAATAATTTTAAGAATACCCAAAAAAATATTAGATTTTCTTATTTATTTATTTTGCAGATATCCAGATAGGAGAAAGAATAATTGGTATAAAAAATAAATATAATATAAACTGCTTTAGAATTCTACAGCTCTATTTTGCTTTGCATAAATTTCTAAATTAATTAAAAATACTATTGGAAAAGATTCTCTTACATCTATCTTTTTTGTTTTTACTATGATATTTTGAGAGCTATATGATATAGCGGTTCGATCCAGCTGGTTCCGACCTATGTGCTGACTGCAGTAAAGAGTAGAGTATATACCAAGTTTTAGATATCTGAGAGACTAAGTCTTATTAGCATGACAGACAGACATACACGAAGACGGCAGACAGACAGACAAATAATCAGATATATATCCAGATAAACAGATAATCATATCGATAGACAAACAGACAGATAATCAGATCGATAAACATGCAGACAGATAATCAGTAAGACCTATAGACAGTCGGAACTAGCTATACCTATTCAACTCTTCATTCCTACCCAAATGTATAGCAAACTCCGCGACAAAGTTATATTACCCTCTGCCAGAGTATTTAGATATTAAATTTTCCTTTTTGACCAACAACATTAAAGCGTCTGAATTTGAAGTTAATTCGAAAGGCATAAAGAAATTATTAAACTTTTGTGTCTGACTTTCGCCAACGGTTTTTGATATTTTGTTTTTCTATAAATTCAGGGTGCGTGGCAAAGGCAGTGATTGTGGCTGCATATTTTATTTCCCTGAACCAGAGAAACAAATACAAAACAAAACAGAAGAACAAGAACATATTCAGAGGTGGCTGTTAACGTATGACTGGCTCACCATCCAGCTTCTTGAGATTCGGTAGGCGACGTATAGCCTCAGACTGAAAGGCAACCGGATCCATATTCTCATTCAGGGGATTTCCCGTAAATGTTATTTCACTGAGATTTGGCGGCACCCCAATACGCATAAACTCTGCCCAATCTTTGATAACATTATTTGATACATAAAATACCTTTAAGTTCTTCATCGCCTCAATCGGTTTGATTTTCTCAATATTATTGTAGCTAACCCATAATTCTTCCAAATTGTCAGCCAAAGTTTCAATGCCATTCAGTGTCTTCAGGTAATTGCGGGCCAGGGAGAGTACACGCAAATTCTTCATGCCCGATATTCCAGTTATCTTCTCAATCATATTGGACGATAGGCTCAGCTTTTGGCACTCCACCAGAGTGCTTAGGGTAGCATCCATTTTCTCAATGGGCGGATATTGAAATTGCAATCCGATTTCTTGCGCCGAAATCGCCTCCTGCTTATTGCGGTCCTCCCATCGTGCCAGAGCATCCTTAATGGTTGTGGGCTTGGCCATGTTCTGTTTAAGTATTTAATTGGTCTCCAACTGGAATTTCAGTTCAATACTATGAGTAGTAGATTTAAATTATTTGAAAATCAGGAATCACACAGCTAGCTTGAATTTCATTCAATAGGTGAAATTCTGGTGTAAAATTTGGGCTGGAATGAAAAACCTTAGCAGTTTTTATATATTGCTTTCCAGAGAGTCAGCTGAGAAGCAGTGAAACTCCGCAGCAAACTGTAGCACCACACGGACACTGAGGCTTTATCTTAAATCCAATACTTTTACTTTAAAAAGAACAGGATTAGCGAGATGATACGAGGCTAAAGGGAGGCCTGTACTATTGCCAGACAAGGCTCAAGGGATGCCAATTTTCCATCACGAGCTTGATGCAGCTCAGTAAATTATTAACCCTACCATATAAGCTTTTCCACCTCGTCCCCCCGTCATCCCATCCCATCGGACGTCAGCAGGGGTCTATGAAGGCCAATGAAGCCAATCTTAGCTGGGAGTAGCCTGTAAACCCTAATTAAACCTATTAATTTCAGAATTTTTAGACGATTCCATTTAGTAATCTATCTAAGGAATACGTACATATATTGATATAAAATTGAATTTATAAATAAACGAAAATGTAATGAGATGGGCAAATGGATAATACAATTTTATTTTCACAAGCGGAACTATCACTTAAAAATTTCAGAAACTCAAAATTAAAAAGATTTAAAAAACTTTTCCAACATTCCCTGCTTTTCTAGGACTCTTAGTTAAAATGCGATTGAAATGTAGAAAGTCCAATTGAATTTATTCATTGCTACCTTCCAAAAAATCGGAATATTTAATTTAAATTTCGAAGTTCACTTTTTAAAAGTAACAAAAGTAAATAAAATGCCAATTTTATCAACAATAAATAAACTTTTATTTCTTTTTAATTTATTAGCATTTATTTTGGAATTTAATGTAGAGGTGCCAACATTTTTATATACTTTTAATAAGAAGATATTCTGACAGCTCTTTAAAAAGTAAGCTAAAAAATGTAAAATTAATTGCTAATTTAAACATTTATCTGAGAGTTGGCCGTGCATTTCTATTGAATTTGAATTATAGCGAACTAACATTTTGATACACGGTTTTTTTGTTTTGTATTTTAAGTAGGTTCATATCAATGCCCTAGTTAAGCACTAGGGAGTCTGGGGCTTCCCCTTTCTTTACCATCTAAATGTAATTTATTTATTTGTCTCTCTTTCTCACTGTGTTTACTCTGCTTTTGGCTGGTCTCCAAGCTCTGTCTTTTGTTTGAGTCTGGTGGGGACTGGTTAAGGGTTGGGGTTGGGTTTGGGCCCTGGGTTTTGAATACGGGCAGCTCCCCAGCTGACGACTACCATATGCCATCTGTGTGTGTTTTCTGTGTGCCTTTCGTGTGTGTGAATGCGTTGTGCTTCATGTCAGAACCCCTCGGGAGTTTATTACACATATTTGAGGGGATAATACAGGTGATAATAATGCCTTGTCATTCGTCGGGGCGGAGGGAGAGGGGTTAGGCTGCCGTCTGGCATCGTTTGTCAAACTTTTACCACCCACCAATTTCTTCATTTATTTTTATATTTTTAAAGCATTTTATTTTTAAATACGAACATTTGTGAGCAGCTGTTATCGCAGAAATTTCCACAAATTTTTGCTCATAAATTATTGAATTTATTTGATGTATATAATACCAAAATACATATTTGATTTTTTGTATAACCCAAAAAGAAGAAATATTTTTATTTGCCTCGTTTCAATGTGAAATTTGTCGTGCCATAAATTGGGTGCTCAATGCGGAAGAACTGAGAAACTGAGAAAAACTGAGAGCAAAAGATATGGAAAGAGGATGATTTTATAAAATTTGTAAACCTTTTTAATACAATTTTTTTAAACACTTCTTATAAAAACTTTTATATACAAATAAGAAATAAAAAAAATAGTATAAGAGCAAAAATCTGAAAAAAAATATAAAAGTAAAATGTTTGGAGAAATGTAAAACTGCTGTAAATGAATAAAAATTAGAATAAAATAAATCTATAATAATTATAAGTTCACCGACAGCAACTGGCGTCAACAGATCGTCCAGGAACTAATGGAATTCATTGGAAAAATATAATCACACAATCAGGTTCTACAAGAAATTACACTGAAGAAACACTCGCAACTAACAGATATAATACTAATACACTAAGTCGTCCTATCAATATACTCTAAACTATTACACTAGTGGCTATCTTCCATTATCCCTTGGCGCGGAGGGAAATGAAGGAAGCTTTGGGTCTCTCAATACTCTCACGGATTTTGTTGGTAATAATAATAATAATAATTATAATAATAATTATTATTATTTTAGGCAAAAGATCAATTGAAATCATACACCAAGTCCTTCTCGGGTGGCCATTCGATGTTGTGAAAATATCATATATTCTCGTCTAGAAAAAAATCAAAAAAGGAAGAAATTCAATGTTGCTGTGATGTGAATAGATTATTTTATATATTACTTACAAGATTATTTTATTATCAATTATCAATTAAAAAAATCATAAAGGATAAAATAAGATTTAATACTGTAAAAGTCAATTGAAAGAAGAGCAGTTTTACGAGCCGTCAATTGCTGACAAATACTTGAGGATAGTTTTAGGGAATTTTACTGCATTTTTTTAAGGATACAAAAATATTATCAGTAGAATTTCACTGACAATTCACAGAGTTCACTTAGTGCACTTCATTTTTGCACCTTTCCTTTAAGGAACCTCCGCTAATGGGTCACAAAATGCTTCCACGTCCACTTTGTTGCGTTCTTGTTGTTGTCATAAAACTTTAATGAAAATATCTCCATAAACTACATGGCCCTAGAAAAACCAAAAAAAAGAAGGAATTATGAAACAGTGAAAGGTGAAATGAGAAAACGCTGCATATTGAAAAGTTTTCATTAAATAAACAACCCGAGAAAGGACCTGATAGCGGCAGAGCAACATAGTTATTTGTGAAGATTACAGCTAGCATGGGCAAGTTAGTTTCTAGGGCACAAAAAGGCTTATAAAAATTGGTTTTCATTTAGGATTTCTATCAGTTTTTTTATTCTATTTATTCCTATTTAAAGGTAGAAAATTTAAACAAATTTCTTTAGTTTTTAGCGATAACTTGAGTGTAAATAATTTAAGATACAAAACGTTGAATATAATTAATGAATCTTTGAACTGTACGTCTGAAGACTGACTTATTTATCCAAACCTAATGCTTGTCTTTGGCATTTCAATAATAAGAAATCTTTTGTAGATGCTTACAACGTATTCTTAGATACACTGCACTTACACTAGTAAACAAGATGTAGTCCCAATTAAAGCTATAAATGTGCATTGCATAATATCGTTGTGGGCGGAGGCAGTCGGGGAATCTGAGAGCTCAGGGGGGATAACACAGTTTCCCAATTGCTCTATATTTTTTTTTATATATTCATATTTATTTCTCTTAAGTTTAGATTTAAATTTACAATTTACAAATTTCCTATACCTAATTGTAATTCTAAGACAGGATGGGTAAAGCTTAGCGTCCGCGGTACGACCGCGAGGCAATGCTTCGCGGACATATTGCTTTACCTATCCTAGTCTGTCAGTCTTCTTCGGCTGCGCTCCTCTCTTCTCAGCTCTGTCATCATGACTGCTGCGAAGTTGCTGACCGCTTCCCACTTTTCTGCCGAGTGCAACATGCTCGGCACCAGGCTATTGACAGTAATGGAACCACCCAACATCCGCTCCAGTGTCAGCCTGTATTGGTCGAAGTGTGTGTGTGTCAGCACACACACAAATCGAGTTTGAGTTGCATAACCTAAATAGACAGTAGCAGAAGCAGCAGCAGCAGCAACCGGTTGAGTCATCAAGATTCATATCGCCTCGAAAATGCGTTGCAGAAATCAGCAGCAAGCACAGTAACAGGACTCAAAGGAGCCGAAGGATTCGAAGGAATTCGCAAACTCTCTGATGTTTATGATTGCAGTAAACAAAAGCTACGATGACTGCACTCGAAATTGATAATTACTGTGCACAATATTTGACTATTGTCCTTACACACATACACTCACACACAGACATACTCTCATACGCACTCAGATATCCATCCTACTCAAGCCACACACCAAACAAACACACACACACACACACACACTAAATACACTTTGATTAAATTGCTCATTAAATGTGGATCATGCAGAGAATTAAATTATATTTATAAATAAATTTCAATTTTTTCGGGGAAAATGTAAACAGTAAATGGGAACAGTAAAGCAAAAAATGGTTCCTTTTTCGAGCGAAAAATCGTCTACTTAAAATACTTTGATTTATCTCTGAAACAAGTAAAAAATATAAACGAAATTGTCTTTATTGTAATACTCTGAGCCGTCTGAACCACAGTGAAACTCATTTGAAATGTTTTCTGGGGTTGAATGTCCTGTTGAGTGTATCTGCAATACGTGACCCAGATATTCCTTTCGACTAATTTCATTATGACAGAAGAAATGTGATGCGTTGCAATCACTTTTTGCTCTCTCTACCGCAAGGCATTTTGGGGACAAGGAAATGCCATTGGCATTGACCATGTGCTGTCCCAGGACGACAACTTTGTGAAATTGTGTAATTTGCGGCTTGAGCAAACATTTTATAATTTGGTGTACGGCGCATCACATAAGTCAGCAGCAACAGCAATCGCAGCTGCGTGCGGCAGGAGAGGAGAAGAGAAAAATCAGTTGGAGCCTGCCATGTAAGTGAGTCCTGCAACATGACAAGGACAGCCGGCCGAAGCTGTCACTCCACTGTATCTTTCTCTGAATCTCTCTCTCTCTCTCTCTCTCTCCCCACTGTCTGCGAATATTTGTGACTCTCGGACAGACCACAAATGATTTTGCAGTTGACAGTTGTCTGTTGCCATTTGGGGAATTTAGTGTTAATTATGGTTGTAAAAAATTATACAACACAGCTCACACACACACTCAAACACACACACACGCACAGTAAGACAACGTAGAGTAAATGATAGGCAATTTTGAATGCAGCATAAACTTCAATTTGGAAAACTGTTGTCGCATTCAAATGCAATACTCAGATAAATTACTTGTAATGCAGCCCCATAAATTACTCTTGCTGTATTATCAGTTCTTCAAACAAATAATTTAAATAGCTTTTAGCTCTAATACCCTATGTTCAAGCTTAAATAGCTTACAAGCTGAGCGGTTTTTATTGAAGAATTGTCAAAGATGTCTGAAAGCCAACATTTTGAATTACCAATAAAAATTGAGCTATATAGCCTAACAAAAGCTCCGATTAATAATATTACGAAACTGAGCAGCCCTATTAGACTCATTTTTAAATTAAGGAGAAGAAGTGGCTGGTTGGAATAGCAGTCTCTTTTATGGCGTTTTAGGAACAGGGGTTCAGACAGACATAAAAATAGGACAAGATCGACTCAGCTGATGCTGTTGATCAATAATTTATATAAAGGGCTGTTTAAAAGAAAAGTCTTTTATATATTTGCACTCTCTAAGCTAAGCTCCTAAAAGTAGGCAATACTTTTTCTCATAACACCTAAATGGAAGCTGGAACAAAACTTTTAAACTCCATTTACTAATTTTTAACAGACGTTTAGAAGAAAGTATTACAATGCCCTAAACATTTTTCGTATTATATTTATTAAATGAAAAAAAACCAAGTAATTCTCGCAATTATTATGTGCATTATGCAAGCAAGTAATGTAGAGAACCACGCCGCCGACGCTGTCACTGCCGCCCTCGCCGGAGAGATTCGAGAGTTGAGAGCACTTAATTCACTGCGTAAATCGCTTGATAATTGCTTAAAATAATCTACAGTCATACGACGCATTGATAATATGCTGAGTATTATATATATTACTTACATAAATACGATTTATAGGCTAAGAGGCGCTACAATTTGGTGAGAATAATACTCGATAAGCATAGTAATTCCGAGCTCCACTCGGCAAGAGAAGTCTGAATAATTTCATATGGCCAAGTCAAATTCCAGCTCCACAAAACAAATGAAATGTGGATTTTACATGATTGAAAAACTAGTAAAGAAAGGCTATCTTCTTCGATCCGAAGATTATATACAATAGCAAAGTGGATTATTTCTGTGGCAGCTATATGATATAGTAAACAACATATTATTTCAACTAGTGAAGAAAGAATTTCCTCAGCACACTGAATATTATATTCTCTTGCAAACTGGATTGTTCCTATGGGAGAAATATGATAAAGATGTCCAATCCGTCCGATTCCGATATATGTGCTGCCTGCAGCAAAAAACAAACTACGCAACAAATCTCATTCACTTAACTCAAAGACTGCAAAACTAGTTTGCATATAAACAGATGGACAGACGGACAAATGGACAGAAAAAAAATTCGCTAGGAGAATATAAAAGGGAAATCAGGAGATTTACAAACGTAGAGTATCTGCTAGTCGAGAATTCTCATATGTTCATTTTATACTCAGTTGGCCATGAATATTTCGAGCCGTTCCCAATTCCAACTACCTCTGGACTTTCCTTCCTGCCGACTTTATTTCGGCAGTTCATCGGAGAAAGAGCAATTTAAAATTCTAAATTCAATTTTATTTTTTTTGTTTAGTAATATTCAAAATTTATAAGAAAATATTCTAAGGGAAAGGTTAAACCTCTTATAAATTTTAATCTTTTTTATTAAAATTTAAAAGTAGTAAAAGTTCAAAAATAAAAAAAAATATATTTAAAAAAAATATAAAAAATAAATGTAATACTGCTGTAAGTGAATATAAAAAAAATTAGAATAAATTTATAATAATTATAAGTTCACCGACTGCAACTGGTGTCAACAGATCGTGCAGGAACTAATGGAATTCATCGGATAAAACTAAGTCACACAAACAGGCTCAACAAGGAATTACACTGTAGAAACACTCGCAACTAACAGATATAATACTAATACACTAAGTCGTCCTATCAATATACTCTAAACTATTACACTGGTCTCTATATCTCCCATTATCCCTCGGCGCGGAGGGATATGAAGGAAGCTTTTCGTCTCTCGATACTCTCACGGATTTTGTTGGCAATAATAATAATAATTATTTACGAGCTAATAATTATTATTATTTTAGGCAAAAGATCAATTGAAATCACACACCAAGTCCTTCTCGGGTGGCCATTTGATGAAAAGTAGAAAAAAATCAAAAAAGGAAGAAATTCAATTTTGCTGTGATGTGATGCGTGTATACTCTCGTCCAGGGGTGGCTCCTCTAATATATTTTTTTTAATTTGAATATATTTTGATACAGATTACTTCTGTATACTTTGATAACAATCTTTAATTTGTGTTTATTTTTCTTGATTAATGGCAACCTGTCTCGTATACTTTATGTGGTCGGAAATGCCTCCTTTAAAGCATTGCACACTGCATGACAATTTTAATACACTTAAACTTAAAAGTAAACATCTTAAATTAATTTCATTTAAATATCATAAATGATGATTTCTATAATTTTTTGTATTCGATGGTTTCCATTACTCCCCGAACACAAATTACACAATAAATGTTGAGTTAAAGGATATGAGAGTCCTTTGCCACTAAGGCAAATCCAAAAGGATTACAATATTTTGGTATTATAATCCCCGGCAATAGACGGAGTCCTGCTGATAGCGTTCGACTGTAACACACCGCAAACACACACACACTGAAACCCAAGCACCACGCTCACAAGTTACATGAAGAGCATGAAACGCCCACAGGTGTAGTTCTGCACTGGTCAGGAACTGCCTTCATCTGTTCTAGGGACATGAACACACACACACACACACTTATACACACATACACTCACGGCACACATTGACCAATTGCAGACGTGTTTTCTGAGACGGTCCGTCCTTTCAGTTCTAATTCTGTTTTTTAATTCGCCTTTTAACCTGTGAATTGTTAAACCTTAGTGTGTGGCTATTCTTAGTGTTGCTACATACCCCAAGCCTCCGGGCGGTCGTGTGTTGCCGCGTTTACAATTGTGATATTGTATCCCAGTTCCTGTCGAGGGGGAGGAGAGCGCTGTATCGGACTCGTCGTCCTTCCTTTTCATCCAATTGGGAGCAGCAACGACATTCCCGCCGACTCTTTCTTGAATATTCGCTGTATGTTCACAAAAATTAGCTGTGCATAGGGTTGGAAATCAACGCACACTACCACCTGTTCGCGTGTTAATATCACTGGACAAGCTGGTTCGTGTATTAGCTAATCAGCTGATCAGCGATTACATCAACCCAGTTGAACATAAATAGTGGTGCATACCCCCAGGAGCCACCTAGCACAGTGCCTACTTTTAGGTAGAATTGTGCACCGTAGGCTACTTGGGCAGTTTGGAGCAGAAAGTCGCGGAACTGACTAATTTCCAACCCCTCCGCTGCGGCGGTGCTCATAACGGGGCTCTGGTGACCGAGTCGGGGCGGTATAACCCCCAGCCGTCCTACGCCACAGGGAAATCTCTGGCCATCGTGGGTCTGCCCAGGCAGCATACGCAAGATGGACGATGAGCTGCAGGCCTTTGTGCGGCGCCCAGCGCTGCAGAGAACACCACCGCCAGTGCAGATAAGCCAAGTTGCGGTGTGTAACTCAGCTTCGCCATCTCCGGTGGCTGTATCGAAGGAGGCGTGACCCTAGATGGCCTCTCGGCGTTACTGCAGGGCCAAAGGCACGTCAACACGCTGATGCGGAAGGAATTCGCCTATCTGGTCAACCTGCAAAAGGTGGCCATGGATCTGCTACGCACAGATAATCCAGAAAAGGCAACGAAGGCATCCAAGGAAGCGCAAACCTCGCCCGTGCTTAAGTGAGCAACAAGAGCACGAGCAGCGCAGGGGCTTTACGCTGGATCTGCACCATCGGGTACCCCAAAGCGCCAACGAGAACCATGCTCCGAGCAGCGGAAGACCCCCACAAAGCGATCTAAGCGGCAAGTGCCGACCAAAAAGGTGTGCCCGCCCCAGCTAACTCATCAGAGAGTAAAAAGCCGGGAAACGACGCAAACGGGAAGGCTCTTGGCTGGTCTAGGGTCAAGAGATGACAGCAGCCGCACAAACGTTTCCGGGCGGACGCGATAGCTGTGTCTGGAGTGGACGGATATAGCTATTCGGATATCCTGCGAGTGGTCAAGACTGACCCTACGCTTACGCACCTAATTGGAGATGTGCAGGGTATCAGGAAGACTGCTAAGGGCGATCTTCTGCTAAGCCTTAGCAGAAAACCTGTCAGTCGGGAAGAGCTCCAGACGGCAGTTGGGAAGGCCCTGGGCGGGCATGCGGTGGTTAAAACACTGCAGGAGATGTCCCAGGTTGAAATCCGTGATCTGGATGAGCTGGCGACCAAAGAGGAGGTCATACTGGCAGTTGGCGCTGCCATTGCAGACCCTTCCCTATCCACAGAAGCGATCAAATCGCTCCGTGCGATGAAGGACGGGTCTCAAATAGCCACCATAAGCCTGACAGCAGCAAGCGCAACGAAGTTACTGGAGATCACCAAGCTGCGCATTGGCTGGGTGATGTGCCGTGTCCGGCAAGTCCTCCAACCAAAGCGCTGCTTCAGGTGCTTCGAATATGGGCATATTGCCCTAAGATGCCGCAGCCAGGAAGATCTCAGAGGGCCATGCTTCAAGTGCGGAGTAAAAGGCCACGAGGCAAAAGGGTGTACCAAGCCGCCGAAATGTTTACTCTGCGAGCGCAGTGGAAAAAGAGCTCGGACCATGCTACAGGCAGCTTTAGGTGTCCGGCGTATCGCGAGGCCCTCGACAAAATGAAATGTTAAGGTTAAGTCAAATTAACCTTAATCATTGCATTGCCGCCCAAGCGCTTGTCGAAGAAACCTGCAGAGAGCAACACATTGATGTGGCAATCATCAGCGAGCCACACCATTGTGAATCTGGTTGTGCCAGGACTTGGGTAGGCGATACAAGTGGAAAATCCGCGTTGTGGCTATGCGGCAGCCGATCCCTGAGGCTATTAAAAGACGCCAAGCCTTTTAACGGATTCGTTAGAGCAAGATTGGGAGATACGTGGCTGTATAGCTGCTATCTGGCGCCAAGTGTTGCTTTAAACGAGTATTCCGGCATCCTCGACGAACTGGCAGACGATGTTAGAGGGAGCTCTAGAGTCGTGGTGGCGGGCGATTTCAATGCGTGGGCCGAAGAATGGGGCAGTCTGGTGACAAATAGCAAAGGCCGCACCCTGTTTGAGACCTTTGCTCCCCTGGACTTAGCGCTGCTGAATACTGGCACTGCTCACACCTTCAGTAGAGCAGGACTGGGATCCATTGTCGATCTTACATTTGTAAGCTCTTCGCTCTTCAGCAGCGCCCAATGGCAGATTAGCGACACATACACCACAAGTGATCATGTAGCTATTCTGACCACCATTGGAAGCCACATAGGATTGAGGAATGCTTGGATGCCCCAGCAAAACGCGTATCGGCCAGAAACTTTTAATGGCCAAGAGTTCTCCACGTCGCTGGAATCGCTCATCACAGATGGCAGCGCTGAAACACGAGCAACCCAGCTAATGGCACAACTAACTTCAGCCTGCAATCGAAGCATGGCCAAACGGCAACGGTTTGCCAGACACCACACGCCAACGTATTGGTGGAGCGATGTCATAGCCAATGTTCGAAAATCCTGTCTCCAGGCCAGAAGGCGCTATCAGCGGGCAAGGGGTAGACCCGATTTCCGCGAATGGCAAGGCGTATATAAAACGGCACGAAAAAGGCTGAAGCTAGCGATCCGCAAGAGAAAAAGAGACTGCTTTCTCGAACTCTGCGACTCGGCCGAATACGACCCGTGGGGCAAGGCATACAAAATTGTGGTTAAAAGGCTCTACAGCGGCAAGCAAGCATCACCAACGGACGCCGGTGAACTGAAGCTAATAGTTGAGACACTGTTTCCCCTCCAACCATCGGCACACAACAATGTGAGAGCAAACCTCGCTATGGTGGAGCCTCCTATATGCGACTTAGTAACGTCGAGCGAAGTGCTTGCGATAGCCAAAATCCTGAATGCCTCTAAAGCTCCCGGCCCCGATGGCATACCGAATTGTGCTCTAAAGATGGCGCTGTCTTTGCATCCGGAATCCTTTTCTGATGTTTTTAATGCGTGCCTGCAGGAGAGAATTTTGCCCGCAATATGGAAAACCCAGACCCTGGTACTTTTACCAAAGCCGGGAAAGCCACTTGAAGATGCCTCTTCCTACAGGCCAATCTGCCTGTTGGACACGGCAGGGAAAGTGCTGGAAAAGGTAATAAGTACCAGGCTGGAGGCAGCCATCGATAGAGCGGGAGGGTTATCCGCCAACCAATTCGGGTTCAGGAAAGCGAGATCCACAATCGACGCCTTGAGCAAAGTCACCGGCATAGTGTCACAAGGCACACGCTGGGACGGCGGCTCCAAGCAGTATTGTCTCATTGCAACTTTAGACATAAAGAATGCATTCAATACTGTAAGGTGGGACGCCATAATAAGCGCCTTAGCAGAATTTGGAGTTCCTGAGCAGCTCGTGGCAATAATCAGCAGCTATTTCAACGGTAGAACGCTGCAATATGCTACCGACGAAGGCCAACAGGTTTATCGAGTGTCCGCTCGGGTGCCGCAAGGATCAGTACTGGGCCCGCTCCTTTGGAACATTATGTACGATGGAGTGCTGCGTCTCACAGTACCGGAGGGCACTCACATAGTTGGCTTCGCCGATGATGTAGCCATCGTGATCGTCGCGAAGGAACTGCGATCTGCTGAGGTGGCATGCAACAGCTGTATCGCGCAGGTAAACCAGTGGCTAGCTTCAGCTGGCCTCATGTTAGCAGCGCACAAGACCGAGGCAGTCCTGGTGAGTAGCCGCAAGAAAGTGGAGACGGCAAGCATACTAGTTGGCGAGTCCGTGGTTGCCTCTAAACGGGCAATCAAATACCTTGGCGTCATGCTGGACACTAGGCTGTCATTCAGGGAGCACCTGGATTTTGCCAACTCAAAAGCGACTGTATCAAACAGATCGCTCTCCAGGATATTGCTAAACACTAGAGGCCCAAAGCAGATACGCAGACAGCTGCTAACGAGCGTCACCAAGGCAATCATGCTGTATGCAGCGCCAATATGGAGCAGAGCGATGGCAGTTCCCAGCTACCGCCGTGGGATCTGCGCCACATACAGACTGAGTGCAATCCGAGTCTGTTGCCTTGGTGCTAGCAGGAATGATCCCGATCGCCGAGCTAGTATTTGAGGCTGATTTGCTGAAGCGAGCTTCAATGGGAAATACCGATGCTACACGAATATCGCGGCCCGATGCAAGGCGGCGCCGCATCGAACAGTGGCAGACGCAGTGGGATCGCTCAACAAAGGGGCGTTGGACGCACCAGCTGATTCCCAACTCGGAGAAGTGGCTCGGAAGGAGGCATGGGCAGATAAATTTTTATCTGACCCAGATGCTGTCAGGTCACGGTTGCTTTTGAAGGTACCTTAAACGCTTCGGACACGACACTTCCGATGAATGCCCTTCATGTGGACACCAAGTGGTAGAGGATGTGTACCACGTGATATTCCGCTGCAGACGCTTCGACCAACACAGGCTGATACTGGAGCGGAAGTTGGGTGGTTCCATTACTGTCAATAGCCTGGTGCCGAGCATGTTGCACTCGGCAGAAAAGTGGGAAGCGGTCAGCAACTTCGCAGCAGTCATGATGACAGAGCTGAGAAGAGAGGAGCGCAGTCGGAGAAGACTGACAGACTAGGATAGGTAAAGCAATATGTCCGCGAAGCATTGCCTCGCGGTCGTACCGCGGACGCTAAGCTTTACCCATCCTGTCTTAGAATTAATATTAGTTATAGGAAATCTGTAAATTGTAATTTTAAATCTAAACTTAAGAGAAATAAATATGAATATAAAAAAAAAAAAAACACATACACTCACGCACGGAGAGCCAATCGTTTCCCATTTCATTTTAAATTACACATTGAATCGGATTGCAGAGGCCATAACATGTGGCCCACTGTAACAGCAACCCGTCTTCCCTTGGCACTGGGCCCTCGATAGGTTTTTGCGGTTTTTTAATCAAGTTATTTGCGCAAAGCGTCTTGATGGGGTTTGGTGGCTTTGCTTAATGGCTTAAGTAGCCCCGTCGCATAAATAAATACGAATAAATATATATGTGTAGGGTATATTTTTGGGCCAATATGTTAAATGTGCTTTCGAATAAATCACAAATGTGTTTCGCAATCAAAGATTCTCTGTTTGCCCAACGTTTATTTTATTTTTGTTTTTTTTTTATTAAATGTCAAAAGTTTAGGCTTTAAATATAAATAGCAAATTTTCTATATATATTTATTTATTTATGTTTGGCTGCGGTCAGCAATAAATTTTGGTCAAGTTTCATTGGCTAATAAGTAAAATATTTTTTTTATTATTATTAATTATATTATTATTATTGAGTTTCGGTATGGTTGAGAGAAAAAATGGCAATAAGGATATGGCCTAATTAATGATAGCAAAGCGTTGATACTAAATAAAAGAGAGAGACACAACTTTAGTCACATTATAAACAAATATTGAAAGAGATTGGGCGTGGGAGCATTCGGTTCGATTGGCCAACCAGTTCGATGAAGCGATATATAGGGATCATATCAAGAATTCTCGAATCCTTTTTCAGCGATGCCAACTAACTAAAAAAGGATTAAGATAATTTTAAAAAATTTAAAAATAACCAATTCCAACTCTCATATGCAATTTTTTTACGATAAAATGTCTAAATATTATGATAAACTTCAAAAAATATTTTACAAAAATTTATTATGTTGTGAGTGCGTATAATAAAAAATATAATTCTCTGCCAGACAGAATCTTCTTTCTCCCTACACACACACACACCCATACACAGTCACTATAAAGCTGCTTCTCTTCGGAGGAGCGTCCAAAAATTTTTGAACAAATTGAAAATTCCAAAAATCGCTGAAGCATGCAAGACGTATTATGGATGATATATATGTATGTACATACATATGTACATACATATGTTCAATTGTGGAATGGACAGAAAAATGGAGGGATACTTACAAAACAGTAGTACTGCATGTAAGTATGGAAAATATATAGATGTGATGGAAATCTATATATTTAAAATAGATTGTTGGACAAGTGCATATATTTATATGCAGATTTGCCGAATAATGAGGGCCTTTTTTTCGGAGGGAAAAAAATGGCGGATGGAAAAAAAATGAAAAAATGCAAAGTTTAACTTATCTTATTCTCCTGATCTTGTAGGTGCGTGCGAATCCTTTTATGTGAAGATTATCCGGCTCGAAGGACCAATGATTGTGGTGGGGAGACCTTGCAGATTACAAATTCCTTTTCCAGTAAAATAAGTATTCGTCTTTTAATGTGTCTTTTATTTGACCTTGTTTCAAACTTTACACTCTCAATTCAATTTCTATACTAAGAGCTTAAAACATAGTGATGGCTGCCTTAGGGCCGGCCACAGAGAATTTGGAGACCAGAGAGAGTGTGAATATGGAGAGTTCTCAGCCAAGATTGAACGGATAAAATGAGCGATGCTCATTTAGCTCTTTTTTCCTGGCTGAGAACTGCTCATCTCTGGTTCAGCATGAACAAACAGCGATCAAGTGCCAGGGTCTCAAAGATTTGCCGAGCAGCCACACAGTGAAAGAAACAACAGAGACTATTGTAAAAGTAAAAAATCTATCGTAGATTTCCTAAAAGTTCGTATGAAGCTCTTGATCAGAGCAGTCCTCCAAATGTTTTCACAAAAATTAATTAAATATAATTCGTTAAAATAAATATAAAAAATAAGTTAAATAAATTAAAAATAAATGTTAAACAGAAAAGAAAAAAATTAATAAATTACGACACAATAATTTAAAATTATGTTTAAGTATGAGCAATGGACCACTTAGTGACCTTCACTCTCGGGATCTGGGATTCCCCTAATGAACGCTTATCTGGAGAGCCCATATCACTGCGACCAAGGCAAACTTTTTGCTTGAAGAAACTAAAAAGGTTGAAAAAGGTTGAAAAGTTGAAAACCGATTTATTATTAGTGAAAACAATTATCTCGCCTGCCTGGCGGTGACCTGCCTCAGCAGCCTGACGAAAATGCTAGCGAGAGATGTGAAAAAAAATGTTGAAATATGTATTTAAATTTTATGTTATAAATTTCAAAAATTTGTAATCTTGTTCAAAAGGTTTAGCAACAAGAATCTATAAATAAGAAATTCAATTTCGAAACAAACCTAGTAATTCCTAAGTAAAAATTATTCGAAGATTCTGGGAGAAAATTAAAAGAAATTCTATGAAACTGAAAAGTATTTCTGTTAAGCAAATAATTTTCCTACACAACCAGTATTTTTTTAACCTGATTTTGGCAAAGTTTTAAAAAATCTCCTCTTCCTTTCTGTTGATAGATCTTTGGCAGCTGGCTGGATCTGGCACGCACCCCTGGAGCTAATACCGAGGCTTGCATGGAATTCCGTGTGGGTCTATTGATACTACCCACTCGAGCAGCAGTTCATCGCTCTATCAAAATATTGACGAACCTGAAGCAAAGGTCACACTAGTTGCCAACACAAACACTGGCTATAATGTCACCTTCAATGCCCAGTTCGCACCTGTTTTCATGAAGCTGCTGGATAATTATACCTATCTGCAAGGCTGCGGCTATACCAATTCTTCAGATAGCACCAGCTACGGTTTTGTTTTGGGCCGTGCCAACCTCTAGAATACTACTGGGCTTAACTTGGCCAATGACAATGCGTCGCTTTACTACAACAATTTCGTGAACAACTCCTACAGCGCCATCGCACAACAGTTTTTCTAATAGATTTTATATTTTTTTACTCAGAATAAAATATGGTGAAAATTAGGAAAATTGTATGAAAAAGACTCCATTTACTATCCAATTTTTAGAGGACAAACTCTCATCGAATTATTCATAGTTATCTCAACTCAAAGAGAAACATTTTAGAACATTTTTTTCAAGTGAACCTTATGAAGAATTCTTTTTCTATACAACCGCTATAACCTTTGTATGAAAACTATTTTCCCAATTTGAATAATCCGAAAATGGAATAATTAGAATCTCATGAGATTTTCAGAACTAGCTAAAATCTTTCGATAAAAACAGTTGATTTATATTTTATTTATTCATTTGTAGTTTTAATAACTGTCTTTAGTAATCTTTAAATATTTTTTAAACCTAAAAAACATTTTTTTCTGTTGAGCTGAAACCGCGAAGCCTTATTATTTCTCATGTATAATTTATCTTTATTTTTTGTTTATTTTTTATATAAGATAAGATAACAACTATGTGAACACACTGTAAAGATAAAATTTGATAGCCAAACAGGTAACCAACAGCTCTAAAAACCTCTAAAATACAAAAAACATTCGCTAGTTTACAAGTACGTTGTAAATCAATCATACGCCTCGTGTACACGCAGCGGTATCGACAGACGCAGTACGAAATGACTCAAGTCTTTGAGTCGGGCCTGCTAATCAATATATGCAATAAGTTTACGATTATTGAACATTAACATAAAAGAATAATATATGATTAGGTCGACAGTTGCGATAATATTATAGTTCAACTACTAAGTTATCATAGAAGTATTTAATCCTTTACGATAACTAGTAGCCTGACAGCAATTTATCGATGACTTGTCAGCTAGAAGTGCCCCAAGATTGATTGATGTGGTACATTCAAGTTTGATGACTAAAAAATATATTTTTATATATTTATCATGAGAGTTCACATGTCCTGAATTAAAATTATAGTCAATTGTCAACCAGAACTTAACTTTCTGCAGTTTAAAGCCAGGCCAAGACTGAATAGATAGAGGGAGACACAGGTAAATCGCTGAATAATACTTAATATGCACAAGAACGTGCGACTCGGAGAGGTCTGTTAGAGATGGGTAGAAAAGTTCCAGGAGACTTTGTCAAATGTCACAGCTTTGACAGCAATACTTAATGACAAATTCATATACACTTTAACTAGATGGAACGACACTTAATTGTCTAGAGTCCCGATAGGAGAATGAGGTGTAAGGAGAGTATTGCAGCTGCTTTGTTTATATTAGCCAAATACTTCAAACTTCGTATCCGATTGGGGGAAAAGTCCCCTTAGGGTGAAACTTCGTGTTTATTTGCCTCTATCTGTCTGTCTCTCTTTTTATGCACTTATCAATTTTCGCTTAACTAAAGGTTCTCCGTCTGTTTTTCAACTGTTCTATAGCTATTGCTGATTTTTTGTTAACTTATTTGCCTGGATTCAATTAACATATACGCAGCAGTGCGGCTTTAGCATTAAAGACAAAATCAACTTTTTGGTAGCTTGCAGAAGGTGACGAAACCGGGAGCGAGGCGAGCAATGTCGCCTGGGAAAATATTTTGTCATGTCATCAGCGCCCTGGCAACTGTTGCAGTGGCCGTCGCCGCCATGTTGATGATACTCCATCTATTCGTCCGTCCGACCGTCCGTCTGTCTGCCTGTCTTTGCATCCATCTATCCGTCCATTCGTACTGCTCAGCTATGCGTCAGTGCTGAAATCTTCGTCGTAGTTATCGTCACCGTCAATGGGACTGACGCCAGCAAATGTGGTTACAATAATTTATGCACTTGAAATGACAGACAACAAAGCGTTAAAGAACAGAAACCCATTGCCGAACCCGTACCGGACCCAAACCTGAACCCAAACGCAAACCCGAACCCGAATCAGCCACACTTTGCTGTCAATTGTGCGACTGACGCGCAATAAAATGCGTGTCATGTGTGAGTTCGTCTGTTTGTTTGTTGCTGACTGAACTGATTACAGTTGGTTGCGTGCCGTGACACGAAAATCGTGAATTACTTTTTCGATACTATTCATTGAAATTAAAAAACTCTTTCAGCTGTTTCATATTGGTAATTCATATAGACCATACTCAAAAACCTACTTATTTTAATGACTAGATTCGAAGGGGGAATTTCGAATAGACCGCATAGTAATATATGTTTTTTACTTCATAAGGAAATGCTTTTTTCTTCAACCTTTTCGAACTGAATATATATATACTCCGAGTTGACTGTTTTTCTATAAAGTACTCGATACTATAGACTTTCACCTATCCTTTATTCCTTTCCTTTCATTAATGTAAGATTGATGCAGAAAAATGTACATGTGCCAGTGGAAGCACTGAAAAAGGCTATTACGTAAAATGATGCTGCGGGCACCGACCTTTGCTCTCCTGTCTCCTGTCTCCTGTTGCCTGTTGCCTGTCGCCTGTCGTGCGTCAGTCTGTTTTCAACCCAGAGCTGTGAAAGACAACGCCGAGCCGAGGGAAGTTCAGTGGGGAAGCCATCTATCATGCCGTTGAGTGATTTGCGAGTGTCAAAGGGAAGTCTTCATCAAAATCTTCTCGCCACTTCATCGGTGTCCTTTGCGTCACATTCGATTTATGTTAATATGCGCGTGCCACGCGACAACCACAAAAGCGATGCGGTTACACTACTTAACCCACTGTAGTACCCAAAATGCGTCGTTTTTTGGCAAGAATTTAAAAGTCAAGACGTTTTTAAGGATTTCATAATTTTAAGACCACAAAAGATTTTTTTTGAATCATTTCTTTAAAACTTTAAAAGTTTAGAAATGGTTCGGTTCAAGAGTTTGAACGGGATGGTAAGCTTTTGTCTTGGTTCGCGAACCATTTCAAAGAGACCCGATCCTTTTTGGCTATATTTCGGCTAATGCACCGTTTCAAGGACATTTTGTATTAGTTTACGTATACTTAATTTTTTACAGGTTTGTCATATTTTCCAAAACTCTTCCACATTTATTATTTGACTTTAATTTTATGCTTACATTTTCATGCAATTATTTTTGTTTCTTGCCCATTGTGCTGATTTGTGGGCATCCTTAAGACGTTCAGCTTGAGCACAGTGTGACTACTAATATAACCCGATCCTTTCCCCGCTCAGCCCATCATCAGTTGCCTCGTCGACACTCTAAGTGGGGTAATTTTCAATGCAAACGCAACGCCTACGGCAGCTGCTGCAACAAGCCCTGCGTCTCCTTTGTCAGTTCTTTGCCCCCCCGCCGCTTCCAGTGCAGTTTAACAACATGAGGATAACTTTGGCAATTGAATTTTAAATGCAGCTGCCACGCATTGCGGCACGTCCCACCGCCGACTATTAAGTAGACAGCTTTGTTTGTCGCTTGTAAAACTGAGCAACGTTTTTATAGAGTGCAACAAACACACATTTCTCTCACTCTCTTTAGCGCGCCAATTTCCGTTTCCCCTTCTCTCTTTGTCTCTGTGACTCTAAGCTAGCGAAGAGACTGCTTCAGTTTCAGAAAACCAAAACAGATCTCATATACAATTTTTGAAAGTAAAAATTATATTTTTTAATACACTTAATTGTATTTCAATAAAAATTTATGGAATTTTTTAAAATAAACTTTTCAAAGATTAGAAAATATTTTAATATATTTAAATTTATTCATAAATAAACTTTTTAAAATATATACTTTGAATCCTCTCTATCTTTCTGTTAAAAACGTTTTTTTATGGACGGAGAATTCAAACTAAAAAGAAACAATGATCAGGTTTCTATATTATATATATTTTTAATCCAGTTTTTAGTATTTTTAATATATTTTTATACTTTCTTCTCGCTTACCCCTCCACTGAAATTTATTGATACTCAGCTTCAAATACAAACTCTGTTGCAGTACAATTTCATTTTATTTGTGACAAATGTTAAGAATATTTCAAGTAAATTTTATTCAACATTTTGGAATGAATACTTTATCGTGTCACGTCGAAAAACACGAGGCACGCTCAACTCTATGCTCGTCATATCCAAAATTTACTTGGCCCACAGTCACCTCGTTTCAAATAAATTTTATTGTTTTTTTTGCCTTGTTTCATTTTTTTTTTATATATTTTTGGTTGTTTTTGTATTTTGTGTGCTCTCAAACTTAAAACTAAACATAAAGTGTGGTCTAATGCGTTTTGAGTGTTTTCGACGACTACGACGACAACAACAACAACAACTAAAAGAAGTAGAAGAGCAACTGCAACAACTACTGAAACAACAACTGCAACAGAAGAGAACAGAACAGAACACAGCCCTGAAATGTATGCTACGAAATTTTTTGCTGTTGCTTCGGCCAAAGTTGGTCATTAGCGTTGTTTTCTGCTGCCTTTGTTGTTTCTGTTGTTGCTGTTGTTGCTGCCTGCAGGGAATTTTGTTTGCAAAAACAAAACCAAGTAAATAACGATTAAAAATTATTATGCAACGCAAAAATATCTTAATGACTTCGGTTCAGTTCAGTTCGGTTCGGTTCTGAGGTCAAGGATAAATTGCTTTTGTTGCCGAGTTTTGCTTTTGATTACGACATTTGTTGCATATTTCGAATAGTGGCAAAACATATTTAGCCTCCTTTATTAATTAAAAGAACGTTAACATATTGTATACAACTATTTTCAGATACAGTTATCCAATTAGTAAAGTGATTAGGAAAAGTTCGATCTGGTTCCTCCGCTCGAAGACTTGAAATTAAATCAATTTATAGTGAATACTTTATAAGCGATGGAAAGTAATATTTATTTATATTTAATGTAAATAAAGAGCGTAAACCTTTGCGTCGCATTTCATTGAATCATTAAAATATACTAGAAGATTATATTCTTTGGGTTAATTTGCTGATAAGAAATCATTTATAAGACGATTATTAATTATATTGCAGCCTTGGATTCTGATTTTTATGTTCTGTTCTCTGATGCTTATCGATATAATGGCAATATACTTTGATGTTAATGAACATAGCAAGTCCATTATTCTATTCCCATGAACTTAATTGGTCTAATATAATCCCACAAAAAGGACGAACTACAGTCGCAAATAATGTAAGCAACAATAAATCAGGAGCTGATCCTTCAAGAAAAGCTAAGGCATTTATATCAGCTATAATAATAATATATACTTTGTGGGGCTAGAGAAGCCGCCTCAATCGAAAAACAGCCCAGGAGCAGCCCGTAATCAACGGAACACATAAATACTTAGGGCCATTACTGTTCTATTCCTAGTCGAAATTGCAGTTTATTTAAAAAATTAACTGTCGTAGCCAAAAATTAAATTTTTCGCTACCCTCTAATAATCTCGAAAGCTCTTAAATCAACTTAAATTTATTTGCAGTCAACGTCAAGATGGCAAAATATGCATAAATACATTCACCTTTTGCATCAGATACGCATATAAATCTACTATTATCTTTGTGACACCAACAAATTATGATTGAAAGTGTCCCCGAACCCCAAATGACCCTCCCTTTCCCCCACAAGGGAGTTGAGAAATGCGCCAAAAGGAAAAAAAATGATGCAAAGGGCAAATGTTTTTTTCTTTTAGCCCCTTTCTCTGGTACCCATAAAAATGACAAGCGGCGATCCGTGATATGAAAATCCAGGAGAATAAATCATTTAAATGATTACAGTTTAACTTTTGGCGCTTTTAAGCGAAATTAAATGAAGGCCTGAATGCTGCCAAGGAAGGCATATTCTATCATAAAAAAAAATTATTTATTCGCAGCGCTGTGGCAAATTACTTGAAGGACGACTAGAATAAAACGAAATGTATGTAAGTGAATCAAGAGAAATCACTTAAGTATATTTTTATGCTGGACATACTGCCAGGAATTACAAATACATGGTGGCACGCACGCAACAGGACGAAAAAGGACACGCAGGATAGACTAGGCGGATAGGAAGTCGGACGGACAAACAGAAAGTTCGGCGGTCGAGGGTCGCTTGGCGGTTTGTGGCAGTTGCCAGTCATTTGCCCTGGAGGCATTTCGTATGGGCTCGATTCGGTTTTGGCCTGCTAGTTGTGCGAAGTGCCATCAAAAGGACATCAACACGTAGCAAATAAAGGATATGCTACAAGGATATGCGACATCGAGGCTGCTGCTGCTGCTCCTTTTGCCATTGCTACATTGCAAAATTATTAGGATTTTTATAGCCCTTGGGAATGCGCACAACTCTGAGAGACTCTGAGGCGCAGACAAAAACAAAGGACATGGGTCAGGATACCAGAAGGTAACAATGAGTGACTTTATATGTATGTGTGCTTGTGAGACTGTACACACAGCAAGAAAAAGTCGCAAATAATATTCTAAAAATTTGAGGGAGCAAAACTTTTTTTAATGTCCAAATCAAAAGGTACTTTTAGTATAATTTAGAAATTTTCTTTACTAAATTTTCTTTAGAAAAAGCAGGTATTAAAGTATAAGGAATACATTTTTTTTTTGAGTGTATCTGTTACAATCGTCTTCGCATTGGCCGCAAAACTTTTGCCGCTGCCGCTGGGACAAAATAAAAAACTTTCTTGGCATAATTCTTTCTATTTTCCTGCATCCTGCGTCCTGTCGTCATCCTCATCCTCATCCACATCCACAACCTTGTTGCCGTCGCCGAAGTTTGTTGCCTGGCTCGGTTCTCGACTACTCGAAATTAGGTTAAAACTGACAAAGGACATTAGCGTCATAAAGAAATAAGTAATGAAAGGAGCAGCGCAACTTGAGCATTTTTGCCGAGTGCGTAAAGCGACGGCAACAAATACAACAAAACTACGCGCGACGAGGTGCCAATAACGTAACGCTCGAACACGCGGCGCAGAGGGTACGAGCTGAGTGCGAAGCACAGATGATGCCCTGATGATGACCAGCCAGCATGCACGGTAGCCGGCATCAAATTGTGGAGCTTATTGCGCTTGTGCTCGGTGATGTGGGCCTTGCCAGGACGCTTCTTTAAGAACGCCTTGGTTGGGTAGCCGACCTTGGGGACTCCTCACCGTTCTTACGTTTAACGATCTTCATCATGATGGACACCTTCTCCTTCTGGATCTCGACAGGACGCTTCTTGTCCTTCAAACAAGAGCGTCTGAGCGTTGGAGTAACGTTCAGCGAGCACAAGAGCAATAAGCGCCGCAATTTGATGCCGGTTTACCGTGCTCTTATTGCTGGCTGGCCATCATCAGGGCATCATCTGGCCTTCGCCCTCAGCTCGTACCCTCTGCGCACCGTGTTCCCGAGGTATATTAATGGCACCTCTTCGCGTGGATTTGGGCGCCTTCAAGGTAGCATTTCAATGCCATCTACTTCCGCCGTTTGAAGGCTAAGGACAAAAAGAGTGACAAACCAGACACCTCTAAGGGCAAAGAAACGCGCTTTGTATCCAACCAGCAGAGAAAAAAGGACCAGAAGGAGGTGGTCACCTCCTGCTGCAGGCCATCCCGAGGGTAAATTCTTCAAGAACTTGCGGAACATGTTCGCCTTGCACTCCTCCCAAAAACCACGCCAAGAACGTTAATGAATTCGTTAATCTGCTTATCTCTTTCTCGAACAGACTCTACTTTGAAATTGTTAATTTGTCCCACTATTCCCGCTTGTGCGGTCCTATGATGTCAAAAATTAAATAGGACATGCTGGATATTAAAATTGGGGTACCGAAGTAATCACGTGCCAGTCTACTGCAGCCCCTCTCGAGCACTTCTTGGGTGTGCAACGCGGTTTGCGCAGGTCGACTTTTTACCCTTAGCCTTGCAAGACTTGAGCACGACTTTTTGGGTTTCGGGCAAGCCTTCTTCTTGCGCTAATTTCTTATTAGTCTACGAGGAACATGAAAGTTAAGACGAGATAATAGAAAAGGAGAGCTAATGTCACCGATAATTAATTTATGAAGAAAAATAATACCAAAGATAGTTCTAAGGTTACTTAACGAAGAGAGATCAATGAGTAAGAGCCTATCAGAGCACGGTGGAACACGGCGACCGGGATCCCAGTTTAAGCCACGAAGGGCAAAGAGGAGGAATTGCTTCTGAATGGACTCAATACGAACTTGATGGATTCCATATTGAAGACTCCAAACAAATGAACAATATTTTAGTATGGGGCGAACTAGAGAAGTATAAAGGATTTTGGTAACAAACGGATCATCAAACTCCTTGGACCAACGTTTAATGAATCCAAGAACACCCTTGGCTTTGTTAGTTATAGAGGAGATATGCAGAATGAAACTAAGCATGGCATCAAAAAGTACACC
Organism: Drosophila repletoides; assembly: GCA_018150835.1. Classification (NCBI taxonomy): domain Eukaryota; kingdom Metazoa; phylum Arthropoda; class Insecta; order Diptera; family Drosophilidae; genus Drosophila; species Drosophila repletoides. Next base: position 1,095,426 of record JAECWQ010000228.1, read on the forward strand.
AAGGTCTTCCACAGTCGTTATACATTGCAAGGGTAAATTATCAAGCGTATAAGTGAATAAGTGTGGAGTAATTCGACTAAAAGTCATAAACAAGCATTTAGAAATATTTAAATGCAACTTATTAGCCTGACACCAAAGATGCATGGAGTTACAGTCATCTTGCAGACAAATATATATTTAGAAGGATCGTTGTAAGAAAGAATAAGTTTCACATCATCAGCATACATAAGGATGTGTGAGTGGGACAAAATAGATCGCAGGTCATTAATAAATAATGTGAAAAATAATGGACCAAGATGACTACCTTCCGGCACATCCGATTTAACAAATACGGGTTTATAGATTTCGGATCTCAACAGAACTCTTTGGGTCCTGTTTTTTAATTAAGAGGAAATCCAAGTCGGAAGTGTGGGGGGGAATCCAATTCGATCTAGCTTGAAGATTAAAAGATCATGATTTACAGAGTCAAATGCTTTACTGAAATCAGTATAAATGACATCTGTTTGCATTCTACTTAGGAATGCATCATTCACCAATGATGTGAATTCAAGCAGATTAGTCGTGGTAGACCGACTCTTAATAAAGCTATGTTGAAAAGGGGAAATTATCGATTTACAGAGGTGCTGCAAAGTTTATGTTACCATTTTTTCGAATAATTTTGGGATTGCAGACAACTTTGCAATTCCTCTGTAATTCGATATATCGGATTTAGCTCCCTTTTTGTGAATTGGGATAATATATGATTCCTTCCAAAGACATGGAAAAACAGCGGAATCGAGAGATAAGTTAAAAAGTTTGAGTAGGGGTAGATGTAAAGAGCTCCAGCATTCTCTGAGTACGCAACTTGGGATATTATCGGGCTCAGGAGAATATGAAGATTTTAAAGTTTTCATTGCTTTAACTAGATCGTTATCAGTAATGATAGGAGCAAATAAAGATTTAGAGGACGATGTTGGCGCATAAGCCATAGCAGAGTGGAGTGATCAGTAACAAGTTCAAATTCCTGCAGCTAAACTTTTCAATAGCTAAAATGACTGCTAAACACTCACGTTCGGTTACACTATAATTTTGCTGTGCACGACTTAATTTTTTTGAACCAAGACGGCTCCTATTCCAAAATTACTAGCATCACAATGTAGGTAAGATTTTTTCTGAAAGGGTACAAACTGGTTGCTTGAATTGCAGGACTGTTTTCTATTTTTCTTGTACGCGATTCTATCGAACTTATCACTTTAGGAGCTAAAGCGAAAATCTTCCAGAAATCTACACCTAAAATCAGTCTCTGTCTAATAGATGGGATAATATACAGCTGAATGGATTTTTCCATTTCTTTATAAATCATACTAACTGTAAGTACACTTATAACCTCATGAGCTTTTTGCATCCGCAGGGCTCACATGAGAATTAATTGATTTAAATGCCATATTTGAAAAGTTCTCTAATTGTAATGTAGACCCAATGCAACTGACGCTTGCACCGGTGTCTAATAAACCATGTTCAGAAAAGTTCAAAAAGGACACTTCTGCAAAACAACGAAGATCATTTTTATTTTTTAATATTGCTGAAATTAATGCCTTACTGCATTGTTTCATTCTCTTAAAATAATTCTTACAACTTTTTGAATTTCTAGAGCATAGGAGACTAATTTCACTAAAAATTCTAGTTCTAATATCTAAATAATTTCTACGGGTAACATTTCATAATTTCCTGTTGGTTTTAAAATCGTTACGGAACAAGGTTCAGGTGATTGCAGAATCGTTATTTTACTTTCTTTTACTTCTTTGGGGGTATCCTGTTGTTGTGGGGTACACCCTTCAATCCCTTTTCCGACTTACGACGAATGCATGTCGAACATTGTGGCTTATAAACATTAAGAGCGCCACATCCGTAACAAAATATACGGTGCTTGGCTAAACAATTTTCTCAGACGTGTCCCTGGACATCGCAGTTCCAGCAAGCTACATTATTACAAATGGCAGTGACGTCACTTTCGTTACTAACCTCTATTGTTTGATCTATATCATCTTCTTTCTCTTCTATAGCGTATACTTGACGAGGACTTGCCTGTGGTTTTGGTCGAACAAATTCTTCTGCACTATTGGTAAGTTCTCTAACTAAATTTTCATGCATCTGTACTTACCTTCGTAGTTGTCGTACAGTGTGTACAGGCTGATACAGAAATTTGTGTCGCGCTTCAGGAAGCAGATTATTTTTTAGAATCACAATCAATTCTGCCTGATATTGAGACCACAGCATCATAAAAATCCGAGAAAGATTCACCAACCTTCTGTTTACGAGAACGTATTTCTTTTTTGCTAGCAAACTCTGATCGGTAATCGCGGTATTGGCGCCGTAATGCAAGAGAAAAATCTTTCCAAGTGATGCGACTCACTTGCGTATGATAACGTCAAAATCAATCTCGAGCTCTTCCGACAAGCAAAACATGTAAATGTTTACATGGTACATCAAAATCTCCTTGTAAAGTTTCATTCGTAAGTACCTTCACTCTATACATAAAATCGTCTACACCTAACCTTTCAGCTGAGCCATCAAAGTGCAAGTTCCATTTGCATTACTTCTGCAACTTTACTCGACTGTACGGATGTACGACAGTGGAAATTGGAGCAGACATAGCTTGAGAGCCATAAACTGGATTTCTAGGGCTTACATGTACAGCCGATATCAAGCGTGAAACAGTTTGTTCAATCATACCCTGTATCATTGAATAATCTACCGATGCCGATTGTACCTGACGAGAATTATTATTAGGGCGGTAATAACGACCTCTTCTTCTTGGGTTTAAGCCCCGCGAAGAAACATCAGATGGGTTTGTACCAATGCTGGCACCTATCTCATTTAACGGAATATCACTCGCTTCTACTGACCGGGTGTCATGAGCTTCTCCTTGAGCAGAAACTTCTTCTAATGTCTTGGCTAAATTTCTAGTGATAGAACGACGGCTAGTATATGGAACATTGGCATCAACCTGTTTTGCTCTGGGTGAACAATTACCTATTACTAATTTTAAATTATTTGTGTCTATTAGACTGACACATTCGGGACAATTATTATGTGCTTTTAACCAATCCTCAAGACAATTTTTATGCAAAATATGTTTACAGGCTGTTATATAGCACGACTGAGTATTGGTCATTATCTGACAACAAACACTACAATTCTTCTCAGCGGCATCCACTAAGGCGGATATATTTTGGGGGCTATGTTCAATAGGCATTATTAACATATAAAGTTTCCTATTTAATTGACATTTGTTTCGGGTAACATGATAATATAAAAATTGTTATTTGTTTTGTATCTTTGACAGTAGTCGAATATAAAAATTTAGAAAAGAATTTTGGGCTATTGCTACTAGAAATAGAAATACTGACAATTACCATATATACTCATTTAAATACATTCCATTAAATACATAATCTAAAACAGTATGTTACATCTATTCCAGAGTCAACCAGACTGCATTTGCATCGAATACATCTAACATTCATAACAGTATTGAAAAGTTTCATGATCGAAATTCTAATAAATAATAAAATAGATATCGAAAACAAGCGAGCACTAACCTTGATCACGAGTGGAGTAATTTGAGTGTCTAGATTGAACTCTCTCTCCTATGTTTTAACTTTTATTTAACTTATGTATATATCGGCAAGGTAATCGATCTTAGCCGAAGATTGCATTAAATAATCTCAAAGACCCATGGTATAACTATGATGTTTTATTTCATAACTCTCATAGCATACATTTTCATTGAAAATAAAACAATGCTCCTAAGTTGGGGATGTGCGACGACTAATTCAGAAAGGTATCTTCCTAACATTAGTGGCTTCTAATGCTATCAATAGTCTTTCCAAGTGTAGCTGTGTCCCAAGTTTGGGCGCCAAAAAACTTATGTATCCAAGCCCCACGTTGGGCGCCAAAAACTTATGTAACCTTGCCTCACATTGGCAACCAAAATCTTGTGTAGCAAACCAGCGCTAGTGTTAACAAAAAATTTATGCAGCAAAATGTAATTAAATGTAGTTGCCCTCATTAAGGAGTCAGACACTTACTTATATTTAACATTCATGCAAACAACAATATTAATATATTATTAGCACATAAAGCCTTATTTTTATAGAGTCCCTACTGAAACTAAAATGGAAGCAAAACTTCCTAACAATGAAAATCTCGAACGATCCAAAAATTGGAACAACCTAAAACGCAAACTTTTTAAAAATTCGTAAAAAAATTGAGGGCTGTATATATATACCCAGACTGTCAAAAAAATGAATTTGTAGGATCTTAGCTAGTATTCGATCCTCGCGGTCTTTACCCAGCCAACCATGAATCTCATATGCGATTATTTTTATAGAGATTCCCTAAACCTTTATATTATTATCAACCCATGTCAACAGGAAAGAAAACTTTTACTTCATCATCTCAAAATGATAACAATATTTATTTAATAATAAATGACCCTAATATATACTCCATTGAGCTATTCAAAGTGATCTTCCTAACTTTAAATTTAATGGATTTTTGTTTTGTTGTAGTTTTTCCTATTTACAGAAAATTTTTAATTTATAATTAACATTTGAATTATTTGTATATTTTTTCTTTTAATCTATTATTATTTATAATAAATCGAAATCTAACTATTACAAACAAAGATATCTTGTATTTAACTTTTTTTCTTTAAATAAAAAAGTTTAATTAATTTAAATTAATTTGTTTTCTTACTTGAATAATTAGAAAAAATTTAAGAAATGAAATTCCTATCTAACTAATCTAATTAATATATCTAATTCTATCTATATATGTAATATCTAATCCTATCTATGTTATTAACATAATAATGTAGGCATATTTTTATGGCAGGGGGTGTAAGCGTGCATAGAAAAGTAGCCGTATCATATTCTTTACTCTATATTTTTTTCGTTTTTTGTTTGAATTATATTTTTTTTTGGGTATTAATTTTTAATATAATTTTGTTCGCTTTTGTAGATTCTCAATATTTTAAAAAATATTTAATAAAATTTTTTTCAATGTACCGGAGAAAGGGGTTAATAAAAATTTAATAATTTTTTTTTGTTGTGTTGTTTTGTATGTTTTTTTTTATTAATATTAGATTTTTATCATGTGGGATATTTTGGGGATATGCAATTTTGTCTATATATATATGTGTATTTTCATTGTTAAATTTAATTTAATTTATTCTAATTATAGCTCAGAAAAAAAAAAAAAAAAATTGCGTAATATTTTCAGGAGTGACGAAACTAAAAGAAATTTATTTGGACTTGATGCTAAAAGGAATGTTTGTCGTCGGAAAGGCTTTTTATGGTATGGTGTTGGTCGGATTCATCGTATTGACGGAATAATGGACAGATTCGAATACAAAGATCTATTGGAGACGGTGAGGCTACCATATGCCCAGGATAATATGCCACTTTTATGGAAGTTCCAGCAGGATATTGACCCGAAACACGCCTCTCGAGTAGTAAAGGATTGGTTCCGAGAGGAAAATGTGGATGTTTTTGGGTGGCCAAGTCAATCCCCGGACCTCAATCCCATTGAGAATCTCTGCGGTGAACTCAAAAGAGAGGTCGGAAGGACTTTTTGTCAAAATAAAATAATCCTTAAGGATATTTTCCAAAGAACATGGTATAACATTCCAAATGGAACCTATCGCAAGTTTATATCCTCAAACAAGGCGAATGGAGAAAGTTTTGCATAATAATGGCGGATATACCGCCAGATACTTAGTTTAATATAAAACAAGACCAAACATAGTGAAATATTGATTTAATTTAAACATTTATACTCGCACACCTATGATTGTGGCCAGGTAAAATTGGTGGATTTAAGAAATATTTAATTTATTTGTATATTAAAGGTTTTATGAAACATTTTTTTCTTTTTGTTTAAAGATATTTAATATAAGTCTTAAAAAAAGTTGGATGTGTTGAGATTAGAGAAGATAGGAATTAGAAATACCAAGTTAAAAAAAAAAAAAACACACCTATTTTTTTTGTCCATGAGTGTATACTGATTTAAATACATTCCTATTTCTCTATATCACTAACTTTGGAGAGCAGTGGAGTAAATTGAGTGTCTAGATTGAACTGTATCTCCTATGTTTTAACTATTATTTAACATATGTATATATCGGCAAGGTAATCGATATTAGCCAAATACCAAGTTCCAAGATACATACATTGAATTAAATAATCTCACACAGTCAAGGTATAACTATGATGTTTTTTCCATAACCCTCATAGCCTACTCCTAAGTTGGGGATGTGCGACGACTAATTCAGAAAGGTATCTTACTAACAATAGTGGTTTCTAATGCTATCAATAGTTTTTCCAAATGTAGCTGTGCCCCACGTTGGGCGCCAAAAATCTTATGTAACTTTCTTGACTTTAAATTTAATGGATATTTGGTTTTTGTGTTGTTTTTCTAGTTACAGAAAAGTTTTAATTTATAATTAACATTTTAATTGTTTGTATTTTTTTTCATTTAATCTACCACCATTATTATTTATAATATATCGAAATCTAACTATTACAAAAAAAAGAAATCCATATTTCCTTATAATTAATTTTAAATCCACAAATTCAATTATCTTTTTTTTTTTGACATAAAAAAAATTTGATTAATATTAATTAATATGTTTTCTTACTTAAATAATTTGAAAAAATTTAAGAAATAAAATTCATATCTAACTAATAATATTATGGCAGGGGGTGTAAACAAAAAACTAGCCTATCATTTTCTATACTCCATTTTTTTCATTTTGTTTCGTTTTTTTTTTTGTTTTTGTGTATTATATTATTTTTTTTTTTTTTGTATTTATTTAAAATATAATCTTTTTTTAAGGAAGAATTTTTTTTAAAGTGTACAGGATTAAGGGGATAATTAACATTTAGTAAATTTTTTATCATTTTAAACAGAATAAAGAGAAATAAAAACTTGTAACTTACATACATTTATCCGAAGAGCAATCGATGAAAGGCCTTCCAACGGTGTACCGGATAATGCTGTTTGTTTTGTTTCATGTTGGCATTTATATTTTTTCTTGTTGTATTGTTTTGTGTGTGTTTTTTTCTTGTTTTTTTGTTTTTTAAAATTAAATGTGGGATATGGTTTGGGGTTATGCATTTTTAACTATTTTTTTCTATTTATATGTGTATTTTTGTTGTTCAATTTAATTTAATTCATACTAATTTTAACTCAGAAAAATTTCAAAAATTTAATTATCTAAACTGTTTATTATTATTATTAATATTAATATTTATTAATATTTATTTACTATTAATAAATCGACTAATTGCAGTCGATTAAAGGATTACAATAGAATTAATATAATTATTATATAAATTAAATTAAAATCTAGAAATTAATTAAATTAAAATTTACAAGTAAGATTAAAATTGAATTCTGGGGTATTAAAATCAATCAATTTTTATGGTCCAACATTTGTTGCACAGGATTGGGGAAAACCCAGGCAAAAAACCCAATCAGACCAGGAAAAAAGGCGAAAAAGAAATATAAAGATTGTTGAAAATAGAATGAAAAAAGAACATAATAGACAAAAGGATAGAAAGAAAGAGAGTAATAAAGTAAGATAACACATCACATGGACATACATAATAAACAATGTGACCGTGTGCCCCAATTTGATGGAACCGAGGATCCATAGTAGATGGAGCAGATGCGTCAATGTTATATATATATATAATTTTTTCTAACAGTGTTCCTTTTCTTTAATTTTTTTGTTTTTTTTAAATTTTTCTTATTTATTTTCTTTCACAAATATTATCTGCCTTTTCCCACTATGCACACCTGTTTCTGTTTTATTTTTTTATTAATTATTTTCTTTTCACATTTTTCTTGTACATGGTACCACTGTACACACATGTTTTTTTCATTTTTCTTTTACCTTATTTTCTTCCCTATTTTAAGATATACTGTACCACTGTACACACATGTTCCTATCTTTTAACTCATTATTGTTTTTGTATGTAATTATTGTTACATTTATTATACACTGTACCACTGTACACACATGTTCTTAATTTTTATTTCTTTCTTCTTTTATTTTTTTGTTATTTTATTTAATTGATGGGGCTCCAGGAGAAACTGCAGTACAATATGTAGAGGTATTTAACGTGGTGACAGACCGTCAGCCCACGGTGCAGCAGCTCCGCCGTCTATTGCAATGTGTAATGGAGCAATTACCAACAATTCCGCGTAAGCTCGCTCATAAGCTTAATGCGTTAACGCAGATTTATTGCATTGCGTTGTCGATCTGTTTTCTGCATTAAGCTTAGAATAAAGCTTTCACCAATTACAGCGCAGACGACAAGTTTGTCGCAAACGGCTTGCGCTGTAAATACCTATGTATTTCTTATGTATGATTCTGCAACCATTACAATGAAAATGTTTCTCAGGCTTCCTTTTCTATTTTAACAGACTCTGCAACATATGAGAGCTTCAGCACTTGCTCCTCAGTGACTTCAGTGGTTGAGCTTTCATACGTAACGTCTGAAATATACCGCAGCTGAAGAAACTAATAATTTACAATAAAATAGAGTATAGAGAAATCGAGATTTTCAATATCCTTGTAGATTGCACCAATTGTCGCTGAATAAGTACTCGGTTCAATGCAAATTTAGTCGTATTATGATATCCTCTTACTTATTTGTTTTATTCAAAAGTTGCAGAGTATTTTTTTACTTTTGTAAGATGGAGCCAATTAGCTATGGTATTTAATTTAACTTAATTTATTTCCCTTTTTTGGAATTTAAAAAAACTTGAAATTTTGTTATTTATACTAAGACATAAAATTAATATATAGAGGACCATCCAGCTGTTTGCTTTTTGGGTCCAATCTGGATAATCGGGGGTGAAGCAACAATGGACTGAGTCATCGTTATTCCTTTAAGGTGTTGAATACGATGTTCCAAGTTAGTGGAAACCCATTTACCACAAGCGACTTCCTACTGACCCAGCGAGAACCGATTTCTGTGTTTCCATGGAAAAGCTGATATATAGTAATATTACTATAGTAATATTATAGTATCTAAATCGAGAACATATGAGAGCTTCAGCAGTTGCTCCTCGGTGACTTCAGTTGAGCTTTCATCAGTAACGTTTGAAGATTCTGAACTTGACTCTACCGGATTCGAGTCGGCCTTGTCCCCTCCCTTGACTTCTTGAGAGAGCTTTGATTGGGTCCATTTTAAATTTGGAAATACTTAACAGATCCTTAGACTGGGTGTGGATCCCGCTGCTTCCAAAATATTTGCCTACAAAAAAATGTATATTTTTATTGTAAAGAATTTTTTTGCTACCTATTTGGAAGCTTAAGCTTGATCTTAGGGTGATGCATATATGAGGGTTACTTAAGATATTATTTACAAATTACTTACAATTATTTGACATATTTACTTTTATCCTTTTAATCTGTTGGAGAGCATGTGTAAAGCATCGTAGCATCGCCGCAGCATGCCTCTGCATAAGCGTCCTTGTGGTGAGTTAATATTGGTAATATTTCAAAACAAGACGCATTGTTGCAGCTCATTCACGGACTGTCAGCGCCAATTCGACACAAATTTAGCTGCCTTGCCCCGAGTATCCAGATTGGACACAAAAGCAAATAGCTCGAGAGTCCAGTGTTATTTGTTTTATGTATTAATTTAAAACAAAAAAATTTCTAGTTTTTTTCGAATTCCAAAAAAAAAAAACAAAAGTTGTTCTGTTGAATAATAGAATCGAAATGAAATGAATTATTTTATTTGGCTGAAACTTTCAAGTTTGAAGGAAGGAAGATAAGGTAAAAACACAAAATTCAGTTCAATAAAAAACTGCTTTGTTTTATAACTTTATCACGAAGTATGTAATGCATTAAAGGAGCCATCTCCAAACCCATAAAGTATATATATTATTGATCAGGAGGACGAGACTAGTTGATATAGCCATGACCGTAGGACCGTCTGTCGCGAGTCTCTCTCTAGTCTGTCAGTTTTTGAGCTAGGTGAATGAACTTCGGTATTTATTTATTTATCATTAAATCGACTAATTGCAGTCTATTAACGAATTACAAAAGATAAAAATAAATTTTTTTGTAAATTAAATTTAAAATTTATAAAATTAATTAAATTAAAAATTATAAGTAAGATTAAAATAAGATTACATATAAGCCTTCTTGGGTATTAAATACAAATTAATTTTTTTTGTTATGGTCCAAAATTTATTGCACAGGATTGCGGAAAACCAAGGAAAAAAAACCCAATCAGACCAGGAAAAAAGGCGAAAGAGAAATATAAAGATTGTGGAAAATAGAATGAAAATAGACTAGAATAGAGAAAAGCATAGAAAGTAAGAGAGTAATAAAGTAAGATATAGACAATTCAGGAAAACACCAACCAAAAAAGAAACAGTGTTGCCAAGGCAGCAACCATGTCAACCATCAATGATTAGGGTTTTCCCGAAGATAGAACAGAAGAGCAGATTTTAGGTGTAAGAGAGAGTTCTAAAGAGATAACGTGATAAAATTCGTTGTAATTGGAGCACAGTACACGGAATCGATTGTGCAACGTATATGTCTAATGTCGCCGATAATTAATTTATGAAGAAAAATAATACCAAGGATAGTTCTACGGTTAGTTAATGAAGGGAGATCAATTAATAAGAGCCTATCAGAGTACGGTGGAAGACGGCGATCGGGATCCCAGTTTAACCCACGAAGGGCAAAAAGGATGAATTGCTTCTGAATGGATTCCATATTGAGGACATCAAACACATGAACAATATTCTAGTATGGGGCGAACTAGAACTTTATGTCCTGTTTTTTAAATAAGAGGAAATCCAAGTCGGAAGTATGGGGGGAATCCAATTCGATCTAGATTGAAGATTAAAAGATCATGATTTACAGAGTCAAATGCTTTACTGAAATCAGTATAAATGACATCTGTTTGCATTCTACTTAGGAATGCATCATTCACCAATGATGTGAATTCAAGCAGATTAGTCGTGGTAGACCGACTCTTAATAAAGCTATGTTGAATAGGGGAAATTATCGATTTACAGAGGTGCTGCAAAGTTGATGTTAAAATTTTTCGAATAATTTTGGGATTGCAGACAACTTTGCAATTTCTCTGTAATTCGAAATATCGGATTTAGCTCCCATTTTGTGAATTGGGATAATATATGATTCATTCTAAAGTCATAGAAAAACAGCGGAATCAAGAGATAAGTTAAAAAGTTTGAGTAGGGGAAGATGTAAAGAGCTCCAGCATTCTCTGAGTACGCAACTTGGGATATTGTCGGGCCCACAAGAATATGAAGATTTCATAGTTTTCATTGCTGTAACTAGATCGTTATCAGTAATTTTAGGAGAATTAGGATAATGGTAAGCGATATTGTTAATGGAAGAAGTGGAAGTAGATTGAAAGAAATTTGTTAAGTCGTCAATGGATCCCTCATTCTTCAGGAAAAATATGGGAGGCATAGACGAGCTTTGTGCTTAGAATTTACAAATTTATAAAACAGTTTAGGATCCTGCTCAAACTGATTCCTGCACCGCATAAGATACTCATTATATCATTGAGAGTTAAGGAGAACGAAGTTAAATTTCGCAATTATATATTTATATATTTAGAAAAATCAATATTAGATCCAGAGAGTTTAAATAGCTTAGTTTTAATATTTTTTAAATTTGAAAGTCGACGTGAAAGCCAGGGAGGCTTGGATGAAACAGGCAATACAACACTACTTGGAATGCAGATATCAAGAAGTGAGTTAATAGTGTCATAGAAGTGGGTTAGAGCATAATTTATATCAACCGAATTGTATAGAGTAGATCAATCAGCTGAGGAAAGAAGTTGATTAAGCCTGAAAAAATTTCCCTTGCGAAAACAACGGCGGGTTTTACTAACAGGTTTGGATAGGTGTTTAGTCGACGTGGCAATTGATAGAAAAATTTCTACGGTAGGATGAAAGGAGTCTTCAGGAAATACTTATGGACAAGATTTTGACACACTGGTAGAAGTGCAATCGGTGACAAAAATAAGATCAAGCATTCTGTCAAGATTATTAGGAATCGAGTCTATTTGAAAAAACGAAAGGTCATACAAGGAATCTAAAAGTCATGTTGTGCAGAAGGCAGAAGATAATTAGATTTCCTAAAGAGAGACCACTGGATATTAGGCAAATTGAAATCGCCGAAAACGACAAACTTGTCTTTATCATATATTTATTTGATATATATTTAATACGGCTTATATGGCGCATAAAAATAAATATCATAAATATAAATATCAGAACACATATGGATATAAGAGCACGTTATGAAAATGGAACATGATGGAAACGATACCTTAACGGAAACTATTTCCACATCAGGAGGTGAAACGGATAAAGTAATTGACTCGAACCGAATAGACGAATTAACTACAATGAGTACCTCACCACCACGACGAGTTATTCTATCTTTTCTGTAGGATGTCTTTTCTAAAGGCTGTAGAAAAAATTTCAGAATTTGAAATTGAGGAAATTAATTTTAATTAATTTGAGACTCGAAGGAAGAACTTTGTAAAAATACATTCTGTTCACTGATATGTAGCAAATCTGAAGATCGATCTAGTTTTTTGGAGGATTATTACTAATGGTTGCTTGCGAAAGAGACCACTAGCTTGAAGACTGACAGACACCGGACGAGTGCGTTTTTTATAATGAACTCATGAACAATTATTTGTGGAGGCCAGAAATTTGGATCACAAATAAATGCGAATGTGTCTGATGGAACGTTAATTTTGAAGGAGGCTATTTCCCTAGGTTCAGAGAAATTAAATTTAGATACTGATACATTGCTTGAAGATTTGCTTGCAAACAGTAAGCAAAAGAGTCGGGGCATGGTCAGAACCCTGAACAGTTACCGAAGCTGGAAGTACAGTTATGGGTGCAGTACCTGGATGGGCTGTAATTGAGGCAGTTGCCGGAGATGAAGTCGCAGACACCACCTGAAGTGGAGCTAAATGACAACCGGAGCTGGAGGGAAAGCTGGATTTGTAACTCGTGCTGTGGTTGGAGTACTACCCTGAGATTAATTACTAGAAGATGGTTGTACATGAACAGCAAATAGATTGGTATTTAAAGAATTATCGGAATGTTCAATGTATGATGCAAGCATTGTCAACTGCAGATTTTATTCTAAAGTTTAACGATATATTCGATGTCTTCAACTGCAGATCAATAATAGAAGGGAAAAAGAGACCATATGCTGCAAACAATAACTTTCATAACAAAATTGTAGAATTCGAAAAATTTGTACAAAATGTTCGGATGAGACGCCGAAACTGCAAACTTTAAAAAAATATAAGAATGCTCTGCAATGAATTAGTTTCGAATGATATTAAATTCGTGCATATGTCAAGATTTAATCAGGATAGCCTAGAGAACTTTTTTGGTGCCATTCGGTCACGTCTTGGGACGAATACAAATCCGTCTGTACTCGAAATGCAGTACATAGCTGCTCGTCTTTTCTCCATGAAGATAATATGCAAACATCATTTGCAGGGAGAAAATTGCAAGGATGATGAAGACGAACAGTTAGAATGGATTTCGGACTTTGAAAAGTACAAAGATGACATCTGCGATGGATTAGGTGAGTAATTATAATTCTTATATGTGTAACATTTATTATATATATTTTATTTTTATTATTTTTCATTATATATTTTATACATTTTTTTTATTTTTATTTTCAACAGATGCGGAAATAGAATCCGGATAACTTCGGAGGAAACAGTCGGTGAGGTGGTGTCTCGCAGATATTTCGACGGGTATCTCATCACAAACAAAAAATTTAATTGTGAACCCTGCGATGATCTAATGTCCAAGGTGGAATTTACTAGAATGTGCTGCTCCTGAAAAATCCCTCAGAATTATTATTTCATATTTGTAATATACATTATAATATTTTTTCAAGATAATTTGAAAAATGCCCGCACGTTGCAAATATTTCTAATTTAATAATAAGCAAATGTATTGAGAAAACAAATAACGAGTATCCGAACTGGTTTGGTGGAACTACAAATTGCGTGAATCACAGAAAAAGGATATTAGAAAAATTAGTAATAATATTGCTCAGGAAAAAATCAAGGTGGCTATTATGAGATATATGAGACGCCAAAGAATAAAATTTTTGCTGACAAAAATGAACCTGCAACCAAAAAAATTAAAATATTAAAAAATGAATAAAATATACATAATTTAATTTAATTTTATACAATAATTTTTATATGAAATATTTATATAATTATAAAAGAAGAAAGAAAATATTTTTTTTGGTTATAAACCAATGAATAAAACAATTTTTTAAATTTACTCTTGTTTTTTATTTAAATAGGGAAATAGAATTTATTTTTCAACTTTCACACTGCATATTTGAACATTGTTCAAAAAATAGTATATTCTGAAGAAAAAAATTCTTGAAGAAAAAATTATAAAAATTCATTAAATGGTCAAATGGACATTAAAAATAAATAAATAGCATTAAAAATCATAATGAGCCAAATTGAAGGCATATTATAAAAATATATCAAGCTAAGCAACATCGCGTAAGTATGTTTGCAGAGACAAATACAGGTAAAGCCAATACACTATCCGTGTGCTTAGAATCATAAAAAAAGCGACTAAAGAAAAATTGACAATCAGTTTTCATTCATGGTTTGATTTTTTTCATTTCGTTTTGCTTTCCTTATCCTGAGCCCAAGTCTTCACATGAAATTCCAAACACCATCGAACAGTTTATGGCGAAGTTTCCGCTCTGTCTTTTTCATTCTCATTGGTGACTGGGATAGAGCTACCATCAAAATTAGGATCAGTTTTCAAATAATCATCAGTTGTTATATGGTTTTTGTTATTATTATTTTCGTAATTTACTGTTAATATTTGTATAAGAGCTGACTGTGTGTGTGATTCTGCGGAATATGCATATTCATTAATTCTTTCTGATTTCTTTCATCTTCTCGTCGATTACTGTTTATTCGTTATTATCCATGTTATCCGTATGTATGGTTCGTACGAAACGTCCAGTTCTTCTTCACCTTTTCCTTTATTCGACTTTATCTATTCTTTCGTTCACTGAAACTGGGTATCGACCGAACTAATTTTAATACTTTTTTACTTTTAATTACTCCCAAATTAAAAATGTATTACTTTGCTTTCGGGGCTTTTCTACACGATAATAGTAAATAAATAATATTAAATCAAAAAGTTTCAATAAAAATGTGGTGAAAAAATGAAAATAAAGTGTCGAATTCAACGAAGAAATTAAGAAATAATAAAACTTAATAACGGTTGACTCTCTAATTATATCAACTTATGGTACTTTCGATTTTATAACTTTTCTGCCTGACGTTAGAAGTACTACTACTGAGAGATCATGACTCACTACCCAGGACTCCTGGACGAGTCCACATGTCCGCTTAATTTGGTATTGCCCTCTTGCGCAACACCGATAAGGTAACCAGATTACAAGTACATATGTTTATTATTTTATATGGAAATAGTGCAAATAAAATAAAAAACAATAACTGATTCCCGGTGTCCGATCCGGTGTAAAATATGATCATAAGAGTAGAGTACATTATTATCGGATTCCGGCAGGCTCTTAGCCGAACACTTAGCTTGTATTGTTTCATATTCAAATACTTGCCATAAAATAATACCAATCATTTATATACATAAGTTAAGTAGTAGTTATTGAGTTTTAATCTTGAAGGCGAAGGAAAGATACAGATATTATTTAATTGTAGGTCAGAAATTAAAAATAGTTTTATTTTTAAATAATTTTGAATGATTTTTCCGGATGCTTTTGCTTAAATTTAAATCAAAAGAATATTTATGATTAAAAAGAAGTTGCTCTGTCCAAAAGTTAAATGATTATACTTTTGAATAAAAAATATGCCATAAATATTACACAGAACAATTGCAACCACTGAAGGACCTTTTCAAATAGCATTGCCCTTGCATGTTCCATTTCCATACGCGGTGGAACCGTCGACAGATATTTTCTACTCTCTAGATATAATCCCGTGGGGCGTGGCACATCACCTGGTTGGGCTACAATATTGCCATCATATATCCGAAGGAGGTCGATCGCTATGAACGCGCATAATAACCTCATGCAAGATCAAACGACAATGGCACTGTGGACACCTCGACGGACGATGATCATATAGTTTCGGGCATAGACAAACCCAACTGAATAAAACCGCATATTAATTACTGCACCACGTACAAATTCCTTGCATATATTACAACAAAACTGCTTCAGACATCGATTCACGGGGCGTGTATTGGGTATAAAAACTGAGAAAAACAATTTTCAATTTAATTTAAACAAATATATCAATTTATAGTCATATGAACCTGCAGCACCTTCTGCTTCATCCGTGATTTCAATAATCGTGTTCAAATCAGAATCGGTTGGAATATTTTCATTAATGCTTGGAATCGAATCATCACGCGGCTCATGTAACTCCTTGTTGACAACAAAGACACAGTAGTTAGCGCGGGCAATGTACTGGCCATTGTTGTGATCAGCAGTTTGTTAGTTAGGTATTAGGGGTCGGTGGACGGGCACTGGGCAGTTGTTGTTGGTATTGTGTCTTCGTCAACGCGTATAGAGAAATAAGCGTTATTCCGAATTGACGATAGTCGATGTTCGTCTTATTGATGTTGCTGCTGAGCTGGAGTTAGGCTCATTTTTTGATTTCTTTCAAAGCTTATGCTCTTTCACGTTGGCATTTGTTTCACTAAGATTTTATTTTGTGTTTCTTTTATTTATTTATTTAATGAGGATTTGATAAATTTTTCATGGACAGCACAAGCACACTTGTGTACTTACTTATGCATACCCTGAGCATCTTTTCCCGAATTAATTTGCGGTTAATTGCTCTGAATTTTTATCACTCGGCGGAGCGGAAAGAAAATAAGTATGATGTTGTTGACGGTTGAACGATATAAAATTAAAATAGTAGCCATGGCGAATGCAAATTGACGCACAATTCATTAAAATGCCTTCACTTCGTTGGTTGCTATTTAAGCGAGCCGCTGCTGAAGCTGAAAAGTCGTCAAACAGGCCTATAAATAAATAAAAATAATATATCTACATTTTTAATGGTGTGGGAGACACGCTTAAGTGCCGAACTGTAATTTCCAGCTGCATAAATACTTGCAAATGTGCAAATTATGGAAATGCATGGATTCTGGATTCTGTGCAAGAGAAAAGAAAAATGAAAATTTATGCAAATTATGGAATAAATATTACTTCAGTTACCAAAAAATGTGAAGATTAAATTGGCTACAATATTTCTATTCCCTTCCAGAGAGTACTATAAATTTGTTATAACTTTCTTTTTTTTTTTTGAAGACAGCGTTTATGTTGGCTCAGACAACTATAACAAATGGCTGCCATTGAAAGAATGAGTTGAACTGTTTTTGTATGGAAAATAATATATATTAATGAAATTACAAAGTGAGATCTAAACGCAAATCAAAATCGAACTATAATACCATCAACAAATATAGCAACAATTTTAAATTTCAGTCAGAAAGGGTATTTATTTATTTATTTATTTATTATTAAATCGACTAATTGCAGTCGATTAAAGAATTACAAAAGATAAAAAAAATTATTATTTAAATTAAATTCAAAATTCAGAAAATTAATTAAATTAAAAATTATAAGTAAGATTAAAATAACATTACATTTAAACCTTCTGGGGTATTACATACAAATTAATTTTTTTTTATGGTTTAACATTTGTTGCACAGGATTGGGGAAAACCAAGGCAAAAAAAACCCAATCAGACCAGGAAAGAAGGCGAATAGAAAAAGGATAGAAACAAAGAGAGTAATAAAGTAAGATAAGGACGATTCAGGAAAACACCAACCAAAAATAAGCAGTGTTGCCAAGGCAGCAACTACGTCAACCATCAGTTATTAGGGTTTTCCCGAAGATAGAACAGTAGAGCAGATTTTAGGTGTAAGAGAGAGTTCTAAAGAGATAACGTGATAAAATTCGTTGTAATTGGAGCACAGCACACGGAATCGATTTTGCAACGCATAGTCAGTTGTGCAATTAGATAAAAATAAGGGATAATAATTTCTTGTTAGGCTACGAGGAACATGAAAGTTAAGACGAGATAATAGAAAAGGAGAGCTAATGTCACCGATAATTAATTTATGAAGAAAAATAATACCAAGGATAGTTCTACGGTTAGTTAATGAAGGGAGATCAATGAGTAAGATTCTATCAGAGTACGGTGGAAGACGGCGATCGGGATCCCAGCTTAAACCACGAAGGGCAAAGAGGATGAATTGCTTTTGAATGGATTCAAACACATGAACAATATTCTAGTATGGGGCGAACTAGAGAAGTATAAAGGATTTTGGTAACAAAGGGGTCATTAAACTCCTTGGACCAACGTTTAATGAATCTAAGAACACCCTTGGCTCTGCTAGGTATAGAGGAGATATGCAGAATGAAACTAAGTTTGGCATCAAAAAGTACACCAAGGTCTTCCACAGTCGGTATACGATGCAAGGGTACATTATCAAGCGTGGAGTAATTCGACTAAAAGTCATAAACAAGTATTTAGAAATATTTAAATGCAAATTATAAGCCTGACACCAACGATGCATGAAGTTACAGTCATCTTGCAGACAATTATGGTTAGAAGGTTCGTAAAAGAAAAACAAGTTTCATATCATCAGCATACATAAGGATGCGGGAGTGGGACAAAATAGATGGCAGGTCATTAATAAATAATGTGGAAAATAATAGACCAAGATGACTACCTTCCGGCACATCCGATGTAACAAATACGGGTTTATAGATTTCGGATCTCAACAGAACTCTTTGGGTCCTGTTTTTTAATTAAGAGGAAATCCAAGTCGGAAGTGTGGGGGGAATCCAATTCGATCTAGCTTGAAGATTAAAAGATCATGATTTACAGAGTCAAATGCTTTACTGAAATCAGTATAAATGACATCTGTTTGCATTCTACTTAGGAATGCATCATTCACCAATGATGTGAATTCAAGCAGATTAGTCGTGGTAGACCGACTCTTAATAAAGCTATGTTGAAAAGGGGAAATTATCGATTTACAGAGGTGCTGCAAAGTTTATGTTACCATTTTTTCGAATAATTTTGGGATTGCAGACAACTTTGCAATTCCTCTGTAATTCGATATATCGGATTTAGCTCCCTTTTGTGAATTGGGATAATATATGATTCCTTCCAAAGACATGGAAAAACAGCGGAATCGAGAGATAAGTTAAAAAGTTTGAGTAGGGGTAGATGTAAAGAGCTCCAGCATTCTCTGAGTACGCAACTTGGGATATTATCGGGCCCAGGAAAATATAAGGATTTTAAAGTTTTCATTTCTGTAAATAGATCGTTATAAGTAATGATAGGAGCAAATAAAGAGTTAGAGGAACAAATAGGATAAGGATAAGGGTAAGCGATATTGTTAATGGAAGAAGTGTAAGTAGATTGAAAGAAATTTGCAAAAAGGTTAGCACTAGTTAAGTCGATAATTACATGAAGTAAAAGTCCCAAACAGTAATTACTTAAAAATATAGTACATAATACTACTTCATACTGATTTGGTTGCCAGCAGGAAGTATCTTCAATTTAATTTCAAAAATTTAACTTTTCACTTTCATATTGAAGATAAAAGATGAAAAACTATTTCAATAAACTCCTCAAATTGTTTTTAATAGCAGGAAACGAAATGTGTACTAAAATTTATTTGCGTAATTTATTGGTAATAAAGCCTCTGTACCTACTGCCAAAAAAAAATAATAATAATAATAATAAAAATGACAAAATACTAAACTACCACATCTAGAACAAAGAGCGAAACAACGGGCCAACGATATAAGAAATGATTATTTTTTATTATTTTAAAATTGTTTTGAAATGGAGAGGATTTGTTTGATTTTGTTGTTGTTTTTCCCTATCTGCATGATTTTTGTTGCTGCACAGGTAACTCTTGTCTCTTGCCACTCGCTTCTTCTTGACTCTCTGCATGACTTTGTGTCTGTCCTCTGTAATGAGAATGTAAATTACCCGGAAAAAGCGACATATATAGAAACAACAATAACAGCAATATCAGCAGCAGCAATAAACCAACAATAAGGGGCGATCACTTCACATTGGCTACAAGGACAGCTAGCAATAACACAAATGGCTGCCGATGTCAATTAAAGTGTAAAAAAATACACAATACCAACCCGAACGCGAAGCCGAGGTCGAGGTCTCGGTTCCTGCCTTGCCCTCCTCCCACCTACCACCTCACACCTTGCCGTTCCCCTCTGACATCAGACAACAATGTAGCTTAATGGCGGTAACATTGAGTGTCTACATAAGTCCTTTTAATTTGAATATCTTACGGTCGCAACTTACCTTGCCTCACGCCTCTCTCCCCAACTGTGCATGTGTTCACCTTTTGCCCCTCTGACTCTCTCTCTCTCTCCCTTGTGTGTATGCGGTGTGAGGGGGTACGTGATTTAAGATGGCATTGCTGGAGAAAAAGTGTTGCCCAAAATGTGTGCCGCAATAAGACAGGCATGAAAAAAAAACACAGAAAAAGAAAAAATCTTGAGCACGTGTTGCAAATGTCAAGTGTCAGAGCCAACTAGAAGGGAACTAAGGCTAACGGCGTGTTGCAAGATTCGTATCTGAGGCTTTAGCTTATCAATCGACCTATGTGTGCCGCATTTTTACTTAAAGCTCCTGCCTGTAGCATTATACATATTTCTTTTTAAAGAAAATATTGTAGACAACTTGTAAAATAGCTCGACTAGGTGATACATTGTACCCACGCCTAACCAAAGCGCTCGGCACCGCTGCTTCTGTTTTACTCTGGGTTTATTCTCAATTTATTCTCGTATTACATTTGCTGCACAGATAAAGTTGATCACGATATATTCAATATATACATCTTTAGAGTAGGAGATGAGTACTTCTGCTACGCACTAATTTCACACGGCACATCACCAATTGCTCGTTTCCTACTTGGACTCTATACTCAATGGAGAATAATTTGGGCCCATTGTAGTGGCCCAAATAATTCCAAGAACAGAACATCCATCCTTGAAATTTGCATAATATAGGAAAATTGCAAGTCCCAAATATTTCAATTAATGTACACATTCTCAAAATTTAAGTAATTTACTTTCCTTTTTAAGTTAACTTTAAAAACAGTGGAGAAACATGTATACAATTCAATAAAGAAGCTTGGTTTGTTACCAGGTTATAGCGACAAATGCCTTTTGTGGGATAAATAAATTGCCAGGCAAGCATCTATGATTTCAGCGCAGTAGAAAATCAAAGTCAGTAATAAACGTGTTCATCATACGCCATGTAAACCGGATATAATAATAAAAAAGAGCGAAGTTGAAGAAAAACATTAAAAAAGTCAAACAGACAAACAATCATCGTGGCTATCATCGTCAACTTTTCGTACGATTTCTCGGTTCCTTTTGTTGTTGCTTTTGGCTGTTTGATTTCGGCAGCTCTTGTAAATTGTAAAGTGTCATAAAACGTGTCGCGAAAGACTTCAAAGTGAAGTATTTCATTACCAGAAATTGTGCCCTACCAGGATTATAAAAAATTTATTTGCGAGGGTTGATTTTCAAAGGTTTTCCGTAGACCAATGGCATTTATTAATTTTCAACTCATCAATAAAACATTTTTCATCGCAAAAAAGAATAAATATACACGAGGAATCAATACAATTATCGTAATAAGAAACCAGATTACAATAAAATAAATAAATAAAATTATTTAGCTAAAATATAATGAGAAAACGAGGTTATTTTCTATCATAAATTTCATGTAATCCTTATTAATATACATTATTATTTATTTTTTTTTTTTGGGATTTTAAGAATTAATTTAATTTATAACACGTTTAATTTAAATTTAGCTCTACAATTTATTAATGCCTGAAAGGCAATATGCTTCTCTTCTACTTAAATATATGAAAAATTCAAAAATTCAAAAATATATTCAATTCAATTCTAAATTGGCTACACTTTGTGGTGGACGGCAACTTTCAGCTTTAATCTTGGCTTTTCCTGAAAAAGAGAAGAGCATCAATATTGACTAGACAGATAGCCAGTCTATATATAAAATCCACGCTAACTGACTTAGCATCGCTCAAAGTGAAAAGATTAACAGAAAACTAGAAGGCATTTCTCACATTTTCCCAGTCTGAGTCCTACACAAAACTGTCCAAAAGACTTAACTCGTGTATTTGTGTGTATTTGTATGAGTGTGTTTGCTTATGGGGCGTGGCAGCAGTCTGGAAACATTTTCAGTAATTTTTGCTTTTTTTTTTTTTTTGGAATTTACGTTGCCTAGATGACATTTTAAATTGTATCCTTTTGGCAATTTACACCCAAAAGTGGCGATAAAAACATGGAGAGACAGATATGTTAAATACATAAAATACAAGAAATATTTTTATTCATTCACTTTATTTCACTTTTTATTAGTTGTTATCTTGTTTTTTGAATATATTTAAGATTTGTTTCTCGGAATAAATTTTCTTGACATTCTTAAGCATTAAAAGAGGCATCAGCAACTCCATAAAGTATATATATAATTGATCAGAATAATGAGACAAGTCGTTATGCTATGCCCCTCTGTCTCTCTTTAATTTTGAGCTAGCTGAATTAAATTTGGTACAGTGACCTTTTTATAATCTAGGGAGCACTTATGTAGGAACTGACCGAATCGGAAAACTATGTCCAATAGCTGCCATAAGAATAATTAGACCAAAAGTTGTGTAAGGTAAAGAAAAATATCTGAATACTTTATCATATAGCTGACATAGCAAACAATCGATCAAAATAAACAAATTGAACAATTTTTAAGTTCTTATTCCAATCTACATGAGTATGTTATCCAGGGAGCCCCGAAAAATAAGTACAGCAGCAACATTGTCCCTAGTAAAATAAGCATAAGGAACATAAGAAATTTTATAAAATTTATTTAAGCCCAAATGCTTATTCAAAATATCAAATTACTGATACATTTTCATTTTTAAGGCAGGACAATGCGTATACATTTTCAACTATTCTATTATTTAAATTATTGAAGTCTAACTAAAAATATAATATATTAGCTGACGGACAGACAGACATAGCTATATTGACCCCTTTCCTGAGAAAGATATATCACCCTCCACAAGGGTAAGTAAGAAAAAGCCCAAGTTGCTTGAATAAAGCGAGAAATAGTACTCAATAGATGTTGATTTTCTTAAATTTTTACCTGAATAGTAAACGTTAAACAAAAATAATTGAATTCAGCTTTATGTAAAATAAGGTTTTTGTTTTATTGAAGGTTTTATGTAAATTTTATGTCAATTAAAACTTTTACATTAAATTTTGTTAGGAAAAAGATTATTTTATTGCAATATTTTGGTAGAATTGTTTCATAATATATAATATATAAATTTTTATTGCAATAAAAAAGTACGAATAAAAAAGGCTGTGTTTCTGTTTTGCCCGAGTCTTAGAGGAAATCACTGTCCATTTAAACAAAATTTGATTTTTACTACGATAAAAATATTTGCTGTTTGCTTAATTGTTAACGAAAAGATATGTGCGGCGCAACGAAGATTACATACCCTTTTCGAGCTATATGGTATAGTTGTTTAATCTTAATAATTTTTGGTATATTTTCCATACAACAACTTTTGAATCAATTGTTCCTATGGAAGCTATATGATATTGTTGTCCAATTCGGCCGGTTGCTTCTCTTATTAAATAATAAAATATAAATAAGTATGAAAAGTGTTAAAAATATGAATCAATCCCTATTCATATTAGATTCAAGTATGAACCAGCTTACTAGACTTCGGATTAGACCAAGCAACAGAATTCTTGCATTAATCTCATTACAATTAATTTAATTCATTATATATTTAGATGAAATATAAATCGGAAATAACGTCCAGTCGACTCGGGCAAGAAACAGAATATAGCCAACACAATTCGTAGATTTAAAAAAGCAGGCTAGAATCAAGGATTTCGTTTTTGCCTTCGGGAATTCTAAGGTCCTCGTTCTTTTTTCTGTTTTTTCACATTTTGATTACTTTTTATTAAACATTTTCAATGTGCTCGGATGTAAAATTTTCTTTAAATTTACTTCAAAGCTGATTGCTATAATTTTTACAAAAATATAGTCGCCCGAGTTTGTGTGGCTTTTCCAAGGACGTACAAACCCATAAAAGCACATGAATAATGCAACCGTTCAGGCAAGTTTCCGAAAACACACAGATACTTAAGGAGGTTAATGACACGCGCGAAAATCAATTTTATATTTTATGAGTCAAGTTTCTTGTTGCAGAATTTTCTCCCACAAAAATGTGAGAAAAACTGGAATCTAGGGCCAAGTGAAAGCTAAGGCTTTGTTGCCTGGTACGATGTGTGGTGCGCAGGAGCCTTATGTGTTACCTGACTGCGGTTCAGTTGTATACCCTAGACTTCAGGGGAAAAACTACTCAAAACGTTGACCCAGTGAATAGGATCGTATCAAATTTAATTTATATACCTATTAGTTTTTTTTCATTTATCGAATTATCAGAAATTTATTGATGCACGAATGACACGAATGAATAAAGATTTAATTCTGTTTAAAATTGATTTGATACCAAAGAGTACGAATTAAGCATTATTCTCCTGGATATCTAAAGGTCGTGGATCGTGCAACATGTTTGGTGCCCCAGTGGAGGGCTGCAGGCTCATGTATCTGGTTTTTGGCCCATGCATAAATGCAAATGGCTTATGAAAATAATTGCACAGTAAATTATAGATTTATGGTAAATTACATGTTGAGGGATTTCTCATTTTCAGGCCATCTGCCGCAGCGTCTCTTGGTTGTACTCACCTGCCCGACGCACCTCTCTGTGTTACCTCGTCCTCCCCAATTGCCCGCTGGCAGCTGTAAAATTTTATGTCTTATCAGCTTGATAGCGTTAAATGGATATTTCCTTTTATATAATTGCGTGTTTAAGGTGAATTTTCCTTTATGCCGGAAATGATTACAGTGCAACAAGTAGGCAACGTTAAGTACCTGGAATGCCGAGAGACGTAAAAAATTAATCTAAATAAACGTTTCTTTTCTTCGCATTTGTCTCACAATTGGGAGAACAGTGTAATAAGCAGGAGTTCTGCAAGGCTTAAGTGCCATTCCCTGTTTTCTTTTCTTCGCATTTGTCTCACAATTGGGAGAACAGTGTAATAAGCAGGAGTTCCACTCCCTGTTTTCCGCCTTTTCCTCAAACCCTCAACACCTGCGTCCTTTTAATGTGTGTAATGTAATGAGAGCCTGCGGTCCCGGCGCCATTGTAATACATTGTAAATGTGCAAAAATTTTAATCAAAGCTTTTTCCCTTCGTTCAATAAAAAGGGAAATGCATTTCTGCTGTGTGATGACTAAGGACTAAGTGCTTTGAAAATGGGATGCGAACCAATCAGACTCCACAGTTGTCTATTATCAGCGGATCTCTAAGACACGAATTTCAAAAATATAAGTAAGAGGTCTCTCCTCTTCGAGAGTACTCGACTAGGACATACTCTATACTATTGTTTTCTACACAAGAAAATAATAAATGAAGCATACAAAGAGTTCTAAATGGAAATTCCCTATCCGCTCCAATTGAAAACAATTTTGTTTTAAACAATTTTAACTATTTTAGTTAGTCTTGACAGATTATTTCGGTCTTTTTATTGTTTTCAATGCATCTAGATATCTTATGAAACACTTAATTTGTCATGAATCAACTTTTGAACCGATTGTCCCTATGGAAATTATATTAAATTCATTTTGGATATGTACTGTCGACACCAAAAAGAAGCATCCTACTAAATTTCTCAATAACAGAGAGGAAAGTCTTCATAGAATCATTATATCCATTAATGATTCGGGTCTCTTTGTCCTAAGCAATAAGATATAAATTTTATGGTATCGGAAAGCATTCTTCAATGCATTACACATTTCTTGACAAAGTTATAACACCATCTGCGAGGGTAAATACAAAGAAGTAATGATAAGAAGGAGCAGAATCTTTAAAAGTCGTAGATTTTAATATTCGATTCTTACCAGTATCAAATGACCTTAAGAAAAGTACAAATTCAAAACTGCTGAATAAAGTTGTGATTTCAGAATAAAATCATCTAAAGATGCTTATCGCGAGTGAGCTTGGCATTGGGACACTAATCATAGTGAGAGATCTTATTCGGCACAAGGGATATCTGAAATAAAGCAGAACTTAATTAGAACTTAATTATCAATAAAAAACCTCTGATGCGGATAAATGCAATCGCAACAATTGTAGTCATTGTCTGGAGTTGAATAAACCTAATGCATCCGCATTCGTATCTTTAGCCATTGGTCGCATGGCTTCAGCCAATTCACTTGAATGTTTTTGCGTCATTCAGTCAGCCACCCAGCCATTCAATCAGTTACAGCAGGGCCAGTTGACCAGGAGCCGACATATATATATAGTAAAATAAATTTACTTAGTAAAATAATTATTATTTTACACGAGTCGAATTAACTGCCTGTCTATGATTATAGACTCAAGCAGACACTGAAATATGAAAGAATAAAAACATGACACGAACTCGATTCGGTTCAGTTCGAAGTTCAGTTTAAGACTAAAGTAAAAAATATAATTTCTTTAAATTATTCTTAAGTGCGGTCAGCTGGTGACCATATGTTTGGCGGTTCAATTTCGGTTTTTAAGTAGAATTGGGTCTTAAGTGTTATATTATTTATGTGTTGTTTAGGTATAGTTTCGTATCCTTATGTACGAGGATATTTGATTCCTGATATGTGAATAACATATGTTACTTCCCTTCCCTTAAAAAGAAGCCTATGTTTAGGCTGAGATTAATGTGTATAATGTGGGTAATGGATTTTGTGCTACTTCTAATTTAGGTTGTGTTGGATTGTGATTTACATTTCTTTGCCTTTTCATTTTTGAATATATCAACATAAATGGGTTTTTGATTACATATTTTGAATACAAGAATAGTATAATAGATATAATAATTATAATTGTTATAATTGTGTAAAGTGTGAATTAATTTTAAGTATCAATTTAACAATGTCATTGTGTTCTACAATTTTGAGTTAGGTAACTTCTAATGGTGGATATAATGGTGTTAGGTCTATTTCTGGTTGTAAGTAATTTTCTCTTAAGATAATGTTTCGGATTTCAAATTTACATTTAGTTATTCTTATGATTTTATTTCCATTGATTTTTAATTCATTATTTGATTTTTTACAGTTTTGTACAACATTGGTTTCGGTTAGGTTCCAGGTTAAAATTATATTTGGTTCTATATATTTAATCATTTCTTTAGTATTTATTGAGATGAAATTTCAGATTGGTTTTTGGCTCTTAATTATATCTTTAATACAATCATCCTGTACTTCTTCATTATCTTCATTATAGATTTTATTTTAATTTATTTAGGATTTAGTTTCAGTATAATTGGTAACCGTTCTGATGAGCATAAGGGGTGATTTTATTAGATTATTTTAATTCGTGTGCAATAGGTATATGAGATATAATTAGTATTTGATTATCTTTGTGATTAATCCAATTGGATGTTTTGATTAGTAGTATATTTTGATTATTAACGTTTTCTCATTTATCATAATTTAATAGCTTTGGATTAAACAGTCCGCGACGAGAGGTTGCATTCCCATTTCTATATCTTCTATAAATTCAATGAATTGCATGAGTTCGTATGTAAGTGTGTCAATGCTATTGCGATTGTTTTTAGTAATTTTGTAATGGTCAGGATCAACTTGTTCTACATTATTGTTTGATTTAAATGGATTTTCTAATTTACCTTTCTGAAGCGGGCCATTTCTGTATTTCGTGTCAATTTCATAATCTTGTCTATTATTATTTAATTCGTTCATTTTTCTTTCTTTGATTATGCATAAAGAAATATGTGAGAAGGAGTCTGTCCAGTTGTGTCATGTTTGGTTTTATGATTGTATATGTAAAGTATTGTTTCTATTTTGCTTAGTTTGAGTTCATTATCGTCTGAATCTTTTATAATTCGTATTTTTTTCATTTATGGTTTTATATAATTTTGAGTAAATATCTATACAACTCAAATAATTATTGCCATCAAAAGGGTAAATATGTATTACAAATTTATCGCGGAAATGTTCGGGCTTCGGTGTATTTTTCATGGGCAAATCTGTATTGCGGTGTTTTGGTTTAGATAGGTTACAAATGTGGCATTCATTTATTATGTTTTGAATGAGTAATTGACTATTGGGAAAATAATAAGTTTCACTAAAGAGTTTGTTGGTTTTCAGTATTCCGGGATGTAGAAGTTTTTCGTAAGCTGTGAGAACTAATTCTTTAAATTTGGCATATGAGTGTATGTTTTTTAATAAAATAAGGCTACGGATAATTTTGTTGTTTTGTGTTAATGACAGTTTTATGTGCAGTTTGGATCATTTCGAAATCTGTATCGCTGTCTATGTATAAGGTACTAGATTTGGTACAAAAATGGTTAATTAAGTAAGATTCGGCTTTTTCTTTTGTCATTTTATCAAAAGAAATATGTGTTTTTGTTTTTTAAAATAAGTTTCGTGTTTGATGCTTGGTAGACCTTTGGAAAATATTATTTGTCTATTGAATGTGTTAACTGGTTTTTCAGTAATGCTAATTAAACTGTTGCTGTCTTCTTCAACACTCATTTTCGTTTGACCGCTGTCAGCTGGTCTCATGCGTTTTGTTGGATTGTTATTTGTAAACGGATTTGAGTTATGCTGTTGAGTTTGGTGCTGACCAAAGCGATTTGAGTCAAAGGCGTTTTGGCTTTGAAAATGTGCGTTGGGTCTGGGCATGTATGGTATTGGTGGAATTGGGCGAGTCATATTATTAAAATGAGGATGATAGTTTTGGTGAAGATTGTTAGGTACCGGGTGACGATATGGCTCCGGAAAGTTTGCTTGTATATTATTAGGGATGAAATTTGGTTGAAATGGAGTATTAGTACGGTTATGGTATGGTGTTCGGTTATCAAAACAGGATTTACTCTGCTTATCATCGTTAACTAATTTTGGTTGACCTTTTTGAACGGGGTCTTCATATAAACCCTTTTCTTGTAGTACATTTATAAGTGATCGTAAATCTGGTATATTGCAATTAACAATTCTTAAATAAATATTTGTTGATAATTTTTGAATTAATTTTTGAATACTAGTGTTAATTAATTGATTAAAAAGAGTTGACTCTGCTGCATTGTTCTCTAATGCTAACTTACTTGTCAATAGTTGACTTTTCATCTCGGCTTCTTCCAAAAAGCTTCGATTGTTTCCTTTGAATTGGGTGTTGTGAAAGTCTTCTAGTAGTTGATGATTTGGTATTTGGGGTTTGTAATATAAGATGAGTCTCTGTTTAAGTTCCGGCCAGGTTGTTAAGTTGTTTGCGTCTATTGTGCGCATAACTTCTCCACATATATTGCGTTCGATGTTCCCAAAATTATATACTGTTGACGGACGTCATTGGTAGGGTATAGTGATAATATGAAGTCGATGCGTTGGGCTCACCTCGGAAAGTTTCGACACCATGAATCTGGCGTTCCACTTGTGCCATCCCATTGTCGGAGAATAAAATAACTATTTGTGGTATTTCCATTGTTGTGTTTGTTTCTTTTTTTATAAGTATATATGTAATTTAATGTTATTTGTTTTTTTTCACTCAAGCTGTTTCGTTTTTTGTGGAATAACCAATCAACTTGGATTTATTTTTCCAACGAATTCTTGAGCGTCTATGTTGTTTTTAGCAAAGGCGTTCTACGGTTTCACGTTGTTGTCGATGTTTAAATTTAAACTGAACGTGATGTTCACCGTCGCGGGTTGTTACAGCAAAGTTCTTTGGCGGATACTAAAAATTAGAGAATTAGATAGTCAAGCTATCGCATCAATAATCTAAAGATATCCTACCGGCTGCGCCAGTAAAATAAATTTACTTAATAAAATAAGTATTATCTTACACGAGTCGAATTAACTGCCGGTCTATGATTGTAGACTCAAGCAGACACTGAAATATGAAAGAATAAAAACACGACACGAATTCGATGTATGACTTTATTTTCCGGAGTTCAGTTTAAGACTAAATGTAAAAAATATATTTTCCTGGCTTGGCACCCCAAATGAGTGCTTATTTTTTATTTTTTTTAATTTTTCCTTATCTATTTTCTTTCACAAATATTATCTATATTGTCCGACTATGCACACCTGTTTCTGTTTTATTTATTTATTAATTATTTTTTTCAAAATTTTCTTGTCCATGGTACCACTGTTCACACTTATTTTTGTAATTTTTCTTTTACCTAATTTTCTTCCCCTATTTCAAGATATACTGTACCACTGTACACTCATGTTCCTATATTTTAACTGTTTGTTTTTTTGTTGTTTTTGTTGTTTTTGTTGTTTTTGTATTTAATTATTGTTAAAATTTTTTTTTTTAAACACTGTACCATTGTACACACATGTTCCAATTTTTGTTTGTTGTTTTTCGTTTTTCTTTTATTTTTTTGTTTTTATTTTATTTAATTGCTAGGGCTCCAGTACAATTCAATATGTAGAGGGACGAATTATTTGGGCGGCACTGTACGCCATTGTACGGCGGCGGCGGAGACAGTGTTGGCCAGCAGCACAATTAGTCCATGTGGGGATCTACGGTGGTGGCCGTAAAAATGTACCTGCCCCCAAAATTAGATTTAAGGCAAACTTTTGCCGCATCTAACTGGAGGGGGTTAGGTTAAGATACCCTATTTAGAAATTTTCTATAAGTATAAAAATTACAATTTTTTTGTTTTTCGGGAAATATTATATTCCCCACACACATTTTTTGTCGAATCTTTAGGCTGTATTAGGAATCTCTTTCCTAAAATCAGCCTTGATCTGGATGCATCCAGATTAGATCTGGGATCCACGTAGCACGTGGGCGCAAAATAATATTTATTTTTATATTATTTTAAAATAATTAAAATAATTTGAATTGTAGGTTTTTATATTTTTGCACTGATATTAATAATATTATTAATATTTTAACACACTTTTACAAGTTTTAATTAATTTTTATTATATTATAGCGACGATTTGTCGTATGCGTATGCATCTCTTTGCACGCGATATTCAGCTAAGCTGCAGCTTGCGCAAGCTCGCTTATAAGCTTTATGCGTGAACGCAGCTTTATTGCATTGGGTTGTCGATCTGTTTTCTGCATTAAGCTCAGAATAAAGCTCTCAACAATTACCGCGTAAGCTCGCTCTTAAGCTTTATGGGTGAACGCAGCTTTATTGCATTGCGTTGTCGATTTCTTTTCTGCATTAAACTTAGAAGAAAACTTTCAACAATTACAGCGCAGGCGACAAGTTTGTCGCAAACGGCTTGCGCTGTAAATACCTATGTATTTTTTATTTATGATTCTGAAACCATTACAAGCGCATCAATCCAACGTGAAGCATTAATAGAGCTTCCAGTCTGTTAAAAAGGGGAAGGTTAGTATAAAGCATATTTTAAATCATAATTATTGAAGAAAACAGAATTTCAAGCAGTTTATTCATTTGATTATAGAGCACACTGACATGTCTATATACTCTCCCTTGTTGGGGCAATGCAACTAAGTCAAATTGACTTTCTGGTCAACGAAAAAGCCACCATCAACAAAGGAGGCACAAATTCAATGTTTTCGAAAATAAACTTTCCTATGTCAGAACTTTGCACAACAACAACAGCAATGGAAAAGTAGACTTAGTACTCGTAATACCCATAATTTTATGGGGTGTCTGAGGAGTTTGAGCTTAAAAATACTCAAACTATTGTTGCAAGTATCTGTTCATTTTGTTCAAATGGAATATTTTGGTATAAAAATATAAATCTCTTTATATAAAGCTCTTTGTCTGTTCGACTGACTGATTCAATCATCAACGCACTGATGAAACTTGGACAGAAGGATTGAATATTGTCATTGTTTTTGATAGCCGCAGCTTCGCGGGCGTTGATTACACGGCAGGACGCGTCTAACACAACGGTGCCTGTTGGCCGTCATTAAAATTACTAAATTAACATACTTAATTTTGTGAGCTCTCATACAAAACTGGAAAATAAATTGAATTGCAACAATTGATTTTCAAGTAATTAGCGCTTTTCAAGTCGACGTTCATTTGTCGAACGGCTGCTTCCCCTCCCTGGCATCTTAAATGAAATGCTACCCTCACTGCCAGAAGTAATATTGAAATCTACTTGGTCCTGGCAGTGGCAGACGCTGGCAACATTTGTCAGGAAGTGAGTTAAATTTTACGGAAATAGGCGTTAATGAAAACGCCAAAAGCAAAGAGTTTTAATTACCCATCATTTTAATGGTTTCATGTGGCGTATACGTGATTTTTCCTATTCCACAAATAGCGTTAGCTGTTCAGGCATCGATTTCCAACACTAAAGACTTGTGATTAGTCTACTTTCACTATGGGCAGCAGGGGAAAACGAATGGAATTACCCAGAAGTCTTGAGATTGCGGTCGACGGCAAGGATTTAAGCGTCAAACTTGCTCCTTAATTATTCCAGTTTATTTTCCACTGTTTTCTAATGGTTCTCGTCCATGAAGTGCCATGATAATAATAATTATGTTGCTCGTCGAGCATTTATATAAGTGTATGTGTGTGTACATATATTGATATTTATTTGTGCTATTCAGATGAATGTCATCAGCAGAAATATCTCACCCCAAGCCTCTGTAATATGACAATATGACAGCCACACTCGTACACGCAGCTGTCAGTTTACTAAGCGCGGCTCACAGTTAACATATGTGTACGGATATAATACACATTCATATGTATCTCACAGATACACGACACCAACAACAACAACATGAATTGCACTCGTCATGTGTTGCCCTTTGGCTGAATTTCGTTCCTGTTGATGTTGTACTTGTTGGAGGTACTCCCGTTTTGACAACTGACCAATTGAGCTCTGATTATTTCTATGAAATTCTAAGCTAAAATTATGACAGTTAGTTGGCCAATTCTGCACTTAAAACCAAAGTCTTGGAATGGTTTAAAAAGTTACCAGAATCAGAGAAAAAGTCAATTGCAATTGGTTTGATTCAGGACTGGTTCGGTTCGGTTCTGATCGGTTCGGTTCCAGCTCCTGAAATAAACCTTTTTTAAATTTTAATACTCATCAACATCAAAATTTCCTAATGTGCTCTGAGAACAAAACCAAATATCATTAAAGATAGCATTTTTGCACTCAGCACTCAGTCTTTTAGGCCATCCCAGCATTTTAATTGTATCCTTCAGCTTCATTATAAATAGAAACACATGAGTAACCTCAATTGTCTGAGTCGACTTATCAGCGCAGCTATTCCATAATGTCCCGTCCCACTTGCCTTGGGAGGCATCTGGGCTGAGATGTGGCCCAATTGCTGGAAGTTGGAATGTTAGGGTTATCTACAGTGTCATCATTAACCGCAATCAGAGAGTATTTTGTAACAAATGACAAACAATATATAATTCTTTATGCAGCAAGCAGGCAGGTGCTAACAACAAAACTTTTATTTAATTTGTTGATCTGCTTGCTCATGTGACAGGGTTAGGCGCGTGGGCAAAGCTCGGGGGTTGCCTCTTTTTTCTATTTCGCACTCAAGTTTTCTGTAGAAATTTTAAGACAGCTTAGAGATTTTTCAGCACAATGTTGCAAAAAAAGTTAAGAAAATCGATAAGTAATACAAGGAAAAGAACGCAAGGTGACGGACGCACAAGAAGCTTTTATTACTCTACATTTAGAGTTTAGATATATGTGTGTAATTTCTTTTTCCATAACTTTTCCATGATTCAGCCGCAAGCTGTTTCTGAACCCTTTTTCAAGAGTAACTTTTAAATGCAAATGATGCAGGAGTTCAAAGGACTAGAACCGCCTATTTAATCATAAGTATTTCAGTCTTATGTAATATCTACAAAATTATCAATTATAATTGCCAAAGAGCTCAGTTTTGATTCCAAAGATCGATACTTCAATGGTTCACTTTTATTTCCACGGCGTCGTTAAATTAATTTTTCATATTCTGCAAATAAATGAAATAATTATAATTACAATTTATTAAATTTTAGAATTTAAAGTAAAGTTGTTTAAGAGTCTAAAATCAAAATGAAATATCATTCCATATCAGGAAGGATATACCATGAGCAAAGGACACGTGTGACTTGGTTTTTATACGGATACAGGTAGCGAAGTACGTTAAAGGCTCTTCGCTGCTTTCAGGTCTTTTGCTGCCAAGTCTGCCCGTCCGCTTACCTTCTACGCGTTTCCAGCCTCTCAAGTCACATTAGGCGTGGTAGCTTGAGCTGTTTGGGAAACTGCAGTAGGCGGAAGGGATGCGGAAAAACTTTTGGGCTTGTTACGAAAAAAACACACGCGGCGTGTTAAAATATATATATGTCTTTACTATACTCGCATACTCGTATGTGCTGAGGGAAATTAAAAGGAAAATGCGTTAATCACGAGTGGAGTTGAGTTTTCTTACAGAACACAATTTAATTTGCGTTAAAGGAGCGCACAAAGCTGATTAATGCAGCTGAGGCAGGTCCTGCTCCTGTTCCTGTTCTTTTGCCTGCCATGCCTAATTTTATGCAATAACCAAAACTTTTACATATGTGTCAGAAAGTAACTTTGGTTGGCCCAAGTCTCGACTGCTTTGACATGAAAGAATGCCAAAATAAAGTCCAAGTTTCCTTCAAGGATATGTGCCTAATCCAGGATGACAGCCACACGTATCCAGGCAACGGTAACAACCGAAAGATAAGCAAACTACAAGTTTTTCTTTCCTTAATGCGAAACTATCGAGTACCTGAAGTTGTGATAAATAGGTCCAACGAGTGATGATTGTTCTACGAAGGACCTTCTCTTTTCTATACTCGTCCAAATAACACGAATACTTTGAAGCTTGATACCATTGTATGCCTGATTGCAGTCCGGCTCATAACTGATTCGGATTCTTACTCAGTTGCTCGATTATGAATTGGTAAAAAGCGTATAGGAAATATAAATTCCTTTCATTTGAAAGCTGACTTGTTATATAAAATGTTAAAAGTGGGCTGGATTATACGAACACACTACACTCCATGCCACTTCAATAGGATCCGCCTAATCATAAACCAAGCTATAGACTTAATCTTTTCTCAATTCAATTGAACGGTTTTTGGGAAAATATTTAGATATCTTATATCATAGACGATACTTTAAAGTTGCGGAACATATCCCGAAATTTGTCATATTTTCTTCGCTAATTATTCCTATGACAGCTATATGATAAAGTAGGCCGATCCTATTTCCATTTTAATACCTTTAGTCCGATTACGGGCAGCTATATAATACAATTGTCGATCCTACCGGATCCGTCCTATGTAATAGCTGCAACAAATACAAATCTTCATGCCAAGTTCATTCGATTTTAATACCCTAAAAACCTCGACATGAGCTGGGAATCCAAGTTAAATCTTACTTTAACTAACTTATTTACTCTGCACTGCATGATTTAAGCGTCGACGCTGTTGAGTTTAGCATCCGCTGCCAAAGGGAGTTTATTTGTTTAATTTGGTGATAGTTCCCAGTTCCACACTCGGCGACAATTATGTGCTTAGTGTTTGTGTGGCATTTCATTATTGCCTCTATACAAAATGACGTTTGGCAGGAATGAGTTCAGTTTTTAGGCTTCCAACTCTGGAAACTCCAGCGAGGACCCCGATCACTCACATATAGCACAGTACAGAAGAGTACAGTATTACACTTTTACACTGTACTCCACAAATTTGCGCCTCCCATTTTACGAGTATGAATTCATTTCCGTTAATTTACGCCTGATGTGACTACGGTAGTTAACACAGACTGTAATTAAGTTACACTGCCTTCTATTGAAGGGGTTTTAAGGGGTCTTTGTGCCTTCCCTTCTCATACTCCTCCTCCTCTCTCCTTCAGAATAATATCCTGGCAACTGGGCATTGTTTTGGTCTGAGTGTGCAGCTGGATAATTACTGCACAGGGGCTGTAGAATTTGGCAACGCTTCTGAAGTTCTCCCCAAAGTTCCCATTTACCTGGGAATATGCTCGAGTTTCAGGTCCCAGTTTCAAAAATATAATGAAAATTATAAATAATGATGATTTTCATTGAATTTTATTTGGAAACTGTTTGTTGAATTAGTTTAAATGCCAATAAGACAAATATTTGTCAAGGGTCACTAAAATGTTTTTAAATCCTTTTAAATTATTCAGTCTCATCAGACATAAATTATTATTATAGGGACGGAGATCACTAGTTGGTACAAAAATCTGTATTTAAGCTATGCGGTTATAGCGGGCGGTCAGCTTACAAATACCCTGTATATATTTATAACGATTCGAAGAAATGCTGCCTTAATTTTCAGTTCATCTTTTCTATTAGGTATTAAATTTTTGTATTTGTGTTCATATTTAATAGTAAAATTAAATTGTTAAAAATATTTATTTTTTTCCAGAAAAATAGTATTTTAGTTGAGAAAAAAAAAACAGCTGATGTAGACTTATATGTATATATACTGTTAGAATTACCAATTAAATATTAAAACGAATAAAATTTTAAAGATGAAAATATAATAAAATTGAATTTATATAAAAGTTTCTGCACGTTCAGTATTTTTCAATTAAATGAGTAAAAATATTCAAGAATATATATTATTGATGAATACATCTAAAAACCAAAATCAACTAAGAAAACGGCTAGAGTCCTTTGGGCTTACACTTACAATGCTCTTACTAATCAGTTCAACCAATTATTAGAGAATTGAAAGCAGAATGCCATGGCCACTGTTGCCAAATCAGCCTTTTTTAAGACTGAGTGGCGGGTACATTTGTTAGCTTTTCTTTTAATCTAGTAAATAATATTATATTTAATATGAGAATCAATGCGTCCCATGTCTTTAGAAGGAATCATATATTATCCCAATTCACAAAAAGGGAGCTAAATCTGATATATCGAATTACAGAGGAATTACAAAGTTGTCTGAAATCCCAAAATTATTCGAAAAAATTGTAACATCAACTTTGCAGCACCTCTGTGAGTCGATAATTTCCTCTTTTCAACATGGCTTTATTAAGAGTCGGTCTACCACGACTAATCTGCTTGAATTCACATCATTGGTGAATGATGCATTCCTTAGTACAATCCAAATAGATGTCATTTATACTGATTTCAGTAAAGCACTTGACTTTGTAAATCATGATCTTTTAATCTTCAAGCTAGATCGAATTGGATTCCCCCCACACTTCCGACTTGGATTTCCTCTTAATTAAAAAACAGGACCCAAAGAGTTCTGTTGAGATCCGAAATCTATAAACCCGTATTTGTTACATCGGATATGCCGGAAGGTAGTCATATTGGTCCATTATTTATTAATGACCTGCCATCTATTTTGTCCCACTCACGCAACGGACCTTCTAACTATATTTGTCTTCAAGATGACTGTAATTCCATGCATATTTGGTGTCAGGCTAATAAGTTGCATTTAAATATTTCTAAATGCTTGTTTATGACTTTTAGTCGAATTACTCCATACTTAGTCACGTATACGCTTGATAATGTACCCGACTGTGGAAGACCTTGGTGTACTTTTTGATGCCAAACTTACTTTCATTCTACATATCTCCTCTATAACTAACAAAGCCAAGCCGTCTTCCACCGTACTCTGATAGGTTCTTAATCATTGCTCTCCCTTCATTAACTAACCGCAGAACTCTCCTCGGTATTATTTTTGTCCATAAATTAATTATCGGTGACATTAGCTCTCCTTTTCTATTATCTCGACTTAACTTTCATGTTCCTCGTAGACTAACAAAAAATTATTATCTCTTATTTTTATCTAATTGCACAACTGACTATGCGTTGCTCAATTGATTCCGTGTACTGTACTCCAATTACAACGAATTCTACCACCTTATCTCTTTAGAACTCTCTCTCTTACACCTAAAATCTGCTCTTCTATTCTATCTTCGGGAAAACCATAATCATTGATGGTTGACGTGGTTGCTGCCTTGGCAACACTGCTCCTTTCTTGGTTGGTGTTTTCCTGAATTGCCCTTATCTTACTTTATTACTCTTTCTTTCTATCCTTTTCTCTATTCTAGTCTATTTTCATTCTGTTTTCAACAATATTTATATTTCTTTTCGCCTTCTTTCCTGGTCTGATTGGGTTTATTTTGCCTGGGTTTTCCGCAATCGTGTGCAACAAATGTTGGACCATAAAAAAATTAATTTGTATTTAATACCCAAGAAGGCTTAAATGTATTTCAATTTTAATCTTACTTATAATTTTTAGTTTAATTAATTTTCTAACTTCTGAATTTAATGTATATTTTAATTTATTTTTATCTTTTGTAATTCTTTAATCGACGCGGATGTTAAGAGAATAGTTCGTATGGTTTAGCTCGTTTGTATGAATCCTTTTCAGGCTCGTTTGTATAGGGTAATAGGCTCACTAAAATCCATCTCCTGCCTGATGGGATGTGCCATTATCCTAAGTCCGTTGAGCACATTGTCTAATCATCAGTGCATACTTGAGTTTTTCTTAAAATATATATAAGATTCTGAATTAATTGCAGGGCTTGCCAGATAGTTTACAGATTTACATCTTTTAGTTTGGTACTAAATTAATGTTGCGATTAATCACATTTACCAACATTAATTTGAATTAAAATATTTATTTTTATTATTTTATTCCTTAAATATTTGAATATTTTCTTTATTCTTTTTTTAAATGGCTTTGTTGTTGTGTTTTCTTGAAAAGTAAATGAATTTTGAATAATTTCGGATATGCTTCCTTCATAATCCGGGCATTCGTAACACTTCCTTTATGCCATTTAGCTGGAAATGTTAAGAGGAAAGGAAGTTAAGCACAGCTTTCCTGTGATATGGTAATGTGTTTATTTTCTTATTTTTCCGGTCTCTGCATACACTTTCTTCGCTGACCAAGTAAATTAAGTGCTTTTCAATTTTTAACTTAATTTGAAACCGCAAGATACAAGAACTGTGAAGTGTCAAAAACAATACAATTATGGCGCTATAACGAAAAATGGCAAATAACCGAGAAGCAACAAATGCTGCCCTAAAAATAATCGGACTCAATATACCCTATTTTTGAGCGAGTTTACTGTATAAAAGTTTTATAAAAAAAGTTATCTTTTGTGCGTTTCAATATAAAATAATTTTTTAAAATTACGAATACCCTTTATATGTGTTGTCTGCAAGCTAATATGAATTTCATAAGTACTTCAGCTTTTATTGTTTGAGTGCAGGGTATACATAGTAATTCATATAATAATAACTTGTGGATAAAAAGGGAAAAGGGAAGCGGTATCCTAGCGACGGCTTTGTATAATCCGCAAGAAAAAACACGCATGCGCCATTATTAAACCCATCTACTCTGAGAGTGAGAAGAAAGAGGGTGAGGGAAGAAAGCTTGGAACAGAATATTAATTAATTTCTTTAGTGCGGTCCTCCAGCACCATAACAATGAGTGGCACAATGCGCTGTGATGTAGCAGCTCCTAGAATTATGCTATAAATATTTTACTTGGCATATTAATGCGATGCTGGCGACAAGGACATAGGCGACCGACGGCGACGGCGGCTGCGAAGCCATCTTAATAAATTTCAATATGGAATCAGTCAAAGGCAAGCGCTTCTCGGAGTCAGTTTCCGTTTCAGCCTTGGTCTTTGTCTCCCGTTCGTTTCTTTCCATCTCTCCGTTACCCTGTCCGTGTGTACTCATGTGTGCACTTAAAAAAAATGTCTTCCTAAATTTCCGATTTCGTTCTAGAATCTTTAACTATTATTAATCTGTCCTGAATTTTTATTTTTACAAATTTAGTTTAATCCATATATTATATTTATTAAAAATATGTCTGAGTGCGGCCGGCATGTGAACTTTTCCTTTTGCCATTTTCCTTTCCTGTTTCTTATTTTGTGGCCATGGACACGAGGACACTAAGCGAAAATCGAGTCTCTTAAAAGAAAGGGAACGTTGCAAATAAAAAAGCGCAAAAAAGCTTCAGTGGCTTCTTCTGCTGTTAGTTCCATTCTCTCCGCTTCTGTCCCTTTCTTTTAGAGTGTCCAGCCAGCCAGCCAGACAGACCAGTCCAGCCTCTTTTGGCCTTTTCAGCCGCCTAAACGCAGCTGTTTTTTCCGTTTCCGTTTGCCCTTTTTATTTTTTTATGTGTGTAGCTTACTTGGTCTTGGCGCCTAAAGGGTCGAGACTTCTATTGATAGCATTGACAGCTAGTTCAAAATCCACACAAGGCTTCGGCGGCTACACAAAAAAGAAATAGCGAAATGAATATGGGATTTTCATTCAATTTTTATATGTTTTCCTATCTTTTTTTGGCTCGTATGCGCGTTGAAAGCGTATTTTCTGTAGTAGTAGTATGGCCTATCCAAGGTGTGCTCGCCAATTTTCTGGTAATTACAGATAACTCTCTGAATAGAATAGAATAAGAAAGTGTTGTGAAAGTGTTCTCTAGATAGTAGAAGGAAAATTTACTTAATATACTTTCTTTTAGCCTTGACTTTCCAAATTCTTAGATACTTTCCTATCTTTCAATTGAGTTGCTTTTCAGAAAATCTTCCACTTGTTTGTTTGAATTAGTGATTTATAAATCTATTTTTTGACAGGTTTTATTTTCTTTATTGACAACAAATAAAGGCTATAATTATTATTGATGGCTGAGATAATAAAATTAAAAATATCGCACGTATTTAATTAGTTGCCAAGTGGCAACTTATTCTGACAATTGCAAAGGGAATAAAAGAGAAAGGGCGAAGGAAAAGGGAATATTGTCAGGGAAGTTGTAGTATTATTTCTGGTTAATTTACTGCTGGGCGAGAAGTGCTTACAATACGCCAAATAAAGAGTGTATGCAACATAAATAATGTTGAGCATTGACATAAATAACTGAGGACGTTGCTAGCAGAGAAAAGAGAGAGAGGGCTCTACCCAGTGGCACAGCTGCTGAGGGCTTTCACTCTCGGGCTTTGCTCTGCTTGGCTACTCTGTAATTGTTACAATTAATTAGAAACTAATAAGGCAAAGACGCTAAACTTGTTCCAGAAGATACCAAAGAAGACTGTCGCGCACATAAAGCGCTTTTAATTGATTTTCCTGTTACGTTCATTTCGAATTGTAGTTAATTAATAAATTATTCTAGGCGATTGAACTAACAATGGAAAACTTCCACTGCTTACGTGTCCTCCAGCACTCTAGCTATCCTCTCCTTTTATCCTTGCTTCCATCCTAACCTAAGCCGAACTGGACTTCAATTATACACCACATTTTTACATAAATTACATTTTTTCCGTGTCAATTAAACACATTTTTATGTAGCGCTCCAAAAAAATGTTTACGGCTCGCACATGCAATGTGTTTAACTCTTATACTGACTCTCGTAAACCTCTCCCGTATATTATTCTTTTCACTGTTTTTAACAGATATGAGGTATTAACGATTCTCCCCACTCCTTCTCTCTCTCCTCATACTCCCCTCAATAAATTACATTTTCATTTTATTTCTGGTCTGGGGTCAGTAGGGTATTCGGTGGATCAGGTGTGACGCACATATTGGAAATTTATTAAAAGCTCTCACAAAATAACTTTTGCTATTTCTCGCGATTTCATGTGTAAATATTCGAATTATTAAATTCCTTTTCCTATTTCTATCTCTGACTGCTGTGCAACTGCAACTGCATCTAATGCCTACGACTAATGGGGCTCTTTCAGTCAATTTGATTTTTCCATTAAATTTATTATTTTTTGTTTCTCTCTGCTCTTGCTGAGTTATTTATTAATTATGTTTTGGTGAAAATGTATTTTTCACTTGATGTGCCTTTGGCAGAGGTTTTTCATTTGACTTTTCTTACATTTATTTTTCTTGATATTTTGATTTTCCATCTTTTGACCTGCCCTTTGTATTGATTAGCTGCTGCCCAATTTTCCTTGTTCTTTTTGCTTATTTGTTTGATATTTTAGTATTGTTTTCTGTTGATTTCTGTGTTTTTATTGGAAAAATCATGAAAATTCATTGATAAATAATAAAGAAAAATATTCTAATACAACAACATTTCTTCTCTCAAATGTGAAAAGATAGGACTAAGTAGCAAAATGGTTTTAAGTCCTTTCACTTTGCCAATAAATTTAAGAATTTTAATATTAATCCCAGTACTTTTTTCGGAATATTCTCTGGTATTTTCTCTAAGTGCAAGGTGGGCCTAGAACTTTCTTTTTTATTTTAGCCTCAGAAACGGAAGTGGCCCAAAAGCTTTTCAATTAATTTTTCAATTGAATTTTTCATTACTCCTCAATTACTAGCCATAAAAATCAATTGCTTTGGCTTCACTTCTCCTTTTTTCTTGGTCCTTTAATGTTTCCTCTTTCGACTTTTATGAGCGAGCTACTTGACCGAAAGTTTCTCAAAGACCAACTCCAAAGTTGAAGGTGTTGTCTGGCTGTAACGAAGCTAAAGATGGTATCGATAAGCTCCAAGCTATAGCGGAAATGAGAAAATAGAAAGAAACAAAACAAAAAAACCGAAGAAAAATCAAGCACACAGACATTGTGGGGCTTTAATCCAAATGAT
Organism: Drosophila repletoides; assembly: GCA_018150835.1. Classification (NCBI taxonomy): domain Eukaryota; kingdom Metazoa; phylum Arthropoda; class Insecta; order Diptera; family Drosophilidae; genus Drosophila; species Drosophila repletoides. Next base: position 1,138,221 of record JAECWQ010000228.1, read on the forward strand.
TGCCTCGATGATGGTTTTTGTATGTCTCTGCCAAAGAGTTGACTAAACTCCATATCCTTCGCATAAGGACTTTTTATAGACACTGTCCAACAATGGATTAAAGTAAGTGTTGAATTATGAGGCAGGGTATTTCTTTAAAGCATTCTTTAGGGTATCAAGCATAGTCTTTATGTGTAAAGGCGAATAATTCCAGGTTACTAGATTTACCAAGAGAGAGGTAGAGAAATCCATTGCGTTCACATGAAGAACGTTTATTTAAAGGGTATCAAAAACAACAACACAAAAAAAAATAAAAATAAATAAATAACACGAAAAAATAAATAAATTATAATAACATAAAGAATACAACAAAAAAAATATTAAAAAACGTATAAAAAAAAAACATAAAAAACAAACCGTAGAATGGGCGATGCAAACCACCCGCAATAATTTCCTTAAAGGACCTCAAAAGTTGTAGAATTAATTCAATTCCTGGAAGTTATGGTTAATGCCAACAAAATGAAGGAGGGAGTGCTATCAAAATTGTATCTAAAAAATCAAACTTTAAGCGCTAATTATTTTAATTAGGCCTCTAAAAAACAAGAAAAAGAAGCTACACCCATTGTGGATATTAGTGCGGATGTAACAGATGATAACTATTTCATCTCGCAGAGATCGGCATCTAATAGCAGAGGTACTTTGATCAGGAGAACCAAGTCGAAAATCAAATCGGCCTTCATGCGACAAATCGATCAAAAACAGGAGGAACGAGCCATTACTTGGCTGGAGCGAACAAGAGTGGCAAGCAATTTTCGGAGGAGAGTTCAGATCGTACTCCAAAAAAATCTATCAAATGTGAATATTAACTCTGGAAAATTCGGAATAATTCTACGAATATAAAAGCCTGCCGAGCCTATGATTGAAGGGCTTAAGGGATAAGTAAAGTCGGAAAGAGTAAAGTCTTCTATAAATTGAATAATACAAATATTTTCAACTGAAAAATAGAAAATTCTCATCAATTTCCCTTCTCCCCCAGACTGAGTAACAATGAATATCGCAAAGATCGTTTCGGTAATGCCATTAACTATTATACCTGGAGTATGTTAAGGATACGCCTGTGCTCTATATAAATCGCGCTTGTTGCTATATGAAGTGGGTGAAAAAAAAATAAAAATTGAAGCAAATGAATTATAAACTGTATTAATGAATTAATGAACTCAACTTTCGTAGGGTAAACAACTTAAAGCGCGCCATTTTGGACTGTGATTATGTCCTAAATAAATTCGATTCAAAGAATTTACGCGCTTGACTCTATCGCGCTGCTGCCTATAAACGTCAGAATGATGAGAAAAACTATGAAGAGAGCGTCTATCAGGCAAAACGTCTCAACTCCAAGGATATAGCCTTTACAAAAGAGTTTTTGGAAAGGATGCGCAATTTCTTCTGAGCGCACTGCTAAATTATATGTATCAATAGAAATCAAATATATATCTGTATATATGTCGTGTATAGTTCTGTCCGTTTTTCTTAGTTTTTTGTTATCCTTGCAGACGATAGTCTTTCACTGGTTATCTAAAAAAGTAGCCTTTTCGAGTTTTAATTTATTTTAGATATATGATATTCTTAAGCGTTTCACTGGCTGCATATCATCCCTACAATTCTGTCTGCTTTTCTTTATAATTTTTAGATTCCTTGCAGAGGATTGTCTTTCATTGGTTATCTAAAAAAGTAGCCTTTGATTGGCGAATTTTAATTTATTTTAAATATACATATATCATAAACGTTTCACTGGCTACATATCAACCCTAAAATTCTTAACTTTTTTTGGATTGTTTGTCTAGACTTTCATTCACTGTCTCAAGGAATAGGAAATGAACCTGCATCTTCTGGCTTGCTGCTTCTGTCTCCATTTAATTCACTTGCCACAAATTGTTGCAGCGAGCGATTTTTAATTTGAATTAAAAATGCATCAATGCGCTGATTTTAATGCACACACAATTAAAACAGCAAGTCAGGAAAGTGTAAACAGAAGGAGATCAATGAAAATTAGGAAGAGGGTAATATGCAACACATACACACACATAAACACATATATATATGGAACGAAAAAGTAAATGTTGCAATTAGTTGACTTAAGTTCAATGAGACACACAATTGGTAATTTATTAAAGCGCAAGGATATTTAGTGTCCTTTGCGAAAAAGGATTTATTTATGGTTCATATATTAAATACTAATTAACACTGCGCACAGCAAAGGCCAAAAGAAGACCAAAAACAACAAACACATTTGATTTATGCCAAATAAATTCTGAGAGTCTCGATCTGTGTGCTGTAAGGATTAGAACCAGACAAAAACCCCAACAACAAAAGGAAAGAAAGGAAGAAAAACCAAACAAAACATTTGCCAGACTTTTTGTGTCTAGACCACTGACCAAAAGGCGCACCGGGAGGAGGATGGAGAGAGAGGGGCAGGCTCTGCTCTGCGTATCTTTAGCTTAATGGCAGTCTCCAGTTATAGGTCGAAGCTCCTCTCTCAGCTAATGAGTCCGCAGTTCCCGAGAAATAAGAAGCAAAAAAACCTCCTTATTCCCTACAAAAATATAGATAAAAAGATAGATAAATATTCTATAACTAATGTCAACAGTCGATCAGCTTAGTATCGATTCAAATGAGACAGGAAAGCTCACAAAATTATTGCATTTTAATTGAAGAAATACTTTAAAAACTTATATATATATATCATGTTTAATTTATATATTTTTAAATAAATTCCATATAGAAAAGAATATAAGGTTTTATAGAGAATTCTATTGCAAAGAATAGATTATATTCAAAATTAGAAGAACGCTCTTTTCGGCACCACACATAACGGAACGTATATTTATATCCCCAAAAAAAAAAAAAAGGAAAACCATTGCCTCTTAATTTTTGAGCACGAAATTAATGGAAACTGATTCCATTTTGATAGAATTACGCGTGAAAACGGCTTTGGTTCCCGGCTTTGGTTCCAGGAGAGCTGAGATCTCAGTTCTGGCTGTGTTGCTATTTTAGCTTTAAAACTCAGTGGTTTGAACCTCAGACTTGAACAGAGAAAATTTACACCTTCTTTTCGATTCTGGATTAATCGAAACTGCTTTATTTCCACTTTTGTTCAAAGTTCAGCTGCTATTTGAAATGATCTGCTGGTCTACCAATCTATTTGTACTTTCCATACCACTGAATATTTCAGGTGGTTGCCAGTTGGATGATTACAAACGATTCATACAGCTGTCATATACATTTTGCTTGCAGACAGCTTAAAAAATCAAATAGCTCAAATATCTCCAGTACACGTAGCTGTAGTTCAGTTTGGCCAGTCTATCTGCCGGATATTGCCTGGGTTTGAGTCAGGGCCTGGTCCCGGGTCTGAGTCTGGGCCAGGTCCTGTGCAACTCATTTTATTTTTCTTCTTTTTATTCCAAATTTTTTTTGCTATTTGTTTGCTATTTGTTTTGGTTTCATTTTTTGAATGTTCTGAAGAGTCTAAAGCAACCCTTGCAGGCCCCACCTGAGGCAATTCACTTCAGTTGACGCTGTGATACAGAAATTAATTGCGTGGATCGAATGGCAGCAACCCACAGAGAGGATGAAGAGTAAAGAGCAGGCAGGGCAGATAGTGGGCAAATATTTGTCCCAATATGTTGACGCACGCTAAACCAGAGTCACACACAGAACTCCACAAGTGACAAGCGCAAACACTTTTGTGCCCGGCTATATGCCAAATATTGTATTTGTACACTTAAAGAAACAGATATAGAGAAATCTGTACAAAAGTATAAAAATAATAGTTAAAAGTTTGCTTGAAAAAATCCTTTATTTCATCTAGAAAGGGAGCTAAATCCGATATATCGAATTACAGAGGAATTGCAAAGTTGTCTGCAATCCCAAAATTATTCGAAAAAATTGTAACATCAGCTTTGCAGCACCTCTGTAAGTCGATAATTTCCCCTTTTCAACATGGCTTTATTAAGAGTCGGTCTACCACGACTAATCTGCTTGAATTCACATCATTGGTGAATGATGCATTCCTAAGTGGAATGCAAACCTAAGTGGAATGCAAACAGATGTCATTTATACTGATTTCAGTAAAGCATTTGACTCTGTAAATCATGATCTTTTAATCTTCAAGCTAGATCGAATTGGATTCCCCCCCACACTTCCGACTTGGATTTCCTCTTAATTAAAAAACAGGACCCAAAGAGTTCTGTTGAGATCCGAAATCTATAAACCCGTATTTGTTACTTCGGATGTGCCGGAAGGTAGTCCTCTTGGTCCATTATTTTTCACATTATTTATTAATGACCTGCCTTCTATTTTTGTCCCACTCACGCATCCTTATGTATGCTGATGATGTGAAACTTATTCTTTCTTACAACGATCGTTCTAAATATATTTGTCTGCAAGATGACTGTAACTCCATGCATCTTTGGTGTCAGGCTAATAAGTTGCATTTAAATATTTCTAAATGCTTGTTTATGACTTTTAGTCGAATTACTCCACACTTAGTCACATACACGCTTGACAATGTACCCATGCAACGTATAACGACTGTGGAAGACCTTGGTGTACTTTTTGATGCCAAACTTAGTTTCATTCTGCATATCTCCTCTATAACTAACAAAGCCAAGGGTGTTCTTGGATTCATTAAACGTTGGTCCAAGGAGTTTAATGATCCCTTTGTTACCAAAATCCTTTATACTTCTCTAGTTCGTCCCATACTAGAATATTGTTCATGTGTTTGGAGTCCTCAATATGGAATCCATCAAGTTCGTATTGAATCCATTCAGAAGCAATTCCTCCTCTTTGCCCTTCGTGGCTTAAACTGGGATCCCGATCGCCGTCTTCCACGGTACTCTGATAGGCTCTTACTCATTGACCTCCCTTCATTAACTAAACGTAGAACTATCCTTGGTATTATTTTTCTTCATAAATTAATTATCGGTGACATTAGCTCTCCTTTTCTATTATCTCGTCTTAACTTTCATGTTCCACGTAGACTAACAAGAAATTATTATCCCTTATTTTTATCTAATTGCACAACTGACTATGCGTTGCACAATCGATTCCGTGTACTGTGCTCCGATTACAACGAATTTTATCACGTTATCTCTTTAGAACTCTCTCTTACACCTAAAATCTGCTCTTCTATTCTATCTTCGGGAGAACCCCAATCATTGATTGGTTGACGTGGTTGCTGCCTTGGCAACACTGCTTCTTTTTGGTTGGTGTTTTCCTGAATTGTCCTCTTTTCTCTCTGTTTTTCGTTTTCTTTATTATAATTTAATACATCACTAAAAAGTCCGGATACCTACCGAGAATCCTTGTATATTTTAATTTAATTAATTTCTAGATTTTAATTTAATTTATATAATAATTATATTAATTCTTTTGTAATCCTTTAATCGACTGCAATTAGTCGATTTATTAATAAATAAATAAATAAATAAATAGAAACTCTGGAAATAAAATTCGCTTTTGAGACTCATCTCAAATAGGTAGAATCCAATATTATTTTTGAGAATCTTAGTGAGAAAAAAGTCAAAACTAACTCAATTTAATAATGAAATTTAAACCCAGAAAAAGAAGAGAAATATTAAACTTAAAATAAGCTATTTTGGTATATTTTCAGCTTGAATCAGGTTCACTTTGACTTAATTCAAGAATCAAGGACTTCCCTAAGAAAAACAGTTTTTATTGTGATTTTAAATATATTATTTTACCTGTAGTAAGTGAATGAATATTTTGGGTGGTATTTTCTTTGAGTGTATCTACTTTACTTTACACTTCACTACACTTTACTTGGTCGGCAAAAAACATTTTTTTTATAAATTTATCGACGAGGCGTATCATGTCTTTTTAATTCTCTTTACTTTTTTTTTTCTCTAATTTTTATTAATGTTTTGAAAATTTTTTTTCTATTGAGTATTTTTAATTGGTTGGCAAAATAACAGTTTATTTTCTCTTTTTTTTTGCTCTGAGGCTGGATTCAAAATTTTATATTTGGAAGAAATATATTTTTTTTTGAAAAATAATTTTTTAATTTTTTTCTTATTAAAATTTTTAATTTGGTTGGAAAAATAACATAATAAATTTTCCATGAGATTTACCCATAACGGAGGATGGATTCAAATTTTTATATTTGGAAGAAATATTTTTTTTTTTTGAATGCTTTTTAATATTTTCCATTTGTTTTTCTTTGCTTTTTAGTTTGAATATTTTTCTTATATTTTACTTGCCAATTCTAGTTTTCAATACTGAGCTTAAGATAGTTTTTCCTTTTTTGTGAATTGAAATTATTTTCAATCACAAATGCTTAACCGGATTAGGATCTGGTAGCTTTAAACAAAGCCAGCTAATATCGAATTATCTTCTTTTTTATTTCGGCTAATATGTTCCATGCAAAAGTAGACCCTTTGCGTTGACCACAAAGTGCATATGTTTACAATTTTTTCCTAGATAGACTTAACCAGAATATAAAACCCACATTAAAGCTTCTTTCACCATTCGACATGTTTACGTTCAACGCTAATCTTCTAATTTTTTCCAAGTTTGAGTGGTGAAATGCAAGATTTTTTTCCATTAATAATAATAATAATAATAATAACTGGCGATGCCAGTCGCAGCAGTAGTCATAGGGTATGCTCAACTAGCTGATACTCTGAGAAATGTATTTTTTTCAATTATTTTCGTAACATATTTCCTTTTTTGATAAACAAGTGTCGATACTGTTCGTTCTTTCAATTTCATCTACACAGTGAAGTGTATGGAATAGTTCATTTATTTTTCGCAGCATAATTATTTTACTCTAAGCAGAAGCTTTTTTTAAAATTGTTTTAAAATTACGTTTTTCATCAATTTTCTCTTTGACGCATTGGTTACATCTCGCTTTTGAATACTCTTTCGGCAGAGAGGAAGGTTTTAGTTCTTTAGCTGTATAAGTTGTATAAATAATTTCCAATCATTTTAATTAGTTTTTTTTTTAATTTTTATTTAAAACCGTTAAAGACGCTATCTCCAGTTTTCGCCTCTAATAGAGACTATTTAATATGCCACTTTTAGGCTCTGAGCAGAAGGTTTTAAATAAATCCTTTTTCTCCAATTTTTACCATGTTAGAGAAGTATTTGCGGCCTATTTTTGACGCTGAGCAGAAGGTTTTTAAAACTATATTAAAATTGTATTAATTTTATTGAATGAAATTCGTTTTTCTTAAATTTTAGCCCTGTTAGAGACGTATTGGTAGGACAATTTTGAACGCGTTTCATCTTTCTTTTCAATACTCTTTTTGTTGTATTGTTGTATCAACATGCAGCTCTGCAGCTGCATCACCGCAACAATATCAAACTGCGAACGGAAGAGGAATTTTGATGCGTCAATTCGAAAGAAACAATGGACACACAGGATAACACAAAGTTTTTCAAATGCTGTTGTGGTCCGAGGTAAAATGCAACAGTCAAAGGACCGTCGTATGTATAAACATCATTGTCATCATCATCATCATTATCATTATTATCATTATCAAGTCTAATATGCGCATTATTGGTTTTGTGTGGCAGACTAAGCTGCAGTTATCCTTAATATTCGTGTGCCTGGTCCATGTTAATACGCTTTTGTGCATGTCCCTTGATATCCTTAATCTCTCCTCTTCCATATCCTGTTTGCTGTTGTCCTCGAACGGCACAGATAGTATTCGAGCCGCACTCTCCACATGCAAATATGAATTGCAAATACTATGGCACCATATTAAAAATCAACCTACTTGAACTCTCTTTCTATCTGACTTTTACCTACTTTCACTGTACAAATGTAATACAAAATATTTCGTAGCATACAAATCCTTTTGATCTTGTTTTTTAATTTACAATTTTATATATAATTTTTTAAATTTTCTTCCCTTTTTCCTTTTTTTTTTGTTCTGGTTACAGCACGTGGCGTATACGCAATAAGTCTGCACCAAGCTGCCACTCAATTTTATATTTTTTCTTGTGTGTATTTGATCAAATTTATTAAGAAATTTTAAATGAATTTTCAAACTCATTTTTTTTAATATTTTCTCCAGAGTCTAAAGAAGTTTTCATAAAGTGTATATTAAATTTTCATATTAAGGTTTGCCTTCAAATAAGTTTTTGAGTTTCCCTTTTGAGTTGCAAGTGAGAACCGGACGATGATCCGAGATTAACATTGAGATAGGATGATGATGGGCTCCTTAAGGGTCCTTTGTATATCGACCATTTCCTTAAGCACTTTTCAATTTTTTTACATACGGTTTTGGCTTGTTTTGGAGTTTTACTAAGGAAAGAGTTTTACCTCTTTTCAATGAGGTTTCAATAGCTGAAAGAAGAGCTGTTTGTTTTCTTTCAGCAGAGCTTCAGTAAGTCACCGGAACAAATGCCTTTTGGCTGAAATCAGAGACATGCCAGAGACTGAGACGGCGAATTCAGCAAGAAAAAGAGAATGCGCAAAAAGCAAGAAAAGCGGGGAAAAACACAAAGGCGCGTCCACACAAAACACACACGTATGCACACAAACAATGTTGCATAAAAAATCACAAAGGAACCAAAGAATGAGGCAAAAGCATCAAGAAGTACAGAAACTTAATGAATAAAGCGCGCCGATTATTCAAATACTGTTAAGAGCCACTGTTAACCAACATTAGCATATTTATAATTAATTTCTAGCAATATTTCTCCAACTCAATTTTTGACTGTAAATCTGAAGTAAAAAAAATCTTTAAAAGATAACAAAATTTTAATACTCTCCTCTTAAAGAAGGGTATAAAACGGCAAATCTTCGCCATGGCAGGCACGATATTTTTGTTGTATCCGTGTGAATAACAACATTTTAAATATGTTTTATATAGGAGGTTCCCCATGCCGTGGCAAGCACGCGTAAACTGCTTGCTCATGCAGCTCAACTTGCCACGCTTGACACATTTCTAGAGAGACCTTCTGGGGCATGTCGCGTCGTCCATGAGATTTATCCATAACGGAGGCTGGATTCAAATTTTTATATTTGGAAGAAATATTTTTTTTTTTGAATTCTTAAATAATTTTTTATTTTTTTTTTTTATTTTTATTAAAATCTTTACTTGGTCGGCAAAAAACATTTTTTTTATAAATATTGGAAAATTTTTTTTCAAGCACTCTATTAGTTTATCTATGAGGCGTATCATATCCTGATAGCCAGGCAAAAAGACTATTATGACGCCTTTGACATTTGATACTTAGCCTTTTTTTTGTTTTGTAAAAAATGGATTTTTTTTAATGCATTTTAAAAAATATTATTTTTTTTTAATTGAATTTTTTTTTTTTAATCTTTACTTGGTCGGAAAAATACCAGTTTATTTCTTGCTTTTTTGTGAGGTCGCATTCAAATTTTTATATTTTCTTTTAAATTCCTTATTCATTTGTTTACCTATCTTAGCTATTCTGTTTTGCTGCAAAAGGGCTGCAGCGCCTAGGCTCAGTTAGAAATTGGTTATCGTTCTTAACTGCTCGTCGAGATTAATATACATACTGTGGCTCGCACCATATTTCATGCAGCTTCCACTTTTGAATAATTTTCACATGTAAAATTAAATCTAAGTGCGTACAATATAAAAAAAATGTGACTAACGGCAGCTGTAAAAATCTATAAACTTTGAGCTTTATAATGCTTTATAAGTGAACACTAAAACAATCTTATGCAATTTAATTGACCCATTTTTTCAGTTATTTTTACTTAATTAAAATTATTAAATAAATATTTAAAACAAGTTAATTTGTTAAAAGCACAAAAAATATTTTCTTTATATAATTTTCATTTATTATTTATTACTTCGACTAAATGCAGTCGGTCTCAAAATTATTTTTATGGTTTGATAATTAAATTAAAAATTAAGCAATACGTTTTAATTAAAAATTTAAAATATAATTTTTATATTCCTAAACTTATAGCCTAATATTGGGAAAAACCCAAAAAAATCCAATCTGGCCAGAAAAGAAGGTAAGAAAATAAATATAATTAAAGACACTAAATTATATTTTGCCCTAAAAATCAAAAATGTTACTATTTTTATTTTCAAAAGACAGACAAGAAAGTAATCAAAACAATCGACATTCCGTAATCGTAATATTTGTATTTTTAAATAAAAATTTTATATATTTTAAGACTTCACAATAACTTTTAACAGTTTTAGCATCTTGATAAAACGAATCATAATGAATTGTTGATAATTCTGATAAGCCGCATGATGATTCGATTCCAAGCATCAATGAAGATATTCCAACCGTTTCTCTTTTGAGCACGATTATTGAATGTTTTATGAGTGAGAAAATTACTCAAGTTTTGCCTATGCCCCATGGAGATTACTTTGGAATCGTTCGGGCTGATCTTATTTTGTATCTCAATATCTCATAAGTATCTACGAGTTAATCTAGGTAAGAATTTATGTACTTTATGACATCAAATATAATTATTACTATCCTTAATTATTTTTTGTAAATTACCTTCGGTTGGAAAAGATTATTGTCAGCGAATTGGGAGTAATAAAGAAAGAAAATATTTGAGAAATAACAATTGATAGTCGAAATTAATTACTATATTGATTATCCCAATTGGTTCATTCAGCTACCGCTGAAAAACAGAGTAAAATCTGCATTTTTAAATAGTTAATAGTTTTTTAGTTTCTTAATTTCTTATAGCGAAAATATGTGAATGAACAAATATATAGGAATAAAATTCCAGACAACATTGTTAATAATTTCTTTAAACACAATTTTTCATTCATTTATTATAATTTTCATTTATCTTTTGTCTTATTTTCACTACACAAGTAGAAAAGTAGTAGAGTTTAGAGTTTTCTCATTCGGAACCAACTCCATATGCTCATAATAATTTGAATTTCAAGATATTAACTATATATAATTTAAATTATTGGGCTAGGGGAATGAAAGGTCATAGGTCGATAGGTTTCATTTTCATATTTTAAGCTGCAAATTTCAGTTTAAATTTTAAAATATTGCTGCTTTTTTCAACTAAACTTCAATTTAGAATAAAATTCGAAGGCGCCACCCTAAAATTGTGCAATAAAATTAATATATAGCTGCTTTTCCTTACATTGTAAATTATTATAAAAAAGGATATAACTTCCGTAAATCCTTACGGATTTTGTAGCAACGACCCAAGTTCCACACGGAAGGACAAAACATATTGATTGGCATCGAAAAATTTCAGTTCAAATGCGGAAGGAAATCAGAAAGAAACACAAAATGCTGGATAACCCAAGAACTCTAGAAATGCGAAATAAAGCGAGAGGCTGGCCAAATCGACCAATCGGGCCCAGGAGAATATGAAGATTTTAAAGTTTTCATTGCTGTAACTAGATTCTTATTAGTAACGATAGGAGCAAATAAAGAGTTAGAGGAAGCAATAGAATAAGGGTAATCGGTATTGTTAATGGAAAAGATTGAAAGATTGAAAGAAATTTGCAAAAAGGTTAGTACTAGTTAAGTCGTCAATGGATCCCTCATTCTTCAGGAAAAATGTAGTAGGCATAGACGAGCTGTTGCGCTTAGAATTTACAAATCTATAAAACAGTTTAGGATCCCGCTCAAACTGATTCCTGCAGAGAATAAGGTCTCACAGTCGACGTTAAATCAGGGAGGCTTGGATGAAACAGGCAATACAACACTAATTGGAACGCTGATATCAAGAAGTGAGTTAATAGTGTCATAGAAGTGGGTTAGAGCAAAATTTATATCAACCGATTTGTATAGAGTAGACCAATCAGCTGAGGAAAGAAGTTGATTAAGCAAGTAAAAATTTCCCTTGCGAAAACAATGATAGGTTTTACTAACAGGTTTGGATACTGGTTTAGTCGAAGTGGCAATTAATAGAGAAATTTCTACGGTAGGGTGAAAGGAGTCACTGGTAGAAGTGCAATCGTTGAAAAAAATAAGATCAAGAACTCTGTCAAGATTATTAGAAATCGAGTTTATTTGAAAAAACGAAAGGTCATACAGGGTACTAGTGTTGATATATATATTTAATACGGCTTAAATGCAGCATATAAATAGAAATATCAGAGCAGGGAGGGATATAAGAGCACGTTATGAAAATGGAACATGATGGAAACGATACCTTAACGGAAACTATTTCCACATCAGGAGGTGAAACGGATAAAGTAATTGACTCAGACCGAAAGGAAGAATTAACTGCAATGAGTACCTCACCACCACGATGAGTTATTCTATCTTTTCTGTAGGATGTAAAAAAAAAGAGAACTAAGCCATGTCTCAGAAAAAGCAATAATTTGAGACTCGAAGGAAGAACTTTGTAAAAATACATTTTTAAGCTTAGACACTAGATCTCTAACATTCTGATAACTGATATGTAGTAAATCTGAAGATCGATCTAGTTTTTGGAGGATTATTACTAATGGTTGCTTGCGAAAGAGACCACTAGCTTGAAGACTGACAGGCACCGGACGAATGCGTTTTTTTATAATGAACTAATGAACAATTATTTGTGGAGGCCAGAAATTTGGATCACAAATAAGTGAGAATGTGTCTGATGGAACTATAATTTTGAAGGAGGATATTTCCCTAGGTTCAGAGAAATTAAATTTAGATACTGATACATTGCTTGAAGATTTGCTGGCAATATAGGCAGCAATAGCTTCACATGTAGTATCAGCTGAAAGTCTAGATAGGAAAATTTGCTTACGCGGTGGAAAAACAGTATGCAAAGGAGTCGGGGCAGGGTCAGAACCCTAAACAGTTACCGAAGCTAGAAGCACAGTTATGGGTGCAGTACTAGAATGGGCTGTAATTGAGGCTGTTGTCGGAGATGAAGTCGCAGACACCAACTAAAGTGGATCTGCAATGGCAGAAGGAGCTGGAGGGGCAGCTGGACTTGTAACTCGTGCTGTAGTTGGAGCACAAGCCTGAGCTCGATTAAGAGAAGTTGGTTGCACATGAACAGCAAATAGATTAGAATCAGCTTTATTGAATTACTAGAGGCAATTATTGAATTACTAGAGGCAATTATTGAATTACTATATACATATAAATGAAATCATAAAAAATTAATTAAAATTTGAAATATTAATATTTATTTATTATATTCAATTTCTATTTCACTACACTGAAAAAGACTTGGTTTAAAAAATCAAGAATTGTGTCCTTGAATCGTCTCTCATTGCCTAAAAATAAGTACCCGATGTATCAAATACGGGTTTAGAAATTTCGGATCTCAACAGAAGACAAGATCCAAGTCAGAAGTGTGGGGAGAATCCAATTTTTATTTATTTTATTTTTTTATTAATAAATCGACTAATTGCAGTCGATTAAAGGATTACAAAAGATAAATATAATTATTATATAAATTAAATTAAAATTTAGAAATTAATTAAATTAAAATTTACAAGTAAGATTAAAATTGAATTACATTTAAGCCTTCTGGGGTATTAAAATCAATCAATTTTTATGGTCCAACATATGTTGCACAGGATTGGGGAAAACCCAGGCAAAAAACCCAATCAGACCAGAAAAAAAAGGCGAAAAAGAAATATAAAGATTGTTGAAAATGGAATGAAAATAGAACATAATAGACAAAAGTACAGAAAAAAAGAGAGTAATAAGTAAGATAACACATCACATGGACATACATAATAAACAATGTGACCGTGTGCCCCAGTTTGAACGAAACCGAGGATCCATAGTAGATGGAGCAGATGCGTCAATGTATCGCGGTTCAAGCCAAGCCATTGCTGTGGCGAAAATAATTAATAATTATAATGCAGATACCCGACATAGAACTACATCCATTTCTACATTAAAAAAAATATCAAAAATCAATAGAGTATTGAAAAATCAGAATCTCGAGATTTTGAGCGGATTCTCGGTAGGTATCCGGACTTTTTTCGTGATGTATTATTTACAATAAAGAAAAAGAAAAACAGAGAGAAAGAGGACAATTCAGGAAAACACCAACCAAAAAGAAGCAGTGTTGCCAAGGCAGCAACCACGTCAACCAATCAATGTTTGGGGTTCTCCCGAAGATAGAACAGAAGAGCAGATTTTAGGTGTAAGAGAGAGAGAGTTCTAAAGAGATAACGTGATAAAATTCGTTGAATTTGGAGCACAGCACACGGAATCGATTGTGCAACGCATAGTCAGTTGTGCAATTAGATAAAAATAAGGGATAATAATTTCTTGTTAGGCTACGAGGAACATGAAAGTTAAGACGAGATAATAGAAAAGGAGAGCTAATGTCACCGATAATTAATTTATGAAGAAAAATAATACCAAGGATAGTTCTACGGTTAGTTAATGAAGGGAGATCAATGAGTAAGTGCCTATCAGAGTACGGTGGAAGACGGCGATCGGGATCCTAGTTTAAGATTCAATACGAACTTGATGGATTCCATATTGAGGACTCCAAACACATGAACAATATTCTAGTATGGGGCGAACTAGAGAAGTATAAAGGATTTTGGTAACAAAGGGATCATTAAACTCCTTGGACCAACGTTTAATGAATCCAAGAACACCCTTGGCTTTGTTAGTTATAGAGGAGATATGCAGAATGAAACTAAGTTTGGCATCAAAAAAGTACACCAAGGTCTTCCACAGTCGTTATACGTTGATGGGTACATTGTCAAGCGTGTACGTGACTAAGTGTGGAGTAATTCGACTAAAAGTCATAAACAAGCATTTAGAAATATTTAAATGCAACTTATTAGCCTGACACCAAAGATGCATGGAGTTACAGTCATCTTGCAGACAAATATATTTAGAACGATCGTTGTAAGAAAGAATAAGTTTCACATCATCAGCATACATAAGGATGCGTGAGTGGGACAAAATAGAAGGCAGGTCATTAATAAATAATGTGAAAAATAATGGACCAAGAGGACTACCTTCCGGCACATCCGAAGTAACAAATACGGGTTTATAGATTTCGGATCTCAACAGAACTCTTTGGGTCCTGTTTTTTTAATTAAGAGGAAATCCAAGTCGGAAGTGTGGGGGGAATCCAATTCGATCTAGCTTGAAGATTAAAAGATCATGATTTACAGAGTCAAATGCTTTACTGAAATCAGTATAAATGACATCGGTTTGCATTCCACTTAGGTTTGCATTCCACTTAGGAATGCATCATTCACCAATGATGTGAATTCAAGCAGATTAGTCGTGGTAGACCGACTCTTAATAAAGCCATGTTGAAAAGGGGAAATTATCGATTTACAGAGGAGCTGCAAAGTTGATGTTACAATTTTTTCGAATAATTTTGGGATTGCAGACAACTTTGCAATTCCTCTGTAATTCAATATATCGGATTTAGCTCCCTTTTTGTGAATTGGGATAATATATGATTCCTTCCAAAGACATGGAAAAACAGCGGAATCAAGAGATAAGTTGAAAAGTTTGAGTAGGGGAAGATATAAAGAGCTCCAGCATTCTCTGAGTACGCAACTTGGGATATTATCGGGCCCAGGAGAATATGAAGATTTTAAAGTTTTCATTGCTGTAACTAGATCGTTATCAGTAATGATAGGAGAAAATAAAGAGTTAGAGGAAGAAATAGGATAAGGATAACGGTATGCGATATTGTTAATGGAAGAAGTGTAAGTAGATTGAAAGAAATTTGCAAAAGGTTAGCACTAGTAAAGTCGTCCTTGGATCCCTCATTCTTCAGAAAAAATGTAGGAGGCAAAGACGAGCTGTTACGCTTAGAATTTACAAATTTATAAAACAGTTTAGGATCCCGCTCAAACTGATTCCTGCAGCGCATAAGATACTCATTATAGCATTGAGAGTTAAGAAGGAGGAAGTTAGATTTAGCAATAGAATACTTAGAAAAATCAATATTAGATCCCGAGTTTTTAAATTTTTCAAATAGCTTAGTTTTAATATTTTTTAAATTTGAAAGTTGACGTGTAAACCAGGGAGGCTTGGATGAAACAGGCAATAGAACACTACTTTGAATGCAGATATCAAGAAGTGAGTTAATAGTGTCATAGAAGTGCGTTAGAGCAAAATTTATATCAACCGATTTGTATAGAGTAGACCAATCAGTTGAGGAAAGAAGTTGATTAAGCAAGGAAAAATTTCCCTTGCGAAAACAACGGCGGGTTTTACTAATAGGTTTAGATATTGGTTTAGTCGACGTGGCAATTGATAGAGAAACTTCTACGGTAGGATGAAAGGAGTCTTCAGGAAATACGGAAAATACAGGAAGAATAAGATCAAGCATTCTGTCAAGATTATTAGGAATCGAGTTTATTTGAAAAAACGAAAGGTCATACAAGGATTCTAAAAAGTCATGTTGTGCAGAAGGCACAAGATAATTAGATTTCCTAAAAGAGAGACCACTGGATATTAGGCAAATTGAAATCGCCTAAAACGACAAACATGTCTTTATCACGTACTAGTGTTGATATATATTCAATACGGCTTAAATGCTGGATATAAATAGAACTATCAGAACACGGAGGGATATAAGAGCACGTTATGAAAATGGAACATGATGGAAACGATACCTTAACGGCAACTATTTCCACATCAGGAGGTGAAACGGATAAAGTTATTGACTCGGTCCGAAGGGAAGAATTAACTGCAATGAGTACCCCACCACCACGACGAGTTATTCTATCTTTTCTGTAGGATGTAAAGGCTGTAGAAAAAATTTCGGAATTTGAAATTGAGGAATTAAGCCATGTCTCAGCAAAAGCAATAATTTGAGGCTCGTAGGAAGAACTTTGTAAAAATCCATTTTTAAGCTTAGACACTAGACCTCTAACATTCTGATAACTGATATGTAGTAAATCTGAAGATCGATCTAGTTTTTTGGAGGATTGTTACTAATGGTTGCTTGCGAAAGAGAGCCACTAGCTTGAAGACAGTCACCGGACGAGTGCAATTTTTTATAATGAACTCATGAAACAATTATTTGTGGAGGTCAGAAATTTGGATCACAAATAAGTGAGAATGTGTCTGATGGAACGTTAATTTTGAAGGAGGCTATTTCCCTAGGTTCAGAGAAATTAAATCTAGATACTGATACATTGCTTGAAGATTTGCTGGCAATATAGGCAGCAATAGCTTCACATGTAGTATCAGCTGAAAGTCTAGATAGGAAAATTTGCTTACGCGGTGCAACAACAGAATGCAAAGGAGTCGGGGCAGGGTCAGAACCCTGAACAGTTACCGAAGCTGGAAGCACAGTTATGGGTGCAGTACCAGGATGGGCTGTAATTGAGGCTGTTGTCGGAGATGAAGTCGCAGACACCAACTAAAGTGGATCTGCAATGGCAGCCGGAGCTGGAGGGACAGCTGGACTTGTAGCTCGTGTTGTAGTTGGAGCACAAGCCTGAACTTGATTAAGAGAAGTTGGTTTGACATGAACAGCACATACATTAGTATTTGAAGAATTATCGGCGTATTCAAAGGAAGAGTGACGGTGAAGGCGAGGCCGAGAAAAATCGATCCGGAGATAATTCTAAACGGCGAGGAGTTGATAAATTTTCTGAATGGGGAATAGCTATTGCAGAGGAAGATGGAAGAGGAACATTTAAAAATTGATCCTCTATCCGACAGATAGGTGGGGATTGGAAATTAAACTCACTAAGCATCTCAATGATCGAGTCAAAATCACTCGACAAAAGCTTGGACATTTTATGCAACTTAAGAAATTGACCTCTCACAGAATTATACATTTTGGAGAAATTCAATTGCAAGTCATTGCACCTCGGACAAGACCATTTCAGGCCTCCACAACCGTTTGGAATTCTCTTTTTCCAACTTGTCAATATCTCGCTCAGTTAGAGCTGCACATTTGCCATGCATCATGTTGTCACACAACCAGCAGTTAACAAACCTTGGTTGGTCACCATCACGCGCTGGGCCATACGTGCAATTCAACTTGCACCAAGACATTTTATTAGTATAAAATATTATTAAGAACAAAAAAGATGCTAAAAGTTTCCCACTGGGTATTATTATGATTAGTATGAAGAGCGCGCAAATTGAGAGCGCAAAGAAATAGCTGTTAATTGCACAAACAATGCTTGAGCAATGCACAAAGCCACAACAAAACTTTGAGCGGGCGAGCGGCGCACAAGCGAACAACCGCACAAAAGGAAGATAGGTAAAGGTAGTGTTAACAGAATATATAAAGCTTTTGATAAAAATTGCACAGCTGATGACTATGTGTGGTACTGGTTTACCAATTTGGTTTATTTCCAAGTTAAATTTAAAATAAAAATCAATCAATATAACACAAAACGAATTTTATTACGGAGCACTAAAAAAACTCGACTTTACAATTTGATAGAATTCTTTCTCTGACTGACACTATAGAACAAATTTGTCTTTTATATTTTTTTACCTAAACTAATTATTTTATATACATATATGTTTATAAAGTTACTCCTCAATATATTTACTAATGTAAGTTTTCTTTTTTTTCGATGAGTCTATCTAATGACCGGGCGGCCAACCCTAAGGTCAACGCTAATTAATACATTTTTTGTTCGAATAAAAAACACAAATTGAATTCGTTTTTATTGTAGGTCCGGTTTATTTGATAATCAACTTAAGACTAACTTACAGAAATTTTTAAAAGAGCGAATAAACGAATTATTATGCAAACGATCATGCGCGCGTTTCATATTACTACATGCGCAAGAGCGTTCTCAGGCTATTTGTTTTGGTAATAATTGTTTGGTCAGCAATCTTGTGCTCGTTTCATATTTATGCATGCGCACAGAAGACTGCTTATATGTCATTTATTTAATCATTTATACAAGACTATGTATATTGAAGTATTATATGCTACTTCCCTCACCTTAAGAATAAAGCTTTTGCTTCTGTTGAGGCTGATGATGATGATGGGTACAATCTGTGTGATGCTATTGAATTAGCTTCTTGTATTTCTAAAGTTAGTTTAAGTTTAAATTGCAAATATATGTAAACTATATAAATTATACAAATTGTAATACTTATACTTAATAAAATTGTAAAAATTTTGGCGTTATTGCTGTTATTAGTTTTACGATATCTCTAGGTTTTATTGGATTTATTTTTATTAATTCTAAGGGTGTTAATGGAGTTGAATTGATTTCGGGATCTATATGATTTTCGCTTAATACTATTTTTCTTCTTTTAATTTTACATTGTTTTATCGTTATAATTTTGTTGCCTTTAATCGTTATATTTTTATTTATTTCTTGGCAATCTTGGTGTAATATGGTATTATTTACGTTCCAAGTTACAATTTTGTTTGGTTCTACATATTTAATAATTTGCTTTATTGTTATTGGGATAAAATTACATATTGAGTTAGTTCCATTTATTATATTTTTAAAACATTCATACATAATCAAGCTGATAGCCATTACTATCTGGGTAAGGTATTATTTTAATGGTGTGAATGATTCTTTGTTTAGGATAAGGATTTGATTAGTTTTACTCCAGGTTGATGTTTTGGTTAGTAATATGTTACTGCTGTCTACGTTCTCTAGCTTGTCATAATTAAGTAATTTTGGGTTGAATAAACCTAATCGAGAAAGTTGCATTCCCATTGTAATATCTTCTATATATTCAGTGAAATGGATTAGTTCATATAATTGCTGCTGTCACTTTGTTTGTAATTAAATTCTTTAATCATTTGCAGGTTATTATTGATCATTTGGATGATATCGTTCATTTCATCATTAATCTTGTTGTTACAGACTTTGGATTTTCATTTGGTCACAATTATCTAATGGGCCGAATAAATATTTAAGTGCGGATCCTACTATGTTAATCAATCCTCAAAACAATAGACAGTTGTTTGATGTAATGTTATACCATTTAATTCTCTTAGCATTTTGTTATGTAAAGTTTAATTTGTAGACTATCGGTGTAATTAGCTACTTTAGTGTTGACATAATTAGTTAAATTATCAATATCCGTAATGTTGATACGAAGACAATGGTGTTCGTATTCTGATGGAATTTTTACTGGTTTATCCGAGAATAGAAAGTAGCCATGGTGTGTTGATTTGGATTTGTTGGGATTGGCATGGTTTGATATAAGCGAGGATGAGTGTTAAGATGGGCCTGTAGGATAGGAAGTCGATTAAATTTTTTTTGTTTTTTAAATTGTGTCTTGTAGTAGTATGTTTCTTCATTTTTGTTAGTAATTTTGTAGTGGTCATCGTCAAATGGGTTTTCTAATTTACCTTTGGAAACAGTCCTGTACCTAGTGTCAATTTTATTCGCTTTCTATTTTAATTTATCTCGTTGATTTTAATTTCTTTATTTTGTTGGGTGTTTAGGGTAGGTTGCCCAGCATACAGAAATATGTTTTGTAGTTGTGGATATAAAGTATTATTTCTATTTTACTCAATTTCGCCTCGCTATCGTCTGAATTTTTTATAATGCGAATTTTTTCGTTTATAGTTTTGTGAACAACAAAGTTTGTGCCTGCAACTCCGGTTTTGGTTGTATTAGGTTTTGCAACTCTATTTCTTCACTTACGAGCCATCTTTTTAAGGGCTAAGCTAGCAAGTGCGCCATCTTTCTCTGCCTTTAAAAGTCTAGGTTTACTCAACTGATTAAATATGCGCATAAAAGCATTTTTGCAATTTAACCAATCTTTTGTTTTTATTAGCTTTAGTGTATCGAATTTAGAATAAATGTCCATGCAACTTAAATAGTGATTGCCTTCTGACGAATAGATATCTATTACGAACTTGTCGCAGCAATGTTCAGGCTTAGGCGTAATTATCATTGGCTTGTTTGTATTACGATGCTCTATATTTGCCAAGTTGCATGTTTGACATTCATTAATTATATTCTGAATGAGAAGTTGGCTATTGGGGAAATAATATGTTTCGTAAGAGTAAGAGTTTTTCGTGTGTAGTTAGAACTAATTCATTAAACTTTGCATAACTAGGTAGAACTATGAAACTGAGTTTGAAGAGCATCGAAAAAATATAAGATATATTCCAATACAATATTTTACTCCCAAGTTGAGAACTGATTTTCGGAATAAGGTGAAACACGTATATTTTAGAATTAATTTGAAAATATGAAACTGAGTTTGAAGACAATCGAGAAAATATAAGATGTTTTCCAATACAATATTTTACACACATTTCGCCACGTTGAGAGCTGATTTTCGGAATAATGTGAAACGCATATATTTTAGAATTAATTTGAAACTCTGAAATCTGAGTTTGAAGACAATCGAGAAAATATAAGTTATTTCTCAATACAATATTTTACTCCCATTTCTTCACGTTGAGAGCTGATTTTCGGAATAAAGTGAAACACATATATTTTAGAAATAATTTGAAACTATAAAACTGAGTTTTAAGACAATGGAGAAAATGAAAGATGATTTCCAATACAATATTTTACACCTTTCTCCCTTTAAGCTGATTTTCGGAATAAAGTGAAACACGTATATTTTAGAATTAATTTGAAACTATAAAACTGAGTTTGAAGACAATGAAAGATGATTTCCAATACAATTTTTATCTCCCCACGTTGAGAGCTGATTTTCGGAATAAAGTGAAACAAGTATATTTAGAATTAATTTGAAACTCTGAAACTGAGTTTGAAGACAATCGAGAAAATGTAAGATGTTTTCCAATACAATATTTTAAACCCATTTCCCATCGTTGATAGTGATTTTCGAATAAAGTGAAACACATATATTTTAGAATTAATTTGAAACTCTGAAACCTGAGTTTTAAGACAATGGAGAAAATGAAAGATGTTTCCCAATACAATATTTTACACCCATATTCTCCACGTTTGAGAGCTGATTTTCGGAATAAAGTGGAACACGTACATTTTAGAATTAATTTGAAACTCTAAAATCTGAGTTTGACGACAATCGAGAAAATATAAGATGTTTTCCAATACAATTACAATTACAATTACAATTACACTATTTTCCCCTCGTTTATATCTTATCTTATATTTTAGAATTAATTTGAAACTATGAAACAGAGTTTGAAGACAATCGAGAATATATAAGATGATTTCTAATACAATGTTTTACACACATTTCCCCACGTTGAGAGCTGATTTTCGGAATAAAGTGAAACACATATATTTTAGAATTAATTTGAAACTATAAAACTGAGTTTGAAGACAATGGAGAAAATGAAAGATGATTTCCAATACAATATTTTACTCCCATTTCCCCACGTTGATAGCTGATTTTCGGAATAAAGTGAAACACATATATTTTAGAATTAATTTGAAACTATAAAACTGAGTTTTAAGACAATGGAGAAAATGAAAGATGATTTCCAATACAATGTTTTACACCCATTTCCCCACGTTTAGAGCTGATTTTCGGAATAAAGTGCAACACGTATATTTTAGAATTAATTTGAAACTATAAGACTGAGTTTGAAGACAATCGAGAAAATATAAGATGTTTTCCAATATAATATTTTACACCCATTTCCACACGTTTAGAGCTGATTTTCGGAATAATGTGAAACACGTATATCTTACAATTAATTTGAAACTCTGAGTTTGAAGACAATCGAGAAAATATAAGATATTTCCCTATACAATATTTTACACCCATTTCCCCACGTTGCGAGCTAATTTTTGGAATAATGTGAAACACTTATATCTTAGAATTAATTTGAAACTCTAAATCTGAGTTTGAAGATAATCGAGAAAATACAAAATGTTTTCCAATACAATAATTTACACTATTTTCCCCTCGTTTATATCTTATCTTATATTTTAGAGTTAATTTGAAACTATGAAATAGAGTTTGAAGACAATCGAGAATATATAAGATGATTTCTAATACAATGTTATACACACATTTCCACACGTTGAGAGCTGATTTTCGGAATAATGTGAAATACGTATATCTTAGAATTAATTTGAAACTCTGAAATCTGAGTTTAAAGACAGTAGTAAATATGAGATGTTTCCAAATACAAAATTTTACACACATCGCCACGTTGAGAGCTGATTTTCGGAATAAAGTGAAACACGTATATCTTAGACTTAATTTGAAACTCTGAAATCTGAGTTTGAAGACAATCG
The DNA here is from genome assembly GCA_018150835.1 of Drosophila repletoides. NCBI lineage: Eukaryota > Metazoa > Arthropoda > Insecta > Diptera > Drosophilidae > Drosophila > Drosophila repletoides. The sequence goes on from JAECWQ010000228.1 coordinate 1,161,293, forward strand.
AAAAAAATATAAGTTATTTCCCAATACAATATTTTACCACCCATTTCCCTACGTTGAGAGCTGATTTTCGGAATAATGTGAAGCACATATATCTTAGAATTAATTTGAAACTCTGAAATCTGAGTTTGAAGACAATCGAGAAAATACAGACTATTTCCCAATAGAATATTAAAAACAAGTTTAGAGGTGATTTTCGAAAAAAGTGAAAAACGAATTTTTTAAAATTAATTTGAAACTATGAAACTGAGTTTGAAGACAATCGCGAAAATATAAGATATTTCTCAATACAATATTTCACACCTATTTCCACACGTTTAGAGCTGATTTTCGGAATAATGTGAAACGCTTATATTTTAGAATTAATTTGAAACTATGAAACTGAGTTTGAAGACAATCGAGAAAATATAAGATGATTTCCAATCTATATTTTACACCCATTTCCCATTGAAGTAGTTTGAGATGAGAAAATATAAAACCAATGCAATGTTTTACACCCATTTCCCCACGTTGAGAGCTGATTTTCGGAATAATGTGAAACACGTATATTTTAGAATTAATTTGAAACTCTGAAATCTGAGTTTGAAGACAATCGAGAAAATACAGGCTATTTCCCAATACAATATTTTACACACATTTCCCCACGTTTAGAGGTGATTTTCGGAATAAAGTGAAACACGTATATTTTAGAATTAATTTGAAACTATGAAACTGAGTTTGAAAACAATCGAGAAAATATAAGATGTTTTCCAATACAATATTTTACACCCATTTCCCTACGTTGAGAGCTGATTTTCGGAATAATGTGAAGCACATATATCTTAGAATTAATTTGAAACTCTGAAATCTGAGTTTGAAGACAATCGAGAAAATACAGACTATTTCCCAATAGAACATTTTAAACGCCAAGTTTAGAGGTGATTTTCGAAAAAAGTGAAAAACGTATATTTTAAAATTAATTTGAAACTATGAAACTGAGCTTGAAGACAATCGCGAAAATAGAAGATATTTCTCAATACAATATTTTACACCTATTTCCACACGTTTAGAGCTGATTTTCGGAATAATGTGAAACGCGTATATTTTAGAATTAATTTGAAACTATGAAACTGTGTTTGAAGACAATCGAGAAAATATAAGATGTTTTCCAATCTAATATTTTACACCCATTTCCCATTGAAACTGAGTTTGAAGACAATCGAGAAAATGTAAATTGATTTCCAATGAAATGTTTTACACCCATTTCCCCACGTTGAGAGCTGATTTTCGGAATTATGTGAAACACGTATATTTTAGAATTAATTTGAAACTCTGAAATCTGAGTTTGAAGACAATCGAGAAAATACAGGCTATTTCCCAATACAATATTTTACACACTTTTCCCCACGTTTAGAGGTGATTTTCGGAATAAAGTGAAACTCGTATATTTTAGAATTAATTTTAACCTATGAAACTGAGTTTGAAGACAATCGAGAAAATACAGGCTATTTCCCAATACAATATTTTACACCCATTTCCCCACGTTGAGAGCTGATTTTCGGAATAAAGTGCAACACGTATATCTTAGAACTAATTTGAAACTCTGAAATCTGAGTTTGAAGACAATGAGAAAATATAAGATTTTTTCCAATACAATATTTTACACCCATTTCCTTATCGTTTATATCTTATCTTATATTTTAAGAATTAATTTGAAACTCGGAAACTGAGTTTGAAGACAATCGAGAAAATATAAGATGTTTTCCAATACAATATTTTACACCCATTTCCCCACGTTGCGAGCTGATTTTTTGGAATAATGTGAAACACTTATATCTTAGAATTAATTTGAACTCTGAAATCTGAGTTTGAAGGCAGTAGAAAATATAAAATTTTTTCCAATACAATATTTTACACCCATTTCCTATCGTTTATTTTCATGTAATCATATATTTTAGAATTAATTTGAAACTCGGAAACTGAGTTTGAAGACAATCGAGAAAATATAAGATGTTTTCCAATACAATATTTTACACCCATTTCCCCACGTTGCGAGCTAATTTTTGGAATAATGTGAAACACTTATATCTTAGAATTAATTTGAAACTCTAAAACTGAGTTTGAAGATAATCGAGAAAATACAATATGTTTTCCAATACAATAATTTACACTATTTTCCCCTCGTTTATATCTTATCTTATATTTTAGAGTTAATTTGAAACTATGAAACAGAGTTTGAAGACAATCGAGAATATATAAGATGATTTCTAATACAATGTTATACACACATTTCCACACGTTGAGAGCTGATTTTCGGAATAATGTGAAACACTTATATCTTAGAATTAATTTGAAACTCTAAAACTGAGTTTGAAGATAATCGAGAAAATACAAGATGTTTTCCAATACAATATTTTACCCTATTTTCCCCTCGTTTAATGATCTTAAGAAATCTTATATTTTAGAATTAATTTGAAACTATGAAACAGAGTTTGAAGACAATCGAGAAAATATAAGATGTTTTCCAATACAATGTTTTACACACATTTCCCCACGTTGAGAGCTGATTTTCGGAATAATGTGAAATACGTATATTTTAGAATTAAATTTATTCTATGAAACTGAGTTTGAAAACAATCGAGAAAGTATAAGATGTTTTCCAATACAATATTTTACACCCATTCCCCACGTTGAGAGCTGATTTTCGGAATAATGTACAACACGTATATCTTAGAATTAATTTGAACTCTGAAATCTGAGTTTGAAGGCAGTAGAAAATATAAAATTTTTTCCATTACAATATTTTACACCCATTTCCTATCGTTTATATCTTATCTTATATTTTAAAATTAATTTGAAACTCGGAAACTGAGTTTGAAGACAATCGAGAAAATATAAGATGTTTTCCAATACAATATTTTACACCCATTCCCCACGTTGCGATCTAATTTTTGGAATAATGTGAAACACTTATATCTTAGAATTAATTTGAAACTCTAAAACTGAGTTTGAAGATAATCGAGAAAATACAATATGTTTTCCAATACAATAATTTACACTATTTTCCCCTCGTTTATATCTTATCTTATATTTTAGAGTTAATTTGAAACTATGAAACAGAGTTTGAAGACAATCGAGAAAATATAAGATGATTTCTAATACAATGTTTTACACACATTTCCCACGTTGAGAGCTGATTTTCGGAATAATGTGAAACACTTATATCTTAGAATTAATTTGAAACTCTAAAACTGAGTTTGAAGATAATCGAGAAAATACAATATGTTTTCCAATACAATAATTTACCCTATTTTCCTCTCGTTTATATCTTATCTTATATTTTAGAATTAATTTGAAACTATGAAACAGAGTTTGAAGACAATCGAGAATATATAAGATGATTTCTAATACAATGTTTTACACACATTTCCACACGTTGAGAGCTGATTTTCGGAATAATGTGAAATACGTATATTTTAGAATTAAATTTATTCTATGAAACTGAGTTTGAAAACAATCGAGAAAGTATAAGATGTTTTCCAATACAATATTTTACACCCATTCCCCACGTTGAGAGCTGATTTTCGGAATAATGTACAACACGTATATCTTAGAATTAATTTGAACTCTGAAATCTGAGTTTGAAGGCAGTAGAAAATATAAAATTTTTTCCAATACAATATTTTACACCCATTTCCTATCGTTTATATCTTATCTTATATTTTAAAATTAATTTGAAACTCGGAAACTGAGTTTGAAGACAATCGAGAAAATATAAGATGTTTTCCAATACAATATTTTACACCCATTCCCCACGTTGCGATCTAATTTTTGGAATAATGTGAAACACTTATATCTTAGAATTAATTTGAAACTCTAAAACTGAGTTTGAAGATAATCGAGAAAATACAATATGTTTTCCAATACAATAATTTACCCTATTTTCCTCTCGTTTATATCTTATCTTATATTTTAGAATTAATTTGAAACTATGAAACAGAGTTTGAAGACAATCGAGAATATATAAGATGATTTCTAATACAATGTTTTACACACATTTCCACACGTTGAGAGCTGATTTTCGGAATAATGTGAAATACGTATATTTTAGAATTAATTTTATTCTATGAAATCTGAGTTTGAAAACAATCGAGAAAGTATAAGATATTTTCCAATACAATATTTTACACCCATTCCCCACGTTGAGAGCTGATTTTCGGAATAATGTACAACACGTATATCTTAGAATTAATTTGAACTCTGAAATCTGAGTTTGAAGGCAGTAGAAAATATAAAATTTTTTCCAATACAATATTTTACACCCATTTCCTATCGTTTATATCTTATCTTATATTTTAAAATTAATTTGAAACTCGGAAACTGAGTTTGAAGACAATCGAGAAAATATAAGATGTTTTCCAATACAATATTTTACACCCATTCCCCACGTTGCGATCTAATTTTTGGAATAATGTGAAACACTTATATCTTAGAATTAATTTGAAACTCTAAAACTGAGTTTGAAGATAATCGAGAAAATACAATATGTTTTCCAATACAATAATTTACCCTATTTTCCTCTCGTTTATATCTTATCTTATATTTTAGAATTAATTTGAAACTATGAAACAGAGTTTGAAGACAATCGAGAATATATAAGATGATTTCTAATACAATGTTTTACACACATTTCCACACGTTGAGAGCTGATTTTCGGAATAATGTGAAATACGTATATTTTAGAATTAAATTTATTCTATGAAACTGAGTTTGAAAACAATCGAGAAAGTATAAGATATTTTCCAATACAATATTTTACACCCATTCCCCACGTTGAGAGCTGATTTTTGGAATAATGTGACAACACGTATATCTTAGAATTAATTTGAACTCTGAAATCTGAGTTTGAAGGCAATCGAAAATATAAAATATTTTTCCAATACAATATTTTACACCCATTTCCCCTCGTTTATATCTTATCTTATATTTTAAAATTAATTTGAAACTCGGAAACTGAGTTTGAAGACAATCGAGAAAATATAAGATGTTTTCCAATACAATATTTTACACCCATTTCCCCACGTTGCGAGCTAATTTTTGGAATAATGTGAAACACTTATATCTTAGAATTAATTTGAAACTCTAAAACTGAGTTTGAAGATAATCGAGAAAATACAATATGTTTTCCAATACAATAATTTACCCTATTTTCCTCTCGTTTATATCTTATCTTATATTTTAGAATTAATTTGAAACTATGAAACAGAGTTTGAAGACAATTGAGAATATATAAGATGATTTCTAATACAATGTTTTACACACATTTCCCCACGTTGAGAGCTGATTTTCGGAATAATGTGAAATACGTATATTTTTTTAGAATTAAATTTATTCTATGAAACTGAGTTTGAAGACAATCGAGAAAATATAAGATGTTTTCCAATACAATATTTTACACCTTTTCCCCACGTTGAGAGCTGATTTTCGGAATAATGTGCAACACGTATATCTTAGAATTAATTTGAACTCTGAAATCTGAGTTTGAAGGCAGTGAGAAAATATAAGATTTTTTCCAATACAATATTTTACACCCATTTCCTATCGTTTAGTATTTTAATCTTATATTTTAGAATTAATTTGAAACTCGGAAATCTGAGTTTGAAGACAATCGAGAAAATATAAGATGTTTTCCAATACAATATTTTACACCCATTTCCCCACGTTGCGAGCTAATTTTTGGAATAATGTGAAACACTTATATCTTAGAATTAATTTGAAACTCTAAAACTGAGTTTGAAGATAATCGAGAAAATACAATATGTTTTCCAATACAATAATTTACCCTATTTTCCCCTCGTTTATATCTTATCTTATATTTTAGAATTAATTTGAAACTATGAAACAGAGTTTGAAGACAATCGAGAATATATAAGATGATTTCTAATACAATGTTTTACACACATTTCCACACGTTGAGAGCTGATTTTCGGAATAATGTGAAATACGTATATCTTAGAATTAAATTGAATACTATGAAATCTGAGTTTAAAGACAATCGAGAAAATATAAGATGTTTTCCAATACAATATTTTACACCCATTTCCCCACGTTGAGAGCTGATTTTCGGAATAATGTAAAACACGTATATCTTAGAATTAATTTGAAACTCTGAAATCTGAGTTTGAAGGCAGTCGAGAAAATATAAAATTTTTTCCAATACAATATTTTACACCCATTTCCTATCGTTTATATCTTATCTTATATTTTAAAATTAATTTGAAACTCGGAAACTGAGTTTTACACCATTCCCCACGTTGCGAGCTAATTTTTGGAATAATGTGAAACACTTATATCTTAGAATTAATTTGACTACTCTAAAACTGAGTTTGAAGATAATCGAGAAAATACAATATGTTTTCCAATACAATAATTTACCCTATTTTCCTCTCGTTTATATCTTATCTTATATTTTAGAATTAATTTGAAACTATGAAACTGAGTTTGAAGACAATCGAGAAAATATAAGATGATTTCTCAATACAATGTTTTCACACCCATTTCCACACGTTGAGAGCTGATTTTCGGAATAATGTGAAATACGTATATTTTAGAATTAATTTGAAACTATGAAACTGAGTTTGAAAACAATCGAGAAAATATAAGATGTTTTCCAATACAATATTTTACACCCATTTCCCCACGTTGAGAGCTGATTTTTGGAATAATGTGAAACACGTATATCTTAGAATTAATTTGAAACTCTGAAAACTGAGTTTGAAGACAATCGAGAAAATATAAAATTTTTTCCAATACAATATTTTACACCCATTTCCCCTATCGTTTATATCTTATCTTATATTTTAGAATTAATTTGAAACTATGAAACTGAGTTTGAAGACAATCGAGAAAATATAAGATGTTTTCCAATACAATATTTTACACCCATTTCCCCACGTTGCGAGCTAATTTTCGGAATAATGTGATACACTTACATCTTAGAAATAATTTGAAACTCTGAAATCTGAGTTTGAAGATAATCGAGAAAATACAGGCTATTTCCCAATACAATAATTTACCCTATTTTCCTCTCGTTTATAGGTGATCTTATCTAAATAGTATAATTTAGAATTAATTTGAAACTATGAAACTGAGTTTGATGACAATCGAGAAAATATTTGATGTTTTCCAAAACAGTATTTTACACACTTTTCCTCACGTTTAGAGGTGATTTTCGGAATAAAGTGAAACTCGTATATTTTAGAATTAATTTTAACCTATGAAACTGAGTTTGAAGACAATCGAGAAAGTATAGGATGTTTTCCAATACAATATTTTACACCCATTCCCCACGTTGAGAGCTGATTTTCGGAATAATGTGCAACACGTATATCTTAGAATTAATTTGAACTCTGAAATCTGAGTTTGAAGGCAGTCGAGAAAATATAAAATTTTTCCAATACAATATTTTACACCCATTTCCTATCGTTTATATCTTATCTTATATTTTAAAATTAATTTGAAACTCGGAAACTGAGTTTGAAGACAATCGAGAAAATATAAGATTTTTTCCAATACAATATTTTACACCCATTTCCCCACGTTGCGAGCTAATTTTTGGAATAATGTGAAACACTTATATCTTAGAATTAATTTGAAACTCTAAAACTGAGTTTAAAGATAATCGAGAAAATACAATATGTTTTCCAATACAATAATTTACACTATTTTCCCCTCGTTTATATCTTATCTTATATTTTAGAATTAATTTGAAACTATGAAACAGAGTTTGAAGACAATCGAGAAAATATAAGATGATTTCCAATACAATATTTTACACACATTTCCACACGTTGAGAGCTGATTTTCGGAATAATGTGAAATACGTATATTTTAGAATTAAATTTAATCTATGAAACTGAGTTTGAAAACAATCGAGAAAGTATAAGATGTTTTCCAATACAATATTTTACACCCATTTCCCCACGTTGAGAGCTGATTTTCGGAATAATGTGCAACACGTATATCTTAGAATTAATTTGAACTCTGAAATCTGAGTTTGAAGGCAGTAGAAAATATAAAATTTTTCCAATACAATATTTTCACCCATTTCCTTTAATATTATATTTTAAAATTAATTTATTCCAATACAATGATTTTACACCCATTTCCCCACGTTGCGAGCTAATTTTTGGAATAATGTGAAACACTTATATCTTAGAATTAATTTGAAACTCTAAAACTGAGTTTGAAGATAATCGAGAAAATACAATATGTTTTCCAATACAATAATTTACCCTATTTTCCTCTCGTTTATATCTTATCTTATATTTTAGAATTAATTTGAAACTATGAAACAGAGTTTGAAGACAATCGAGAATATATAAGATGATTTCTAATACAATGTTTTACACACATTTCCCCACGTTGAGAGCTGATTTTCGGAATAATGTGAAATACGTATATTTTAGAATTAATTTGAAACTATGAAATCTGAGTTTGAAAACAATCGAGAAAATATAAGATGTTTTCCAATACAATATTTTACACCCATTTCCCCACGTTGAGAGCTGATTTTCGGAATAATGTAAAACACGTATATCTTAGAATTAATTTGAAACTCTGAAATCTGAGTTTGAAGGCAGTAGAAAATATAAAATTTTTTCCAATACAATATTTTACACCCATTTCCTATCGTTTAGTATCTTATCTTATATTTTAAAATTAATTTGAAACTCTGAAACTGAGTTTGAAGACAATCGAGAAAATATAAGATTTTTTCCAATACAATATTTTACACCCATTTCCCCACGTTGCGAGCTAATTTTTGGAATAATGTGATACACTTATATCTTAGAATTAATTTGAAACTCTAAAACTGAGTTTGAAGATAATCGAGAAAATACAATATGTTTTCCAATACAATAATTTACACCTATTTTCCTCTCGTTTATATCTTATCTTATATTTTAGAATTAATTTGAAACTATGAAACAGAGTTTGAAGACAATCGAGAAAATATAAGATGATTTCCAATACAATGTTTTACACCCATTTCCCCACGTTGAGAGCTGATTTTCGGAATAATGTGCAACACGTATATCTTAGAATTAATTTGAAACTATGAAATCTGAGTTTGAAAACAATCGAGAAAGTATAAGATGTTTTCCAATACAATATTTTACACCCATTCCCCACGTTGAGAGCTGATTTTCGGAATAATGTCAAACGTATATCTTAGAATTAATTTGAACTCTGAAATCTGAGTTTGAAGGCAGTCGAGAAAATATAAGATTTTTTCCAATACAATATTTTACACACATTTCCCCACGTTGCGAGCTAATTTTTGGAATAATGTGAAACACTTATATCTTAGAAATAATTTGAAACTCTGAAATCTGAGTTTGAAGACAATCGAGAAAATACAGACTATTTCCCAATACAATATTTTACACACTTTTCCCCACGTTTAGAGGTGATTTTCGGAATAAAGTGAAACTCGTATATTTTAGAATTAATTTTAACCTATGAAACTGAGTTTGAAGACAATCGAGAAAGTATAAGATGTTTTCCAATACAATATTTTACACCCATTTCCCCACATTGAGAGCTGATTTTCGGAATAATGTGCAACACGTATATCTTAGAATTAATTTGAACTATGAAATCTGAGTTTGAAAGCAGTAGAAAATATAAGATTTTTTCCAATACAATATTTTACACCCATTTCCATCGTTTATATCTTATCTTATATTTTAAAATTAATTTGAAACTCGGAAACTGAGTTTGAAGACAAACGAGAAAATATAAGATTTTTTCCAATACAATATTTTACACCCATTTCCCCACGTTGCGAGCTAATTTTTGGAATAATGTGAAACACTTATATCTTAGAATTAATTTGAAACTCTAAAACTGAGTTTGAAGATAATCGAGAAAATACAATATGTTTTCCAATACAATAATTTACACTATTTTCCCCTCGTTTATACATTATCTTATATTTTAGAATTAATTTGAAACTATGAAACAGAGTTTGAAGACAATCGAGAATGATGATTTCTAATACAATGTTTTACACACATTTCCACACGTTGAGAGCTGATTTTCGGAATAATGTGAAATACGTATATCTTAGAATTAATTTGAAACTATGAAATCTGAGTTTAAAGACAGTAGTAAATATGAGATGTTTCCAAATACAAAATTTTACACACATATCGCCACGTTGAGAGCTGATTTTCGGAATGAAAAGAAACACGTATATCTTAGACTTAATTTGAAACTCTGAAATCTGAGTTTGAAGACAATCGAAAAAATATAAGTTATTTCCCAATACAATATTTTACTCCCATTTCCCTACGTTGAGAGCTGATTTTCGGAATAATGTGAAGCACATATATCTTAGAATTAATTTGAAACTCTGAAATCTGAGTTTGAAGACAATCTAGAAAATACAGACTATTTCCCAATAGAACATTAAACGCAAGTTTAGAGGTGATTTTCGAAAAAAGTGAAAAACGTATATTTTAAAATTAATTTGAAACTATGAAACTGAGCTTGAAGACAATCGCGAAAATAGAAGATATTTCTCAATACAATATTTCACACCTATTTCCACACGTTTAGAGCTGATTTTCAGAATAAGATGAAACGCGTATATTTTAGAATTAATTTGAAACTATGACACTGTGTTTGAAGACAATCGAGAAAATATAAGATGTTTTCCAATCTAATATTTTACACCCATTTCCCATTGAAACTGAGTTTGAAGACAATCGAGAAAATGTAAAATGATTTCCAATGCAATGTTTTACACCCATTTCCCCACGTTGAGAGCTGATTTTCGGAATTATGTGAAACACATATATTTTAGAATTAATTTGAAACTCTGAAATCTGAGTTTGAAGACAATCGAGAAAATACAGGCTATTTCCCAATACAATATTTTACACACATTTTCCCCACGTTTAGAGGTGATTTTCGGAATAAAGTGAAACTCGTATATTTTAGAATTAAATTTAAACTATGAAACTGAGTTTGAAAACAATCGAGAAAATATAAGATGTTTTCCAATACAATATTTTACACCCATTTCCCTACGTTGAGAGCTGATTTTCGGAATAATGTGAAGCACATATATCTTAGAATTAATTTGAAACTCTGAAACCTGAGTTTGAAGACAATCTAGAAAATACAGACTATTTCCCAATAGAACATTAAACGCCCAAGTTTAGAGGTGATTTTCGGAAAAAAGTGAAAAACGTATATTTTAAAATTAATTTGAAACTATGAAACTGAGTTTGAAGACAATCGCGAAAATAGAAGATATTTCTCAATACTATATTTTACACCTATTTCCACACGTTTAGAGCTGATTTTCGGAATAATGTGAAACGCATATATTTTAGAATTAATTTGAAACTATGAAACTGTGTTTGAAGACAATCGAGAAAATTAAGATGTTTTAAGGTTTTTCCAATATTTTACACCCATTTCCCATTGAAACTGAGTTTGAAGACAATCGAGAAAATGTAAAATGATTTCCAATGCAATGTTTTACACCCATTTCCCCACGTTGAGAGCTGATTTTCGGAATTATGTGAAACACATATATTTTAGAATTAATTTGAAACTCTGAAATCTGAGTTTGAAGACAATCGAGAAAATACAGGCTATTTCCCAATACAATATTTTACACACATTTCCCCACGTTTAGAGGTGATTTTCGGAATAAAGTGAAACTCGTATATTTTAGAATTAAATTTAATCTATGAAACTGAGTTTGAAAATAATCGAGAAAGTATAAGATGTTTTCCAATACAATATTTTACACCCATTCCCCACGTTGAGAGCTGATTTTCGGAATAAAGTGCAACACGTATATCTTAGAATTAATTTGAACTCTGAAATCTGAGTTTGAAGGCAGTAGAAAATATAAGATTTTTTCCAATACAATATTTTACACCCATTTCCTATCGTTTATATCTTATCTTATATTTTAAAATTCATTTGAAACTCTGAAACTTTGTTTGAAGACAATCGAGAAAATATAAGATGTTTTCCAATACAATATTTTACACCCATTCCCCACGTTGCGATCTAATTTTTGGAATAATGTGAAACACTTATAACTTAGAATTAATTTGAAACTCTAAAACTGAGTTTGAAGATAATCGAGAAAATATAATATGTTTTCCAATACAATAATTTTCACTATTTTCCCCTCGTTTATATCTTATCTTATATTTTAGAATTAATTTGAAACTATGAAACTGAGTTTGAACACAATCGAGAAAATATAAGATGTTTTCCAATACAATCTTTTACACACATATCGCCACGTTGAGAGCTAATTTCCGGAATAAAAAGAAACACGTATATCTTAGACCTAATTTGAAACTCTGAAAGCTGAGTTTGAAGACAATCGAGAAAATATAATTTATTTCCCAATACAATATTTTACTCCCATTTCCCTACGTTGAGAGCTGATTTTCGGAATAATGTGAAGCACATATATCTTAGAATTAATTTGAAACTCTGAAATCTGAGTTTGAAGCAGTCGAGAAAATACAGACTATTTCCCAATAGAATATTTAAAAAAAAGTTTAGAGGTGATTTTCGAAAAAAGTGAAAAACGAATTTTTTAAAATTAATTTGAAACTATGAAACTGAGTTTGAAGACAATCGCGAAAATAGAAGATATTTCTCAATACAATATTTCACACCTATTTCCACACGTTTAGAGCTGATTTTCAGAATAATGTGAAACGCGTATATTTTAGAATTAATTTGAAACTATGAAACTGTGTTTGAAGACAATCGAGAAAATACAGGCTATTTCCCAATACAATATTTTACCCACGTTTAGAGGTGATTTTCGGAATAAAGTGAAACTCGTATATTTTAGAATCAATTTTAACCTATGAAACTGAGTTTGAAGACAATCGAGAAAGTATAAGATGTTTTCCAATACAATATTTTACACCCATTTCCCCACGTTGAGAGCTGATTTTCGGAATAATGTGCAACACGTATATCTTAGAATTAATTTGAACTCTGAAATCTGAGTTTGAAGGCAGTAGAAAATATAAGATTTTTTCCAATACAATATTTTACACCTATTTCCTATCGTTAATATCTTATCTTATATTTTAAAATTAATTTGAAACTCGGAAACTGAGTTTGAAGACAATCGAGAAAATATAAGATGTTTTCCAATACAATATTTTACACCCATTTCCCCACGTTGCGAGCTAATTTTTGGAATAATGTGAAACACTTATATCTTAGAATTAATTTGAAACTCTAAAAGTGAGTTTGAAGATAATCGAGAAAATACAATATGTTTTCCAATACAATAATTTACCCTATTTTCCTCTCGTTTATATTTTATCTTATATTTTAGAATTAATTTGAAACTATGAAACAGAGTTTGAAGACAATCGAGAATATATAAGATGATTTCCAATACAATGTTTTACACACATTTCCACACGTTGAGAGCTGATTTTCGGAATAATGTGAAATATGTATATCTTAGAATTAATTTGAAACTCTGAAATCTGAGTTTAAAGACAGTAGTAAATATGAGATGTTTCCAAATACAAAATTTTACACACATATCGCCACGTTGAGAGCTGATTTTCGGAATGAAAAGAAACACGTATATCTTAGACTTAATTTGAAACTCTGAAATCTGAGTTTGAAGACAATCGAGAAAATATAAGTTATTTCCCAATACAATATTTTACTCCCATTTCCCTACGTTGAGAGCTGATTTTCGGAATAATGTGAAGCACATATATCTTAGAATTAATTTGAAACTCTGAAATCTGAGTTTGAAGACAATCGAGAAAATACAGACTATTTCCCAATAGAACATTAAACGCAAGTTTAGAGGTGATTTTCGAAAAAAGTGAAAAACGTATATTTTAAAATTAATTTGAAACTATGAAACTGAGTTTGAAGATAATCGCGAAAATAAAAGATATTTCTCAATACAATATTTCACACCTATTTCCATACGTTTAGAGCTGATTTTCAGAATAATGTGAAACGCGTATATTTTAGAATTAATTTGAAACTATGAAACTGTGTTTGAAGACAATCGCGAAAATATAAGATGTTTTCCAATCTAATATTTTACACCCATTTCCCATTGAAACTGAGTTTGAAGACAATCGAGAAAATGTAAGATGATTTCCAATGCAATGTTTTACACCCATTTCCCCACGTTGAGAGATGATTTTCGGAATTATGTGAAACACATATATTTTAGAATTAATTTGAAACTCTGAAATCTGAGTTTGAAGACAATCGAGAAAATACAGGCTATTTCCCAATACAATATTTTACACACATTTGCCCACGTTTAGAGGTGATTTTCTGAAAAAAGTGAAAAACGTAGAATTTAGAATTAATTTGAAACTATGAAACTGAGTTTGAAGACAATCGAGAAAATATAAGATGTTTTCCAATACAATATTTTACACACATTTCCCCACGTTTAGAGGTGATTTTCGGAATAAAGTGAAACTCGTATATTTTAGAATTAAATTTATTCTATGAAACTGAGTTTGAAAACAATAGAGAAAGTATAAGATGTTTTCCAATACAATATTTTACACCCATTCCCGACGTTGAGAGCTGATTTTCGGAATAATGTACAACACGTATATCTTAGAATTAATTTGAACTCTGAAATCTGAGTTTGAAGGCAGTAGAAAATATAAAATTTTTTCCAATACAATATTTTACACCCATTTCCTATCGTTTATATCTTATCTTATATTTCAAAATTCATTTGAAACTCCGAAACTGAGTTTGAAGACAATCGAGAAAATTTAATATGTTTTCCGATACAATAATTTACACCATTTTCCCCTCGTTCATATCTTCTTATATATAAGAATTAATTTGAAACTCTCAAACTGAGTTTGAACACAATCCAAAATATAAGATGTTTTCCAATACAATATTTTACACACATTGCCTCGTTGAGAGCTGATTTTAGGAATAAAAAGAAACACGTATATCTTAGACTTAATTTGAAACTCTGAAATCTGAGTTTGAAGACAATCGAGAAAATGTAAGATATTTCTCAATGCAATATTTCACACCTATTTCCCCACGTTTAGAGCTGATTTTCGGTATTATGTGAATCACGTATATTTTAGAATTAATTTGAAACTATGAAACTGAGTTTAAAGACAATCGAGAAATTTCTAATTACAATATTTCACACCTAATTCCACACGTTTAGAGCTGATTTTCGGAATAATGTGAAACGCGTATATTTTAGAATTAATTTGAAACTATGAAACTGTGTTTGAAGACAATCGAGAAAATATAAGATGTTTTCCAATCTAATATTTTACACCCATTTCCCCTAATTGAAACTGAGTTTGAAGACAATCGAGAAAATATAAGATATTTCTCAATACAATATTTCACACCAATTTCCACACGTTTAGAGCTGATTTTCGGTATAATATGAATCACGTATATTTTAGAATTAATTTGAAACTATGAAACTGAGTTTGAAGACAATCGAGAAAATGTAAGATGATTTCCCAATACAATATTTTACTCCCATTTCCCCCGTTGAGAGTTGATTTTCGGAATAATGTGAAACACACATATCTTAGACTTAATTTGAAACTCTGAAATCTGAGTTTGAAGACAATCGAGAAAATATAAGATGTTTTCCAATACAATATTTTACACCCAATTCCCCACGTTTAGAGGTGATTTTCGGAATAATGTGAAATACGTATATCTTAGAATTAATTTAAAAATCTGAAATCTGAGTTTACAGACAGTAGAAAATATAAGATGTTTCCCAATACAATATTTTACACCCATTTCCCATTGTTTATATCTTATCTTATATTTTAAAATTAATTTGAAACTCTGAAACTGAGTTTGAAGACAATCGAGAAAATATAATATTTTTTCCGATACAATAATTTACACCATTTTCCCCTCGTTTATATCTTATCTTATATTTTAAAATTAATTTAAATCTGTGAAACTGAGTTTGAAGACAATCGAGAAAATATAAGATGTTTTCCAATACAATATTTTACACACATCGCCTCGTTGAGAGCTGATATTTGGAATAAAAAGAAAAACGTATATCTTAGACTTAATTTGAAACTCTGAAATTTGAGTTTGAAGACAATCGAGCAAATATAAGTTATTTCCCAATACAATTTTTACACCCATTTCTCATCATTTAAATATTATCTGATATTTTAGAATTAATTTGAAACTCTAAAACTGAGTTTGAAGATAATCGAGAAAATATAATATATTTTCCGATACAATAATTTACACCATTTTCCCCTCGTTTAAATCTTATCTTATATATAAGAATTAATTTGAAACTCTGAAACTGAGTTTGAAGACAATCGAGAAAATATATGATGTTTTCCAATACAATAATTTACACCATTTTCCCCTCGTTCATATCTTATCTTATATTTAAAAATTAATTTGAAACTCTCAAACTGAGTTTGAACACAATCCAAAATATAAGATGTTTTCCAATACAATATTTTACACACATTGCCTCGTTGAGAGCTGATTTTCGGAATAAAAAGAAACACGTATATCTTAGACTTAATTTGAAACTCTGAAATCTGAGTTTGAAGACAATCGAGAAAATATAAGATATTTCTCAATACAATATTTCACACCTATTTCCACACGTTTAGAGCTGATTTTCGGTATAATGTGAATCACGTATATTTTTGAATTAATTTGAAACTATGAAACTGAGTTTGAAGACAATCAAGAAAATGTAAGATGATTTCCCAATACAATATTTTACTCCCATTTCCCCCCGCTGAGAGTTGATTTTCGGAATAATGTGAAACACATATATCTTAGAATTAATTTGAAACTCTGAAATCTGAGTTTGAAGACAATCGAGAAAATATAAGATGTTTCCCAATACAATATTTTATACCCATTTCCCATCGTTTATATCTTATCTTATATTTTAAAATTAATTTGAAACTCTGAAACTGAGTTTGAAGACAATCGAGAAAATATAATATGTTTTCCAATACAATAATTTACACCATTTTCCCCTCGTTCATATCTTATCTTATATTTAAAAATTAATTTGAAACTCTCAAACTGAGTTTGAACACAATCCAAAATATAAGATGTTTTCCAATACAATATTTTACACACATTGCCTCGTTGAGAGCTGATTTTCGGAATAAAAAGAAACACGTATATCTTAGACTTAATTTGAAACTCTGAAATCTGAGTTTGAAGACAATCGAGAAAATATAAGATATTTCTCAATACAATATTTCACACCTATTTCCACACGGTTAGAGCTGATTTTCGGTATAATGTGAATCACGTATATTTTTGAATTAATTTGAAACTATGAAACTGAGTTTGAAGACAATCAAGAAAATGTAAGATGATTTCCCAATACAATATTTTACTCCCATTTCCCCCCGCTGAGAGTTGATTTTCGGAATAATGTGAAACACATATATCTTAGAATTAATTTGAAACTCTGAAATCTGATTTTACAGACAGTAGAAAATTTAAAATGTTTCCCAATACAATATTTTACACACATATCGCCACGTTGAGAGCTGATTTTCGGAATAAATAGAAACACGTATATGTTAGACATAATTTGAAACTCTGAAGTCTGAGTTTTTACTTCCATTTCCCCACGTTGAGAGCTGATTTTCGGAATAAAGTGAAACATATATGTCTTAGAATTAATTTGAAACTCTGTAATCTGAGTTTGAAGACAATCGAGAAAATGCAGGCTATTTCCCAATACAATATTTTACACACGTTTAGAGGTGATTTTCGGAAAAAAGTGAAAAACGTATATCTTAGAATTAATTTGAAACTATGAAATATGAGTTTGAAGACAATCTAGAAAATATAAGATGTTTCCCAATACAATATTTTACACCCATTTCCCATCATTTATATCTTATCTTATATTTTAGAATTAATTTGAACCTATGAAACTGAGTTTGAAAACAATCGAGAAAGTGTAAGATGTTTTCCAATACAATATTTTACACACAATTCCCCAAGTTTACAGGTGAATTTCGGAATAATGTGAAACAGGCATATCTAAGAATTAAATTGAAACTATGAAATCTGAGTTTGAAGACAGCAAAAACAATATGATGTTTCCCAATACAATATTTTACACCCATTTCCCGTCGTATATATCTTATCTTATATTTTAAAATTAATTTGAAACTCTGAAACTGAGTTTGAACACAAATGAGAAAATACAAGATGTTTTTTGTTTGAGAGCTGATTTTCGGAATAAAAAGAAACTCGTATATCTTAGACTTAATTTGAAACTCTGAAATCTGAGTTTGAAGACAATCGAGAAAATATAATTTATTTGCTAATACAATATTTTACTCACATTTTCCTACGTTGAGAGCTGATTTTCGGAATAATGTGAAACACATATATCTTAGAATTAATTTGAAACTCTGAAATCTGAGTTTGAAAACAATCGAGAATGTATAAGATGTTTTCCAATACATTATTTTACTCCCATTTCCCCACGTTGAGAGCTAATTTTCGGAATAATGTGCAACACGTATATCTTAGAATTAATTAGAAACTCTGAAATCTAAGTTTGAAGACAGTAGAAAATGTAAGATGTTTCCCAATACAATAGTTTACACCCATTTCCCATCATTTAAATCTTACCTGATATTTTAGAATTAATTTGAAAATGTGAAACTGAGTTTGAAGACAATCAAGAAAGTATGAGATGTTTCCCAATACAAAATTTTACACCCATTTTCCATCGTTTATATCCTATCTCATATTTTCGAATTCATTTGAAACTCTGAAACTGAGTTTGAATATCATCGAGAAAACATAAGATATTTTCCAACACAATATTTAACACCATTTTCCCCACGTTTATAATTTATCTTATATCTTAGAATTAAGTAGAAACTCTGAAGTCAATTTTTGAAAACAATCGAGAAAGTATAAGATGTTTTCCAATACAATATTTTACACCCATTTCCACACGTTGAGAGCTGATTTTCGGAATAATGTGCAACACGTATATCTTAGAATTAATTTGAACTCTGAAATCTGAGTTTGAAGGCAGTAGAAAATATAAGATTTTTTCCAATACAATATTTTACACACATATCGCCACGTTGAGAGCTGATTTTCGGAATAAAAAGAAACACGTATATCTTAGACTTAATTTGAAACTCTGAAATCTGAGTTTGAAGACAATCGAGAAAATATAAGTTATTTCCCAATACAATATTTTACTCCCATTTCCCCACGTTTAGAGCTGATTAGAATAATGTGAAACACATATATCTTAGAATTAATTTGAAACTCTGAAACTGAGTTTAAAAACAATCGAGAATGTATAAGATGTTTTCCAATACATTATTTTACTCCCATTTCCCCACGTTTAGAGCTGATTAGAATAATGTGAAACACATATATCTTAGAATTAATTTGAAACTCTGAAACTGAGTTTGAAAACAATCGAGAATGTATAAGATGTTTTCCAATACATTATTTTACTCCCATTTCCCCACGTTTAGAGCTGATTAGAATAATGTGAAACACATATATCTTGGACTTAATTTGAAACTCTGAAATCTAAGTTTGAAGACAGTAGAAATTTAACCTATGAAACTGAGTTTCAAAACAATCGAGAATGTATAAGATGTTTTCCAATACAATATTTTACACCCATTTCCCCACGTTGAGAGCTGATTTTCGGAATAATGTGCAGCAAGTATATCTTAGAATTAATTTGCAACTCTGAAATCTGAGTTTGAAGACAATCGACAAAATATAACATGTTTTCCAATACAATATTTTATACAAATTTCCCCACGTTGAGAGCTTATTTTCGGAATAATGTGATGCACGTAAATCTTAGAATTAATTAGAAACTCTGAAATCTAAGTTTGAAGACAGTAGAAAATATAAGATGTTTCCCAATACAATAGTTTACACCCATTTCCCATCATTTAAATCTTACCTGATTATTTAGAATTAATTTGAAAATGTGAGACTGAGTTTGAAGACAATCGAGAAAGTATGAGATGTTTCCCAATACAAAATTTTACACCCATTTCCCATCGTTTATATCCTATCTCATATTTTCGAATTCATTTGAAACTCTGAAACTGACTTTGAAGATCATCGAGAAAATATAAGATGTTTTCCAATACCATATTTTACACACATATCGCCACGTTGAGAGCTGATTTTCGGATAAAAAGAAACACGTATATCGTAGACACAATTTGAAACTCTGAAATCTTTTCACTTCCATTTCCCCACGTTGAGAGCTGATTTTCGGAATAATGTGAAACACATATCTTAGAATTAATTTAAAACTCTGAAATCTGAGTTTACAGAGAGTAGAAAATATAAGATGTTTCCCAATACAATATTTTACACCCATTTCCCATCGTTTATATCTTATCTTATATTTTAAAATTAATTTGAAACTCTGAAACTGAGTTTGAAGACAATCGAGAAAATATAAGATGTTTTCCAATACAATATTTTACACACATTGCCTCGTTGAGAGCTGATTTTCGGAATAATTTGAAACACATATATCTTAGAATTAATTTAAAACTCTGAAATCTGAGTTTACAGAGAGTAGAAAATATAAGATGTTTCCCAATACAATATTTTACACCCATTTCCCATCGTTTATATCTTATCTTATATTTTAAAATTAATTTGAAACTCTGAAAGTGAGTTTGAAGACAATCGAGATAATACAGGCTATTTCCCAATACAATATTTTACACACGTTTAGAGGTGACTTTCGGAATAAAGTGAAACTCGTATATATTAGAAATAATTTTAACCTATGAAACTGAGTTTGATAACAATCGAGAAAATATAAGTTATTTCCCAATACAATATTTTACTCCCATTTCCCCACGTTTAGAGCTGATTAGAATAATGTGAAACACATATATCTTAGAATTAATTTGAAACTCTGAAACTGAGTATGAAGACAATCGAGAAAATATAAGATATTTCCCCATACAATATTTTACACCAATTTCCCATCATTTAAATCTTACCTGATATTTTAGAAATAATTTGAAAATATGAAACTGAGTTTGAAAACAATCGAGAAAGTATGAGATGTTTCCCAATACAAAATTTTACACCCATTTTCCATCGTTTATAATTTATCTTATATCTTAGAATTAATTAGAAACTCTGAAACTGATTTTGAAGACAATCGAGAAAATATGAGATGTTTTCCAATACAATATTTTACACACATTGCCTCGTTGAGAGCTGATTTTCGGAATAATTTGAAACACATATATCTTAGAATTAATTTAAAACTCTGAAATCTGAGTTTACAGAGAGTAGAAAATATAAGATGTTTCCCAATACAATATTTTACACCCATTTCCCATCGTTTATATCTTATCTTATATTTTAAAATTAATTTGAAACTCTGAAAGTGAGTTTGAAGACAATCGAGATAATACAGGCTATTTCCCAATACAATATTTTACACACGTTTAGAGGTGATTTTCGGAAAAAAGTGAAAAACGTATATCTTAGAATTAATTTGAAACTATGAAACTGATTTTGAAGACAAAAGAGAAAATATAAGATGTTTTCCAATACAATGTTTTACACATAATTCCCCACGTTTAAAAGTGAATTTCGGAATAAAGTGAAATTCGTATATTTTAGATATAATTTGAACCTATGAAATGGAGTTAGAAGACAATCGAGAAAATGTAAGATGATTTCCAATACAATGTTTTACACCCATTTCCCCACGTTGAGAGCTGATTTTCGGAATAATGTGAAACACTTATATCTTAGAATTAATTTAAAACTCTGAAATCTGAGTTTACAGAGAGTAGAAAATATAAGATGTTTCCCAATATAATATTTTACACCCATTTCCCATCGTTTATATCTTATCTTATATTTTAAAATTAATTTGAAACTCTGAAACTGAGTTTGAAGACAATCGAGAAAATATAAGATGTTTTCCAATACAATATTTTACACACATTGCCTCGTTGAGAGCTGATTTTCGGAATAAAAAGAAACACGTATATCTTGGACTTAATTTGAAACTCTGAAATCTAAGTTTGAAGACAGTAGAAAATGTAAGATGTTTCCCAATACAATAGTTTACACCCATTTCCCATCATTTAAATCTAACCTGATATTTTAGAATTAATTTGAAAATGTGAAACTGAGTTTGAAGACAATCGAGAAAGTATGAGATGTTTCCCAATACAAAATTTTACACCCATTTCCCATCGTTTATATCCTATCTCATATTTTCGAATTCATTTGAAACTCTGAAACTGACTTTGAAGATCATCGAGAAAATATAAGATATTTTCCAACACAATATTTTACACCATTTTCCCCTCGTTTATAATTTATCTTATATCTTAGAATTAATAACAAACTCTGACGTCTATTTTTGAAAACAATCGAGAAAGTATAAGATGTTTTCCAATACAATATTTTACACCAATTTCCCCACGTTGAGAGCTGATTTTCGGAATAATGTGAAAGACGTACATCTTAGAATTCATTTGAAACTCTGAAATCTGAGTTTGAAGACAGTAGAAAATATAAAATGTTTCCCAATACAATATTTTACACCCATTTCCCATCGTTTATATCTTACCTGATATTTTAGAAATAATTTCAAAATATGAAACTGAGTTTGAAAACAATCGAGAAAGTATGAGATGTTTCCCAATACAAAATTTTACACCCATTTCCCATCGCTTATAATTTATCTTATATCTTAGAATTAATTAGAAACTCTGAAACTGATTTTAAAGACAATCGAGAAAATATGAGATGTTTTCCAATACAATATTTTACAACCATTTCCCCACGTTGAGAGCTGATTTTCGGAATAATGTGAAATCGTATATCTAAGAATTAATTTGAAACTCTGAAATCTGAGTTTGAAGACAGTAGAAAATATAAAATGTTTTCCAATACAATATTTTACACACATTGCCTCGTTGAGAGCTGATTTTCGGAATAATTTGAAACACATATATCTTAGAATTAATTTAAAACTCTGAAATCTGAGTTTACAGAGAGTAGAAAATATAAGATGTTTCCCAATACAATATTTTACACCCATTTCCCATCGTTTATATCTTATCTTATATTTTAAAATTAATTTGAAACTCTGAAACTGAGTTTGAAGACAATCGAGAAAATATAAGATGTTTTCCAATACAATATTTTACACACATTGCCTCGTTGAGAGCTGATTTTCGGAATAATTTGAAACACATATATCTTAGAATTAATTTAAAACTCTGAAATCTGAGTTTACAGAGAGTAGAAAATATAAGATGTTTCCCAATACAATATTTTACACCCATTTCCCATCGTTTATATCTTATCTTATATTTTAAAATTAATTTGAAACTCTGAAACTGAGTTTGAAGACAATCGAGAAAATATAAGATGTTTTCCAATACAATATTTTACACACATTGCCTCGTTGAGAGCTGATTTTCGGAATAAAAAAAACACGTATATCTTGGACTTAATTTGAAACTCTGAAATCTAAGTTTGAAGACAATCGAGAAAATATAAGTTATTTCCAATTCAATATTTTACTCCCATTTCCCCACGTTTAGAGCTGATTTTCGGAATAATGTGAAACACATATATCTTAGAATTAATTTAAAACTCTGAAATCTGAGTTTGAAGACAGTAGAAAATATAAAATGTTTCCCAATACAATATTTTACACCCATTTCCCATCGTTTATATCTTATTTTATATTTTAAAATTAATTTGAAACTCTAAAACTGAGTTTTAAGACAATCGAGAAAATATAAGTTATTTCCCAATACAGTATTTTACTCCCATTTCCACACGTTTAGAGCTGATTTTCCGAATAAAGTGAAACACGTATATTGTAGAATTAATTTGAAACTATGAAACTGAGTTTGAAGACAATCGAGAAAATGTAAGATGTTTCCCAATACAATATTTTACACAAGTTTAGAGGTGACTTTCGGAATAAAGTGAAACTCGTATATATTAGAAATAATTTTAACCTATGAAACTGAGTTTGATAACAATCGAGAAAATATAAGTTATTTCCCAATACAATATTTTACTCCCATTTCCCCACGTTTAGAGCTGATTAGAATAATGTGAAACACATATATCTTAGAATTAATTTGAAACTCTGAAACTGAGTATGAAGACAATCGAGAAAATATAAGATATTTCCCCATACAATATTTTACACCAATTTCCCATCATTTAAATCTTACCTGATATTTTAGAAATAATTTGAAAATATGAAACTGAGTTTGAAAACAATCGAGAAAGTATGAGATGTTTCCCAATACAAAATTTTACACCCATTTTCCATCGCTTATAATTTATCTTATATCTTAGAATTAATTAGAAACTCTGAAACTGATTTTGAAGACAATCGAGAAAATATGAGATGTTTTCCAATACAATATTTTACACACATTGCCTCGTTGAGAGCTGATTTTCGGAATAATTTGAAACACATATATCTTAGAATTAATTTAAAACTCTGAAATCTGAGTTTACAGAGAGTAGAAAATATAAGATGTTTCCCAATACAATATTTTACACCCATTTCCCATCGTTTATATCTTATCTTATATTTTAAAATTAATTTGAAACTCTGAAACTGAGTTTGAAGACAATCGAGAAAATACAGGCTATTTCCCAATACAATATTTTACACACGTTTAGAGGTGATTTTCGGAAAAAAGTGAAAAACGTATATCTTAGAATTAATTTGAAACTATGAAACTGATTTTGAAGACAAAAGAGAAAATATAAGATGTTTTCCAATACAATATTTTACACATAATTCCCCACGTTTAAAAGTGAATTTCGGAATAAAGTGAAATTCGTATATTTTAGATATAATTTGAACCTATGAAATGGAGTTAGAAGACAATCGAGAAAATGTAAGATGATTTCCAATACAATGTTTTACACCCATTTCCCCACGTTGAGAGCTGATTTTCGGAATAATGTGAAACACTTATATCTTAGAATTAATTTAAAACTCTGAAATCTGAGTTTACAGAGAGTAGAAAATATAAGATGTTTCCCAATATAATATTTTACACCCATTTCCCATCGTTTATATCTTATCTTATATTTTAAAATTAATTTGAAACTCTGAAACTGAGTTTGAAGACAATCGAGAAAATATAAGATGTTTTCCAATACAATATTTTACACACATTGCCTCGTTGAGAGCTGATTTTCGGAATAAAAAGAAACACGTATATCTTGGACTTAATTTGAAACTCTGAAATCTAAGTTTGAAGACAGTAGAAAATGTAAGATGTTTCCCAATACAATAGTTTACACCCATTTCCCATCATTTAAATCTAACCTGATATTTTAGAATTAATTTGAAAATGTGAAACTGAGTTTGAAGACAATCGAGAAAGTATGAGATGTTTCCCAATACAAAATTTTACACCCATTTCCCATCGTTTATATCCTATCTCATATTTTCGAATTCATTTGAAACTCTGAAACTGACTTTGAAGATCATCGAGAAAATATAAGATATTTTCCAACACAATATTTTACACCATTTTCCCCTCGTTTATAATTTATCTTATATCTTAGAATTAATAACAAACTCTGACGTCTATTTTTGAAAACAATCGAGAAAGTATAAGATGTTTTCCAATACAATATTTTACACCAATTTCCCCACGTTGAGAGCTGATTTTCGGAATAATGTGAAAGACGTACATCTTAGAATTCATTTGAAACTCTGAAATCTGAGTTTGAAGACAGTAGAAAATATAAAATGTTTCCCAATACAATATTTTACACCCATTTCCCATCGTTTATATCTTACCTGATATTTTAGAAATAATTTCAAAATATGAAACTGAGTTTGAAAACAATCGAGAAAGTATGAGATGTTTCCCAATACAAAATTTTACACCCATTTCCCATCGCTTATAATTTATCTTATATCTTAGAATTAATTAGAAACTCTGAAACTGATTTTAAAGACAATCGAGAAAATATGAGATGTTTTCCAATACAATATTTTACAACCATTTCCCCACGTTGAGAGCTGATTTTCGGAATAATGTGAAATCGTATATCTAAGAATTAATTTGAAACTCTGAAATCTGAGTTTGAAGACAGTAGAAAATATAAAATGTTTTCCAATACAATATTTTACACACATTGCCTCGTTGAGAGCTGATTTTCGGAATAATTTGAAACACATATATCTTAGAATTAATTTAAAACTCTGAAATCTGAGTTTACAGAGAGTAGAAAATATAAGATGTTTCCCAATACAATATTTTACACCCATTTCCCATCGTTTATATCTTATCTTATATTTTAAAATTAATTTGAAACTCTGAAACTGAGTTTGAAGACAATCGAGAAAATATAAGATGTTTTCCAATACAATATTTTACACACATTGCCTCGTTGAGAGCTGATTTTCGGAATAATTTGAAACACATATATCTTAGAATTAATTTAAAACTCTGAAATCTGAGTTTACAGAGAGTAGAAAATATAAGATGTTTCCCAATACAATATTTTACACCCATTTCCCATCGTTTATATCTTATCTTATATTTTAAAATTAATTTGAAACTCTGAAACTGAGTTTGAAGACAATCGAGAAAATATAAGATGTTTTCCAATACAATATTTTACACACATTGCCTCGTTGAGAGCTGATTTTCGGAATAAAAAAAACATGTATATCTTGGACTTAATTTGAAACTCTGAAATCTAAGTTTGAAGACAATCGAGAAAATATAAGTTATTTCCAATTCAATATTTTACTCCCATTTCCCCACGTTTAGAGCTGATTTTCGGAATAATGTGAAACACATATATCTTAGAATTAATTTAAAACTATGAAATCTGAGTTTGAAGACAGTAGAAAATATAAAATGTTTCCCAATACAATATTTTACACCCATTTCCCATCGTTTATATCTTATTTTATATTTTAAAATTAATTTGAAACTCTAAAACTGAGTTTTAAGACAATCGAGAAAATATAAGTTATTTCCCAATACAGTATTTTACTCCCATTTCCACACGTTTAGAGCTGATTTTCCGAATAAAGTGAAACACGTATATTGTAGAATTAATTTGAAGCTATGAAACTGAGTTTGAAGACAATCGAGAAAATGTAAGATGTTTTCCAATACAATAGTTTACACACATATCGCCACGTTGAGAGCTGATTTTCGGAATAAAAAGAAACACGTACATCTTAGACTTAATTTGAAACTCTGAAATCTGAGTTTGAAGACAATCGAGAAAATATAAGTTATTTCCCAATACAGTATTTTACTCCCATTTCCACACGTTTAGAGCTGATTTTCCGAATAAAGTGAAACACGTATATTGTAGAATTAATTTGAAACTATGAAACTGAGTTTGAAGACAATCGAGAAAATGTAACATGTTTTCCAATATAATAGTTTACACACATATCGCCACGTTGAGAGCTGATTTTCGGAATAAAAAGAAACACGTACATCTTAGACTTAATTTGAATCTCTGAAATCTGAGTTTGACGACAATCGAGAAAATATAAGTTAATTCCCAATACAGTATTTAACTCCCATTTCCACACGTTGAAAGCTGATTTTCGGAAGAATGTGAAACACATATATCTTAGAATTAATTTGAAACTCTGAAATCTGAGTTTGAAGACAATCGAGAAAATACAGGCTATTTCCCAATACAATATTTTACACAAGTTTAGAGGTGACTTTCGGAATAAAGTGAAACTCGTATATATTAGAAATAATTTTAACCTATTAAACCGAGTTTGATAACAATCGAGAAAATATAAGTTATTTCCCAATACAATATTTTACTCCCATTTCCCCACGTTTAGAGCTGATTAGAATAATGTGAAACACATATATCTTAGAATTAATTTGAAACTCTGAAACTGAGTATGAAGACAATCGAGAAAATATAAGATATTTCCCCATACAATATTTTACACCAATTTCCCCACGTTGAGAGCTTATTTTCGGAATAATCTGATGCACGTATATCTTAGAATTAATTAGAAACTCTGAAATCTAAGTTTGAAGACAGTAGAAAATATAAGATGTTTCCCAATACAATAGTTTACACCCACTTCCCATCATTTAAATCTTACCTGATATTTTAGAAATAATTTGAAAATATGAAACTGAGTTTGAAAACAATCGAGAAAGTATGAGATGTTTCCCAATACAAAATTTTACACCCATTTTCCATCGCTTATAATTTATCTTATATCTTAGAATTAATTAGAAACTCTGAAACTGATTTTGAAGACAATCGAGAAAATATGAGATGTTTTCCAATACAATATTTTACAACCATTTCCCCACGTTGAGAGCTGATTTTCGGAATAATGTGAAATCGTATATCTAAGAATTAATTTGAAACTCTGAAATCTGAGTTTGAAGACAGTAGAAAATATAAAATGTTTTCCAATACAATATTTTACACACATTGCCTCGTTGAGAGCTGATTTTCGGAATAATTTGAAACACATATATCTTAGAATTAATTTAAAACTCTGAAATCTGAGTTTACAGAGAGTAGAAAATATAAGATGTTTCCCAATACAATATTTTACACCCATTTCCCATCGTTTATATCTTATCTTATATTTTAAAATTAATTTGAAACTCTGAAACTGAGTTTGAAGACAATCGAGAAAATACAGGCTATTTCCCAATACAATATTTTACACACGTTTAGAGGTGATTTTCGGAAAAAAGTGAAAAACGTATATCTTAGAATTAATTTGAAACTATGAAACTGATTTTGAAGACAAAAGAGAAAATATAAGATGTTTTCCAATACAATATTTTACACATAATTCCCCACGTTTAAAAGTGAATTTCGGAATAAAGTGAAATTCGTATATTTTAGATATAATTTGAACCTATGAAATGGAGTTAGAAGACAATCGAGAAAATGTAAGATGATTTCCAATACAATGTTTTACACCCATTTCCCCACGTTGAGAGCTGATTTTCGGAATAATGTGAAACACGTATATCTTAGAATTAATTTAAAACTCTGAAATCTGAGTTTACAGAGAGTAGAAAATATAAGATGTTTCCCAATACAATATTTTACACCCATTTCCCATCGTTTATATCTTATCTTATATTTTAGAATTAATTTGAAACTCTGAAACTGAGTTTGAAGACAATCGAGAAAATATAAGATGTTTTCCAATACAATATTTTACACACATTGCCTCGTTGAGAGCTGATTTTCGGAATAAAAAGAAACACGTATATCTTGGACTTAATTTGAAACTCTGAAATCTAAGTTTGAAGACAGTAGAAAATGTAAGATGTTTCCCAATACAATAGTTTACACCCATTTCCCATCATTTAAATCTAACCTGATATTTTAGAATTAATTTGAAAATGTGAAACTGAGTTTGAAGACAATCGAGAAAGTATGAGATGTTTCCCAATACAAAATTTTACACCCATTTCCCATCGTTTATATCCTATCTCATATTTTCGAATTCATTTGAAACTCTGAAACTGACTTTGAAGATCATCGAGAAAATATAAGATATTTTCCAACACAATATTTTACACCATTTTCCCCTCGTTTATAATTTATCTTATATCTTAGAATTAATAACAAACTCTGAAGTCTATTTTTGAAAACAATCGAGAAAGTATAAGATGTTTTCCAATACAATATTTTACAACCATTTCCCCACGTTGAGAGCTGATTTTCGGAATAATGTGAAACACGTACATCTTAGAATTCATTTGAAACTCTGAAATCTGAGTTTGAAGACAGTAGAAAATATAAAATGTTTCCCAATACAATATTTTACACCCATTTCCCATCGCTTATAATTTATCTTATATCTTAGAATTAATTAGAAACTCTGAAACTGATTTTGAAGACAATCGAGAAAATATGAGATGTTTTCCAATACAATATTTTACAACCATTTCCCCACGTTGAGAGCTGATTTTCGGAATAATGTGAAATCGTATATCTAAGAATTAATTTGAAACTCTGAAATCTGAGTTTGAAGACAGTAGAAAATATAAAATGTTTTCCAATACAATATTTTACACACATTGCCTCGTTGAGAGCTGATTTTCGGAATAATTTGAAACACATATATCTTAGAATTAATTTAAAACTCTGAAATCTGAGTTTACAGAGAGTAGAAAATATAAGATGTTTCCCAATACAATATTTTACACCCATTTCCCATCGTTTATATCTTATCTTATATTTTAAAATTAATTTGAAACTCTGAAACTGAGTTTGAAGACAATCGAGAAAATATAAGATGTTTTCCAATACAATATTTTAAACACATTGCCTCGTTGAGAGCTGATTTTCGGAATAAAAGGAAACACGTATATCTTGGACTTAATTTGAAACTCTGAAATCTAAGTTTGAAGACAATCGAGAAAATATAAGTTATTTCCAATACAATCTTTTACACACATATCCCCAAGTATTGAGGTGAGTTTAGGAATAAAGTGAAACACGAATATCTTAGAATTAATTTGAAACTCTGAAATTTGAGTTTGAAGACAGTTGAAAATATAAGATGTTTCCCAATACAATATTTTGTACACATTTCCCCAAGTATAGAGGTGAGTTTAAGAATAAAGTGAAACACGTATATTATAAAAATTATTTGAACCTATGAATCTGAGTTTGAAGATAATCGAGAAAATATAAGATGTTTTCCAATACAATATTTTACACACATTTTCCATCGTCTATAACTTGTCTTATATTTATGAATTAATTTGAAACTCTGAAACTGAGTTTGAAAACAATCGAGAAAATATAATATGTTTTCCAATACAATATTTTACACCCATATCCCCTCGTTTAGAGCTGATTTTTGGAATACTGTGAAACATGTATGTCTTACAATAAATTTGAAACTCTGAAATCTGAGTTTGAAGACAATCGAGAAAATATAAGATGTTTCCCAAAACAATATTTTACACCCATTTCCCATCGTTTATATCTTGTCTTTTATTTAAGAATTAAATTGAAACTCTGAAATTGGGTTTGAAGACAATCGAGAAAATATAATATGTTTTCTAATACAAGATTTTACACCCATATCCCCTTGTTTAGAGCTGATTTCCGGAATACTGTGAAACATGTATATCTTAGAATTAATTTGAAAGTCTGAAATCTGAGTTTGAAGACAGTAGAAAATATAAGATGTTTCCGAATACAAAATTTTACACACATTTCCTCACGTTTAGAGGTGATTTTCGGAATAATGTGAAACACGTATATCTTAGAACTAATTTGAAACTTTGAAATCTGAGTTTGAAGACAGGAAAAAATATAAGATGTTTCCCAGAACAATATTTTACACCCATTTCCCACCGTTTATATCTTATCTTATATTTTAGAATTAATTTGAAACTCTGAAAATGAGTTTGAAAACAATCGAGAAAATATATAATGCTTTCCAATACAATATTTTACACCCATTTGCCCACTTTGATACCTGATTTTCGGAATAATATGAAACACGTATATCTTAGAATTAATTTGAAACTCTGAAATCTGCGTATAAAAATAATCGTGAAAATTTAAGATGTTTTCCAATACAATATTTTGCACACTTTTCCCCACGTTGAGAGCTGATTTTCTGAATAATGTGAAACACGTATATCTTAGAACTAATTTGAAACTCTGAAATCTGAGTTTGCAGACAGTAGAAAATATAAGATGTTTCCCAATACAATATTTTACACCCATTTCCTATCGTTTATATCTTATCTTATATTTTGGAATTAATTTGAAACTCTGAAACCTGAGTTTGAAGACAATCGAGAAAATATAACATGTTTTCCAATACAATATTTTACAGACATTTCCCCACGCTCAGAGGTGATTTTCGGAATAATGTGAAACACGTATACCTTAGCATTAATTTGAAACTCTGAAATCTGAGTTTGAAGAAAGTAGAAAATATAAGATTTTTTCCAATACAATATTTTACACCCATATCCCCTCGTTTAGAACTGATTTTCGGAATACTGTGAAACATATAAATGTTAGAATTAATTTGAAACTCTGAAATCTGAGTTTGAAGACAGTAGAAAATATAAGATGATTCCCAATACAATATTTCACACCCATTTCTTATCATTAATATCTTATCTGATATTTTAGAATTAATTTGAAACTCTGAAATTGAGTTTGAAGACAATCGAGAAAATATAAGTTGTTTTCCAATACAATATTTTACACCCATATCCCCTGGTTTAGAGGTGATTTTCGGAATAATGTGAAACCCGTAAATCTTAAAATAAATTTGAATCTCTGAAATCTGAGTTTGAAGACAGTAGAAAATATAAGATGATTCCCAATACAATATTTTTAACCCATTTCTATCATTAATATCTTATCTGATATTTTAGAATTAATTTGAATCTCTGAAATCTGAGTTTGAAGACAGTAAAAAATATAAGATGTTTTCCAATATAATATTTTACTCCCATATCCCATCGTTTATATCTTGTCTTATAATTTAGAATAAATTTGAACCTATGAAACTGAGATTGAAGACAATCGAGAAAATATAAGATGTTTTCCAATACAATATATTACTCCCATATCCCCTCGTTTAGAGATGAACTTCGGATTAACGTGAAACACGTTTATCTTAGAAATAATTTGAAACTATGAAATCTGAGTTTGAAGACTGTAGAAAATATAAGATGTTTCCCAATACAATATTTTACACCCATATCCCCTCATTTAGAGGTGATTTTCGGAATAATGTGAAACACGTATATCTTAGAATTAATTTGAAACTCTGAAATCTGAGTTTGAAGACAATCGAGAAAATATAAGTTATTTCCCAATACAATATTTTACTCCCATTTCCCTACGTTGAGAGCTGATTTTCGGAATAATGTGAAACACATATATCTTAGAATTAATTTGAAACTCTGAAATCTGAGTTTGAAGTCAATCGAGAAAATACAGACTATTTCCCAATACAATATTTTACACAAGTTTAGAGGTGATTTTCGGAAACAAGTGAAAAACGTATATTTTAGAATTAATTTGAAACTATGAAACTGAGTTTGAAGACAATCGAGAAAATATAAGATGTTTTCCAATACAATATTTTACACAAGTTTAGAGGTGAATTTCGGAATAAAGTGAAACTCGTATATTTTAGAATTAATTTGATTCTATGAAACTGAGTTTGAAAACAATCGAGAATGTATAAGATGTTTTCCAATACAATATTTTACACCCATTTCCCCACGTTGAGAGCTTCATTTCGGAACAATGTGATACACGTATATCTTAGAATTAATTAGAAACTCTGAAATCTAAGTTTGAAGACAGTAGAAAATATAAGATTTTTACCAATACAATAGTTCAAACCCATTTCCCATTATTTAAACCTTACATGATATTTTAGAATTAATTTGAAAATGTGAAACTGAGTTTGAAGACAATCGAGAAAGTATGAGATGTTACCCAATACAAAATTTTACACCCATTTCCCATCGTTTATATCCTATCTCATATTTTCGAATTCATTTGAAACTCTGAAACTGAGTTTGAATATCATCGAGAAAATATAAGATATTTTCCAACACAATATTTAACACCATTTTCCCTCGTTTATAATTTATCTTATATCTTAGAATTAATTAGAAACTCTGAAGTCTATTTTTGAAAACAATCGAGAAAGTACTAGATGTTTTCCAATACAATATTTTACACCCATTCCCCACGTTGAGAGCTGATTTTCGGAATAATGTGCAACACGTATATCTTAGAATTAATTTGAACTCTGAAATCTGAGTTTGAAGGCAGTAGAAAATATAAGATTTTTTCCAATACAATATTTTACACACATATCGCCACGTTGAGAGCTGATTTTCGGAATACTGTGCAACATGTATATGTTAGAATTAATTTAAAACTATGAAATCTGAGTTTAAAGACGGTTGAAAATATGAGATGTTTCCCAATACAATATTTTACACCCAATTCCCCAAGTTTATATCTTATCTAATATTTAAGAATAAAATTGAAACTCTGAAACTGCGTTTGAAGAAAATCGAGAAAATATAAGATGTTTTCCATACAATATTTTACTCCCATATCCCCTCGTTTAGACCTGATTTTCGGAATACTGTGAAATATGTATATCTTACAATTAATTTGATACTCTGAAATCTGAGTTTGAAGACAGTAGAAATTATAAGAATATTTCCCAATACAATATTTTACACCCATTTTCCATCGTTTATATCTTATCTTATATTTTAGAATTAATTTGAACCTATGAAACTGTTTTCCAATTCAATATTGTACTACCATTTCCCATGGTTTATAACTTATCTTACATTTAAGAATTAATTTGAAACTCTCCAACTGAGTTTGCAAACAATCGAGAAAATATAAGATGTTTTCCAATACAATATTTTGCACTCATATCCCCTCGCTTAGAGCTGATTTTCGGAATACTGTGAAATATGTATATCTTACAATTAATTAGAAACTCTGAAATCTGAGTTTAAAGACAGTAGAAAATATAAGATAATTCCCAATACAAAATTTTACACCCATTTCCAATCGTTTATATCTTATGTTATATTTTAGAATTAATTTGAAACTCTGAAAATGAGTTTGGAGACAATCGAGAAAGTATAAGATGCTTTCCAATACAATATTTTACACCAATTTCCCCGTTTCGAGCTGATTTTCGGAATAATGTGAAACACGTATATCTTAAAAATAATTTAAAACTCTGAAAGTGAGATTGAAGAAAGTAGAAAATATGGGATGTTCCCCAATACAATATTTTACAACCATTTTCCATCATTTATATCTTTTATATTTTAGAATTAATTTGAAACTCTTAAACTGAGTTTGCAAACAATCGAGAAAATATAAGATGTTTTCCAATACAATATTTTACACCCATATCCCCCCGCTTAGAGCTGATTTTCGGAATACTGTGAAACATGTATATCTTACAATAAATTTGAAACTCTGAAATCTGAGTTTGAAGACAGTAGAAAATATGAGATGTTTCCCAATACAAAATTTTACACCCATTTCCAATCGTTTATATCTTATGTTATATTTTAGAATTAATTTGAAACTCTGAAAATGAGTTTGGAGGCAATCGAGAAAGTATAAGATGCTATCCAATACAATATTTTAAACCCATTTCCCCACGTTGAGAGCTAAATTTCTTAATAATGTGAAACACGTATATCTTACAATAAATTTAAAACTCTGAAATCTGAGTTTAAAGACAGTTGAAAATATTAGATGTTTCCAAATACAATATTTTACACCCATTTCCCATCGTTTATATCTTACCTTACATTTTAGAATTAATTTGAAAATCTCAAACTGAGTTTGCAAACAATCGAGAAGATATAAAATGTTATCCAATACAATATTTTACACCTATTTCCCATCGTTTATATCATATCTTACATTTAAGAATTAATTTGAAACTCTGAAACTGAGTTTGCAAACAATCGAGAAAATATAAGATGTTTTCCAATACAATATTTTACACCCATTTCCCATCGTTTATATCTTATGTTATATTTTAGAATTAATTTAAAACTCTGAAAATGAGTTTGGAGACAATCGAGAAAGTATAAGATGCTATCCAATACAATATTTTAAACCCATTTCCCCACGTTGAGAGCTGGTTTTCGGAATAATGTGAAACACGTATATCTTAGAACTACTTTGAAACTTTGAAATCTGAGTTTGAAGACAATCGGGAATATATAAGATGTTTTCCAATACAATATTTTAAACCCATTTCCCATCGTTTATATCTTATGTTATATTTAAGAATTAATTTGAAACTCTGAAACTGAGATTGAAGACAATCGAGAAAATATAACATGTTTTCCAATACAATATTTTACACCAATTTCCCATTGTTAATAACTTATCTTACATTTAAGAATTAATTTGAAACTCTGAAACTGAGTTTGCAAACAATCGTGAAAATATAAGATGTTCCCCAATACAATATTTTACAACCATTTTCCATCATTTATATCTTTTATATTTTAGAATTAATTTGAAACTCTTAAACTGAGTTTGCAAACAATCGAGAAAATATAAGATGTTTTCCAATACAATATTTTACACCCATATCCCCCGCTTAGAGCTGATTTTCGGAATACTGTGAAACATTTATATCTTACAATAAATTTGAAACTCTGAAATCTGAGTTTAAAGACAGTTGAAAATATAAGATGTTTCCAAATACAATATTTTACACCCATTTCCCATCGTTTATTTCTTGTCTTATATATTAGAATTAATTTGAAACTCTGAAGCTGAGGTTGCAGACAATCGAGAAAATATAATATGTTTCCCAATACAATGTTTTACACCCATTTCCCATCGTTTATAACTTAGCTTACATTTTAGAATTAATTTGAAACTCTGAAACTGGGTTTGCAAACAATCGAGAAAATATAAGATGTTTCCCAATACAAAATTTTACACCCATTTCCCATCGTTTATATCTTATGTTATATTTTAGAATTAATTTAAAACTCTGAAAATGAGTTTGGAGACAATCGAGAAAGTATAAGATGCTATCCAATACAATATTTTAAACCCATTTCCCCACGTTGAGAGCTGGTTTTCGGAATAATGTGAAACACGTATATCTTAGAACTACTTTGAAACTTTGAAATCTGAGTTTGAAGACAATCGGGAATATATAAGATGTTTTCCAATACAATATTTTAAACCCATTTCCCATCGTTTATATCTTATCTTATATTTAAGAATTAATTTGAAACTCTGAAACTGAGATTGAAGACAATCGAGAAAATATAACATGTTTTCCAATACAATATTTTACACCAATTTCCCATTGTTAATAACTTATCTTACATTTAAGAATTAATTTGAAACTCTGAAACTGAGTTTGCAAACAATCGTGAAAATATAAGATGTTCCCCAATACAATATTTCACAACCATTTTCCATCATTTATATCTTTTATATTTTAGAATTAATTTGAAACTCTTAAACTGAGTTTGCAAACAATCGAGAAAATATAAGATGTTTTCCAATACAATATTTTACACCCATATCCCCCGCTTAGAGCTGATTTTCGGAATACTGTGAAACATGTATATCTTACAATAAATTTGAAACTCTGAAATCTGAGTTTGAAGACAGTAGAAAATATGAGATGTTTCCCAATACAAAATTTTACACCCATTTCCAATCGTTTATATCTTATGTTATATTTTAGAATTAATTTGAAACTCTGAAAATGAGTTTGGAGGCAATCGAGAAAATATAATATGTTCCCCAATACAATATTTTACAACCATTTTCCATCATTTATATCTTTTATATTTTAGAATTAATTTGAAACTCTTAAACTGAGTTTGCAAACAATCGAGAAAATATAAGATGTTTTCCAATACAATATTTTACACCCATATCCCCCCGCTTAGAGCTGATTTTCGGAATACTGTGAAACATTTATATCTTACAATAAATTTGAAACTCTGAAATCTGAGTTTAAAGACAGTTGAAAATATAAGATGTTTCCAAATACAATATTTTACACCCATTTCCCATCGTTTATTTCTTGTCTTATATATTAGAATTAATTTGAAACTCTGAAGCTGAGTTTGCAGACAATCGAGAAAATATAATATGTTTCCCAATACAATGTTTTACACCCATTTCCCATCGTTTATAACTTAGCTTACATTTTAGAATTAATTTGAAACTCTGAAACTGAGTTTGCAAACAATCGAGAAAATATAAGATGTTTCCCAATACAAAATTTTACACCCATTTCCCATCGTTTATATCTTATGTTATATTTTAGAATTAATTTAAAACTCTGAAAATGAGTTTGGAGACAATCGAGAAAGTATAAGATGCTATCCAATACAATATTTTAAACCCATTTCCCCACGTTGAGAGCTGGTTTTCGGAATAATGTGAAACACGTATATCTTAGAATTACTTTGAAACTTTTAAATCTGAGTTTGAAGACATTCGGGAACATATAAGATGTTTTCCAATACAATATTTTAAACCCATTTCCCATCGTTTATATCTTATCTTATATTTAAGAATTAGTTTGAAACTCTGAAACTGAGATTGAAGACAATCGAGAAAATATAACATGTTTTCCAATACAATATTTTACACCCATTTCCCATTGTTAATAACTTATCTTACATTTAAGAATTAATTTGAAACTCTGAAACTGAGTTTGCAAACAATCGAGAAAATATAAGATGTTTTCCAATACAATATTTTACACCCATATCCCCCCGCTTAGAGCTCATTTTCGGAATACTGTGAAACATGTATATCTTACAATAAATTTGAAATTCTGAAATCTGAGTTTGAAGACAGTAGAAAATAAAAGATGTTTCCCAATAAAAAATTTTGCACCCATTTCCCATCGTTTATATCTTATCTTATATTTTAGAATTAATTTGAAACTCTGAAAATGAGTTTGGAGACAATCGAGAAAGTATAAGATGCTTTCCAATACAATATTTTAAACCCATTTGCCCACGTTGAGAGCTAAATTTCGGAATAATGTGAAACAC